>JAFJYI010000187.1:0-1200000 GCA_019022655.1 Acacia acuminata
AGTAATCTTGTTTCCTTTGATTTTGAAAAAAAACATATCACTTGATCACATCATTAGGGTGTTCTACTAGTGATTTTGTTTTAACACATCACTCGAGTGATCTTACACATAGGAAGTTTTTCACATTTATAACACTTCCAATATTACTACAATGTTGTGCTACTAATGCTCTTTGACACATCACTCAGTGGTCACTTGTGATCTCAAGTCATCACTCAGTGGTCATCGAGTGATGCTTTCTTCAAAACATTTCAAAGCATCACTAGGAAAGATTACTTGAGTGGTGCTAATGATGAGGTTTAACACATCACTCGAGTGGTAAGTCGAATGGTCACTGAGTGAGCTTAGAACCTCACTTGAGTGATTTTCCATTTGAATTTTTTCACAACACTTATAATTGAATGATTCACTAGGATGATGTGGTGGTGATGAAAATTCAAACACATAACTTAAGTGGTTGCTTGGGTGATCTTCTTTTGTAAAAAGATTATTTTACTCGAAAGATCACCATCATGATTTAGCTAAGTCTTATCACAACACTCAAGTGATCTTTTTTTTACTTCTAGTGATCACTTGCAATGATGAAAACATATCACTTGAGTGGTTACTCGAGTAATCTAGCAATGTTTTCATAAAGTGATCTTTTGCTTGTCAAAAACACTTTGTTCATCTTTCAAATCCTTTTTAAAACCTTTATAAGATTTGTCATCATCAACACATGAATCTAACATGAATGTCGATGCTTGATAGATGTTTATAAATTTATATCTATGTTTACTCATACAAAATTTGATTTTCCTAGTCATCACTTGATAATCTTGTTCAACGAATTTTTCTTCAAAGCATAGATCACCATGCCTGCGCATTTTTAATCATCTTATTTAGACATCTTTATCATGAAACCATCACTAGTAACTCCACTTAGTCGGATAGCTCTTTATTATTACCCTTCACTTTTATTTCCCTTCCAACCAAGACCTCATCACACGACCATATTCAATTATACAAAATAGCATTATCAAGTTTGTATATCAACTATGTTAGACTAGCTTCAATAAATAAGATACTCTACATATCACATAAAGCTGTAGTAGGCCGAAGCCATATTCTACTTGAAGTCTCAAAAAGAACTAAAATGCATGAGATTAATAAACTTAGCACCAAATCCAAGGATGACCGCATTCAACTATAAGGATGGCACGTGATATGAAGCACACATCAACAACTCCTACATGTCTGGGTTAAAATTGCAATCGATACTCCCATCCAGCAATCAATAATGATCTAATTCCTTTCAAGGTGGGGCACTCAAACAAAAAAAATCTGAGGGAAAGAATAAAGGCATGACAAACAAGATTCAATTAACATACATGTATACAAACTTTTGTCTAGGAATTTGTGATGATTGGATTTTGTGAAACTTGCCATTATGAGAATGATACAAAAAATTGCATCATTGCCATAATCACAAGTTTCACAATCTCAATCATAATGATTTCATGGACAAAAAATCACATACAATTACTACAACAACCACAAAGAATATCGAAAGCAAGCATACAAAATGTAAACTTTCATGTATCATAAACTTTTACACTCAATTGAACATAGATTAAGGAAACATTCTTGTCATTTATGTGGGTTTAAGACACCAAAAAAAAAAAAACTCCAATTTAGAGCAGAAAATGTTAGTTTGAGATTCCAAAGTTAGCACAAAATGAATATCATATTTGGATAAAGGTTGTACATAGAGTATTATATTTATACCTGCAGAAGGAAGGCTTTTTTCATCTTCCAAGTCCTAAAGGAATTGTTTGCCTATATGCAACCTCCCGATTTCATCCTCTCCTTGTATTACCGGAGTTACATATTCGAACAAATTATTTAATACACTTTACATGTCATTTTTCAACTTAGAGGAATATGTAATGAACACAATAATATATATTATACAAGAAACAGAAAAACAAAACTGATAGCTATAAAAAAAAAAAAAAAAAAAAAAAAAAAAAAAAAAAAAACCACTCAATTTGGCATTCGTCCAGCCTACGTGCCATGTATGCATGTCTTGTGTTCATTTTCATTGCGGGTTGAACCTTGTGATATAAGTGGTGTCGCTGATTCAGAATAGCTACTTGCTCAAATGTAATGTACTATATGTTCATGAGCTACATTGCATATAGAGTAGTTGTCAAATTAAATAATCCTATCTATCAACACCATCACATATAGGACATATAAGACACTTCTCAAGTTCTTCATACTCTTTATGTACATTAAGAAAATCATTAGGGAATATGAAAAGATTTTTTCACACTCAAGCAAACAAAAATTTGCATAAATAACTACGACAACCAAAAAAAAAAATCTAGCAAGAGAAGAAAACTTTCTCACTTGAGTAATGAACATACAAGCAAACAACATTTTTGTCATTTACGTGATTGTAAAAAAACAAATTAATCTTTCATTCAAGATTTCTTAAAATAACAAAAAGGAGTAAGCATTAGTGTTTTGACAAAGAAAGAAAATGAGTGAGCATCGAATCATCCGATTAAAATGTCCATGCAAGCAAATACAACAAAAGGGAACACTTAAGAGTTGGTATAGCGAGGGTTTGTGAAAGCCAACAATTTTCATTAAATGCAAGAGCATAAGGATGAGAGAGAGAGAGAGAGACGGAAAGGAATACCGAGAGGCGGTGGGAGGCAACAAAGAAAGGAAAACTTGCACATGAATATGCAAGGTGAGATATGAAGTCTGAGGATGAAACTGAGTACAAATACTAAGGAAAAATTTTTCTAGATCGGCCCTCCTTACAACCAGTCTAAATACATAAAAAAAAATATTTAATTCATAACAAAACTGGCTTTAAAAACAATTGATGTAATATGTAATGTTTAGAAACATAGAAATAAAATTCATTAGCAAGAACTAAAATGATTTAGATGGTTATATAACAGAAAAAGATGCAGATCATCAATAGAAAATAATAGTTACTGATCAAAAGATATAAAAAGATTGAAACTTTTCATTTATTTTTTTGTTTGGAGGTGGTAGTACGCGCGAAACACACACACCCACACACATATATAAATTAACTTGTCAACCGAGACAGGAAAACAACAGCTCAACTAAGAAACGAGAGAGTTCAAGATCATACTTTTGAAGATTAAAAATAAAATTCTTTTCACTCATATAATTTTTAGCTGCCTAAAGGTAGCAGATTACATGTGTACATAAAAATACATAATTTCATATGATAAAAAAATTAATTATCCTTCCTTGTCATTGATAACTGAATATTATTACACTTAATTGCATCTCTTGTTTAATAAATTTAGGATTGTTTAGCTCATAAATAAATGGTTTTTATACTTAATTGGGTCTTTAGGATTTTTATTAGAATTAATTCATTTTAATGATAAAATTCCAGATTTATAGTACTTCACTATTTTTACCATAACTCTTGAACCAAATATCCTATTAGCCTCATTTTTGTCTCATTTTTTAGATGATTCAAAGAGCTACAATTGATATGAAAACTCGAAAGACAAATTTGAATAACCAGGTGGTCAAAATTGTAGCCAAAGTCAAATGTATTTTTCTGGGATTTTATTGGGCCCGAATCTTGTAATTAAAATACCATTTATTAGTTGTTTCTATTTTAGGCCAAATTTCACCTAGAGGGGGTGAATAGGTGATCTAAAAAATTCTTTCGACGTATGATGGATAAACGATGAAAGCAATAAGAGAAGTAAAGATAAATGACATGCAGGAATTATATTCCGGTTCGGTCCAACTCTTGACCTAAAATCCAATACCCAGACACTCTAGGATTTTCACTATCTCCACAAATACAATTACACACTCGTAACTCAGATGATCCTTTCTCCCTGTGACTCACTCCCCCTTACAAGTCAGTAATCGTACACCCACACTCAAGATACCACTACCTTGAGATTTGAACGAATGTAGAACAAATGATAAACTCTCTCACAGAGTATATAATAAACATTGAAACTCAATAATATCCGAAGATACAAACAGAATAGAAATTGATCACTTTGTATGCTTTGTCTGTGTAAGCGTTTGTTGTACTTGATGAATTCAATCCTTTGAGTATTTATAGTAGTTGAAGGTTGAAGAAATATCCGTTGGCTCTTTAAAATGTGACCATTGGAGATGAAGTAGAAGGGTTGGAATAATCACCGCCATTATTCCCCGTAATTGTGATTATGACCGTTGAGACCAAAGAAAGGAAGTGAAATATTCTTGCCAGAAGCGTTGCAAAGATATGTCTCGTTGATTGAGTTTCTTGAATAGGTAGGTTCAATAAATGTCGGATTGCTTTAGTCAATATCTTGTGTTGATCCTCATTCTAATAACTGTAACTCATTAACAAATTCATTAAATGCAATTAAGAATAGTAATGAGTAATGATTTGAAGAAATAAAATCATAATCAGTTGATTTTGATTTTCCTAGAGATGGTGATTTGATAATTAGAAAGATATGACTTTTAGTTAAAGAGTTTATGCTTGGAGGTATTGACTTGAGGCAAGAATAATTTTATAAGAGAATTAAAGTCTAGAAGAAGTTAACTTGAAACTTTGGGATGAGGCAAATTCGTTTTCCACAAGTTAAAAATGCAAGTTGAAGGAAATTACAAATTGACTTGAGGTAAAAATAATTGCCTTGAGTTGGTGACTAGAGGCACTAACTTGATAAGCAAAACTCAAGAGTAATTCCTTTCGAAATTCCCAAGTTTAATTTTTTGACTTGAAGATTGAAAGTCATGCCTTGAGTTAATGACTAGAGTCATTAACTTGATGTGCAAAAGTTAAAGTCGATGGCTTTGAAAAATTTGCAAGTTGATCTCTTAACTTGAAGTCTAGAAGTAGTTGCCTTGAGTTGATGACTTGAGTCACCAACTTGATATGCAAGAGTCAAAGTCGATACTTTAAAAAAATAGATCAATGAAAGACTTAACTTGAGTCAATAAGTAATTGCCTTGAGTTAATGACTTGAGTCATTAACTTGATATCAAGAGTCAAAGTCGATGCTTTCGAAAAACTAGAGAATTGAAAGCTTAACTTGATATGAAGAGTTAATGACTTGAGTCATTAACTTGAAATGCAAAAGTTAAACCCAATGCTTTCAAAAGAAATGGTCAAATGTATACTTAACTTGAGTTAATAAGTGAATGACTTGAGTCATTAACTTGATATCCAAGAGTCAAATCCGATGCTCTCCAAAGAATAGACAATTGAAAGCTTAACTTGATATAAGAAGTTAATGACTTGAGTCATTAACTTGATATGCCAAAAGTCAAATCCGATGCTCTCTAAGAAATGGACCAAATGAGATATTAACTAGAGTCAATAAGTGTTTGCCTAGAGTCAATGACTTGAGTCATCAACTTGATATTCAAGAGTCAAAATCGATAGTTTCAAAATCTCAAGATTAAAACACATGACTCAAGGCAATTAAATAATTGATTTGAGTTAACAATATTTATTTAAATCATTTCCATCATTTAACTTGAGTCATACACGGATTTAACTAGAGGTTTGTATAGATTTATTTTATTAACTCCAAGGCAACACCATTTTAGCTTGAGGCAACCAATGCAAAACTTCCAAACACATTATAGATTCAAGTTAACTATATAAAACATGATTTAACCATTAATCTATTAACTTATTTACATTATATTTGTTATCATCAAAACATCAAAAACATAGAGAACTAATATGATTTAACCATGAATCTGTTTTTACTGTTTTTTTCCTAGTGGGATGTATCTGGTATTTCAAAATTTGTTACGATTTCTACTAGTACATTTTGAAGTATCTCTGATTGCCCTAAATTTTGGTAAGTTGAAGGAAAATGGTCTTTTAATCAAGATACATGCTTTGTTATGTAGTCTTCATATTTTGGCCAAATTTCATCGTTTATACCACTTTTTCAAATTCTTTTAAGTATTTTTAGTTCATTTTTTAGGTTTAGGAATAGTCTATAAGTATTTCTGTGATTGTCCAAAAAAAATTTAAAAAATCATTTGATAGTGTTTCTACATTTGTTTTGGTTAATTTCTAGCATAGGATTGTGTTTTTGTGTTTTGTGTCTTTTGGTGTCATTTTGGGTTTTACCAATTCTCGTGTGGTGGTTCTACTTTTGCTTTATGCTTATAATGTATGAGTAATAGGAGTACTACTAATTCAGATAATTTGTTAGAAAGAGACCTTCAAATTGAGAGAACAAATCTTGCTGCTATGAGGGTTGTTGGGCTAAGTTAAACAATCACTACTGAACTTGTTTTAGATTCTGAACTTGATTATATTTCTATTGATTTTTTTGATTATTCTGGTAGTGTAGCTTTCACTGATTCTAGCAGTAATTTTGTTGACTCTGAAAATATGGTAGAACAAGAACACCATAGAACTTTGAAAGAATTAACGGCACCTGATGTGGTCAATCAACCTTCGTGCATTCAATATCCTGAACTTGGTGCTAATTTTGAACTTAAATCTGGTCTTATCCATCTGTTACCCAAGTTTCATGGTGTTGCATGTGAATGTCCTCACAAGCATCTAAAGGAGTTCCATGTGGTCTGCAACACAATGAAACCACAAGCAATTGATGAGGCGCATATCAAACTGAGAGATTTTCTTTCTCATTGGAAGTGGAGCTAACGACTGGTTGTTTTACCTTCAACCCACATTTATTGGAAGTTGGACTCGATATGCGAGAGGTTATTTCTGGAAAAATTCTTCCTTTCCTCATGAGCCACTTCCATCCGAAAAGAAATCAGTGGCATTAAACAAGTTAATGGGGAGAATATGCACGAGTATTGGGAGAGGTTTAAGAGATTATGTGCAAGCTGTCCACACTACCAGACTACTGAGCAATTATTGATTACCTATTTCTATGAGGGTTTGCTACCTATGGATAGAAATTTGGTAGATGCTTCAAGTGGTGGGGCCTTGAGTAACAAGGCACCTGAAGAGGCTCAAGACTTGATATCCACTATGGCTACTAATTCTCGCAGGTTCGGCACCGAGACAATAGTACGCGTTTATCATATTCAAGCACCTCTAGTCTAGTTAATTCCCAAAAATCTAGTTCCTCAAGTGTAGATCAATAGAGATTAGAGAGTAGACTTGATGATCTGACCTCTTTGATGAGGCAGTTGGTAGTGACAGAGATGAAAGTGGAATATCACCTAGAGGGGGTGAATAAGATGATCTCAATTTCTTTTCTAATTAAGCATAAAAACAATAGAAACAAAGACAAGAGCAAAGAGAAGAGAATATGAACACATAGAAATTATACTGGTTTGGTCCAACTCTTTGACCTACATCCAGTCCCCAGAAACTCTGGAATTTTTGCTATCTCTCAAACCCAAATGATTACACACTCTGTACTCAAAGTAATCCTTTCACACTAGGATTCACTCCCCACACTCAAGGTCTCTCTACCTTGAGATTAAACTGATAATGAATTAAATGTTTAAACGCTCTCATAGAGTATATAGAAAATAATCATTGAAGTACAGATATATGAGATACTAAATGAAACGAATGAAACAGTAATTTGAAATAACTTCAAATTGAATGCACATACTTTCAGTGGTTGGCAAATTGAATGCTCGGAGCTTTTATACGAACTCACATTTGAAGGTTCCAGGTAGCTGATAAACAATACTCAAGTATCAGTCTTACCATACACGAGTAACCCTTCAAATGTTCTTTATAAATGCTTAACAATCACTTATACTCGAGTAACCAAATTCTCTTACTCGAGTAAGACATCTTTCATGCTCGAGTAACGTTTCAGCAAGATCATACCAGAGGCTTAAACAATGATCATACTCAAGTAAGATAATCACCATAACCTAGTACACTACTTCAGTACACTAAATGTAGTGCTTAAGTATCCTTTACTTCTCGTTGAAAGACATTAAGTGAAAGCAATAGACAACTATACTCGAGTATAGATTTCCTTATACTCAAGTACCAGAGAAACAATGCTTGAGTATACTTCAAACAGAGAGCAAATGTAAGACTTAGACGTATATACTTGAGTAAACTCTTACCTATACTCAAGTACCACTTACCTTGTACTTGAGTAAGCTTTCTAATGGTGGCTTTTCTTTGATAGGACCAGGTTATACTCGAGTAGCCTAGCTTCATACTTGAGTACCTTACTCAAGTAGACAAGGATGTTTGCTTGAGTACGAGTCTACGAACTTTACTATTTTTCATTTCATACTTAAATAGCAATTTAACCATACTCAAGTAAGTACCTAAAACACCGAAATAGAGAAGTTAAATTGAACTTACTCGAGTATACTTGACACCATACTCGAATATACTTTGACTTAGTCAATTTTCACTTATTCAAAACCTTAAACATTTTTAAGTCTTGTTATCATCAAAACTTATAACCCGAGAACTAACAATGAGACAATGTAGTCTTCCACTCTCGATTAGGTATTCATGTGGGTTGTTCGACCATTTTCACCCTACTTATGCTTGCCCTACTTTGCAAGATTCCATATATTAAGACTAGTCAGTAGCTACAGTGCGTTTTCCTAATGAAGCCACAATACTAGTAGCAAAACAATGCCTTTTCTAATACCTATAACCCTGGCTGGAGGAATCATCCAAATTTTTGTTCTGATCTTCGGAAAAATTCTGGATATTACCAACAGAGACCTTTTCCTCTACAATAAAGACAAAATTTCAAGCAGCAATCTATACCCGCTATTAGCAGGCCTATATGTGCACCTCTACATATATCACAGCAACAGACCAGTAGTATACTGGAAGAAACTCAGATTCAAAACAATGCCTTTTCTAATACCTATAACCCTGGCTGGAGGAATCACCCAAATTTTTGTTCTGATCTTCGGAAAAATTCTGGATATTACCAACAGAGACCTTTTCCTCTACAATAAAGACAAAATTTCAAGCAGCAATCTATACCTCTGCTATTAGCACCTCCCTTACTGCCAGCTATATGTGCACCTCTACATATATCACAACAATGGTTCTAGTATAATGGAAGAAACTCGATTGGCCAATTGGCAACATCATAAAGAACTAACTACAACCTCGAGGATCGAATACTCTTCCCTCACAAACAATTCTCAATCCTAAGGGGAATATGAGTGCTATCTCCCTCTAGTCTGGCAAGCAATTGGAGGACCCTAAACAAGCACAGATGTGGATTCAGCTATATCAGAAAAAACAATAAAAAATATGAAGATTGACTCTAAAAATAAAAAGACAATGTAGCAATATGAAGAGGAACCTGGTAGTCCCATTCCTCTTCCTTTCCTTAAAGAGCCCTTCAATCCAAGAAGTTAGCGTAAAATACACAAGAGAAGGATATTCTTTAGACTTTCAGAAAGGTTGAGATGAACATTCCTCTCTTGGACGCCATCAAGCAAATTTTGTAATATTCCAAGTTTCTAAAGGAGTTGTGTACCAACAAAAGGAAACTGAACAAGTGAGCCTTAACCAGAATGTGTCAGCACTCCTCCAGCTCATGCCTTACAAGTTCAAAGACCCATGGATGTTTTCTATCCCTTGCATTATTGGTAATTAAATATTTGATGATTGCATGTTAGATCTAGGTGCTTCTATTAATGTCATACATGTATCTATTTATAAATCTCCTGATCTTGGTCCTTTGCGTCTTACAAGTATTTGTTGTTTAGTTAGCTAATAGGACTAATGCTTATCCTGCTAGTTTGATTGAAGATGTTCTTGTCAAAGTAAATGAATTGCTATTCTCTACTAACTTTTACATTTTAGAGATTGAGGATCAATCTCCTATGAGTAGGTCCATTATCATTCTAGGGAGATTGATAATTGAATATTTCATACACTTCTTTTTATCTCTTGGTTAATAATTTAGGACTCTTTAGTTAATAAATAATGACTTTTATACTTATTTTGGCTTTGGGCCTTTGATTATATTTTAGCCATTTTTAATAATAAAATTCTAGTTTTACATTGCTTCACTATTTTTACCACAACTCTTGAACCGTTACATCAGCATTTGCCTCATTTTTGTTTCATATTTCAGATGATTCAAAGAGCTACAATTGTTATGGAGACATGAAGGGCAAATTCAGACAAGAGGGTGGTCAATTTTGGAGCCAAAGTGAGATGTATATTTCTGGATTTTATTTGGGCTCGAAGTTTATAATTAAAGCCCACGTTTATTTTATTTCCGTTTTGGGCTGAACCATTGGAACCCATTTCCATTTCAGGTTAACTTTAAGTCACATGGTGGCTACAACACTATGTCATTCACGTGTTTATTATTTTTCGGATTGAAATAGAAGTTTTGAAATTCTCTCAACAGTTCTTCATCTGTTCTTCGTGTTCATGATGAACTTCTTCATTTCTATTCGATTTTTGTTTTGTATAGCCATGATGGGCTAAGCTATGGTGATTGGCCTACGGATTGAGGATTCCACTATCCAGAGGACTCGTTCTTAGTGGTAACACATTCATTTATTTTTGTAATTTCGAATTCGATTTACATTCGATTGGGTGTTAGATTTAATGCCCAGATTGAGATATCCCAAGGATCGAGTTCGAACTAGGTTTGAGTGCTTGCTTTGCGATCGCACGGTGACACGCCAACTGTTCGGATAAACACTAGGCGATCGTCTAGTTGAGGGATTTTCTGGACGAACGAAGAGATTTCGGTTCGTCCAGAATCAATCGCGAGTTCATTTTAAAATTTGTTTTCGTTCGAGGAAGGAAAGTGGTGGAATTCAAAATCCTGGGTTGATATTCCGTTTATTTGTTTAATCTGTGTTTGATTCATTGCTCGTTTCTACTTATTTCATTTTTATTTCGTTCGAACCAAAACCCCTTATTTTTATCGCTCGTTTTTATTTGTCGCTAATCAAACCCGCTTCGAGTTCGTTGGGAAACGACCCAGGTTCCCTATTTCGAAATCATTTTTGAACTTGGTTATTTTGGGAGACACGACAAATCTCTTTCGAGATCTTTCATGAAAATAACTAGAATTATGATAAATGTGCATTCGGTACTCATTCCGGCATTGATGTGATCGAGATGTAGATGAAGTTCTTGTTGAATTGTATCGGCTATCCCGATTTTGCATCTATGAGTGAATCTATTGTTTATGCCTGTTTTAATAATGAATGGTGCTTTCTTACACCGAGATTAATGTTGCATTATATGGTGATTCTGATGTTGAATATGAATTTGAGCTAACTACTGATTCTTATGCTCATTTTGATTATGAGTTGAATTCTTATGTTAACATTGAGCTGTCCAGACACAGTTCTTGTTCTGCTTTCGTGACTTTGGTTTCAGGCATTCCAAGTGTGGTGACATCAGAGTTGGTGAAAAAACCACCGAAGAAGCTTCCTTCTACTAAGTAGCCACCTAAGTTGGAGCTAAGTCTCTTCTAAATTATCTAAAGTATGTTTTTCTGGAGGTGAATAATCAGTTGCTAGTCATAGTGGCAAATAATGTTATACCCGATCAAGAAAAGAAGTTGTTGACATTATGCGAGAGCAAACAAGAAGTCGATTAGGTGGACATTAGCTGATAACATTGGCATCAGCCCCTCCATGTGTATACATCAGATTTTGTTGGAAGAGGAGGTTAAGCCAGTGAGACACCCACATAGACGCCTTAATCATCTTATTCTTGATATGGTGTAGAAGGAGGTGACTAAGCTTCTGCAAGCTAGAATTATTTATCTCATCTCTGATAGCCAATGGGTTAGCCTAATCTAGGTGGTTCCCAAAAAGTCCAAAGTGACTGTGGTGGCCAATCAAAAGAATTAGCTCATCCCTACAAGGGTTTAGAACAGTAGGAGAGTGTGCATTGATTAAAGAGACTCAACCAAGCCACCCGCAAGGATCACTATCCTTTAGCTTTTATTGATCATATGTTGCAGCTGTTGGCTAGTAAGTCTCACTACTTCTTCTTGGATGGCTACTCAGGCTATTTCTATATCCATATTAATCATGAGGATTAGGAGAAGACAACCTTCACATGTCCCTTTGGAACATATGCCTACCAAAGGATGCCTTTTGGCCTCTGTAATGCACCTAGCACCTTTCAGCGTTGTTTGGTAAGTACCTTTTCTAAATTTCTAGAGGATTGCATGGAGATTTTTATAGATGATTTCAATGTATATGGGTCTGATTTTGACAAATGTTTAGATAACTTGTATAGAGTCTTGCATAGGTGCATAGAGTCTAATCTTGTGGTGAATTTTGAAAAGTGTCACTTCATGGTTGAGTCGGGGATAATATTGGGACACATAGTGTCTAAGAAGGGTATTGAGCTAGATCCTGCTAAGATTGATGTTACTACTGCTTTGCCTTACTCCACATCTGTGTGAGAAATTTGTTCTTTTCTTGGTCGTGCGGGTTTCTATCAACACTTCATTTGGGATTTCAGCAAGATTTCTCGACTCTTATCTAACCCTGCACAAGGACACTAATTTTGTATTTGATGATGAGTGCAAGGCAGCCTTCAATCTCTTGAAGTGTTGCCTGACCACAACTTTGGTGATCCAGCCACCAGATTGGTACCTCCCTTTTGAGTTGATGTCCGATGCTTCCAACCATGTTGTTTGTGGTATCTTGACACAGCGTGTCAACAAAGCCTCTCATGTCATTTCCTATACCTCCAAGACTTTGGATTCTGCCCAGTCTAATTACACTACCGTTGAAAAAGAATCGTTGGCCATAGTGTTTGCCTTTGATAAGTTTAGGTCATATCTGTTAGCTAGTAGAGTAATTGTTTTCTCTAACCATGCTGCTTTGATGTTTTTTTATATAAAAAAGGCAGATGCTAAGCCTCAACTTATTTGATAGATGTGGTTCCTCCAAGAGTTTGATATTAAGATCAAAGATAGAAGTGGAGCACAAAACTAGGTAGCTGATCACTTTAGTCACATCACTCATTCTCCCTCTCACTGCTCTTCCATTCGGGATGATTTTCCTAATGAGCAGCTTCTACAGCTGCAATATAAGCTTCCATGGTATATTGATCTGGTTAATTACTTAGTGGTTGGTGTTTAGCCTATAAATTCCACTAAGGCCTAAAACTCTGAAATTGAAAATTGAATCTAAATATTGTGTTCGAGATAACCCTTATCTGTGGAAATTTATAGTGACCAAGTAGTAAGAACATGTGTGCATTATCATGAGTTTAACTCCATATTACCTTTTTCTCATTCTTCTACTTGTGGTGGTCACTTTGGACCTCAAAGAATTGCTAGGAAAGTGTTAGACTGTGGTTTATTTTGGCCTTTTATGTTTCATGATTCCCATATGTTTTGTAAGTCATGTGATAATTGTCAGAGGAAGGGAGCATTCCCCATAGGCATGAGATGCCCTAGAATCCTATATTGTTTTTGAAATCTTTGATGTCAGGGTATTGATTTTATGGGTCCATTTCTTACTTCATATGGTTTTACTTACATATTACCTTGTGGATTATATTTCGAAATGGGTTGAGGCAAAAGTGATCCGAACTGATAATTCTTTTGTGGTTGTGGATTTTGTAAGGTCTAACATTTTCTGTAGGTTTCGTATTCCGAGAGCTATAATCAGTGACCAAGGGTCTCATTTTTGTTATCGAAGCATGGGTACTTTGTTACGGAAGTATGAAGTGCTTCATAAGGTCTCCACCGCATACCATCCTCAGACCAATGGTCAAGTTGAAGTCTCGAATAGAGAGATCAAGCAAATACTCTAGAAAACTGTTGACTCTACTCGGAAGGATTGGAGCAAGAAATTATATGATGTCTACAAGACTCTGATTGGGATGTCTCCTTATTGGTTTGTCTTTGGTAAGTCATGTCATCTTTCAGTTGAGTTGGTGCATCAGGCTTATTGGGTCATTAAGCAGTGTAACGTGGATTTGGCTACGTCTGGGGTGGAGTGGAAGCTGCAATTGCAAGAGTTAGATGAGCTTCGATTGGATGCCTATGAGAGCTCAAGATCATACAAGGAAAAGATGAAGGCATTCCATGATAAGCAAATCCTAATAAGAGAATTTTATGTGGACAGAAGTTCTTTTGTTCAATTAACGTCTCAAGTTTATGCCTGGTAAGCTTCGATCTAGATGGGATGACCCTTTTGTGATCACTAATGTATTTCCGTTTGGTGCTGTTGAGTTGTGCGATCCACCCATAGGGTTAACTTTCAAGGTGAATAAACATCACCTCAAGCAATTTCATAAAGGATCCCAAATGGCGGCAGCTTATAGAAGCAAAGATCCTACTCATTGGTGCCACTTATCCTCCGTAAGATACTTG
Organism: Acacia acuminata; assembly: GCA_019022655.1. Lineage (NCBI taxonomy): Eukaryota > Viridiplantae > Streptophyta > Magnoliopsida > Fabales > Fabaceae > Acacia > Acacia acuminata. The sequence continues at coordinate 14,337 of JAFJYI010000187.1, forward strand.
GGGAATATTCTTCTTTCTTCCTCTATTCTCTTTTTCTTTTATTCTTCCATTTTCCCACTTTGCTTTTTCAACATAAAATTAGTTTTTGAATAATACAGTCTCTTTTCCTATGATTGGTACGAACTTAGACATTTTGGTTTTGATGGATCATTATGTTTGGTCTGAATTTCTTAACTCTTGAATTACATATTTTGGAAGTTGATTTGGTGATGTTGATGCATAATTTGGTATTGACCTTGTGAGATTTTTAGGCTTGCATGAATGGAATTCATCTTTGCCATTCTTTCTTTCCTGTGTGCATCTGCTCATGATTTATGTTCTCTAAAACTTGCTCCTTTTTTTTTTCGAAACTGCATTTTTCACTTACATGTATAGTATGATGGTGGCTTGTTTTCTTTCTTTCATTTCCCCACTTTGGCCAAATAGCTTTGCATTATATTCCCTTTGCCAGCCCCTTTGTGCCTTTTTGACTTATTCTTTTGGGTTAACTATCATTTTTGCCACAAAAGTATTGGCTAAGGGGCATTCAGCACCCGAAAGTTGTTTTGGTATTATTTTTGCCCCGGAAGTTTACAAAAAGGAGCAAATATGCTCCAAAAGTTTTTTTAAGGTTTTGCCCCCAGAAGTTTTTTTAAGAGCAAATATTTCTAGACTTCTAGGGCAAAAATGATACAAAAAATGATCAATCCAACAATCAAGAGCAACCGATGAGCAAGATTGCTACATTTGTAAACTTTAGGGCAAAAATGATACTAAAAAAGCTTTCATGTGCTAGGGGCTCCAAAACCAAAACTTCCATGAAAAAATTGGTATTTATCCCTATTCTTTTCTAAACCACATTGGCAGCCTAAGTGTAAAACCAATTTCTACCGCACCTTGGAAATTTTATAGAGCATTGGTTTCCCCTTGGTTTGTGTCTAAGTGTGAAGGTTGCTCAAGAGTGAAACAGTTTAAGTATGAGGGTGGGGGAAGGTATTTGATTTTATGCCATTTATTTTTTGGCATTGATTTAGTCATTGTGATTGTGTTAAAAAATGGAGTAAAAGAAAAGAAAGAAGAAAGAAGAAATAGAAGGGAAGAAAGAGAAAGAAGAAAACATACACACACTGATAAGTAATATTTATGCTATGTTTTCCCTATGTGCATTGATTGTTTTGAATGCTAAATCTGAGCTTTATTGTCTGATAAATGTCTACGAATTCATGCACATAGGGAAAACATTCTTTAGCAATTTGGAGGCATCGCTTTAGGGTTATATTAGGTAGATCGAACCTTCAATGACATTGTTATACTTCAATGGTAGTAAAAATATAGCTAGTGATTTCACAGAAATTTTGCAACCTACCCAAAATATAATAGATATTGTTAGTGATTTGGTATGATTTTTAGAGGGAGGAAATTGTCCACTACAAAAAAAAAACATGACTTTTGGCGTCGACAAAAGTCGTTGCTGAAGGTTTTTAGCAGCGATAATCTGTTGTCGCCTATATCACTGTCGTTGATACTTAAATGTCACTGCTAAAAGTAGACAATTAGCAGGAACATTTTGTTTTCATTGAAAGTACATTAGAAGGCGAAGCGAGTGTCATTGCTGAAAAAGGGGTATCAACTGTGATAAAAGTCACCACCAAAAGTCAAAAAAATTAAATGGAAAAAATTCCAACTAGTTTGCAATTGTATAGCACTTAATTTCTAGCAACCAACTCAATGTAATTTAACAAGATGCATACACTTCAATTCAAACATGCACAGCTTATCAAAAATTCCAGCAAGTACACTTCCAGCAAGTTCACAGGTGTATGCAAGTAACAACACAAATTAAGCAATATTCCAGATACAAACTCACCACAATAGTGAGATGGGTAAAACTAAATCATTTACTTCAACCCTCAATAACTAGTCAGAATGAGCTTTAACCATTTTTGTTTTTGGCTCAAATGGTGCAATTTGACCAAAAATAACGGTTGGTCAGTTTTTGAGCAAATGTTCCTATTTCAGAGGTGAAGCAACACCAAATTACAACAAAAATAGGGATGTCACGAGTTATGGATCACAAAACATTCGACAACAAAGATTCATAATTCCAAATTCGGGGTTTAGCTTACTAGGAACACCCTTTTTCTCACAAAGAAATGACAAGATATGACAATATACGCAAGTGCAAAAACAAGGCATGTTGCAACAGATAAGAATCACATACCACTAGTACTCAATGAAAGGTTGGCAATTGGAAACTTGCAAGCAATCAAAATTCTTCAATAGCTTGATATCAGCACAATAAGGAATGAACAAAGGCCATTAACCATCCAAGTTGAGCAGCTTTTAGAGGAAAGTAGCGAGAAGTTTCATGGAGAAAAATTTGCAGAAATCAAGTTTTCCTTTGAAGCTGGACAAGCCACTTTCACTTCCAGCATATAGCAAAAATTCAACCCACAATACAACAACAGCAGAAAATTCCAAAGCCTAGAACCACCGAAAAAAACTATACAACCAAGTTAAACTGAAGACCTAGCCAAGCTAAGCCCTAAGAAAATGGAGATAGAGTTCTTTGTTTGGTATTTCTTGAAAATTTTCTCAACTGGAAAGAGAACAAAATGAAACACAGGGCTTAATCGCACAAACAATTGTCATTTGGCATTGTCCGAGCTTGCACATTTTAGCTTTACAAAAGGAACTTACTTGTCTTGCGTATTGTCCCTTCTTTAAAATTAAGCTCCCAAAATGGACAAGTTCTTACAATATGAGAAAGATAAACCATAATATTTTATCTGGTTTATGGGAAGCTAGCGAAGATAAACCACCGACGATAAAACCAAACAGATGATAATGAAGATAAACCAGATAGCTAGATTGAACTCTAAATCTCACTAATTACCATCACCTAAGTCAAAGATTTAAACGAATCTAGTAATTACCGAGGTCTAAGGTCGATTCACATTGTCGTCGTTGGATTGAGGACGAGCCAACTTTTACCCAAGGCTCGAGGTCAATTTGCATCACCATTGTCACGTCTTTGGATTTGAGGTCAAGGAATGAGGTCGAAGATGAGCGACAAAGGTTGAGTCAAGAGGGAAAGTTGAATTTCTAAGATTTAAATCGAAGTAAGAAGAAAAATTACAGAGGACTGAGGTCCAGTCGAAGTCAAGAGACGAGCGGACGGAGAACTGAGGTCGAGAGGGAAAATGACTTTGGTGGAGACACAAGAGATGAAGGTCGAACTGAAAATTGAAGTTTGGCACACGAAAGATGACCCTCTCATCATCGCTTCCCTCATTTTCCCTTATCAAGCTATCTAGGCCATTGATTAGGAAAATGAGAGAAAGCTTAAAGTAGTATTGTGATTAATTGGACGGATATGATTTAGAGATGATGAGGGAAAATGAAAGAAGGATTATGAGAGAAACTCAACTCGTCCACTTGTTTAGTAGGGGTGATTTACCAAAAAAATACATGAGACTTTCGGCGGTGACTTGTATGTCTTCAGCGCACACATCTTGAGTCGCCATTGAAAGTCATACCTTCATTGGCAACAACATAATGTCACTGCTGATTATGTAACGCCGACGCTTTAGGTGGCAACAAAATATGTCACCGACAAAAGTTGATACTTTCAATAGCGACACTATTGTCACTGCTAAAAATCTAACTTTCAACGACGACATTAAGAGTCGCCACTAAATGTGGTCGCTAAAGTTATTTTTTTGCAGTGGTCAGTGTCGAAGGAATATGATTCAAATTGCATATATTGATTTAGATTTGATTGCACATATTGGGATACATTAATTGATTCAGATTTGATTTTGCTAGTTATATATTTTGGGTATTATTCATTCTGAATGCAGGAAAGCTCTAAGCCTCCAGCAATGGAGGTTGAATGGTGAAAGATGAAGAGAGGGATTGAATTTTTTTTTTTCAGTTTAAAATAAGGTGATTTAGGTATTTTGTGTTTTTAATTTAAATTTTATACAAACACTTTGTAGTCCTCAAGAAAGGTATCATTCTTGTATACAAACACTTCGTAGTCCTCAGGGTAGTAAAAGTAGTATCCCGTAGTTCCCTTAGGATAGCCTACAAATTAGCACAAGGTGCTTCTTGCCCCTAACTTATCTGGTGTTAGGGTCTTGACATAAGATAGACAGCCTCACACCTTGAGGTAACTCAAGTTGGGCTTCCGGCCCCTCCATATCTCATATGGAGTAGTCTTGAAAGATTTCGACAAAACCCTATTGAGAAAGTTTAACGTCATATTTAGGGCGAATCCCCAAAACGATTTTAGGAACTTCGTACTGCTCATCACTGACCGTACCATGTCAAGCAAGGTTCAGTTCCTCCTCTCAGACACACCATTTTGATGTGGTATGTATGAAGCCATCAATTGTGAGAGAATCCCATTCTCTCTTAAATAATCCTGAAACTCCTAACTCTGATATTTTCCACCTCGATTAGATCAAAGTGTCTTAATCATCTTGCCAAATTGTTTCTCTACTTCATTCCTATACTCTTTGAACTTTTCAAAGGCTTCGGATTTATGTCTCATAAGACACACATATCCGAATCTGAACTTATCATCAGTAAGGTGATGAAGTAGGAGTATCCTCCTCTAGCCTGAGAAGACATGGGCCCACAAACATCTAAATGAATGAGTTCTAACAACTCATTGGCTATGCGACTCACGAGCTTCTCAAGCTTGGTCTTCGTCATCTTACCAACCAAACAAGATTCACAAGGCCCATAGGATTGAAATCCATGGAATCTGACAATCATCATTATGAAGTCTAGACAATCTTGTCTCATTAATGTGTCCCAATCTACAGTGCTAAAGATAGGATTGATTATCCAACCTTGGTTTCTTAACTTGAATATTAGGAAGTTCACTATTCCTAGGATTCTTTAGTACCAAAGGTAGAAACATCATCATGCTTCTTTTCCACGAGGCTTGTAAGGTTTCATAGGCAATTCCTCTTCCAATGTCCTTCCTTTTGACAATAGATGCATACAACAGTGCCTTTAGATTTCTCCTTGTCCTTGCCCTTCTTCTTTTGGGGTTAGCTTTGGCCTTGAGTTTGTTTGTCGCCACAAACTTTCCCTTGCCCTTAGCTTTGGAAGACCCACTAATCAGACGAGCTTGGGTTATGTTTTTCTTAACAGCACCCTCTGCAGTGGTCATTAGACTCAACAACTCAAGGTATGTTGATTCTTATTTATTCATATAATAATTGACCACGAAGCCATTATATGATTGTGGCAAGGACTGCAAGACCAAGTCAATACTTAGCTCATGGTCCACGATAAAGCCCAAAGAAGCAAGTTTCTCTATCATCCCAATCATCTTGAGGACATCGGACCAACCAACATGCCCTCAACCATCTTACAACCAAACAATTCCTTAGAGGTCTCGAAATGCTCAGCCCTCCCTTGCTTGTCATAAAGCTCTTGCAGATGCAAGATAGTAGAGGGAGCATCCATATGCTCATGCTGACATTGGAATTCTGCAGACAAAGACGCAAGCAGTATGCAAACTGCATGCTTATTGTCTGCTAGGTATTGTTTATGGGCTTCTAAGTCAAACTGATCAATCCCATCTTGCCCTTCAGTAGGGGCAAGAGGAATTGGAGATCTAAAACATGTGCTATTTTCTCAGAGGGTAAAACTATTTTTATATTCCAATACCGAGTCCTTAAAGTTAGGTCAACTATTTTATTAGTATCAAGAATAGAGCAAAATTAAAGTTTCCAATCATGACTCATATGTTGAAAAACAAAAACAAAATAGGACTTATAAGTATTTCATTAACCATATACGGAGACTTTTGAAACGTATGTGGCCCTCCCACTATTTCTCTAGAATCAATGACCCTCAGATATTGATTTTAATGTTATCCTTCATAAGGATATTCGTAGTGGGGAAAGAGAACAACTGGAATAATTTGTTTTAAATTTGAGCCCATAAAACTTACTTATCCAAAGTAAGTTGATTAACAACATCTCCATGTCATCTCTTAGATCATCGGTTGACAACACCTTGTCACTTAGTGTCGCATCACTATGTAACAACCTGGCATCTTTACCCTAAAATATAGACTCGGCTGAGCTCGCAGACTATACATCTAATCTAGCACAAATTATCATCCTAAATGTCATATACTTCGAATGGCACCGTCATACACTGCAAAATAAATAGGTTTTAGCTAAGCTAGAAAGAGCTACCATTTGTAGGATTCTTAAGCACCATCGATGATGGGAGGTAAATAAACGCGCTAGATAATTTACCCTAAATGCATGGAGTTGGCTAAGCCGTAGGCTATATATCTAGTCCAACAAAACCATCATCTTAAGTGTCATACACTTTGAATGGCACCATTACCCGATGATACAAGAGGTCTTACCGAGCTAGAGAGCATTACCATGTCGAAGGGTCCTAAGCACCAGATGATGGGAGGTAAACTCGCTAGATAATTTTGTGAGGGTTCTTTTTGGTCTCACCATAAATTACTAACTAATAAATTAACTAACATTTAGTCAATTTCTAAGCTAGAATTGATTTTATCTTGCATGCATAAATTAGACATACATATAAAACAACTATCACATAGTTTAATTTTAAACGGTATTTATCATGCATGCTAGTCGTGTGGTGATCGTGTTTACTATTATCATGCATACTAGTCGTACTAATTCTATGCATAATAATAATAACAATTCATATATTTTGTGGATGATCATGGTGCCTTCCGATTATTGATCTAAAACATCTCCATGTCTTGGATTATCAAATCTTCAAATCTGCTCCATTCTTTCATCATGGTTGAATGATCTCTTGGTAAACTCATGTACTTGTCCACGATCTAAAATTTTACATTCTTATTCCTATTACTATTTATATGCAATATTTAAATTGGGACAAAACAATCCCATTTACCAAAAATAAGAAAACAAAAATAAAATTTAAATCGGGACAAAACAATCTCATTTACCAAAAGAAATAAAATTTAAATCATAATTTAAATCATCATTCGAGGCACCATGACCATCCCTTTTTCTTGTACCTATAAAAGGTTAGAAAAACACATGCACGTATTTTTGCAAATCCTAATTCATCATTGAATCGAATTCAATAATATTAACCCATGTGTCTTCATTAACGAGCCCGGCTCTAATACCATTTGATGGTTAATTTTGCCTATTACATGACTTTTATGCAAGGTTCCATGAAGTTGAAAACAAAAAATTTTGTTTAATCATTGCGGAAACCCATAAATCCTTACGGTCCTCATGAATTATTAACCTTAATTCATTACGTTAATTAATTGTTAATTATTAATCCGTAACTCTTTAAAATGCTCAAGAGAATTTATAACAATTTATAATATCCACGAGCTTCAGAATTGCTCGTTAAAACAACTATTGGGGATTATGATAACTTAATGACACGACTATTAGAGATTAAGATTACCTTAGATCACTTGAAGACCTCAATGTTGTTGATGTCCTCTAACGTTGATCCATACGGCTATCCTCCGATTGCTACAAGAACTCTTTCTCTTAAAACCTCTCGCTCCTTGGATGCTTGCTAGGCAAAGACAAGGTTGAGATTTGGTTTCCTTGGGTTTTTCTCTTTTCAAGAAGATAATGGTTTCTTAGGATTATGTTAAACATAGGAAGAGCAAGATCATTGGAACCTTGCCTTTCTATGGATGGTGCCTTTTCCTCTCTAAACCTTTGGTAAAGACCGAAATTTAGAGAGCATAAGGATCTTGTTTTTCTCTTAGAAAAACGTGCAGAAAAAAGGCACACCAAAAATCAGCACTTTATAAGAGTCTAACCCTAATTTAAGTGCTTACAAGAAAGGCACAATTCAAGCTTGAATTGGAAAATCCAAATCACAATGAATTAAATTCATATATTGATTGATTGATTGAATTTAAGATGATGAATCATATTCATATCTTGATTGATTGATTGAATCAATCATTTAAGATAATAGATCACATTTATTTCTTGATTGATTGATTGATTGAGTCAACTATTTAAGATGATGGATCACATTTATATCTTAATTGATTAATTGAATAATAATTTAAGATGATGGATCACATTCATCTCTTAAACAAAAAATTCAAAATCATTTTTTAATTCAATTCTCATTTATTATTTCTCCTATCTTCATCCAATCACCATTGGATCATTATATGTATACATATATATATATATATATATATATATTCAGAATTATATTTTATAACCTAACCTTTTGAATTAAAATTTCAAACTTAAATTCCAAATTTGAATTCGAAATTCAACTTGGCCTAAGACCCCGTTAGGTCTTCCAACACATTTTGGCCATTTTGTGGAGAAACTAATTTCCCATCGGGGACACCATATATGACGTCATGTTCTCCTCATTGGGCTTGGAGTCCCACTCCAACCTAAATACACATTTACTCTTGATAAAGCCCACTAACAATTATTAGCCCAATTTTGCTAATTTTAGACAAATGGGAATAACCTTTGTGTATGACCCATTAGGTCCAATTAGTCACTGACATAAATAAACTTGAACCAATTAAAACTCTTTTAGCAGGCCCAATTTATTTAATGACCTCATAAGACACTAGCAATGCTCTGCGGCCCCAGAACTGATTGAGTTGATCAAGTGATCTACCTTTCATATTTGGATACCGTGCAGGTATCATCCCTCACATTGTCATTCACATTTAGTCGAGAGCAAAGATAGAGTATCATCTCTCTTAATTGACTAAGTGTAGCTATTTCACTGAAATTATGAATCTTCTTATATTAACTCTATAACTTGATTATGACTTTTCATGATCACTTGCTTTGCGCACGCTCTCGAGTTAATTAGAAGCTATCCAAGCACTACCGGTCTTGTGAATGATGAATCCCTTGTAGAGGACTGTGAGTCCTCTCAGCATGTCCATCTATATTCATGTATTCGAGTTACACCCAAGAGTACATTGTTCTCCCCATTTTCAGATGGATAGAGTTGTACGGTCAAAGTATAACCTTAGGACATAGTGTTCGATGATATCCTTAAGTCCAAGACGATCCGCACTACCAAACAATAAGAGACTTTACATATCCAATGCAATGAATCTTTGTGGAGTCTCTCAGTGGGTCAGTTCGATGCTATTTGTTCTTCAACAGATCCACCCACGACATCAGCTAAGACATCTCCATGCCTGTATTCCATGAGGTCCCTACCTTGTATCTCTATACAAGTAGATAATGTCGTACTAGTCTTATTGAAATCATCGATGTCCTTTCTTGGTGATTCAAGACTAGGAACAAATTTTAGGCAATAGATGTCTAGTGTTCTCGAGTCCTCATGATCATGATCTCGATCTCTATCATTGATCCTTAAGAATAACACATGTTCTATTCTTATGGCTTTTATCTTCAAACACATATTTACCTTAAAATAAAGGCAAGACATAAATATGATAAAGATAAAATATGCTTATTTATTAATAACGAAACACTACAACATAGAAATGGTGTTTATCTGTCCTTACATATTGTCTCTAGGATACCTTCCACTTGCATTTGTTTATTTTTGGTCCGATGCTTTCTTAGTGTTAGCTGGCAATTTTAAAATTTTTTTATTAAACGTGCTTTTCCTCTAGAGTGATTGATGAATCCCGGGGGGTTGAATAGCTCCTCTTTTATTATTCCGTCCAATTTCAAAGACTTGACGCCGTCCCTATGAATTGACAAGCATGTGCCGCTGATGAATCAATGAACACCTATTTAAAATTGGGGAAAATTCCCCCAGGACCTAAAAAATAAAAAATTGTCAAAAAGATCTAAAAAAATTAGGTATCGAAAATGACTCTAGTGTCTTTTTTAGTATTATTTTAGAAAATGTTATCCGATATAGCTATTAACGTATCTTGATTTAATTGTTAGGATATTATTATTAATGTCTAGTAATTTAGTTGTTAATGTTGTACTAATATAGTTGTTAATGTTTATGAGATAATACTAAAAAAAGGCCTTAAAGTATTTTTTGATATATGACTTTTTCTTAATTTTTTTTTTAATAATTGTTTAGTTACTTAGGGCTTAAAGAGTATTTTCCCTTAAAAATATATGTTGAGGATTTGTTTCACAAACCCGTACCTAAATCATTGTCAGAAATATCCATATATAGATTATAGTACTGCCTTCCCTCCGCACACCTAACTATATTTGCCACCAGGAAAGTGAGTGGTTGAAATGAAATCTTTTTCAAATTTATATTATCTTTGTTGTCGTTATTTATGATTTTACATAAAGACGATATTGAAAAAACTTGATTAATTCTCTATTAATTGACTTACAAAAGAATCATTCATTCTAAAAAAAAAGGTATCGTGGAAGGAATATCATTATTAATATTATTTGCTTCACCTCCTCGTAGTATGCATTTATTGCTGCTACTTGTCACTGCTAACTAGCATCATGTGGCAACAAGTTCTACAGATTGCTGTTGCCGGGCTATGCAAAGGGATGGGTATATTATATACGTGTAAATCGGCTCGATGATGGAAAACACTAAAATAATGGAACGCAATCGTACTAAAATATCTTCCCCCCATCTGATTTGACATGTCTGTTGGACGGGTTCAATTCAACCTCATTTTTGTTCCCTAATTTTCTTAAATATTTAAGTTTCACATAAATCTAGATTGAAATATCTTTATCAAAGGCAACTTATAAATTTTCTTTTTACAAGATAAGGTAAGCCGGAGCTTGATAAGAGGAAAGGGGAAAAGATAGCAACGATCTAACCCTAATTACAGCAAATAAAACCTAAAGCTAGGCAGGACGGACCAATTGGTCCCTCAAAAACATGTGAAGACACCCACTCGGAACAGGTTGGCAATAAAACCATATCCGCATCATCGGGGTTATCATGACCCGCTTGGCCATATAGTCAAGACAAGCAATGTTATCTCTTGGAGTATGATAGATCTCGACGTTCCGGTCCATGTAGAGAAGGTCTACGGTCTACGTAATGATATCTACGAGTGGTTGATCGGTATAACGATCTCTCATAAGGATATTGACGGCCTCAAGAGAGTCAGTATACAAGAGAATTCTGCGAAGCCCCATCTGATGCCCCACTCTTAATCCTATCATGATCGCGCAGAGCTCCGCTTCAACTACTGTATGAGCCCCAAGCGATCTGTGGAATCCCATCAGCCATTGTCCTTGAGAGTTTCTAATTACACCACCACAAGCAGCCTGATGTTGATTGCGTACAGAAGCATCAACATCAATACGAACCACATTCCCAGGAGGAGGGGTCCAATAGTCTTCCACACACCTGCCAAGTTTAAAAATTTGATGAGTAAGAGATTGGTTGGCAGTGTTTTCCATTAGAAGATAATTACAACAATGAAGCATCTCCCGGTTTCCGTGATTTCCCCAAACGAAACAAAAATTTGCACCGCGTTGTCGCAGGATCCAACATCCGAAGTGAACACTCTTGACCATGAGTAATTCTGAAATTTTCCTGCTCCCGGACTATGATTTGCATTCCAATTGAGCCAGGACTGTAAGTTACCTGCAAAAAACTGAGCAAAGTAGTTAGGTTTTAAAATCGTTTTTCCATAATTCTCTTGCTCTAGCATAATCCCTGATAATATGGATCACATTCTCCTCACTATTACAACTAAAGGGACAACGATTATCATTAGTGAGGCCTCTCCTAACTCTGAGGGAGTTAGTGACAAGTCTTTCATGTCCCACTTGCCACATGAAGAATTTAATTTTCTCAGGAATCTTCCAATTCCACATTAAAGTCCAAAACCTGCTAGCCCTCGCTTCTCCATGGTTCGAAAGATAACTGTAAGCGGACTTGATCGAAAAGGATCCATCTCTCGACGGTCTCCAAGAGACACAGTCCGGGAGATTACCCGATGGAGGGCGAATTTTGATGATAATATTTATAATCGGAGGAGGTAAAACCCCCTGCCATCTACAAACATCCCATCTACCATTTGGCAAAAGTTGATCCCTCACCATTTCTTCATTATTTACCAAAGACGGGTCCTGAACAAAAGCTATAAGAGGACGGTCAATGGGAAGCCAAATGTCCTGCCAGAACTTTGTTCCTCACCCATCCTTAATCTTCTTCCCAATTCCAGTAATGAACCACAATCGCTTTCCATGCAGACGATGAGTTCCTTTTCTTGGAGACCTTGGGAACGTGCCTATCGCCACAATTATATTTTGCCCAGAGGCACGTAACCCACAAGTCTTGCTTCTTCGTCAAAAGGTTCCAGCAAAGCTTCATAATAAAGGCCTTATTCTATCGCCGGAGATCTTTAAGCCCAAGGCCCCCTGCTTCCTCGCCTGAGTCACCTTGTCCCAAGAATAAGGTGAATTTTCTTCACATCTTCCTCCTGAGACCATAGAAACTTCCTTGAAATCTTATCCAATTCGTTAATGGTACAAATAGGGAGAAAGAGTTATTTCGCATGCGTAGCTTGGGAGGGCGGATAATACCGATTTGATCAACACAGACTGACCAGCCATAGATAGAAATTTACTTTTCCACATTGATAATTTTTTCCTGGCTTTTTGCACAATAGGATGGTAAGTGGTTCTGGTGACTCATTTATGAATCGAGAGGCATCCCTAAATATTTGCCAAGGTCTCGAGGTTATTCCAATTCCAAGTAATTGACTTAGCTCCGAGCTCTATTGAAATTGACGTTTAAAAGAACAGAACATACGAGATTTCTCCAAATTGATTTTATGCCCGAGACCTCGCAAAAACTTTGCACCACTCCACGAACCTTAGCCATTTGATCGGGAAAGGCTTCCGCAAAGAGAATGAGATCATCGGCAAAGAAAAGGTGAGATATATGAGGACCTCTTCTTTTAAAAACTGAAAGGTTTCCGTCGAGCCTGACATTCTGCTTTGATAAGTTGGCCAAGACGCTCCATACAGAGGACGAAAATATACGGGCTGAGAGGGTCGCCTTGCCTGACTCCTTTAGAAGGGGTAAAGCACGGGCTTTCCTCACCATTCCAGAGAATCGACATCGAAGTTGTGGTGATACAAGCCATAATGAGATTAACCGCATTGTCTCGTCAACTTTAAACAAGTGAGAGTATTCCTAATAAATCCCCAATCCAGTCTATCATACGCTTTCTCCATATCAATCTTAATGGCTACATATCCTTTCTTTCTCCCCCTAGTTCTCAAAGAATGAATGATCTCCTGGGCAATAAGGATATTGTCACAAGTGGACCTGCCCGCAATAAAGCCGCATTGCTCAGGGCTAATGAGCGAGTTCATGACTCCTCTAAACCTGTTTGCCAATATCTTCGTAATAATTTTAAAGCTGACGTTACATAAAGATATTGGATGAAATGCTCTTAAGGAGGACGGATTGTCAATTTTTGGAATTAGAACCACCCTGGACTTATTGATGGCCGCCATGTTCGAGGGATTAACAAAGCAATCTTCAATGTAAGCACATATTTTAGGGCCGACTGACATTCCATTGGGTGCGAAAGAAATGGGCTTGAAGCCGTCGGGACCGGAGCTTTAAAAGCCCCCATTGCAAAAGCAAAAGCATTTTTAATCTCGAGTCTCGTAACTCTCCTTGAAAGCAATTGTAAATCATTGTCATCAAGAACCGGGAAATTTGAGAACCAATCATTGGGATCTTTCACGGAGGCGTCACAGAATAAAGATTGAGGAAAAAATCATGTGCCATCATTTTAGCAGTATCTTGATCCTCAATCCACTCCCCATCATCATTTTTAATTGCTGAAATTCTCTGCTTTTTTCCTTTTAATTAAGGCGGAGGCATGAAAGAACTTTGTATTTCTGTCTCCCCCTGAAGCCAGTTAGATCTGGATTTTTGAAACCAATGTATTTCCTCCTGAGTGGCCACTTTATGATATTCCTTCCAGAGCTTCTCCTCTAATCTATAAAGCCCAGTTTGCAAGTTCGCTCTTCTACATCTATCAATTCCTTCAATCCGACGAATGAGCTCTTTTTTCTTTTTTGAGAAATTGCCCCACGATTATCCTGCCATCTTCGAGTGAGTCCCGAAAGTTCTCGCAATCCCCGAGTCCAACTTTTCCCATCCCAAGCTTCTTTAATAATATCTTTGAAATCGTCTTCCAAGGACCAAGCAACCTGATAAGAGAAAGTTTAGCGAACTGTCTTTATCTGAGTTGAGGGCTTAGAATTAACCACAACAACCCTATGATCCGATTTAAACTTAAGCTCATGGCGGACGGTGAAGTGGGGAAATGATTAATCCAATCAAGATTAGTAAAAACCCAATCCAACCGCTCTTTCAACCCATGTCTCTCCCACGTGAATTTCTCACCCCGGATCCCGGTTTCGAGGAGATCGGTGTCATTAATGCAATCTCTAAAATGGCGCATAGAAGCCCAAGGGGGATCCGCTCCACCAAGCTTATCATCCGGGGACAAGTAAATATTAAAATCTCCCAAAACCGGCCGGGGAAGATTAATGTTAGAAGCAAGCGAACGGACCCATATACCACCCGAAAACCCACTTGACTCCACACGAGTCCAATTGGAAAAACCAAGTTTACGACAAACTCTATCCGCCCTGTTAGCGCTAATTCGCGGCTCCATAAGGCAGAAAACATCAATGCAGTATTTATTAATAATATCTTTAACAGTTGAAGGGAAGGCACGGCGACCGGCTCCCCTACAATTCCATGAAGCAATAATCATAAATAAATAAATAAAAATAAGATAGGGTTAGGAATACTTACCTGGGACGCTGAGCCTCGCCCTCACCCCTTTGATCAATCTGGGTTTCCGCGACAAAAGACCCGTTGGCTTCCATAAAATCCGATGCAATATCCTCATTTGGATCCCAATGTTCAGGTGGAGTAGAGCCATTGAACTGGACGGTGGTCTGATTCTGCTCCAATATTGGTTCAGTATGAGGACATTAAATGCGCTCCATCTTCTCACGTGGCACAAAATCTAAACTCCCATGAATAATATTATGCGTTCGTAAGGCAACTTATAAATTTAATGCTCCTTCCATTCCTTTTTCTTATAACATCCAAAATTTAAATTTATCTGGTTCTATCCTTTTTATACGATTCAGTTTTGCGATTGTTTCAACATTAAGGCTGGTTAGGTTCAATCCCATTACATTAGTCAGAGAAGTATATGACAATGGTTGTTGATTCACTTTTACTTATGTCATTTTAAATTTATATAAGGACATTTTAGAAAAATAAGTAAAATTAACTAATTTAATTTTTCTTCTTAATCTTTCCAAAATCGATTAAATATGTTATATAATTAAAACATGACTAAAGTGCAACCTAACACTCTCCTTTAAATAATACTATCATAATTATCATTACTAGCATGTAGTGGGGATGAAAACCAAACTGAGGCCCAAAATAGTAATAGATGGTGGCAGGTTTTTTCTTCAAACAAAATTACGAAATTATTTTCTTGTAACAAGGCCCTTGGAATATATTCTCCAATTCATAATATAAGTTATTTTAAATATCTTATTAAAATATAAAAAAATTACTGTTAATTTATTAAATTTGTCTCAATCGATTTTTTTTTTCAAACAATATCCATATTAAATGATGCTTTGAAAGATAGAAAAAAAATATTATGAGTCACATTTGAACATTAATTTTAGGGGAAATTTTGATAAATTAAAATTAATTTCTCTCCTAATAATTTATATTACGAATTAAAAAAAAAAAAATCTTCTAAGGGCAACTTTTACTATTTAACTAGCCGGAGTATAAAGTAAAGCAGTGGCTTGGCACTAATCTAATAAGCTGGCCCACCTTATAGAGATAATATTTAGCTTTAACTTTTATTTACAGACAATATCATTTTTGGCTCTCGCTTTTTAGTTTTCTGTCTTTTGGGTTGAGACCATTCATGACATACGATTTTTTCTTCGTCTCTTTTCCTTCTTCTTCGGCACGTTGCTCTCTCTTTTTTCCTCCTGTGGCCTACCCTCCATCTGTCACTGGCCCTTTACTACCTAAATTACAAAGGAAAAGAAGACAATTATGAGGGAAACCACTGGTGTCCCCGTGGTAAAAGGACCAGTAAGGATCAGCTTTTTGAAGTGTTTTTACTTTTTACACTTCTAATAAGCTAAACAAGTTTATATGTACTCATCCGATTTATAGTATACTCCCTCTTATTTTTACTTTAAGGTATTAATTAATAAGTTGATTTGGTCATTTTTATAAAGCACTTTTTTATTCCTAATGAACATTAATTATCGTTTTCCAGTATGTCCATAATTAATAAAGGAAAAAGGGTGAGAGTAATATATAACTAATATAATATTAGAGTTTAATACAATTAGTATGAATAATATTGGAAGTTACTTAAATTATAGAATAACTTTATTGACTTTAACTATTTTTATTGATTTGTGAGAATTGTTAATTAGTAAAAAACTATAGAGAGTACGTCAATTAAATTAATTCACTAAAACTGAAAAACTACAAAGAAAAACCATTTTTTGAAGTACTTGTAGTTTGCTTCGATTTTTAAGGTGATATCTTATGTTTTTTTTTTTTCTTTATTAAATCTTTTAATTTTATTCATTTAGCCCCGTTAACCCTGTAACTTTGCTCTGTTAGCCTCTATGCAAAATTTAAATATGCTATTGAAGTAAAATTAAAGGATTTGTTTAGAAGAAAAAACATACAGTCATCAAATTAAAAAATTAAGGAAACTATAGATACCTCAAGGATTGTTTTCCCAACTGACAATTAACACATTAGATCTGTCTCTAATTTATATATTAAAAAAGAAATCAACTTTACTGATACTAAATAAAATTTTGGACCAAAGAGAAAAATACGTTAAATCACGCTTGAACATTAATTACATTGATAAAGTTTACAAATAAAATCATTCACTACTCAGAAAATTCACATACCCAAACATCATGTGGTTGATCTATCATTAAGAGCCGAGACGGGCCTGGCCCGTTTAAGTCCTGGCCCTTTAAGGGCCGGGTTTGAAAATTAGAGGTGAGTAGTGAAGTCGACCGAAGAGCCAAGGGCTTATACGGGCTGGCCTTGGAGGATTACGGACCGGCCCATTAGGCCCTTCAAATTTATTTTATTTTATTTAAAAAAGTTGAAGATTGAAGTTGAAGTTGGGGTCAAGTGAAGTTTTTTCCCCACATGTTCTAACAAAATATAGAAGTTCCAGTCTTTTGTTTAATATTCAAGCTCTTATTTGTATTCACAATTGGATGTATGGATTCACATATGATGATAATTTATTAATTTATATGTATTTTCTATTTGTTATAGAGTTATTTATCCATTTAAGTACAGATACATAATAACTATACTCTAATTTTATGATTTGGTTTATTATTATTTGTTGCAAATAAAGATTATAGATGTGTTCATGATGAGAGAGAAGAAATTCATGATATTCTTACTCATGAACTAGAGACTATTACTCAAAATGAAGAACAATCAAATGTCATTGAATTGAAATTAATGATAGTGGCAAAGATGACGACAATAATAGTTATCGTACTAATCTCGGTTAAAGGTATGCTTCTTATATTTAGGATATATGAGTTATTCATGAACATAGTTTGTTTTTTTTATTATGAATTAATGATTGTGCTTATTTGTTGGATGATTCATGTTGTAATTTACTAATTATATTCCTTTGGAAAAAACAGAAAAAAATAGTTAAAATTTGGAATAGTAACTTAGGGCCTCGGAGGGTCGCCCGGCCCTGGATGGCGGCCACAGCCCCCGATGCTCTCGCGCTTTGGAAAACAAATTTTTTCTTATCTTGGGCCCTGGAGGCGGGCCTTGGAGGGCCAGGTGCCCGATTCCCGGCTCTCTAATATTATTCTTTGGAATAAATTATTCTTTCCTAAATATAAGATAAAATTAACTTTTTTGAAAATATTAAGGAAACTAATTAAATTATTTTAGAGTATTTTACTTTTTTTTTCAAACTAATTAATTTGACTAATAAACTAATATATAATTTAAGGATATACTCTTTTGGTCCTTATCATAAGGGACCAACTAGTAAATTTATTTGGTCCTTTTTATAAAACACTTGCTTGTTCCCAATGAGTATTAATTATTATTTTTTCATATATGTCCATAATTAATAAAGGTAGTGAATGAGAGTAATAATTAATATGATATTAGAATTTAGTGCAATTAGTGGGGGTAGTATTGGAAATTACTTATATTCTAAGATAACTTTATTGACTTTAACTACTTTTATTGGTTTGCGAAAAAAGTTAGTTGATGCCTTATGATAAGGACCAGAAAGAGTACTATATATGATATGATTAAGTAACTGATTAATTTCCTTAATCTAAAAAAAAAAAAAAGAGTCAACTAGATTTGTAGGCAGTATCATTTTATGTAAATGGAAGACAGTTAGGCTTGCAGAGAGGGGCCTGCAAAACAAACGAATAATACAGTATTAATAGGGAGAAATGGATTTGACTTTCCTCCTATACCTAATACCATCATTTTCCCTCATTTTCTCTTTTTCTATTGTTGCATTAAGATCTCAACAGTCCAGATTTATCATATGATAAAATATTATTATAAGGGAAAAGGAGGGAAAATTATGATAAAAAATTGATGGTAAATATAGATCGTCGAGGTCTTAATCCAAAGGTAGAAAAAAGGGGGAAAAAAAGAGAGAAGAGGATGATAAGAGGGTATAGGAGAAAAGCCAAGTCTGGGAGAAATGCCGTGGCGCAAATAAAGATGTTATGTTTTTTTTCCCCATCTGATGGTCCCGTTGATTCATTTGAGTGCGTCTTGAGGAGCCGCCCATGATCTATGGCAAAATTATTATAATATAATTTTTTAAATTAAAGGGGGGAAAAAAACACGGCGTGATCCCAAGGGGAAGGTGCATTTACTTTGTGTATATATATTTTTTAAATTTTTAGAACCTATTAGGCTATTAAAAGTAACGACGGGTCAAAAGAACCAAAACACATGGATTATTATAATTAAATCTAAGGTTAGTATATTACTAATCATGCGCCTAAATCATAAAAAAGGGTAAACTTCGTGATTCGAGAAGATTCCCACTGACCCCTTTTGTAGTGCATATTTTTAATTAACGCCACCATATAACTCCTTCTCATCTATTCGACTTCCTCGCACTCGTCTTTGTCTCACTATCTAAAATTCATTTTCAAAGCTTCCGTACAATTACTTCAAAGGATTTGTCATAATCTTCAAGACCACATCATCAGAAGCTTATTAGCGCGGTAAGTCACCCTTCCTTGAGATTTAGAACACTAGAACATGCATCCTTGTTTGTATAACCATGTACTTCAATATATATATATATATATATATATATGGAAAAAAACACATTTGACCCTCTAACCTCATCAAAATTTCAGTTTATTCATAATTCTAAAACACATTTACCCTTTATCAATTAGTTTTTGCTAACAGTGGTAAAGTTTGTAGTGAAATGAATCAAAAAGTTGTGTATATTCATGTATATATGGGACCTGGCTTTGGTCATATACACCCTCCCATTCGCTGCCTTGCGTCCTTTGCGAGTCAAAGCGGCGCCGTTTATGGCGCCATTTTGCGCAAAGGAGGGAGGGCAGCTGTTTTTTTTTTTTTTTTTTTTTTTTTTTTTTTTAGGGTTTAGGGTTTAGGGGTATGAAATTTGAACTTGTATTAAAAAGATACTTTATGATAGTGAATAGTACTAAAAAATTTTATAATCTTGAAAAATTATTTTAGGATCCCGAAAAAAGATTTCAAAGTATTGAGTTGTACTAAAAAGATACTTGAAGGATACTAAGCGATCTTGAAAAAAATACTTCATGATTTTAAAAAATTATTTTAGGATATTAAATTAATATTTTACAGTACTAACTGGTACTAAAAGGATACTTCAGGATACCGATGACTGATACTGAAAAAATTATTTCAAGATTTTGAAAAAATATTTTAGGTATTGACTGATACTAAAAGGATACTTCAGCATCCTGACTGGTATTGAAAAAAATACTTCATGATTTTGAAAAATTATTTTAGAATCTTGCAAACATTATTTTAATATCTTGAAAAAATATTTCAGGATGCTGATGATTAGTACTAAAAATATACTTCAAGATATTTTTTTAGGATTCTCAAAACGTGCTGTTTTGGCTGCAAACGATGCAGCAAACGGGAGGGTGTATAGGACCAAAGCCAGGTCCGTACATATGATACGTATTTTCACAAGGGAGAGAGCCTCAGTAATAATGGCTCTTAATGAGGATTAATAGAGATTAATGGTAATTTCCTATAATCCCTAATTGATAGGGATTCTGATTGACAATATGCTAATTAACATATATTTCCTGACAGAGTAAAAAGATTTAAAATACATATACTTTGTAATGTTTTAAGGGATCAAAATGACACATTGCTTAAAGTTAAATGACTAAATGTATAATTTTTCCAAAATATATACTACCTTGTCCTTAATATAAGAATTACTCTGCACTCCATTTTCTTCATCAAAGTAGATTTTATATTAGGAACAAGAGGTAATATATATATATATATATATATGCTGACACCCACATGTTGGACGGTGTTGATTATTGGACCGTCCAAATTTGGCCTCTTGCTGTTCTATGTTCATACAGGACTTACTGTGAACAAGACCGAAGAGAAGGAAAATGGAGAAGGCTCTATTGGAGAAAAACATTGAGGTGGGAAACGAAGAGGATCATCTACACATAACATGGCGGGTCTTTTATAAAGAAATGAAAGAGGTTTGTTGGGTAGCAGGGCCTATGGTGGTAGTGAATGCTTCAACCTTTTTTCTGCAAACTATCACTCTAATGATGGTAGGTCACTTGGGTAAACTTGCTCAATCCAGCACTGGCATTGCCATCTCCCTCTGTGCTGTCACTGGCTTCAGCGTCATAGTAAGTAACTTGTTGTTTTACAATGTACATAACTTTCCAGAGTACAACTTAACCCCAAAACAAACAAAGAGAATTCGTAACAAATTGCGTCCCTAAATTACTGTTTTCTTGTGGGCTTTATATAATTTCCGTGTTGGAAAAATTAATCTTTTGGTTTTGTAGTTTTGAATTAATTTTAACTTCGTCCTTGACTCGGTACAGCTTAGTTCCTATAGTTTTGACTTGATTAAAACTTCATCCCTAGATTTTGACTCATTCCAACTCAATCTCAATAATTTTGGCTATTTTATAATTAGTCCCTAATAATTTTCTAAAGTATAAGATTAAATTATTAAATGGTTGCAGTGAATTCAAGGATTGAGTTAATATTGAGTTAAAATTATAGGAAATGAATGGTACTCAGTTGAATAATAACTGAGTTAAACTATAGGGACTAAGAGATTAATTTTCCCTTTTCTAATAACAAATAATTGAACTTTGTATCTTGCATTTTGCACTTCGTTAACAGTTCGGATTTTTTTTTTTTTTTTTTGGTCAACCTTAACAGTTCGGAATGGCTGCTGCACTTGAAACACTATGTGGGCAAGCCTATGGAGCCAAGCAATATAAGAAGTTTGGTGTTCAAATACACACTGGCATGTTCTGTCTTATCTTATGTTGTCTTCCTCTCTGTGTTTTGTGGCTTAACTTGGGGAATCTATTGGTTTTGGTTGGTCAAGACCCTTTAATTGCACATGAAGCAGGCAAATTTGCAGTTTGCTTGATTCCTGCTCTCTTTGGTTACGCAACACTTCAAGCCCTGGTCCGATACTATCTTATGCAGAGTTTGATCATTCCTCTCATGTTTTCTTCTTCATTTACTATATGCTTCCACGTAGCTTTCTCTTGGACAATGGTTTTTAAATCTGGTATGGGTCGCTTTGGAGGAGCATTTGCCATTGGTACTTCATATTGGTTGAATGTGATCATACTTGCGTTATATAAGAAATTCTCTGATTCTTGTGCAAAGACTCGGGTTCCAGTTTCCATGGAGCTTTTCGGCGGAATTGGAGGGTTCTTCCGCTTTGCCATTCCTTCCTCTGTAATGGCTTGGTATAGCTTCTCCACATAATAATATGTCTTGCCATATATTTTGAGGTTAAGGTTCAATTTTATCCTCAATGTTTTTTAGTAGGAGATACAGATATTTGTTAGTTTTTGTTTGCTCAATATCACTCTAGGAGTTTTAAAAGATAAGCAAAATCGTCCTAATAATTAAAAAAAAAAAAAAAAAAAAAAGCATTAACTGTTAACATTGTTAACGGCTAAATGCAATATTGCTACTTTTTAAAAAACTTTCATACTAATATTGATTCAACAAAAAACTTTTGGATACCCCAACTCATGCAAAAAATTTGCGGGAAAAATTAGACTCTAATCCTACATTTTTTATTACACCATGAATAGTATAGCATATTGATATTGATGATTGAATATTTCAGCCTCCAATGGTGGTCATATGAGTTGACTACGTTGCTCGCTGGTCTTCTACCAAACCCACAGCTTGAAACTTCAATCTTGGCCGTATGGTATATTCTTTTTTTTATAAATGTTTCAATTTCCCTAACCTAACTAAAATGTAGTTCCTGTAGTCAAATAATGATCTAGCTTATTATTGTTTTAAATTCCCTACACCTGTTTTATTGCTTATGATCATTGCTAACTAATTCTTAATTTTTTTCAAATTTGAATTTTATGTGCAGTGTATCAATGAACGTTACAATCTATTCGATACCAGAATCAATTGGCTCAGCAGCAAGGTGTCCATTGCATAACATCCATATACAGGAATTCATCTATTTTCATTTACAATTCCAATAATATGAAACTAAATGCGTGTTTGGTTGGAGAGGAGGGATTCTGTTCATTTGAGCTCCAGTTCAAATTGGGGTTTCTATTTTAGGGGAGCCAAATTTCTTGACCATTTTACCATAATTTTTGTGGTATTACATTTATACCTTTAAGAAAAAATAAAAATAGAATCCCCGCTCATTCAAGACCCTGAGGGAAATTGATCCAAAATAAAAATAAAAAGAATTAAAAATGCCTCCCCTCCCCTCCATTCAAACACACCCTAAGTCGCCCCATTCATACTTAAAAATTAGTGCGACTCTTTATGTTATTTAATTAATCACTTATGCCTCATTGATGACATCTTGTGGTTATTGTTTTTCAGCGCAAGAGTATCAAATGCATTAGGAGCTGGATGTCCACAAGCAGCACGTGTGTCTGCCTTATGTTCTAGGGTTCTGGCAACTTGTGAGGCTCTTATAGTGAGCTCAATCGTTTTTGCGAGTCGGAATGTTTTGGGCCGTGTTTTCAGCAATGAGCCTGATGTACTGGAATATGTCACAGTACTAGTTCCTCTATTAGTTCTATCTGTCTTTGTGGACTCCTTACAAGGTACCCTTACAGGTAAAATCTTTCATTCCATTACTATTTCAATTATAAAAAAAAAAAAAAAAAAAAAAAATTCTTAATTGTATTCAAACTTAGATTTTTTATGTGCTGTGAAATCTATATTTCTTGTCCAAAATAGGGATTGCAAGGGGAAGTGGGTGGCAGCACATTGGGGCATATGTGAATTTTGGATGTTATTATATTGTTGGCTTTCCACTTGCTGCAATATTGGGTTTCTGGGTAGACATGAGAGGGAAAGGCCTTTGGCTTGGAGTAACAACTGGTACACTTTGCCAGGTGATCGCACTATTCATCATAATAAGTTGTACCGATTGGATGAAGGAGGTTAGTTCTTTAATATCACATTTCAATTCATCTTAGATTAAGGTCCAATTTTACCTTGAAATTTTTCATCAAGAAGTTGTGAGTATTAAAAAGTTACAATTTTGTGAGATCAATATATTGCACCAAAAATATTTAAAAAGAAGCAAAGTCGCTCTAACCATTAGAAAATTAATACTGATTGTTAACATTCTTAATGGCATGAGGCGATATCGCTCCCTTTTTAGCACTTTTGGGGCTATCCAACAAAAACTTCTGAATACCTACAACTAATACATGAAAACTTCCTGGGAAAAACTGAAGTTGTTTCCATTCATCTTGAAATTTTGATGCCTAGTCTTTTTCTTTTGAACCTTTTTGTAGTACTTAGTTGAAATGTTTCATTATGGGAGAGTTTGAATTTGCAGGCAAGACGGGCTAGGGAGAGGGCATTACAAAAAGCTTTGGCTGAAGAAGAAAATGTTTTCATTTGAGCAATCAGTGTGTATTATTTTTATTATTACATATTTGTCGGGCCAATTATATATCATCCTCTTTGGGCAAAGATGAGGGATTGATCTTCACACCAACAATCCTTATAATGTCTCTATCAACCTGTGAGTTTGAAAGTTGAATCCAAGGCCACATGCTCAGGAGCTGCAATGTCATTTGAATAATGCAGCCGAATCTTTCAACATCAATTGGCATGTGGTTTTTTCTTGCTCGGATGGCTTTTACTTCCCTTTGACTTAATTACCTTTTGTATAAAAGTTTTTTGAGTTAAAAACGTGTTTTTTAGGTTAAAAGAAATTTTATCGTTTTCCCTTTAACATTGGATGTTTGATATCTATTAAGAAAGAAAGGAACCCGTGAAAGCGGCTAAATGACTTAAATACACCATATTAAAATGGGTTAAGGAGCAAAAATATACATATAATTTTTTCAAAAGTGCACCTAACACAATTTTTTTTTTTTTTTTTTTAATGTAAAAGTATCTATGTGGTTACAAAAGTAGAGTAAAAGTCACATATTTCATTAATGTGGCTGTAGGCCCCACCAACATAAAGTAATGAAATATGTAATTTTTGCTCCATTTTTGTAACTATATAATCACTTTTACACCTAAAAAAAGCATTTGGTGACGCACTTTTGGAAAAATCACATGTGCATTTTTTCACCTTAACCCAATTAAAGATGAATTAATTTCAAAATAATCAACACCATTTCAATGAAAAGTATAAGATTAATATTTTTATGAAAAATGAAAATTAATATATACATTACTTATTTTATAATCTTAAATATTTTAATTCAAGCAAAGGCAAAATAGTTAAATTATTTCGTAACTTAGGGGAAAATTGGCAATGCATTTTTTTTTTTTTTTTTTTTTTTTTTTTTTTTTTGTGATTGTGGTAAACGAAATACATTTTCTTAACCCATGTGAAGTAGTCTTACTTTCCTTACATAGGAGTACAAATTATTACTTGGGTCCCTGTTATAAATCACTTGTAAGTTGTAACTCATTATATTTTCACATACCAAGAAATGATAGTAGTTAAGTCATTAAAAGTGTAAAAATTGATAACAATTTTAAAATATATCCTTATTAACATTTTTACTCTTTCTACATTCAGAGATTATTCTCATCTTTTTCTACTCTCTCTCTTTCCATTAGAGATTAAGTAGGGTTAAAATTGGGAAATGATCATTAATAACCCTTTAAGTGACTGACTTATATTTGATATTATTTTTGCTTCTACAAGTGACTTATAACAAGGATTGAAGTGATATTTTTCCTAACTTAAATAATGTGTGTAAAACATTTTTAATATTTTTTTCTCTCCCTTTTCCTTTCTTGAACCCTCATCATTGCAAAAGGCTTTGACAGAAGAAGAAGATGCATGTTTTAATTTGAGCAACCAGAGTGTATTACTTATATTATTACTTATTTGTTGGGCCAATTATATATCATCCTCTTTGGGAAAAGATGAGGGATCAATCTTTCACACCAAGAATGCTTATAATATCTCTATAAAGCTGTGAGGTTGAAAGTTCAATCCAAGGCCAACCACAATCTTACAGCCTCCAATGTCATTTTTTGTATTTGTGATGGAAAATGCAAAAAATGGTTTGCGGCACGCCATTTTTGCGACGGACATGTGAATTCGTCGCAAACCACTTTTGCGATAGAAAATCCCTATTTTGTGATGGATTTTTTCTTTCACAAAACAAAGATTTTTTTGTAGTGCATTTATCCGTTTCAAATTGCATATTGAGTAGTTTTAAACAATATCTCAAAAGATAGTAGTTAGCTATGTTTGTAAGAATTACTATTAATTGGAAATATTGGACCTCAAGTGTTATCTTCATGTTTTTCTTAAGACTTAATAGATTTTAACTCATAATTTTTTTAAGGAATGATAGTCACTTTCTTTATTATCAAGAGCACTCATCATTTATATTT
The DNA here is from genome assembly GCA_019022655.1 of Acacia acuminata. NCBI lineage: Eukaryota > Viridiplantae > Streptophyta > Magnoliopsida > Fabales > Fabaceae > Acacia > Acacia acuminata. The sequence goes on from JAFJYI010000187.1 coordinate 40,530, forward strand.
TCCACTCCATACATATCATTCCATTCACTCATTCTCATATTTTATTAACAATACCAAAAACAATAGTTTTGCTTTTAATTAAATTGCATTATTCTTGTAGTTATTAATTTAAAAAACCAAAACCAATATTCTCCTTGTTTTCATTACATTTAGATTACTTAGAAATCAATAAAAGGCTCCTCGAGAAAAGATAACAATCCTAGGTTCTCCTATACGCAACCCATGGTTAATTTTTAATTGTGATTCCCAAGGCTAACGATAAAAAGTCCTAATCACATGGCGCCATTGCCGAAGAGCTAAGTAATTGGCTCCCTTAGTAATCTAATTGTCAAATTTACTTTGAACAAGGGGTTTCTCGTGTGAAGCTTGTTAGTTTTGCATTTTTTTTTTTTTTTCAATTGCATATAGTTTAGGATTTGTTCATTTAGGTAGTTTGCATTGCTTTCATTATAATTTTGCATTGTCTTGACTTGGTAGCTTCTGTGTGGTATTGCTTGCATTACATTTCATATGTTTTTGAACTTATTTCTTTGAATTCACCATGTCTCCAAGTTAATTCATAGCATACTTGAATCTTTTGTCATTTTGAAAATTATTTTTCCTTTTCACTTGCATTTGTTTATTCTTAAGTTTTTATACTAGTTTTTTTTTTTTTTTTTTAATAGTTTATAGTTAAATAGTCATCTTGTAATTCATTGGGATTTTATTGTGTTGAATTCTTATGTTTAATGGTAAACAAGATTCACCCTTTCAATCTCACTCTTTTGTAGGAGATTCGATTAGAAAGGAAGATCCTATCTTCCAATCTATCGATTCCATTCAACATACATTACAACTCCTTCAAGTCAAGATAGAAGTCCAATTAGTCAAGAATGATATGGTCCATTCCACCACCCATACCATAAACCTTACCAACAACCTTTATTCCAACCTAATCACCCATCACAACCACCCTACAGATCATACTATGAGCCTTCTCCACCACCATATAACCCATATTATGAGCCTCATTCTAATCCTTTACCATCCAATTCTAAATGTCATATCAAGAACTTCCTCCTTCGTTCCATCTCACTTCCTAACCACATGTGCCAAACCAAGAACCATGTCATCCATCTCATGACTCTATACCCACTATTTGAGCCACCTTTTGGATCTCCTTCCTAACCACATGTGCCAAACCAAGAACCTTCTATTTATGAAGTCATTAGATAATTCCAAAATCAAATGACTCAGCAAATGGACAAGGACAACTTTGACCATCAAATGGACCCTATAATCAGAAGAATGGAACACCAAGAGAAAGAGAATGAGAGATTGGAAAATGAACTTGTGCATCTCAATCACTCAGCAATCACAAGTGTTGAAGAAGAATTTCTAGGAAAATCCTCCTTCCATGTTCACACATACACGAGAAGTGGAGCAATTAGAAGAAAGCAATGAGGAGTTGGAGAAATAAATGGAGTGACTTGCATAACAGTCTTTTAATTGCCACACTCCATAAGAGACTCACCCACCACATACACTTCCACATGAGCCACGCACTCCACCATAGAGTAAATATCCATGCTAATCCTTTACTCCCCAACCTTCCAGACTTGATGGCTTCCTCCATTACCATATATGGATGACCAAACCCTTACCCTTAGAATAATGTATGATCAACTAAAGGTCCGACATCAACAATTATTCATGCTCAAGGAATATCTTGGACTCTATGAGGAAATGGAAAAGGAATTCAAGGACATTGAAAACTTCATCAAGACATTTTTTGACCATATGCTATGGATAAAGACCGAAGGAGAAGAAGGAGTTACATGGTCCTATAACTCTAATGATCATGGGAAAACCAAAGAGCAAAAGTCAAGTGCCACTTCACAAGTAGGAGATTCCAATCCTTCAATGTCTATTCCCACACAAACACAAGAAGTGAAGTAAGTACAAAAGAACATTAAAGAGTCTTTCTTACCATTTGGTAATGATCTTATCCTTATAGAAGTAGACTCTTTTACTACTTTTTTTTTGGTGGATTTTTTTTTAAATGTGGCAAAGTGTGCAACCACTCCGGGCCGGGAGATGTTTTAACGGTAAAGCCCTCCCCAAACGAGTGACTCCAGGATTCGAACCTTTCCCACTTAGGTGGGGGAACGTCCTGGGGCCTAGCCATCTACCGCCAAGCCAACCCGCATTGGGTGACTTTTTTACTACTTTAACTAGTAAAGCAATTAATGATTTGAGTGATGATGAGGTGGATGAGAAAATAATTGTTGAATTTCCTAAAATGTTTTAAAATGTAATTGCTCAACCAATTGGCTCTAGTAGTAGTAATTCGGTTGTACTTGTTGATGAGTATGCTCCTCCTTTTTTATGTGATGTTTCAATTGTTGAAAATGCTTCTCTTCATAGTACTAGGGATGGTTGTGATAAATTGAATGACATATTTTCATGTTCTTGTAAGGAAGATCAAATATGTATATATTGTTATCATGAAAAACACCACTTGCTTGTTGAGTTTCAAAAGAAAGCTTTAGTGATGCGGTTGATTCTACCATTAATCATGATAAATCCTCTTGTACTACTGATGATTGTAAGCATGAGCATTGCGAAAATGTTGAGTCTTGCATGAATGCCAATATGGTTGATGTGAGTGAGAAAGATCATAGCCTGGAACGTCAATTGCATAAAATTCCCATTGAATTACTTCCTTGTAGTCTTGTTGGTGACAAAGATTCTAATATTTTGATTGATAAAACTCTACATGTTGATGAATCTTTTCCAACAAGTACTTTCTTGTGATTTTCGAAAAGAAAAATAATTGTTTTGAATCTTTAAACATTTTGGGTGGTAATGATTAAAATTTTCTTCCTTCTTCCACTCTTTTTTGTTCCATCTCTTGTGATTGCAATGATGATGTGGTATGCCCCAACACTAAATTGGATTACACACCTTTCACTTTGCAAACACAAGAGAATTTTCACAATATAATTGTTTGTTTGAATACTACAGATGAGAATGTGATTGATTTCCTTGGATCTGATAGTTACTTGAGAGTTTAGTTACCGAAATGTCTTTACTTCACTTGAAATCTCTCTATGCGTTTTTTTTTTTTTTTTTTTTTTTTTTTTTTTTGGATGGGATGCTTTTGTTTGCTTGTCTTCTCTATAGGCATATTCTTGGGAAGATTGCCGTAAGAGCCAACCTCCACCGTACAATATTATTGGACCTCTTTCAATTGATCCTAAGCCACCTCTACAAAGGAAATTCAACACGGAGGAAGATGTCTAGAAGACAAATGCATGATTCTCATTGGGGATGAGAACTTCTCTTTCAAGTGATTTAAGATACTCTAACACTGGTTATCTCTTTCCTCACTTATTTTCTTCCTAATTCCTATGATTACTTGGGCTTAATTGTTGTATGAGGAAGATAAGTGTGGGGGAGGGACACAATCCAGTAGAAAAAGGTAGACTTCATGTATCTTAGTAAATATAGTAAGAACCCCCTATGTATACTTTACATTTTTTGCCACTACCCTACTTAATTACCATTGTGCCTTGAATTTCTACTTGCTTAGCATTCTCTTTTGCTTGTTTTTCCACATTGAGGACATTATGTTAATTAAGTGCGGGGGGGGAATACATTTTTTTAATCGTATTATTGTTTGTTTTTTAATGAGAAAATGCATTAAACTAGAAAATTTATCAAAAACTTTTCAAGAATAACTTGCTTTGATGCATGCCCTTAGTAGTAAAGGGTTGCATTTGCCACTTAGGAAATATGATTTGCAGGAAATTCTTTGAGTTTCATGAGATATAGTGTTTTGGCAACTTTTTAAAACCATGTTTTCGGTTTTCAAATGAATGGGAAGAGAAATGAACCCACAATTGATTTTGCTTACTCCTTGTTTTGAGAAAACAAAAGTTTCCATATCAATATTGCATTTAAGAATTTAGCATTATTATAATTAATTGGAATGTTTTGATTAATTGTGTTTGTGAGGTTGGCACTTGAAATAGTTAAGTAGATGTTTTATGGTTAGCTTCCTATGCAATTGATTGTGTTAAAAAGAGTATTGAAGAAAAACCTTGTTAGAAGGTTAATTGAACCTTAAATTCTTTTTTATGTCTGCATATTCACTTGGTTTTAATTTGATCATTTTATAATCAATATTTGCTTTCGAAACTCTATTGCTTATATTGCATATTTTCTTTCGAAACTTTAATCTGCAATTTATATGTTTTAGAGAATTGCATTGTGATTCCAATTGTGCACAAAATAACATTCAAATGAACTCAACTTGAAAAATTTCATTTCAAAATGCAAATTCTCTCAAAACTTGGAAAATTGGTTTACAAGTGTTGTCATCATCAAAAAGGGGGAGAATGTTAGTTCTCTATGTGTTTTGATAATAATTAACAATTGTAAACACACATTGAAGTTTGTCTTTGGTAAGTTGAAAAACTTCTTGTCAAAGCCAAACTCAAGTATTGGTCTCAATACTTGAGTATTGACTTGAAGAGAATTGCTCAAAAACCATTACACAAAGCAATACTCAAGTATTGGACACAATACTCAAGTATTGACTGTTAGTTCTCTATGTGTTTTGATGATAATTAACAATTGTAAACATTCATTGAAATTGGTCTTTGACAAGTTAGAAAACTTACTGTCAAAGCCACACTCGAGTATTGGTTTTGAAACTCGAGTATTGACGTGACAAAGAGTTGCTCTAAAATCATTACACAAAGCAATACTCAAGTGTTGGACAAAACACTCGAGTATTAGACTTACAGAAGAGCACTCCAAGTTTTTCAACCCGAGTCAAACTCGAGTATTCCACTGAATACTCAAGTATTGGCCATACTGAGAGAGATATCAAGTTGTTCATCTTATGGACACTCGAGTTTTGGTTTTACACACTCGAGTATTGGTCTTTCACAAAGCTTTCATATTTGACATGTGTTTATGAATACTCAAGTATTCATTTGAAAACTCAAGTATTGCATTGTCATCAATTTATCAAAGTTTTCAAGCACCTAGAATACTCGAGTATTTGTTTTGCACACTTGAGTATTGGACTGACAGAAAGTCTACAAGTTTTATACATATATTGAATACTCAAGTATTCACTTCAATACTCAGTGTTGGCTTGGCAAAGATTTCACAAAGCTTTTCTAAATCAAATGCACACTCGAGTATTGATTTGAAAACTCGAGTATTGGAGTTACGTAGAGCTTTCATCTTTGACAACAATTTGAATACTCAAGTATTCATTTTGAAACTCAAGTATTGACTTGGGAAAGACTTCACAAAGTTTTCAAAATAAGTGAATACTCGAGTATTGAGTTGGAAACTCGAGTGTTGGGCATACCGAGAGCTTTACTCTTTATCAATGATCTGAACACTCAAGTATTGGAGTCAATACTCAAGTATTGAGGTTTTGAACTTAAACTTATTTTCATACCAAAAGTTCAAAACTCGAGTATTGACTTGGACACTCGAGTATTGACCTTACTTCAATGCTAAGGTCCAAAGTCAAAACTCGATGATTCCTCTCTGGAAGAAGAATACTCAAGTATCATAATGAATACTCAAGTATTGACTTAAGTGCACAGTAACACACTCGAGTATTGATGAACACACTCGAGTATTGAGCACTAAGTTTGAAAATCAAATCAGACGAATTTGTGAATCCTTAGTCTTTGATCATAATATCTTCCAGGATTATTCTCTACTATTCCCTGCTATGTTTAACCATCTGTTTAGTGAGTTTCAGACTGCTTAAAGAATGATTACTGAAGGTTAAAGGCAAAAGCAAAAGGTGATGTCAGAACATTAAATGCTGAAACCAGAAACTTGCATACTTTTGCTTAATCCACCTGCACACGGTTGCAAAGCATTAAAGAATGATTTCTACAACAAGCAAGTTGCTATTCCAACGGACAAATTCACAGAGAGTCAACTCGATCTGATCATCTAGCCAGCTGGGTTAAGTGAAGATTGGAGAGAGAAGATTCCTAAACCATTTGCTAATCTTGGCTGAACTTCTCCAACGGATTTATTGGGATAGCAACGGTCATTTAATGATCTCTGAGTATAAATAGGACTGCATTCAAGTCTCTTCAACAGCTAGCACATCCGAAAACGCACAAGCATTCAAGTCTCTCAACTACCTTTCGTTTTTCACTTGTAATCTGTCTTTTGACATTATAAGCTTCAGGTGTTTATCATCACTCACTCTTAGAGAGAGTTTTATCTGCAAATCATTTATTGTAAAGAATCACAAGTCAAGGGGACTTGGTGATTGGGTTCATTGATTACAAACTTGTAAGGGGAGTAAATTCTAGAGAGAGAATTTCTCTTGAGTACGAGTGTGTAATCGAATTGACATAGTGGAAATCCCAGTGTCGGGACCGGACGTAGGTCAAGGAGTTAGACCGAACCAGTATAAATCTTTGTGTCTAGCTATTCTTCTCTTCCTCTTCGCTCACCTCTGTTTTTTTGTACAAAAACAGCAAAAAAAAGTTTCAAAATCCCCAATTCACCCCCCTCTTGGTGATTTAGCTCCACCTTCATTGACTTGATAAAGAATTGCTCAAAAACCATTACACAAAGCAATACTCAAGTATTGGACACAATACTCAAGTATTGAACTTACGAGATAGCACTCCAAGTTTTTCACCTGAGCCAAACTCGAGTATTGATATGAATACTCGAGTATGGAACACACAAAGACAATTTCAACATTGACTTAAGATCTCAATACTCAAGTATTCAATTGAATACTCAAGTATTGGTCAAACAGAGAGTCATCAAGTTTTTCATCTTATGAAAACTCAAGTATTCATTTGAAAACTCAAGTATTGACTTGACATCAATTTATCAAAGTTTTCAAACACCTTGAATACTCGAGTATTGGTTTGCATACTCGAGTATTGAACGACGTAAAGATTACGAGATTTATGCATATGTTGAATACTCAAGTATTCATTTCAATACTCAAGTATTGACTTGGGAAAGACTTCACAAAGTTTTTCAAAATGAATGAATACTCGAGTATTGAGTTGGAAACTCAAGTATTGGACATACAGAAAGCTTTGCCCTTTGTCAAAGTCTTGAATACTCAAGTATTGGAATCAATACTCAAGTATTGAGGTTTTGAACTCAAACTTATTTTCATATCAAAAGTTCAAAACTCGAGTATGGATTTGGATACTCGAGTATTGACCCTATTTCAATGTTAAGGTCCAAAGTCAAATCTCGATGATTCTTCTCTGGAAGAAGAATACTCAAGTATCAAAATGAATACTCAAGTATTGACTTAAGTGCACAAAGTGACAAACTCAAGTATTGATGAACATACTCAAGTATTGAACGCTAAGTTTGAAAATCAAATCGACGAATTTGTGAAACCTTCTTGTTTGATTTTAATACTTCCTATGATTAATCTCTAATGTTTCTAGATATGTTTAACCACTTTATTTGTGAGTTTCAGACAGATTAGAGATTGTACATTGAAGGTTTAAAAGGAAAAGCAAAAGTGATGTCAAGACATTAAATGCAAACCCGAAAGTTGCATACTTTTGGGTAATCCATCTGCACACGCCTACAAAGAATTAAAGAATGATTTCTACATCCCAAGCTGCTATTCCAACGGAGAAATTCGCAGAGAGTCAACTCTAAACATCTGCCTAGCTGGATTAAGAGGAAATTAGAGAGAGAAGATGCCTAAACCACTTCCTTAACCTTGGCTGAACTTTTCCAACGGATCTATTAGGAAAGCAACGGTCATTTAATGATCTCTGAGTATAAATAGAGCTGCATTCAAGTCTTTCCAACAACCACAACTACTAAAAACGAATTGCATTCAAGTCTTACACTTATTCTTTCAGTTTTCATCTATATTGTATCTTTTGATACACAAGCTTCAGTGTTTATCATTATCTACTATTAGAGAGAGTTTCTACTTGTAAGACATTTATTGTAAAGAATCACAAGTCGGGGGACTTGGTGATTTGGCGATTCATTGATTACAACTTGTAAGGGGGAGTGAGTTCTAGAGAGAGAACTACTCTTTGAGTACAGAGTGTGTAATCTTTGAGATAGTGATATCACAAGTCTAGGGACTTGGTGATTGGGTTCATTGATTACAACTTGTAAGGGGGAGTAAGTTCTAGTGAGAGAATTACTCTTGAGTACATAGTGTGTAATCAATTGATATAGTGGAAATCCCAGAGTGTCTGGGGACTGGATGTAGGTCAAGGAGTTAGACCGAACCAGTATAAATCTTTGTGTCTAGTTGTCCTTCTCTACATCTTTTGTTCACCTCTATTTTGCTGTACGAAAAACAGAGCAAATCAAAAAAGTTCTCAAAATCCCCAATTCACCCCCTCTTGGTGATTTCCTTCACTTTCAACTTTGACTTTCATATCAACAATGATTTTTTCTTATTAATCCATTCCATTTAGCCTTAATCCAACATTAATGACCTTTTAAGTCCTTCTGATTCATTGCATTAATTGCTATTAGTAGTGAAGATGTTAGAGTTGTTACAAGCCTATGGTAAGATGTTGATTAAGTGAGCTAGAGTGAAATTATTCCAATGAGGTGAGATGATTGAAACACTAATACCTTAAGAGTTCTCTTGTGCTTCATTTTAAAATTTTGGATTGTATAGTTAGCTAATTTCTTTGCATTGCTTGATTATGATTAGTGTTGGCTTGAAGAATTTGATTAATTGATTCATTACTTTCTAATTATAAAATTGATCATCTTTCAAATGAATTGTTGATTTGAATTTAGAAAATTGTACTCTTAAAATTGGATTTACAGGTAATTATAGAAACCATTTTTCTTTTCAATACACACACCTCGGGGTCCAGGGCACAAATTTTTGCCCACAAACCCACTACAGGAAATTTATAACTCAGTGCATAATTATTGAACAGGAGATTTTATAGCCCACAAGTCTTACAACGCCAACCCACAACAAAAGGGTCTACACAAAACAATTGTCACAAAAGATATAATTGTGGATCCACGATGATATGATAGTGTATAAAATAAGGCCTTCGGAAAATCAACTGTAATCCAAAATAGTTAATGTAGTATTTCAAAAATATGATGGCAATATATAAATCAATACAATACTAATACCAAAAAGAGGCCTACAAGTTTCACAACGTCTATGCCTCTGGCTGCTTCCCTTGTCCTCTACTAAGGTTAGAGGTCTCACCGTAAAAAATAATAATGATGGGATGAGACAAAAAGTCCTCGTAACCGAAATTAATTTATCAAATATGCAGGAAAGAATTGCAAGTCGAGAAGCGGGTTTGTTATTAAAATATCAATTATAATTAAATAATACATAATAATTAACAATATTTAAAACCGTCCCCACTCATCCATCCTACTCCTCCTTATATCTTTTGAACATGGTACAGCCTATCAGTGCTAGTATACCCGGCCAAGGTTAGCTAGTCACTTCAAGAATACTTCATCTCTCATATCACCACCAATATATCGTAACAGGGAGGTGTCCACCCAAAACACTCAACTCAAATTCCAGGCCAGGAATGAGAGAGCCGATGGGCATAATTTCATCCTCAATATCTTCCACACAACCCAACATATCTCACAACAGAAGAAATATTATAATACTAAAATTTTCAAGAACATTTTATTAAATTACTATTCCATATACACCATCTCACAACAAACATTATAACCACAACAATAACAACCCCATTAAAAATATTCATTTAAATACACGATTGGAAAAATACACTGCTTCACCGAAATAATTTCATATTCAAATATACACATAATTTTTCAAACACATACAAGAAGTAGATATGAAAGTAAGACTTAGAAAAACACCTTACAACCCAAAACAAGCGTATAAAATAAATTAACCCTGGTTACCTCAATTTCAAGCTTAACCTTAACTTGAGGTGCACAACCAAGACAATCACCGCTCACAAGAAGGCTCTATATGATCACAATTATAACTTATAATTTCCTATAACTTAAAAAAAAAATTATAATAATATTATTTATCACTATTTATTTTATTTATTTATTTATTCATTTATTTATTTTATTATTATTATTATTATTATTATTTCTCTACAATTAATTTAAACTTTTAAAGGCTATCCTAACAATTTAATTTTGAATTTTATAAATATCAATCATTATATAAATTTTTCTCTTTAGATATTAATAAAATCATTTATACTCTTTAGATATTCATAATATAGTATCTTATTATTTCAAATGCCTATGATTATATATATTTCTACATAACAACATAATTTCCTTTTTGTTTCCAATTACCACACACGCATGCATACAATGGCGGAGCCACACTTGTGCTTATGGGTGCAAGTGCACCCATAAAATTTTGAAATATATATATTATTTAGCTATAATGTCCATCAATAGACCCGTAGCTCAGTGGTAAATCATTTGATTATTGATCAAGAAGTCATGGGTTTGAATGCCGTCGGACCCCTTTCATTTCTTATGCGCTTTTTTTGTTCTTTTTACCACTCTCCCATTTGCACTTTTTTTTTTGTTCTTTTTACCACTCTCCCAGATTTGCCACTCTCCCAGTCTCCCTCGCAGCCTGGTCTATATACTCCCTCATCCCTAAACCAAAAAAAAAAAACTTTTTCATTTCTTATTATTTTTCCAAGTTTTTAATCTTTATGAAAAACACCAAAGTAGTTTTATTTGTGATTTCATCATTTCTTATTATTTTTTCAAGTTTTTAATCCTTATGAAAAACACCGGTAGTTTTATTTGTGATTTCAAAACAAGTAAAAAGATATATTTTTTATAACCACCACTATAAATAGCGAGAAAGATTTTTGTGATTTGGTTAAACGGCAAAGATAGTTTTTTTAATTCGTAAATCATTGAGTAGTCGTTTCATTGATTAGCTTTATTTAAAATTGTAATGAGTTTGATGGTTGAAACTTTGGTTTTATGTAAAATTCTCCAATTTTTGTCTTACGAAGTGTGATGGATAATTTGTGCCTCTTGACATTGGATGAAATTTGTTAGGATTTAGAAAATTCATAATTTATTGTTGATTTGATGGTAGATGCTGATTCTATTTTATGCACATCTAATTTGCTTAGAACCCATTGAAAGGAGTTTTCTTTTCTTTTCTTATCTATATTCATTTGATTTTTAATGCATTTAAAACTTTCATTTAAAAAAAAATTTCGGAACCCCCAAATCCCATCACAAATTGTGCACCCACAAATACAAATTCCGGGCTCCGCCACGCATGCATACATATATATATATATATATATATCACTAAGTTTTTCTCTTGTTTTCCATATGCAATGATATAATATATTTGTATGTATTTAACCACAACCAGGTCCACCAGCGTCATACATATATATTTTTATACTTTCAATCTAAAAAGTGTTTCCCATATGCAACCATGACTTATATATAGTAACTACACAACACCATGAAGTTTTCTCTTATTTTCATGTGTACACGTCATATACCATTCCACAAGTTTTTTTTTTTTTTTTTTTTTTTTTTTTTTTCAAATGAGCAGCAGGTATATTTATATACAGTTATAATAGCAAAGTTCTCCTATTTTTTCTCTAACAGCAGCGTTATATATATATATATATAAAAGTAATTTTTCCCTTTCTTTTTTATAAATATGCAGCGTGTGTGTATATATATATATATATCTGTGTGTGTACTTAGATCTTGACAGCAATCTAAGGCAACAGTTTCCTTATATAGTGCAACGATTATAAAAACAATAAGTCCTCAAGGTTTTTGCTTCCTTCTTTATATACACGCCCAACATTCAACTTTGGTATATGAATAATGTTTTCCTTCCTTTATATATATAGCGTTCAGATATATATATATATACACACATATATACATATACACACTATCTAGTAAACAGAGACTTACGTTGCTCGGGTTAATCTAACTCTGGATGCTTCTCTCTCTTACTTCCAGCCGCCACCTCCCATCGGACTCACTCTGTTCCTTTGGCTTCAAAACAGAGCAGCAAGTGCTTAAACTCTCATTCACACTCTCTCTCCTTTCCTTCATTTCCTCTCAGTCTTTCTCTCACTCTTGGACTCAGCTTCTTTTTTTTTCCCTTTTGTGGAACTAACGTGAATGGAAGGAGATCAAAGAAGCTAAAATTATATAGGAGTTTAAGGGTCCAGTCTGAGGTGAAGAGGGACCATCGGTTCACAGCGTGGAGCTCAAGGGGTATGGGAGGTTTGGGTTTGCTGATATAAGAGGTAAGGAGTTGCTGGTTTGTGTGTGCAGTTGAGGGCAATGGGCAATATACGCTGACAAGAGGGAGTATGGCATCGTCTGTTTCTTTCTAAAATCAACGCTGTGATCTTTCTTTCTCAGCTCTGCGTTTTCTTATGTGTGTTTACTATTTCTTTTTCTTTTTCTTTTTTTTAATGCCTTTCCCATCTGATGCATTCATTGGGCTGAAGGAAAGAAGATGAAATGAGCTTAGTATTATGTGGGTGTTGGGCTTTTATTTGCTGTTGGGCTGAGAACTAAGGTTAATGAATTGAAGGTGTTAAAATGAACAAATAGGCCTAATGAGTATATTGGATAATTATTAAAATTTAATCCTTAATTTCATATAAGGATTTTTCTTTCTCAATTAAATTTCTTTTAGCCTTAAAATATTATCTCTAAAATATTTATGCCAAAAATTATTCCCTAATTATTTTTCCTTGATTTATGGGAAAAATATGCCTTAAATTCCGATAATCAATTTCATAATTATACTTAAATCCTAAAATTTAAAATTAGGATGTTACATACGAGGCTTGCCGATGCCATGATGTACATAATATTGGCACAATAAATAAATGGGCTCATGTAAACAACCATTATATATATATATATATATATATATATATTAATGCCGGCCTAATACATAACGATCTTACATAAATGACCATTATTTATTTAGTAATGTATATAACATTTGTTATGTAAGAACCACGAAATTTTATAATATATGATGGTTGTTATATAATAATCGAGATGTTTTGATGTTACACTCTACAAAGTGAAAGTTTCGAGCTAGTTTGACTAGATTGTAAATAATATAATAATACCTCCTACAACGAGTTGCCATGCAATTTGGGATGGATCAGGACATTTTATGTTTTGTGGGAAGAATTAATGGCAACTGTTGACCTATATTTGTGATAATGTAACTGTTGACGTATAGCTTGTGCCTTTTCATAGGAATTGAGCTTGGAAAACAAGAAGAGAGTGAAAAAGAAAGAATATCCCTGTCAGAAAGGGCGTAAGGGGCATGCAAACCACAATCTGATCCCTCCCTATCAACTCTTCACTACTACAAGAAATAGATTTTACTTCCTAAAAACGCGTATTTTTCAAAAAGGAAGTAAAAAATAAATGTGGTGGCATTTTTGTAATTATGTGAGAGAAGTTTAATATATTGGGCGTCCTTTTCACAAAAATAGGGACTTTTGGCGTCCTAACTCTAAAAGAAACACCAAAAGTAGAGCTTTTAGCACTAAAAGCACTACCTTTAGCGTCCTCTTTGGAATTGGTAGGCCAGAAGTGGTCTCTTAGCGTCCCCAATTAAAAATTGGGACGCCTAAAGTATCCCAATATATGCTTTGTCCTCCTCCCTCGTCCGTGCTCCCTCCTTTCTCACTGTCGCTACTCTACTCAAATTTTTTTCCCTAGTCTCCTTTGCTCCTTCGCCTTTAGTTCGAGTTTGCCACACTCGCAATCCCCCACTTCGCATTCTCTCTTCTTTCTTCGTTGACCGACCCTCTCTATCATAACTCGTCATCGTGGCTTCTTTGTGTCTCTTTTCTTTCTCCTCCTTAACACCGTTTAAAATCTAGCAACCGGTAAGAAAAATCCAACGACTTTGGTTCCTTGTTGTGTCTCATGTCTAACACTAATAAAAGCGGACGATGCCGAAGATGATGGAGGATGACACTTTAGCTGTAGATCTTTGATAGAGGACGATGAACCTCCAGTCTTCTCCTTCTTCCTCTTCAGATATGTGACAAAGGATGGCCCTTCAACATTAGATCTTCTTTGTCTTCTCCTTTCTTGCTTTGTTTGCTCTTTCTTGCCTTGTTCTAGTCGTAGGCGGATCTACCTTATGGAGAAGGGGGGCAAGTGCCCCCTTGAATTTGTCTCTTCCAAACAAAAAAAAAATTGTTAAAGATGTGCTCCCCTTATTCAAGTGCCCCCTTAAATAATAATAGCATTGATAATAAGGCAATTATGATGAAATTCCAGAAAATAAGGCATAGAAAGATGACCTTGTAATTATTTTTATTGTAATATAACTTTTGTTATTAAAATATATGTACTTGAACTTATTGAGTGCCCACCCTTCATTGTAATTTATGTAGATGCATTTCTAACAGCACTTAGCTTTGCTTTTTCTAAATGATAGGTTTGTAAAATAATTGTCTCTCTTATTACATTATCGTATGCACTTGATTTCATGAATATTTTTTTGATAGTCTTTTATTTTTTTAATATATTTAAAACTTTCCTTTTAAAAAAAATATTATGGGGCGCCGCCCGAATCCGTCACAAATTGTGCGACACAAACAAAAAATCCTAGCTCCGCCACCGGTGTCCCCCTTCGTTATTTTTCGGATCTACCAGTTGTTTTAGTGGTTCTTGCCTATGGTTTCTTTGATTCTGTTTCATGATTTTCTTATAATCTTTTGGACCTTCAAAGCAATCATTTTCTCGATGTCTGATGGTGGCTATGTCCAACGGTGGCTTCGACATAGTTTTTTTTTTTTTTTTTTTTTTTTCTCAATGACCTTCGCATCTTCTTCCATGACCGCCTCGTTGTGGCCGCGACGCCTCCATAAGAGCGAGATAGACTCCAAATCCAATGTTGGAATCCGCCCAGAGGCCATAAAGAAGTTTATTTTATTATTATTTTTAAAGAAAAAACTTACGACGTCTGCTTTAAAAAAGGGATGCTGTCAATTTCTTACGGTGTCTCTTTCTTAACGGATATTATTGTTCCCAAACTTTACTACGTCGATCATATAAACGTCCCCGAAAAGGGATGTAGAAAGGGCCTAAAAACAAACGATAAAAGTGCTCTTTGCGCCTTTTTCAGTAGGGATCACTAGTGCAAAATACACATTTAATGACTAGATTTCAGGTATGCTGAGAGAGGAACAGTAGCGGAAAGTAGTTTCGTAAGCTTTGGTGTCTGTTAATGATATAACAGCCACCAAAAGTGAACTTATGACGCCTGGTAACTCATCAACAGATGCTTGTAAATGAGTATTTTAATAATATTAATTCATTATGTAGATTACTATTTTGATATGAGTTATTCAAAAAAATTATTTATGGCATCTGTTCATTAGTAGACCAGCCACCATAAGCAGAAGAAATTAAGCACATATGGCGTCTGGTTTTTGTGGACCAGCCCCCATAACCTAAAAGGGCCAATTTTTTTTTTTTTTTTTTTTTTTTTTTTTTTTTAAAAAAAAAAAAAATTGTCAGGTCTTTAGCGCACCAGACACCATAAGTGTGCTTATTCATCACTCATTCGCATGAAAGCCAGGCCTCCCTCACCCTCGGCAGTCGGCACTTATTGGATGAGAAGAAAAGATTGGGAGGAAAGATTTTATTTTATTATTATTATTTTTAGAGAGGAAAGGAAATGGGGATAAGAGAAAAGGGAAAAAAAAGAGAAAACGGGAAAGAAAATGTCACCACCCCAATAGAAGAGAGAAAATAAGGAGTAAAGAAAATGATTAAATATCTAAATGACTAAAGTATCCTTATTCTTATATCAAGATGTATCATGTTGAAAATCAAATTTAACTTCACAATAGAAATATCATATTAACATAAGAAAATAATTTAAAATCAAATTATTTGGTAAGGAAAGTTTACTCAAAATAAGATTTAATTTTAAGGATTAAATCTCAAGCCATGATTTTAAGAAAAAATAATGTGGTTAAGAAAGAATAAATAAATATATTAAAATTATTTTCTCAAAAATATATATATTTATACATTATAGGAGGTGATTTAAATTATTTTTATACCAATACACGAATTTCTTTTGAGGGCGAGAGAATTTAATAAAATAAGTTTAAAAGGAGAGAGGAAATGAGAAATTAAAAAACTCAAATTAACATTTATAAAAAAAAGGGGGCAATGAACACATACGTCATTAAAACTCACACCCAAAAGTGTTTGTATGTTTGTGTGGATTAGCGGTAGAAAGCTACTTTTCTAACATAATTTAAGATATTAGAAGTAAGTTTATGAGATGATTTATGTAAACCGGTATTTCCACCGCCAACAAAAAGAAAGAGAGGGAGCAGAAGTGAAAAGGCGGAAAAGGTGTTTTCTTCTCCAAATCACTCCAAATTTGGAGAGAAGAGCTGGGGAGAAAAAGGGGTGGGCCTGGCATAAAAGTGGGAATCAAGGTCGGCTCGTGAAGGGTCGGGCCTAACTGGCGGCCCCTCCAGGTCAAGAGTAAAAAAAACATCTATTTTTTAAAGTTCGGCACGAGAAGCATCGTGGTGCGGGTCTGGATTACTATTCCAAATGTTAACTATTTTTCCTCCATTTTTTCCAAAGAAATATAATTAGTAAATTACAATAATTAAAGTTCTAATTTATCAAATAAATGTTGTCAACATTAATATCAAAACAACACGAATCATCCAACAAATAAGCACAAGTCATTAATTCAAAATAAAAAACAAACTATATTCACAAATAACTCACATAAAATATAAGAAGCATACCACTAAATGACATTAGTACGATGACTATTATTGTCGTCATCTTCGCCACTATTATCAATTTCAATGACATTTGATTTGTCTTGCTTTGAGTAGGCTTTGGTTCATGAGTAAGAATATTATGAATTTCTTCTCCGCATCATGAACACATCTATAATCTTTATCGCAACAAATAATAAACTAAATCATAAAATTAGAGTATAATTATTTTTATTTGTGTATTTCTACTTAAATGGATAAATAACTCTATAACAAATACAAAATACATATAAATTAGTAAATTACTATCATATTTGAATCTATACATCCAAAAAATAATAATAAATTAAAAGGGTCGGCTACTGAAACCTTCTAGGGCTAAGCCCGAGGCCCTATAGGACAATAGGACAATAATATGCCACATTGGCATAAAATATCCATTCCCCATTTCCCCATTTAACCATTCTCTCACTTGGAGTTTGAACATCAAAATTATGTTATGATAACACTTGTCTAAATTTAGATTCTTTTGTGTGAATTATGATTATTGAATTTTGAAGATTCATATTTTAGAATTTAGAATGATAAATTCGGGTAAATACTTAATACTTATACATATTTTTCTCCAAAAAATAAACTGTTAAATGTAAATGGATTACCCAAAACCCTACCACGATTTATATGTTAACCCATTCAATGGGTTAAAATGGGTTTCTTCCAGATCAGTTAACCCATACCCATTCAAAGTTAAATGCGGGCTATGGGTTTGGCGCCAACCCGCCTTCAGCCAGTCTATAGGGGGAAACTCATCTCTCCCCCATTTTCCTCTTTAATTTTCTTTTCTTCCTCAATTTCTCTTCAAGAAAGGGTTAGTTCCCTCAGTTCACACCCTTGCCTTCCTCCATCCGGCGCCTCACCCATCTCCCATCTCCCATCTCCCACTGCTCACCCCCACCTCGAGCTCGCCTTTACTTCTCCTGCAAACCACCCACCACCGCCATGTCCCTAGTTTCTTCTTCTCTGGTCCCTTATACTTCAAGATCGAAGCGTTCAAACTGGCAAGTGACCAATCAAAAGGGTAAGCCCTAGATTCATACTTCCCTCCGTTGCACGCCTCCTCTTTTGCTCGAAATCGAACGCCAAGTTCATTTTCCCTCTGAAATTTGAATTGTGTTTTGTTCTAATCCCATTGACCATCCCACTGTCCATTTGCTTTGCTATGCCGGTCTGCTGCCGTCGATTGTGGTGTGAAGTGAGTGTTCCTTCGTGAGCGTTGAGTATAGACTCTAGATTGTGTATTGCCCTGCATCGTCCGTCGTGTAGAGTGGTGCCCTGCGCCCTTGCGTCCTTCGTCTGATGTGTTGCCGTCGAACAAAGCCACGGTTGCCTAAATGTGAGTAGTATCGAAAAAAGGGAGGTTACGTCTCATTAACTGTCTTGTCTTTAGTTTGATTATTCTATTCGCAAGTTGGAACTGTTATATGTATTAGGATGTAATAAAATGATTTTCATCATTTTGCTGACTGTACTGTGTGGTGCAGCGTTTTTCTTTAATTTGATAAACATTCTTCGCAAGGTAATTGTTTTTCCCATTGTTGGTTCTCGATCATACTTGTGTTGTGTTGATGTTTATGAATGATGAGGTAGGAAATATTTAATAGGGATGATGGTTTTACTGACAACAGGAACGTAATATTTGATAACATTTTAATTTGGTTGTTAGCTAGAGCTAGATTATCTTATTCAAATTGGTGTGTTGGGATTCCTGAGATGGGAAAGAAGTGCATGGCTGTTGATGAGTAAGTTTGGTTGTTGGTTTTCATTCAATATCATGTTGAACATGATGGAAATTACTGGGTAATATTCTTTCTGAAATCACTTTCACCACCGAGTGTGTTTCGTTTTATGTTGAGAACACCAAAAGCGCTTGAAATCAAATATGCAGGAAACTCTGCTAATTTTGGTTGGGCATTGGTGCCAACATTTTTTATAATTGGCCAAGATTAGTTTTTTTGATTACTTTCGTCTATAGTTTGGCTTTTGATTAGTTGGGCAATTTCAGGATGTTGGTTTTGGTGTAGTTAGAATTAATGTGGAGACTGGGTCCTATGTTTTCTTTTTCAATTTTGCCACGTTGGGTCTCCTATATATAGTATTGCTCATCTAACTTTTCTTTAAACGTATTAGCTACTTTGACTGCTTTCTGATCATAACTATATCTCTGTTAGTCTTTCTCAAATTGAATTGTCTGGTTTGTTTCCTTAATCACTTATAAGTTGAAGTAACAAAGATGAGTATGTTGAGGTTTTTAGACATGTACAAATAAAGTCAGGAGTTGGTGATGAAGATAGATCATATAGTAAATGTGATTGAGCAAAACAGGGTGGACTTTTGGACATGTACTAATAAAGTAAGATAGATCATATAGTAAATGGGTTTGGGGAAAATGGGATTGGAAAAGGATGTTAATAAAGTTATTATTGAAGTTGTCTCCATATTGGAGATTGAATGCAACCGTGTACATTCTCTTTCTCTCACCAACTTTATCGAAGATTTATAGAAAGCAATTTGAGGATTCAATCTCAATAATTTGCTTGTTAGTTTGGGAAATCTAGCCTTCGAAGTTAGAGTGACCTATCACTCACAATTGTTAATTTTTCTTTCATTGTTTGTTAGCTGGCTTATGTAAATGTACTTGATTCCATGATTCATTCTATGCCATATCTTTCACTGACTTGATTCATTCTACCTCCCTTTTGTTAATTATGACAAGGTTCTTATTCCCTCAGTAGTTGAAAATTGCAAGCATTACAGGTAAAATGTTTTAGTTCAATTCTTAAGATCCAATGAGAATGAATATGAAGATTTCTAAATATGTAGATTTTCTGTGAAGAACCCAAAAAGTTGTAGTTTGGTCGGACAATTTTGCTTTTACAGAGGTTAACAGCCTTGGATGGGAAGAGGATGTTTGGATTGGCAGCTGTAGGTTCTCACAAGGAAGAGGTTGGCAGATTGTTAACGTTTGCATCTTCCCTCATGTTCATTGTATTTTTTCAACATAGGAATATATTTTTCTCATCTTAATCTTGGCATGTCATAGAGAATATTATGAAAATGTAGATCAAAATGGGGAGACCAATGAAAAGGCGTTGTGGGGCCATATTTCCAATTTCCATAAACTTTCTAGAGATTTATTTTGGATTTTTTTGTGATGTGTTGGTGTCGTTTTTAATACAATAATTGCCAGAATTTTCATTATTTCTTGCAATCACTTTGTGTTTGATCTATGACTCAACTTTTGTGAAACTCATTCAGATTTGAAATCAAATCATGATTTGAATGACAATTTTGTGCGTTTGCTCTTTATTTCATCGGCAACTAACCTGGCGCCAATAAATTGACAGACATGAATTGATATGCTTTCACTACTAAATAATGCATTTTGAACATATGTTTTTAAGACCCAACAACTATTTCCAGGGACACGTGTATGTGAGTGTCGTTGAAAATTGTAAAATAGATGTATGTTTTAAAATTGTCGTCGTAAGTGATTTTCAACGACTGTTTTTAGAAAGTAGTCGTTCTAAATCAGATACATACAACGTCAATTTTGTAATGCTCCTTTATATCTCCCAAGTATAATCGAGTTACTATGCAATGGAGCGTATAAGATCCAGTTTGGATGAATGAGTAACTGATAATTTAAGCCAAATATAAACTTGGCTTTAGATAAAATTAATCCCCACTGGGATATTTAATTACATTCATCCCAAAATACAACCGCAAAATAAAACTCCTTATATAGCCTATCAAAATAAATCTAAAATATATAATAAAAAATAAAAGCAATGTTTTGGAACCCGGACCAAACCGGCCGGTTTGGACCAGAAATCGGTGGACTGGAAGTAAGACCAGTCCGAGTTAAGGTGAAACCCGAGTTTCCGAGTTGACCTCGGCCTAACCCGGGCGAGACACAAAATCTTTTTTTTTTTTTTGGAAAAAAACCTCGACTGAAGAAGAGAGGAGGACGGGTGTTAACGTTTAGAGAGAGATGGAGAAAGAGAATAGACGGTGATGTCGACGGAGTTGTAGATCCATCCATGAGCATATGAGATTTGTTAGGGTTTCTTTGGGTTACGGTGGATGAAAAAGATGAAGAACATTAGCAGATCCATCCATTGTCAACCTTTAGCAAATTAAAGAAGAACAAGAAGCAGATCAAGCATTTGGTATGATTTCTTTGGGTTAGGTGGAGGAGGGATAGGCGGCACGGGGGAGAGTGAGACTGAAGAAGAAGAAATGAGGCTAAAATGCAAAATGTTAATGGAGAGATATGAGATGTGAGATTTGCCTTGGAGCGTGTAGTGTGGGTGGAGTTCGCCATTAATGAGATGTGATAGAAGTTGTACGATTGCTTTAATTGGCACAATTTCCTTAGCTATGTGAGCAGAAACCCGTGAACCACTCAACCCCAAATCAATTGAGAGATGTTTGCAAGCCAAGAAGAATTGTGCTTTTTTTAAAAAAAATATAATAATAATCAATATAATATTAAACATCTTTTTATTTTTTATATAAAATATTTTTTATTATTAAAATATAAATATCTTTTCTTATTTTAATGAAATTATATTTTTTAATTAATACCAGTCGACTTTTGACCCTTTAGTACCTTGACCGGTTCATTGACCGATTCGGTTTTCAGAACCTTAAATAAAAGAACTCCTCCTCGGTGCCACTTGGCTTGTTGTTGAGCTTGTGGTATATTTTACCACACCAAACATTGTTCAATATCCAACCTAAGCTTAAGTAAATCATATGCATGTGAGTTTACAAGCAACTAAAAGGACATGCATGAGATCAAACACTCAAATCATCAAGATAAAGTCCAAGTTCTCACCTTAAACCTTCTCGTTCTTCTTCTTCCTAGCCAAACCCGTGGCTCTTATCCTATGTGTGGGGGTTGATGATGATGTTGGGAGAGGGAAAACCATGGAGTAGAGGAGGAGGTTGACGGTTGAAGGAGTTGGGAGGGAGGATGGTTGGTTGGAGAAAGGAGCCGTGGAGGAGGAGGAGAGGACGCCGTCGGTTTGGAGAGAGAGGATGAATGGATGTTGAGTAGAGATGAGGAGAGGAGGAGTTGAATCAGTTTTTTGGAGAGAGGAAGGCCAGACGCATAAATGAGGGGAGGAGTGAATTATAAAAGCTGATTTAAATGCATGTGTGGGTGTGTGGTATGCCACGAGGAAAGATATTAAAAAAATATGATTAAAGGCATGTAAATGTGTGTGTATCCGTCAGTTTTCGAGAGGGAGGGAGAGGGTATATTAAATCTGATTCGAGTGTTGGAATGCATTGAGATATGTGTGTGTATTTGTAAAATCCGTCGGTTTTTGTGAGGGAGGGAGTGAATAATTGTTAAGTGTGTGTGGTTACTTGTGTGTGTTTGGCCGTGGTAATATGAGCGAAAGAGGGATTGGAATCTGCTTTTTTTGTTGTTGTGTGTCAACATGTATGGAAGCCAAGTGTCTAGGGAGGTGCATGCGTGGTGTTGGCTTCCTAATATAGCGCCATCTATCCTTAAAGTTGAACGACGCCAAATGTCCTTTAGTTTGGGAAGCGGCTGAGTCCTCTGCCTTACCCACCACTGCCACCCACTTCTTTGATCTGCGTCGTTTTTGACCAAAAAATGGAGCTGTTCCCTTTTCTTTAAAAAAAAAAATATGGATCTAAAAAGATATTTTAGGATATTGACCGTACAAAAAAAAATTATGATCTTGAAAAATTATTTTAGGATATTGAAAAAATATTTAGGTTAGTGGTGGTACTAGAAAGATACTTGAATCTTATTTGGGGATACTAGCTGATACTAAAAACAAAATACTTTATGATCTTGAAAAATTATTTTAGAATAAAATATTTCAAGATCATGAAGTAATTTTTTAATCTTAGACGATGGGAGTGAGCATTCGGTTTTCGGTTCGGTTTTTCGATAAAACGAAATACACACATTTTAACCACTTAGAACCAAAACTATAGTACCGAAAAAGCTGAACCGAATTAACCGACATATTTTGGTTCGGTTTTGTAGTTAATTCGGTTTTTGGGCCTAAGTTGGGCCTTTTTGTTTGGGTTAATTACGTAAAATGGCCAATCTTTTTTTTTTTTTTTTTTTTTTTTTTTTTTTTTTTGAATCAATCTACAATATTGACTATTGAGCGCAACCTAGCTATAGTATACTTTACATGGAGCACCTAGTATATATCAATTTTCACTTGTATGACAATAGGTTGCGAGATTTTAAAATCAAATATGGGATAATGATGGAAAGAGGAATTGGGTTGGGTGCGGATGTCGGTACTAGTCTTGAGTTGAGGTGGGCGAGGGTTATGACTCATAAGGTTGGATCGACTCAACATATGCATCGTCATTTTAATTAATTTCGGTTATTTCTACCAAAAAATAAAAAATAAAAAAAATTCAGTTTTTCGGTTTTAACCGAAATAAATTTGCAATCACCGAGCCGAACACCGAATTAAGCTAGTTTCAAAACCGAACCGAACTGAAAAACCGAAACCGAAAAACCGAATTATTCGGTTTGGTTTTGATTTTCTCACCCCTACTAGCCGGTATCCCCTATCGGTATTCTCAAGTATCTTTTTACTACAGTCACTAGCCTAAAATATTTTTTCAACATCCTAAAATAATTTTTCAAGATTATGAAGTATTTTTTTACGATTACGAAAAAATATTTGAGGATATCGGTACTAAAAAGATACTTTAAAATACTAAGTAGGGATCTTGGTGGTACCAAAAACATACTTCATGATCTTGAAATTTTTTTTATCATATATGTTTATCCTAAAATAATTTTTCAAGATCATGAAATATTTTTTTGGTACCCGACCCGATATCCGATCGATATTTTTGAAGTTCTTTTTAGTACTAGTCGATAGTCTACAATATTTTTTCAACATCCTAAAATAGTTTTTGAAGATCATGAAGTATTTTTTTACCGGTCGATTATCCTAAAGTATCTTTTTAGTACCCAGATTATTTTTTTTTTTTTAAAAAAAGAGGAACAACTCCCAGTTTTTGCGTCAAAATGACGCAGGATCAAAGAAGTGGATGGCAGTGGTGGGGAAGGGCAGAGGACCTCAGCCGGTTCCCTTAGTTTGTGTGTGTGTTGTCTTGGTTTACATGTTTGGTTCCGATGTTGTTGTCTCGGTTTGCATGTTTGGTTTTCGGTGTCGTTGTATCGGTTTGCATGTTTGCGTTCTAGTTTCGTTGTCTGTTTGTGTGTTTGGTTTTAGGTGTCGTTGTCTCGGTTCCGCGTTATTATTTTCGGCTTTAGCCAATGCGATAAATATTCAATAAATAATAATATCTCAACAGATATTAAATCATGGCATTTTATTGTATATTTCCAAATATGCAGGGTTTTCTGGTAATGCATAATCTAGGATATTACAAATTTTATGTGTGAAGCAGTCATTGTAATTAACTTACAATGTTTCTTTTATGTAAAATTTTTGTTGTAATTAACTTACAATGTTTGTTTTACCGAGGAAAATGATGTTGTATGTTTTGGATCCGTACTGTGGCGAATTTAAAAAAACTTACGAATCCCGTCCGATGATCACTCAGTGCGTTTAAACAAGGCTAGGGAATCCGAAATTACCTTAGGAGAATTCGTTTGCCGCTTGTTCTTCGTTGAACGGGTGGGCTACCTCCTCGATCGAAGACAACTCGTAGGATCGTCTTCCTCCACCGGTATCCACACGAACAACTCCCAAACACGGCTACGACGGCGTGCTAGCGCCTCTTGTGTGTGTCTCTTGAATTTTCCACTCTAGGGTTTTTCTCGCGGCTTTTCGAATGCGCTCGACAAAATGTCGTGAGTTTTCCAAACTTGTTGGCGCATTATATAAAATTAATCCTCATTAATTTTGAAATTCAAATTTCAAATATGGATTAAAATACATTAATTACATCAATCAAATCGATGTAACGTATTTAATCTGCATTAAAAGCCGATTTGAAATTCGAATTTGGAATCTGGATTAAAATAAATGTATTAATTAAATCCATCTAATAGATCTAATCAAATCCATTTATTTAATCCAAATTAAAAGCCTTCTGATTTAATTTATCTCTATAAATTATATCCAAGAAATAATATCTATCTATTTAATTTAAATTTGAGATACCATATCTCAATTTAATATTAAAAGAGATATACAATATCTTTTATTCGAAAATTAAATGAGATACAATATCTCAATTTGTTTTAAATATTTAATTTATCAAATAAATTAAATACAAAACAAATATATTAATATTATAATCTCTATTAATAATATTAACATATATTAATTTCGAATTTAATATATATATATATATATATATCCTAGATTAAATTAAATTCATTAAATCTTAGGCGTATCTAAAATTCAATGAATCTGGACACATTTGCTCATGTTGAGTTATTCTTGTGTGCGACCTGCGCCCATATGAGATTGGCGTTGGGCCAACACTCGTGTCGACCCACAAATCGCAAAAAAGCGGCCTCTAGCAAGACATTGCGACTACCCAATTCCATGGGGATCAATGACACGATACAACCTATCGTACAACCATGTCACGTCCCTTTTGTCACGCGATAATTTGGTCAAGGATGAGACATGGATAATGTCAACTTCCTTTTCTTGACCATTACTTTCTCGATTCTCGAGTAGTCTAATAAGTGAAATGGAAACTCCTTTCCATCACAAGTATGGCCATACATTTCTTAGACTCACTCATCGAGGGGCCCGATATTATCTCTCTACAAATGTGAGGGACAAATTCCATCTTGACCATTCACATCCTCCGCATGAAAACCACTGATCCCGATCCGGCCTTTATCATCACCCGGTCAAAGGTGACTTTTGACTAGGTCAAAGACGTGATTCATCATGTAGGAATCCATGATGATCTCGAGGTCATAGGGCGTCGTGGCGTGGTTATACATGAGATAAGCTTATATTTGGATCCATGCAACTTTCTCATAGTGGGTCGGTCAAGCACCTTGTACTCTTACAAGTGCCCATGACTTTGATTTGTATCTCTATACCTCATCAAAGTCATGGTCTTATCTCATCTTCGCTCCCGCGTAGATGACCGGCCGGACATTTAGGATATCATCTATAAGATATATCCAGGATCGATTATCAATACAAACATGCAAACGAAAATGATAACTTAAGAGAATACTTTAAATAACTTAAATATCCAAAGTACAATGAATTGCCCCTAGGGCATAATTTCCAACAGTATGTATAAGACTTACGACGACTTCAAAATAGTCGTTGTAAGTTATGTGTCAGGCTTACAATGACTATTTTTAAGACTTTCAATGACCATTTTTTTAAAACAGCTGTTGTAAGTTACGTATGTATCAGACTTACAATGATTTTTTTTCTTGCTGTTTTGAAAATAGTCGTTATAATGCTTTTATAAGGACTGTTTTTTTTTCAAAGAAAAAATAGATGTTGAAAATCATTTTTTTTAGAAAAAAATGCAATTCGTATTTTCTATCTACAACATTTAAAAAACATACTCGGATTAGATAATAAAGAAAACGACTAAAAAAAACAATCAATTCCCGAGTGACAAATAAATAAAACTAAGTGAACACAATTTATCTAAACAAGGTTAATATAAGAATGTACACAAGTTCACAATTTAATATAATCAAGTATGTTCACAAGTATTGCAATAATCAAATAATGTGTTCCTAAACTAAACATGGTTAATATAAATCAAATTAATGTCCACTAGTTTTCTAAACCACTACACTATGTAAAAGAAATATCTTATCGATCTCTGCTCATCTTCTATATATTGTAGAAGATGTCTTATCAAAAGGTGTTAGGTCAAATTAATTCCTTTGATTGTGTAGTGTTCCTTATTACCGAAAATCTACGAGCAAATTGAAGAATAAGTTATTATAATCAATCAATTTAATGAAATAACTAACAATTTAATTACAAGAACAAAAATGAACAACATTTGAGAATGAAGAAATGATCACACGTTCAAAATTTGAAGTAAGTTCACTAGCAATGATGTTATACGAATTAAGTAAAATGTAGTATTTGCACTTAGTTTTCCTAGGCTGCCGATGGCATTATACATCAAATGAAAATGGTAAAAATGAATAAAGATAAATATAAAGTGATTGTCAATTAAAGAACTTGAATTCAAACAACTTACTTTCGGCTAGAACCGCTTTGTGTTATCAATTTTATCTACACACTTCCCTTCCATTAAATAATGTCTTGAGTACATTATCATTAAAATAATCGAAGACATTACAACAATTTATTCAAGACAAAAATCAATGATTCACAAACAACTTAACATAGTAGGTTTGCCTGGATTTGAAGTCTTTCCATCGCTTACAAACTTTGCCCATTCAATGCTTGTACATTTGCCTAGAGCTGGGGACATCGTAGGTTTGCTACCAAGAAAAACATAACATAGTTATATATGAACCAATGAAAATAAAGATAAAAATGAAGATATAAAGTTATACACTAAAGTTGTTCCCAAATCATAGCTTTTATGTTTGTTGGAACTTCCTTCCAATTAGGCTATAGAATGCCAACTTTGCTTCAACTCAAATAGCCAATATACCTAATTAAATTGTCTTCCTCTTCATCAATTGGATTCAAATCAACATCAGATTCAACATACACCTTCTCCCATTGTTCTTCATGACGTTGGTTGTAGCTTTGTTCTTCTCTACGGCCTTCTTAATAAGTGAGCCACTTGAGTTCCTTGCACTGTATTCTCCTCATCTAAGGTAGTCATGTTCCTGCTAAAAAAATTGAGGTGAGATTTGATAAGTAAATTGCAACTAAATGAATAAAATAAACAAACTAAAATGTAAGAAAATCACACAGTCCTATTTTATTCCTTAAAATCTTACTTTATGTGTTTTTCCATATTCCTTTACAATGATCATTTCTAGCGCATATTCTTCATTATCTACTAATTCTACTTCACTTGGTATAGGTGGATTTGTAATGGAAGGTGGTGTGTTGTTAAGATTTGAAATTGGATCACCATCCTTCTATTTTTTACTTTGGAGTACAATGGATTTTTTTTTTTTCCGAGGGTCGGTGACATGAAACACTTGTTTCTCATGACTTACTAGAATAAAGGGCTCATCTTCATAACCAATTGTATGAAGATCAACGAGTAAATCCAAATTAATCTATTTCAATAGCATTATTATTAACTCAGCGACATTTGAATGTGAGAACTCTCAACTTGGTGTAGCTTATCTCCCATACGTCTTCGATAACTCCATAATAGGCCACTGATGCCAATATGCTTTTGAATAGAAAAAGTGCATTGATTCAAATACCACCATCACACAACTATTTTACATAGTACTTCTATCATCCTGGGCTTTTGTGTAGAAAGATACCCATTTAAGTCGCTCCGAGTGACGACCTCAAAAGAAAGCCTCCAAGCTAACCATTTTGTTTTCTTAGACACACTGGTCTCATGTGAAACCTTATCCTTGAACCCCTATATGAATTGTCTTGTTTTGCTCCTTAGCTATCCGCATGTCATTTTTTCTTGAATAGATATGCTTTAAACTTTTTCTGTGTTCATCTAAGTACGATTGAACTTCTTCCATATTATTCAAGATATACAAGTGTGCTTGCAACACTTCTTCACATTGCATACTCTTCACTTTGAGCCATCGTGTTCCTTGACTTCTACCATTTTCATCACAAGATTGCACCTTCAACCTTGATAGATATTCTTTTCAAAAATATATAGACTCTTTAACCACATATCTCTCAGCAATTGAGCTTTAGGTTGATAAGAATTTTTAGAATACCATTTTAAGTTCTTTATGTATTGCTCAAAAGGGTACATCCACCTTAGATAAACTGGGTCACATAGTCTTATCTCTCTCACCAAATGAACAATTAAATGCACCATTATATCAAAAAAATACAGAAGCAAAATGATCTCTAGTTAGGATATAATAATATAACCCTCATTTTTCAATTGGTCCAACTTTTCAATGTCAACAACTTTGCTGCAAATATCATTAAACAAAAAGCACAACCTTTTTATCGTGCTTCGCACAACGTCTTTCATAATGCCTCCAATAGCTACTAGTAATAGTTGTTGCATCAGTACATGACAATCATGAGACTTCATTCCTACTAACTTCAAATCCTCTACTGACAGAAGTCTTCTCACATTAGAATGTTACCCTTGTGGCACCTTAATACCATGCAAACACCCACACAAACTTTTTTTTACGTCTTTCGACAATTTATGTGTGTTGATTTGATATACACTTTCTTACCATCATCTCTTTGTTGTGGATGTAGATGTTCTCTTATTCCCATTTCTAGTCTCAAACTAATTCCATTTTTAGTTTTTCCTAGAATGTGCAAAAGCGTATCAACAATGCTATCACATATATTTTTCTCCACATGCATCACATCAATGTTATGTCTTGAAGACTACACCCACATGAAAGATCAAAGAAAATTGACCCCTTCTTACATATGTTATTCTCACTCGTAGTCCTCTGATTCTTACTGAATGTGACATTGATTTTTTCCACCCAACTATAACCTTAATCTCCAATTAATGTCTTTGGGGCTGTTCCATATTCTGACAAACTGTTAAAACTCTTTTTTAGCATATGGTATGTGCGGAACCGAGGAAGAAATCTCTTATGACCAAGGTGACCTTTTTTCTTCCGTGCTTAAGTTGATGGAAGTATGTACCTGCTTTACATATCGGATATGCTTTATGCCCATTCACATTATACCCTGAAAAGTTTATGTATGCGGGAAAGTCGTTTGTTGTGGTGAAAAGCATTGTACATAGCTTAAAGAACTCCTGCTTATACACATCAAACACATCAATGTCATCCTCCCACAACTTCTTTAAGGCATACATCAAAGGTCCTTAGTAGACATCGATATCGTTTCCTAGATGTTTTGGTCTCAAAATCATCACAGAAAGCATCATATATACATTTCGTACACAACCAGGGATGTAAGTTGTAAATTATCAGGAGAACCGGCCATGCACTATGTGTACTACTAAGAGTACCGTAAGGATTGATTCCATCTATGCAAAGCCCAAGCCAAAGGTTTGTTGGCTCGTTGCCAAATCGGGAAACATTTCATCTATTTTCTTCCATTGAGGAGAGTCAACTAGGTTCTGAAGGTATTTTCCATCACATATTCTCTCATTAGAATGCTATCTCAACTTCTTTACTTCTTTTGAATTAGCATACATTTGATTAAACCGTGGTATAATCGAGAGATACCACAAAACCTGTAAAGGTTTTCTTTAGTTGTCTCATCACCACAGCCACCATCTTTCTTCACTTTGTATCATGAAGTTTTACATTTTGGACACTCATTTAGTCCTTCATACTCTTTTCTGTACAATACGCAATCATTAGGGAAATCATGTATCTTTTATACTTCAAACCCATCATAGACAAGATTTTCTTGACCTTATACATACAATTTGGAAGCACATTATCCTTTAGAAACATATCAAACAACAATTCAAGTAACAATGTGAAATTACTATCGGTTGACCCACACGTTGCGTTTAAGTTGACTAAATGCAAAATACCTTACAAGCGTGTATACTTAGTACACTCAAGGTACAAAGGTGTCTCTGCATCACCCCACATGTTGTCATATGCACGTGATTGTGCAAAAGATTCTACCTCAATATCATGAATCATTTTCTCATTTCTATCATCATTTACGACATTCAAACTTCCTTCTCATGGGACACACAAGACATTACTTCCTCACCATGCCATATCCACCTTGTGTACCGAAGATTTATTCCATCAAAAAGTAAGTAATCTCTTATATCATCTACATAACGTTGACTCTCATTTAAACACTTAACACAAGGACGAAAATACTTCTCATTCTTATTGGGCGCATTCATTTTAGCAAATTCAATAAACTCTTTCACCCCATTCTCATCTTCTTCACTTGTTCCCAATGAATTCATCCAATTGTGATCCATTTTATTACCCCCTAATCCTTTTTCAACAATACCCAACTTTATTACCACCTAATCTTTTTACCATCTAATAGCTCAATCAACACAAACTATTTGAATAACAATGTATCTGGCCAAACCACCAAAGTAACTCCATCCCAAAAGTTATGCAAAGGCTCTTATTGTTTGACAAATGACAATTGCCCTGCTTTGTTCTAATCAAACCCATTAACGCATACACACATATATTTTTATATTAGTCTAGCACTTGATAAAACATATAAAGTGAGATGATAATTCTATTTTAGGATTTTTAATTACATGGGGCTATGCATTTTCCCATAAAAAGCTCCTAAAATTATGCATTTTCGCAGAAAAGGCTCCTAAATGAACAGAGGAAGAATGAGGGGAATATATAAAACTCTCAATGTGACCAAATGTAAGTTTTTCCCTTTTGGTTTAGAGATGAGGGAGGCATACAAATACCAGGCTCGAACTCGCAACCCCTAAGCATCAATGAGCAATGACCCAGAAGGCAACGAGGGAGACTGGTAATGTAAGTTTTTCCCTGATTAATAGCATTTGTGCATAAGAGTAAAAAACGTGGTCCAGTTAGGCACAACATCAAATCAAAGGACTGGAAAGTAAAAGGCCAAGTTACACTGACACACATGTATGAATAAAACATAAAGGAAAGAAATTTGAAGCTTCACTCTGTAAAGATTGAAGGTAAACTTTGTAACGAAATTTGAGGGGAACAAAAAAAGTGAAGTATCACGAGGGATAAGGTCACACCCAAGTTGCATCAGTAAAGATTGATTGAAAAGAAAAGAAACAAGAGAGTTGCAAATTCCAAAGGAAAGGAAATGACCCATACCCAAAGGCACGAGAGACGTCGATAACTCTGGCAGAGAAGCGACAAAGTTGGAGAAGAGGCTGGTGTTCGAACTAGGTTTGGGGAGAGAGCCAGACGAAGTGATTTGCTCCTACTAACGCTCAAAAATGGTTCAGAGATGAAGAAGGAGGGGAAGGCGCAATAGAGCGCAAAGAACAAAATGTCAGAGGTGTGAGAGTACAAGGTTGGAAAATATGAATATAGTTGAGTTTCAACAATTGTTTTTGAAAAAAAAAAAGATATAGTCCTTGAAAGAAAACTTTCAATGACTGGTTTTCTAAAATTTGAAAGAAAGCCTTCAACAATTATTTTTGAAAACCAATCATTGAAAGAAGACTATCAGTCGTTGAATGTTTTCTTTCCACGAATGTTTTAGGAAAATAATTGTTGAAACCAATGACTGGTTTTCTAAAATAATTGCTTTGCTTCCTTTATAATGGAACAAATGTATCCGACCTCCCCAGATTAGTGCCTCCAATTTTACTCTCCAGATGAAAATGTTAAACATAATTTTTTATGACATTATGTTTAATATTTCTTTGGATTTTTACTGTTAAATAACTAATTTGCATATATAAAAGAGTAAGTTAAGTTCGTTATTTATAACAAATATGTATTGATTTCTCTTAAATACTTTTTTAATAATGTGCATTGGAACTATTTCTTGACATAAACCATCTTAATATGCATAATTAATAGGAATATTTTAGTGAAAATTTGTGTGACAAAGTGAATTATTGAGGTCTTATCCAGTTAGAACTAAAATAACCCTCCATCTAACTTCTATATCTAGGACATGTGAGAATATAAGTTTAAATTATGAGATATATTAGAGAAGTTGACCAAATGACTCCTATAGTTAGAACTTGTGAGAGTATACGTTCTAAATAAACGTGTAACAGTTTTTTTTTTTTTTTTTTTTTTTTTTTTTTTTTTTTTTTTTTTTTTTTTTTTTTTTAACAGTTTCTTTTGATTTACAGTTACATATAAACATATTTTGTATTTATTTACCTCATTCAAGTAATATAAAAAAAAAATTTTAATAATTAAATATAAAAATTGACTATCAGCTCACTTCGTGTTGGTTTTTTTTTTCTTTTTCTTTTTTTTTTTTTGATATAAACAAAAGTTTTGGACGAGTTCGACATCGTCCCACTAAGCCTAAGGCACGGCCCCGGGCTCTTTGAGCACTTAATGGGGACTTACGAGATCGTCTACCAAAAGAGTCCCAGCGACGACAGCGGGGATCGAACACATATCCCTTTGGGACTTGAATAAATCTCTTACCATTTATGCCAACTTCCTTTGGCCCATATTGGGGGTTTTTTTTTTCTATAAAAATTTTAGGAAATTGGTTGGGCTCACCCATGATCCAAAGGGCGGGCGCTTGGAGCCCGATTCGCTAGGAATGCGGCGTTCTTTTACCCGCCCAAATAAGCTATTCACGCCTACCTAGACCCAGGATGCCTCCTCGGCGCCTTGACCAACGTAGGGATTGAACTCCCTCCCTAATGGTGAGGAAGACCGACCCCACGCCAGTTAAACCTAAGGATGTTGGGGTTTTGGTAGCATGCCAAAATGCAAGTTTGACAAGCCTGCCCGCATA
The DNA here is from genome assembly GCA_019022655.1 of Acacia acuminata. NCBI lineage: Eukaryota > Viridiplantae > Streptophyta > Magnoliopsida > Fabales > Fabaceae > Acacia > Acacia acuminata. The sequence continues at coordinate 73,906 of JAFJYI010000187.1, forward strand.
ACCTGCGGGTTGTGGTGGGGGCCCACATTGTCAAGGTGAACTTATGTCTAAGATAAAATCTTTTTGATGGACTGGATTTATAGTAAGGATTAGAGTGGTAATCTTTATTGATTTCTTATATATACAGATACAAACATACATCTATATCATAGATAACGACAATTACAATTACGAAACGAATTTAATGTTTTTACTCATATTGTTCCATATTAATAAAATAAAAGTTGAACATTTTCTTTGACTCCTTTTTTTTCTCCCTCCCTCTTCGCCTTCCTTTCCCTTTCTTTCTCGCCCCTTTCCCTTATTGTTTTACATAATTGGAAACCCATCGTTGAATTTTACCATCACTAAACAAACATTTCAAGACTCAATCATGGTTTGAAACAAGTTTACAAAAATTTAAAATCATTGGAGACCGTATGGCTTATGGGAAATGTTTCACATTAGGCCCTGTAAATTTACATGAGGACCCCCACAGACACACTTTCACGCACCCATACACACACAGTACTGTAGATACTCATCTGGGCACCCCCTAAACACAGAAATTAAAGCCGACCTTTATGCTCCTTTCTCATTAATTCTTCAACCTCTTTTTTTATGCATGAAATGAGGACAAACTAGCCCTAAGAGGAATCAAACCCAGCATCCATATACAAGGGGATAACTTTGCCACTAGAGCAATGCCCCATGTGTATTCTTCTCTCTTTCACATCCACACAATATGAATGTCTACATGCATAGACATACTGGAGTAGACAGGTAATGCAGCAGCTTATTCTATTATAATCACAAGTTTAGACCCGAGAACACTGGAATACATTTAAAATGAAGAGTTGGGGTTTTTCTTTCTTTTCTTTTCTTTTTTTTTTTTTTTTTTTTTGAAAATTCATATCTTTATAAATTAATGAATTTATTCACAGAATTATACCGGAGTTATAATACTAAAATTCACTAATGTCATATCTATTAGTTCCTAAAGACACATATGAGATGTTATAACCAAAGATGTGGTTACGTGGTGTCGTGGTGAGATGTGTGTTATTTTAAGAAAACCCTACATATTATAAGATAGAAATAGGTGAGAATGAATCAAGCCCAAAAGAAAGAGTTGTCTATGCCTTGAGGCTTGAAGTAGAGCTGGGAATCAAGGCCAGCCTGGCCCTCCAAGCCCGGCCCGTGAAGGGCCAAGGCCTAACAGGGCCGGCCCTCCAGGGTCCGGGGTAAGAAAAACATCTGTTTTTCAAAGCTTGGCCTCGAGAGCATCGGGCCGGGACCCGCCTTCCAGGGCCTGAAAGTTACTATTCCAAATTTTAATTATTTTTTCTCCATTTTTTCAAAGAAATATAATTAGTAAAACACTTGATTGAAAATCAATAGAAACTATAAGAAATTGTGGACTAATTACCCTATATAATATATTATTAATTTTGTTTAAATACTACTCCTATGGCTGAGATCTGAGGTTTTCATGATGGAGATTCCAGAGAAGATGGAGCTGTGAAGTCCATTTGTATTATTTAAATTAAAAATAGATTCGAGTCCTTTTTACAAAGAAGCTGGCACAAGATCTAAAGATAATTCAAATACAATATCTATCACTGACCTGTATTTGGGTGGATTCTCCGTTTGATTTTCCTTTTTCTCCTTGTCTTATCTCTTATGCATGAAGAATCTTATTTAATTTGTTTAACAAACAGAGACTAGTATGGTCTGTGATAATAATCAAGTTTTTTTTTTTTTTTTTTTTTTTTTTTTTTTTTTTTTTTTTTTTGGTGAGACATTGATAAACAAATAAAAAGCCAAAGATTAGGACTTTTTATATAATGTTCTCCTTAGCTGTTGGTGGTTGAGATTTAAGTTCTCAATTACTTGTTGCCTTTTACGACCTGCTCCTTTCACTTACTTTTTTTTTTTTTTTTTCCTTTTAGTGAATTATTGTTACCACATATTTATTCATTTTTTGCAGTAATATTTAATATATAGTGGCATTTAACTTTGTCTCCTCAACAATTCTGGATCTGGGATGCTTGAGCTTTGAGAACTTTTTAGAGTGATTTGCATAGATTCAGCGAGAAAAATCCTCATACTACATCTAAAGTAGTACTAAAAACATTAAGCTCATTAAAAGTGGACATATATACATAAATCCAAGAGTCTTGGCACTCGAGTAATTATTAAGAAAAAAAAAAAAAGCTACAAGAATAGGCCTCAGGCCAGCCCGTTTAAGCCGGGGCCCTACAAGGCCAGCTCGCAGGCCAATTTCAAAATCCCCTCTATTTTTCAAGCCCGCCTTGATGGGCCAGAGCCTAAATGGGCTTTCTCGACGAGTTGGGCCCGATTTCCCGGCTCTAGCTTGAAGACGTTGAGCACACTTTTTTCATCATCTCTTCTTCTTTTATTCTTCATAGAACCATTACCACCAACAGAGTTCCTCCTAAAAGGCTAGCTTATTAAGTGAGAGAGTCTCTTATCACACTTCACTTGTGAGGTTTTTCGTGTAATATTTGTGCTTGGGCCTTTAATCAAACTCCCTCTAATGCGCAACGTCTCAAATACTTTTATTATTTTTTTTCTTTTGATCATTAGATTCTTTATACTAGGAGATATTTTGATATTTGAAGATAATGAAATGAAGCAGTTTTGAATCCTTTTTTTTTTTTTTTTTTTAACGATTTTCAAAGAAAAAGATTCTAAGATTATGTTGTTTTGATTTATTTTCTTCAAAAAAATCGTAAGAAAGTAAAAAACTTCCCATTTCATAACTACAAAAATATTACAATGTCACCCATTTTATCCAGTTGGGATGCTGGAGCATTACAAAGAGCATTGAGGTCCATGAGGTTGAGGGGAGCAGATTCAGCTATGTTGTTGTTGCCACTATCCATTACAAATTGCTTGTTCTATATAAAAAATAATAATAAATAAATAACAAACTGAAATAATTACAGACTACATATATACAGTAGGAGTTGTATTATGGAAAATACTTTATAATATATTACGAGTATATAAAGTAGCAGTCTTTTTTTATTTTCATGACAGGACACCTATCTATTGATTAATAGTGACAGACAATTGGGCAGAAACTAAAGTGCTTAACTATAATGAAAGAAATATATATTTTTAAATAGCAAAACGGAATATTTTCAAACTATGCTTTGGAATATTAGTCCGAACTTCAAACAATTCTCTAAAATCTCTGAACTAATTCAATTGGATCACAACTTGCCACTCATTTTGTCCCTTAGCTAGGAAAATAAATAAATAAATAACGAAAATAAAAGAAAAACGTGTTCAAATGGGTTGGTCTTGATTTCAATAAAATTATCAAAACAAAAACAACTTTCAAATCAAATAAACCAATACAAAAGGAAAGGCCATATAGCAATAATAGGACCTCGTAAAGAGAACTCCTCCTAATGCATTTGCCTTCATTCAAATAAAATAATCAAAACAATGACAACTTTTAAATAAAAGAAAGACCGGCCATATGCAAATTGTCATTATAATACTGGAAATTAGAATCATTCTTTTTTATTGATATATGATATGATAAATGAGAGAAATATATTTATTTTACTCATATATAGTAATATAAGTATATGATATTTATATTAGTGTGGGGCATGAATGATGCCAACATATACAGTGAATCTGAAGTTGGACGTTATACACATATGTTCACCAAAGGGACCACTTTTAACATTTTTTATGCTATTTTTATTAGTTGAAAAGGAATTTTATAAATGAAATATGTATAGAGTGGTCGTCAGTTTCAAGAAGTTACAACTAGACAATATTGAAGAACTCATAAGTGCATGTTCTTATAGAACTTTCCCTGATGCTTCATTCATTCATCAATCACATAATTATATACAAATAAATACGAGAGTGTAAAATTTAATTATACAAGGGAAAGACGCACACTTATAAAAGTACAAAACCTTCTTCAAACCAGACCAAGAGACAACAGCTTTTCATTAAGTAAAATAAATTGCGCAATATTCAAAACATCAATTTAACAATTTCACTGGAACTTGAAGTAGCAAAACACATTTTAGAGGAAAAGAAATACAGAGAGCGAGATTACTGAAATCGATCTTGGTTGATTTTTACGGGTTGCAGGAAATAACTGAAGAATGGAGGTAGGAGAATAGGCGATTTGGGTTACGACAGAAAGAGAGAAGAACAACAAGCACCGATGAGAATGAGATTGACAGTGAGATGACGGCTAGTTTTCCGCATGCATTTTTCTTTTGTCTAATGGATTCTTAGATGCTTGATTCATCAACGTTGGTAACTTCAACTTTTATTCAAATGTGTTCTTCCTCATGAGTGTTTGATGGTTGTTAAATCATAGTATATTTGGGTTTGAAAGTTTGTGTGAAAAGAGGTAAAAGAAAGAAAGAGAGAGAGAGAGAGAGAGGAGGTTTGGAATCTGAAGTCTAAAAATTAAATTCATTGATAGCCATGAGTAAGTTTTGAAGAATATACATAATATATACAATTTTCGTTGTATTCTTATCTAAACTTGAGTAAGTTTTGAAGAATATACATAATATATACTACCTCCACTAGTACAAAAAAGAGCTTTAAACCCGCTTCATTTAGACTGGATTATAAAGAATTAAGTCTTAAAAGTATGACTGGTGACAGTTTCGTAAATATAAAGAACTTTTTGGACCAGATTATAAAGGATCGGGTCTTAAAAATATGACCGGTGGCACTTTCGTAAATATATAGAACACTTTTAAGACCGGATTATAAAAGATCCAGTCTTAAAAGTATGACCGTGGCAATTTCGTAAATATATAGAACACTTTTAAGACCGGATTATAAAAAATTCGGTCTTAAAAGTATGACCGGTGACAATTTCGTAAATATTGTGAGAAGACGCTGATCAGAGATGAGTCCGAGAATGCGATGATTTATTCCTTCACTTATTTGGAATTATATACAGATGCTAATAAGTAAATAGTCTTCTGACCTAGGCAGTTCCTATAATCTAGGAATTACATCAGGAATATAATTACGAAATTCAAAAAACCATAATCTGCTAACTTAATTACTAAAATATCTCTAACAACTTAATTAAGATAATTGCATAATATAATCGTATATGCTAACTAATTAAATCTGAACTTCCAACAAATATATAGAACACTTTTAAGACTGGATTATAAAATATCTGGTCTTAAAAGTATGACCGGTGGCAATTTCGTAAATATATATAACACTATTAAGACCGGATTATCAAAGATCCGGTCTTAAAAGTATGACCGGTGACAATTTCGTAAATATATAGAACACTTTTAAGACCGGATTATAAAAGATCCGGTTTTAAAAATATGACCGTTAGCAATTTCGTAAATATATAGAATACTTTTAAGACCAAATTATAAAGGATTTGGTCTTTAAAATATACTTTTAAGACCGATTTTGACAAACAACCACTCTTAAAAGTGTTTAAAAAAAAAGAAGAAGCTAAATTCGCTAAACTCATTAAGTCCGCGAGTGTGCTTGTCTTTTTGGTGATATAACATTTGCTTAGTTATAGATTCAACGAGTGTCCCAAGAGCTTCACGGGTTAAATCCTCAGCAAGAATGACATCCTCTTCCTCTAACCTACTCGCAATCTTCGTAAGTCGTCCTAAGAGCCACACAATCAAATCCTTGGCAACGTTGGCAGTGAGATGCTTCGAGGGTTTTGCGATGACGTCAACTCCAATCCTCAGCAACGGCGCAAGCGTACTACTTCGAGGATTCTAGACGACGGCGGCTCCTTCCTCTTCAATCTATGGCTCCTCCCATGCCGCCTTCGCACAGATCCGACTTAAAATCAAACCCAGATCTCTTCTTGCTTAAGTCTGTTTGCTCCTACCTTGACCGCTCCTGCTCAAATCTGGACTTCTATTTTAGTTGCTTGAAGCTTTGCCAGCATCGACAAGAGGATCCTACTCAGATTTGGTTACTTTAAGCTTGTGATTTTTTTGTAGATCTAGACTTCAATTTCACCTCTTATTTTATATTGTTTCAAATTCAATTTCCATGTGAATGATTTCGATTTCTTATTATGTTTTATTATTTCTGGACTTTGTATTTATCTTTTTTGTTTTTCTTGTTGGTTTTGCTTCAAATCTTCTTTTATTTTTTGTTTTTCTTGTTGGTGTTGCTTACAATCTTCTCTTGGTTCTCCGTCGCTGATGACGGAGGGACATTCAAAATGTTGCTAGATCTGGTGATTTGGGACCGGTTGGTTCATTTGGTTTTTTTTTTTGAAACACTTTTAAGACCGGATATTTCAAAAGTCTGGTCTAAATTTTTAAGATCGATTGTTCATCCGGTCTTAAAAGTTACAGACTTTTAAGACCGCCTAGAACAAGACCGGTCATAGATCCGATCTTACGATATCTCTTTTGTCCGGTCTTAAAACTGTTTTTTGTACCCATGCTCAGGTTTTAATTATATAGGATAAAGTTTGTAGTGTAAAATTTTGTCCTATAATTAGGATCGGGGGTGTAATTTTTATATAGTCACAAGAAAGAATTGTTGTCAGGATCCAACAAGTGGAAGACAGCTAGGCGTGTTCTTAGATATTCTTTTGTTTTTGTTTTTTGTTTTTTTAAAAAGAAAAAGCACCTGAGAACAAACGAATAGTACAGCACTAAATGATAGAAACTGCCCAAAATTAGGACATATTTCGGAGAAGGGCGTTTTTGTCGGATGATCTTGTCGTGGGATGAAACTTGGCATATTGTGCCAGAGAACATGTGAATGTGATTCATGTGAACATGGTTTAAGGAATCATCAGTGAACGTGGTGGTTTAAGCAATCGTCAGTGAACTTCGGAATTTTTGTTGTTGATCCAGGTGGCCAATTCGGAGTTGTACTTTACTAACATATGCATTCTAAACAAACCCGCCCCAAAAAAAAATACTCATTCTGGTCCTATATATAAGAGTTATATTGGAGGTTTATTTTGATCTTGATTAAATAAAAGAGTTCAATATACTTTTGTTTCCTTAATTTCTATTATTTTGAAGTATCTTATTGATTGCATAAATGAAAGGATTTTTTTATCAAGGGAAATTTCAATGTACATGATTAAATTAGATATTTTAGAAAAATCAATACACATTTCTTACAAATAACTGAACTAATGTCCTTAATATTTGTAAATTATATTATTCATCTCACTAATCCTAAATAGTGAGGTGTGCTCATCTTATTTTTTCTGTTTTCAAAAGGTTAAAGGGATATTTCACATTTACAAAGTAATGCGAACAAATTTCTATAATAAAACTATGTTATAATTGTTTTTTTTCCAAAAAACTGAAGCAGAGAGTAATGATCCTATAAGCGAAAGGTGTGTATATAGTTTCTGTTGGAATATATTAGTTTACCCTTGATGGATTTGGGTTCAAGTACAATTTAAGAAGGGATATTATGGAGAGACATGAGTTCATAAAGAGAAATATCTCTTAATGATTTAATAGTTATGTCTATTCTTATGTCACCGTATACTTAAGAGTTACAACTATTCCTATGTGACTATATGTACACTATATATATGACATGAGATTAAGGGAGTAGAGAATTTTAATAACACACATAGAATTTAATAACACACATAGAATAACGTTCTTCTCTCTCTAAAAGGATCTCTCAGAAGAGGGTTCTTTTCTCGTCTTCTCTTTAGTATATTTGTTGTGTAACATAATCAGTTTGCATTGGTGCTTTGGTTTTATATGGATATTTCAGCGAAGTTAATCGGAATCCAAGTAAGCCCGAATTTCTTACTGTTTCTGTTGAAGAACTTATCACAACCAATTTAAAAACAAAAGAAAGAAAACACATGCCTCTCGAACATTTTATTATTATTTTTTTAAAAAAACACGCACACACACACGTGCCTTATGTTTAACAATATGATAAGGATAATATTAAGGGGTAAAGAAACTTTTGAACCTTTAAGCTTCTCTCAACTATTCATTTGTACTCTAAAGTTTAATTTTGATCAATTAAGTCCCTAAAAATTTATCCACACTTTTATATCCTTTTGGAGAAACATTGTGACGTCCGAATGAAAATATGTAATCACCAAAATGTCTCAATAACAAGTTAGTAGTATAGAGTAGTAGTCATTTCCTATACTAAAATTGCTATTGCTTGCCATTCCCTTTTTGTGAGACTTTTTGGTGGCACCACATAGTAATTATCCCTTGTTTATTTGATTAATCGTACCAATAATCTTTTCTTCAATCTTTGACTTCAAAAGCAATTCTCATCCTTGAGTTAATGAATAAACGACACAAATGTTTAGGATTCCATGTCTTCAAAGCAAAAGAGCTAATTACGTATGATTATGATGTTGAATAACACACACACATGCTTCATACGCTGCAGTTTTATAGATTATTTATTTTATTAGTTATTATTTTAGTATTATTTTATTAGTTGTTTTATTTAGATAGATTTTCATATTAGATAAATTTTTCCTTTTAGATAAATTCTTATCAGATTCATATCCCCATCCATTTGTTGCCTGTACACTTCTTTATTCAAGGATCAATAATAGAAATTCTTATTTTCTCTATATCCAACAAAAGTGGTACCTGTCACATCCCAATTTTCGGAAGCGTTTTCAGAAATATTTGATCAGAGTAGAGCATCGGAAGTAAATAATATTTAGAAGAGTAATCGATAAACATCCACCGTAGTGTAAGAGTTGGTCATAACATTGCGGTACAAAATTTTCCAAATGTTATCATTGTTGCAGTACAAATCAAAAAGGCTTCCCCGGCCGTCTCCTACATCGGCCGTTTGCTTACCTCTGTCCTCGATCCTGTTCACTCCGGAACACGAAGCTAAGGTGAGAGCGAGGTTCAATACCCATTAAACCTCGGAGTAACGGTTAACCTCATGTTCATGTATGTATGTTATGTATGACAGTTATGAATGTTATTACGATGCACTATTCACCGGTGCCACGATGGCCTATCGTGTCCTCGCGCTAGGAAAACTCAACGGCGTTATCATGACTATAACCCGTATAAAGCCTGTACGTGTATGAAAAATTCTTTTAAAAACGAGTCAGTTTATGAACATATCTATCACATATAGGTATACAGTAAACATCAGAGTTAGTGTTACAGTACGCGTCCGTACCTTCGTCGTTGATGTTGGTACGTTGGCGTCTGTACTGTGATCACGTTTGTCCTATAATGGTAATATCGCATTTATTAATTCAAAAATAATATTCTAGAGGGTATCCTAGTCACTAGAGACCCTTTTTCCCTTGGTAGGTTGATTTTTCACTTATCTTCTTCAATTTTCGTAGAACAACGCTGGTACTAATCTGGGCAGCATTTCGTCTAACTTTGAAAAATCATAATTAATTCTAGAAAAATAGAAACGAGGATCCGTAAAATTCCTTAGAATCCTTAGGATGTCTATTTTCAAGTAAAAATAATCACTTCTGCCCAGATTTCACGAATCACTCCCAGGTTTTAAGTTTTGAGACTCTGCCCAGCATTTTTCCAGAAATTCGTAGCCTAACTTTGAGGATTTGTATCTCACTGTACAAAAATCATTTTGACATGTTCTTGACATAGTTAAAAATCCCTATATGTCTAATTTAACCATGAATTTTCTCATAATTTTGTAACTTCATTTTCAACATAAAATATGGGCATTTCTATCACTGATTTCAGAGATTTTTACCCGATGAATTTTCGCCAGAGCTTCACTACTTTGCTCATAGTTTTCCAGAAATTTTGCTATATAATCTCCCTCATCATTTTTTCGAAATAAAGCTAATTTTGACTATAAAAACATGTAAACAAAGTTATCCTAGCATATTTAAGATCTAAGCTACTTCTATTCTAAGAATTTAAAAACTAAAACTTAAAGAACTTAAAGCTAGAGCTAGAGAACTTACCAAGAACTTGCTCCTCCTTTCTTCAAGGCTCTCACTCACTCTCTTACTCTTAGAATCAGATTTCTTTGTGAATTGGTGAAGAATAATGAAGACCAAAGCCCCTATTTATAGCAAAAGGCTTATGGATTTTATCCCTTGGATTATCTTTTCTCATCAATGGCTAAAATTAATTTGTGCTTCTATGAAGAGACAATTTGTAAGCAAATGCCTCCCATTGGTTAGAAACAATTACATTGGATTTAGCTAATTATCTTAATTTCCAAAATCAAATCCCACATGTGCTCTTTTATAGTATATTTCACTTTAATGAAATCTATTTTTGGTTGCTTGATCAATCACTAATACTTTTAAATTCTGAGTATGCTTTTTAATTAGTAGTTGGATATCCAGATTTATGGTCTAATCAGATTCCCCTGGTTGTACTAAGCTTATTCTTCAACGTTTGCAAAAATAGCCTTTACTAGGCTTACTTTCGAGGTTAAATTATGTGGGTTCAAGATAAGTCCTTATATTTCCTCCGAGGTTCCTACTTCTTCACAACTATTTGAATTTGTATAAATTCTCACTTTATTTGTTGTTTTGAGCTTTTTTCGTGTACATCGGATATTTCTTGGATTTCAAACCATTATCCAATTTACTCCAGGATTTCAAACTTTATCAAATTTGCTTTAATTTTCTTTTGCCCCAAAAGTCTTCATGAACTAATTGCTTCCATGTGCTCTATTTTTATATTAAACAACTTTCCACCTTCATTACAAGCCATATGCAACGTGTATTCCCTCCCCCATTTACTATGTCACTTGTTTTTCATTTATTTCACACAATCAAAGAGGAAATCCTCTAATTGGTTGATTTTTGTTTCACAAGGATTATGCCTTATGAGAGTTAATTTAAGCCTTAGGATTTAACTTTATCAAATTAATTATGAAAGTTTATGAAATTAATTCAATTAAGGTAGATTTAATTATCTACCAATTGTTGGCAATTTTCTTTAATTGGATTAATTATTTCCTCACAACTTTTGGGTTTACTTTGGTCATCTATGCACCATGCATTATTTTAATTAGCTTAGCACACCTTTAATTGATGACAATTTAGTATTAATTGTAAAGAATTACCTAAATATTCCATTAGTGTAATTTTAATTGCTCATTAATTGTTGGTAATTGCCCCTTAATTGTTTCAAGTGTTTTGATAATTCTTTATGGCCTTTTGTGACTTAAATATGATCTAAATATTAATTGTAAGGTATTAGAAAATTTAGTCTCCTAATAAATTATGAACATGGGTGTTTAAGACCCTTTGATTAATTATGAAGATTTGCACAATTTATTTAATTTAGTGAAGGTTTGGTTGGTCTTTAATTGTCATTAATTTCTCTTAAATATACTTAAGTATTTTCATCTCCATATGAACCATAATTTAAATATGGTGTTTGTTGCATTTATGGTATTTTATGATGCATAATAAAATTCCTTAAATTATTGGCTACTCTAATTCTAGGGAAAAATTGCCTAAAGAATAAAATAAACATGTCTCAAAATTTGAGACCACATATTCACCTATTTTAAATAGGCTTTAATTATCAAAATATTGTATTTAAGATACATGAAAATTTTGGGTATTATAGTAGCAAAACTAGTTTTCTCATTCTGTGAGAGAGAGAGTATTAGGGTATCAAACGCACTACAGCGTACTCATACTGTGAGAGAGTAAAATTGATCCTTCCCCCTCTTCAGTCATTGAAGAGGGCGTCTTCCACTATGCAACTTATGGCAACCAACAAAATTCTTCATTAACCAATGGGGAGTCTCAACCATCAATTCTTATCTTTAATAGGGATAAATATAAGTTTTGGTCAATTAAGACGCCCGCTTGATCGAAGGAAAATAGGAAGCCAGATGCAAAGGCTTTATTTTTCCTCCAACAAGTCGTGCATGATTATATATCTAGTGCTAGTTATGTAGTTAATAAAATGAGGTCCTATGGAGAAAAAGTTATAGATGAAATAGTTGTTGTGACAATTATGAGAACTCTAGCTCCTCAATTTAATTTTTCTTATTGCTGCAATTGAGGAGGCACATGATCTTTTGAAGTATTCTTTTGATGAATTAATGAGCTCATTGCAAGCTCATGAGGATAGGATGAATTAGCTTTAAAAAAACTACGAAGAGCAAGGCTTTCAAGTGAAAGGAGAGTCTACAAGTAGAGGTAGAGGTAGTTTTTGTGGTAGAGATAGAGGCAGAGGCCATGGTATTGTCAGAGGCCGCGGTCAATTTACCGAAAAAACAATCAAGAGCTTAACATAGAAGTTATATCCAATGCCATTGGTGCAAACAATTGAGGCATAAGGAAGCCTATTGTTGGGCAAATAAATGAGGTGACAAAAAAGCTTGTTGACTTTGAAGGGGAAAAAGAAGCAGAGATTACGGTCATGTCACATATCCCTAACACTCAATCCTCTAAAGGTGTCTGGTTCATTGACAGCGGATGTTCCAATCTTATGACTAGCTCGCGCTCATTGTATGAAGAACTAGATCAATCTCTCCTATATGATGTTCGACTTGGTGATGATAAGAAAATTCAAATAAAAGGCAGAGGTATTGTTGCTATTTGCAATGATCATGGTAAAAAGAAACTCTTGAATAATGTTTTACATGTGCCTAGTTTGGCTAATAATTTATTGATTGTGGGACAAGTGGTGGAAATGAATTGAAATGGCTAAGTCAAAAGAATATGGTTTTTGGGCTGCCAAATATTGACGCTTTTGATTTATGTGAATGTTGAGTTATGGGAAAACAAAATAAAAATTTGTTTCATGTATCTTGGAGGGCTTCTCAATGTCTTAAATTAGTGCATGCTGATTTGTGTAGACCTATGAATACTGAATCTTTAAATGGTAGGTGGTATTTATTGATGATTATAGCATAATAAGTTGGTTTTATTTCTTGAAATATAAATTTGAAGCATTCAAATATTTCAAGAAATTTAAAGCTTTTGTAGAAAAACAAAGTGATTGTTACTTAAAGGTATTACGTATCGATAGCGGAAGAGAATGTTGTTCCAATGAATTTGCTACTTTTTGTAAGGAGAATGACATTTGTAAGGAGCTTACTTCACCACATACGCTAGAGCAAAATGACATTGCTGAACGAAAAACTCGAACTGTGGTAGAAATGGCCAGAAGCATGATGAAGGCAAGAGATCTTCCTAATCAATTTTGGGCAGGAGCTGTAGCCAACACAGTGTATCTACTTAATTTGTATCCCACTAAAGCAGTCCCCGATATGGCAACTTATGAAGAACAGAGAGGTATAAGCCACGGGCAAGCCACTAAAAAGTTTTTGGTTCTATAGCCAATGCTTTGGTAAAACCATCCTGTCAAAAACTTGATGAAAAATGTGAAAAATGTATCGTCGTTGTTTATAGCCATCAATCCAAAGCTTATAGATCGTATAATCCATCTAGTGGCAAGATAATTAATGGTAGAGATGTTGTATTTAATGAAGAAGCTAGTTGGAATTGGAGTGACAAAGTAGATGAAAAATCTATCCCTATTCCAATAAGTATTGGAGCAAGAAACTCTGAACTAGAACCAGCAGGTTTGAAATCAATGACATCTAGTGGCAGTAGCTCACAAATGCTACAACCATCACCTTCTAATGAAGAAAGGATTACATTATCACCAGCAACCTCATTTACTAGCTCCTCGAGTGAAACCCTGCCTTGAAAGATTCGAGCTTTAACGGATATTTATGAATATTGTAATTATGCTCTTTTTGCTTCAGATCTTGAGTCATATGTGGATGCTGAAATAGATCAAGTTTAGAAAAATGCAATGGTTGAAGAGATAAATTGTATCAAGAAAAATGCTACATGGGAGTTAGGTGATCTCCCTAAAGGTAAGAAGGCAATTGGGCTCATCAAATGGGTGTTTCGAACCAAGTATGAGAAGCACAAAGCACCACTAGTAGCTAAGTTGCAGATATAATGACCAAGTCACTCCCTATTGACAAAGTTGAATATTTCAAAATACAGATGGGAGTGTGCAGCTTTGAAGTAAAGGAGTGTTGAATAACACACACACATTTTCTTCATGCGCTGCATTTTTATAATTATTTATTTTATTAGTTATCATTTAAGTATTATTTTATTAATTGTTGATTTATATAGATTTTTTATCAGATATATTTTTTCTTTTAGATATATTTTTACCAAATTCCTATCACCATCCATTTATTGCCTATATCAAGACTCATATGTACAGTTGCTTATTCAAGGATCAATAAGAGAAGTTCTTATTTTCTCTATATCTAACATATGAAACTTTAGGGATTTGATTGATGAAAATTAAACTTCAGGGATTGAATTGAAGCAAATTTGAGGGACCCAAAGGTTCGTTATTGCTAATATTAAAATATTAACAATGTTGGTACAAGATTAGATCTCACTGAACCTTAAACTTCATTTTTTAATTAGCGCCACTATATATCTCCCCTTTCTATGCATTCATCTTCCTCATCCTCATCTTTCTCTCGGTCTCTAAGTTCTTAATGTTCAGAGCTCCTCCGCTGCTTCAAAGGATTACGGATCATCTTCAAGGTCATATTATCAGAAGCCTAACTATTTGTGGTTAGTAATTTCAGTCTTAAGGCTTAGATAAAATTTAATCAACTGGTATATATCTTAAACTATAGTATTGTTTATGTTGATTGCACAGCTGCTCGAAATAGATTTACAATTAAACTGATGAATAATAGCTAGTAGTTTGTTTCAACTGATTTTTAATTTACTTATCGTCAAGAATTTTTTTCTTTGAATATTTATGGTACTAATTTGTTTATCCTTTTCATAATAGTGGCCCTCTCACTGTCTCACATGGTCCTCGTTTGCTATCAGTATCCCTAAACTGAATTGATAATGCCTTGCAGCTAAAAATGCAACAAATAATATGTTATTCATATAATTAAGTAAGAATAAGATATATACAGAGACACAACCACAAACACATCTCCAGGTCTAAAAATAATTCCTACGCACGAATTCCACCATACATGCGCCTGCACACACACTCACATGATGGTTTTGAATAATTTTCCTCTTGCAGTTTAAGGTACACGGATAAGAGTAGTAGTTGCCTTCGAGTGAGATAGAAAGCAAGGAGAATAATGGATCAAAGGAGTCTCTTAGAGGATATAAACGCTGACTCGGTGAACGAAGATCATCTACCAATAACATGGCGTGTGTTTGCTGAAGAAGTTAAATCAGTTTGTAGTGTAGCAGTTCCTATGGTGATTGTGAATGCTTCAACCTTCTTTCTCCAAACCATCACTCTCATGATGGTGGGTCACTTGGGTAAACTTGCTCAATCTAACACTGGAGTTGCCATCTCTATTTGTGCCGTCACCGGCTTTAGCGTCATTGTAAGTCACTTATAAAACTCTAACTTATGAGTAAAAATAGGGTGCCCTAGGGGTCTCTAAGGTGCTCGCTGATCCCATTTAAAATTTTTCAATTTTTTAAATGTTTTATTCTTGTTTCTTATGATCATTATATTCTATATAATATATAATATATAATGAGTGATATTTTAATATTTTAAGGATATAAAATGGTGTAGTTTATAATTTAATTGTTCAAAAAAAAATGATGCATAATTTAGTGTAGTTTTTTCCTTAAAAAAATTATAAAAAATCCAAAAATGCATCATTTTTCACGTAATACATAAAAATGTCACTCATTTTATGTCAAATCTAATAATAACAAGAAAAGAAAATATCATTTTTAGGAGGTGGGGCATTCGAACGAGGTACATCTGAGACCCCACACCCGTAAAAACATCATCTTGTATTGTGGGGTTTTACACTTTTGCTTGATAACTAATAATTTCATTTCGAAATTTGTATTTTGAACTTGTGTAACAGTTTGGATTGGCTTCGGCACTTGAAACACTATGTGGGCAAGCCTACGGAGCTAAGGAATATAGAAAGTTTGGGGTTCAAATTCAAACTGGCGTCTTCTGTCTTATTTTATGTTGTCTTCCTCTCTGTGTGTTGTGGCTTAACTTGGGGAAGATTCTGGTTTCGCTAGGTCAAGACCCTTTAATTGCACAAGAAGCTGGGAAATTTGCAGTTTGTTTGATTCCTGCTCTCTTTGGGTATGCAATGCTTCAAGCACTAGTTCGATACTATCTTATGCAGGGTTTGATCTCTCCACTTGTACTCTCTTCTTCATTTATTGTGTGCTTCCACATAGCTTTCTGTTGGACCCTGGTTTTTAAATCTCCTATGGGTCCCTTTGGAGGTGCGTTTGCCATTGGTGCCTCATATTGGTTGAATGTGATCGTACTTGCGTTATATATGAGATTCTCTGATTCTTGTGAAAAGACTCGAGTTCCAATTTCCATGGAGCTTTTCCAAGGCATTGGAGAGTTCTTTCGTTATGCTATTCCCTCAGCTATAATGGCTTGGTATATTCTTCTTCCCCACTTAATAATATGTCTCTCTCTACCTTTTATACTGGGTTTATGCCATTGTTAGTATTTATAGTTTGATTCAATTTTCTATTTGCTCCTTGTAGTTTTAGAGTTTGTCCTTATAGTTTCATAGTTTTATAAGAATTCGATCAGAGTTTAATAACCAGCTCTATACTTTTATAACAAGTTTTGGTTTTGGCCCCCATACTTAAAATCAAACTAAGTTTTTATGAAACTAGAACGACCAAAACTGAAATTCGATCAAAGTGTATGAGGACCAACAATGATATTATTCCCTTTATATTATACCTTGGTTATTGATATATAGATATTGATTGTTTAATATTTCAGCCTCCAATGGTGGTCATATGAGGTGACTACGTTGCTCGCTGGTCTTCTACGACCAAACCCAGAACTTGAAACTTCAATTTTAGCCGTATGGTATGTGCTTTTTCTAAATCACTTTCGAAGTCTATTGAAATTATAACTTGAGTAGTCAAACAATGATCTAATTCTATGAATTTTGTGAGCAGTGTTTCAATGAATGTTACAATCTATTCGATACCAGAATCAATTGGTTCAGCAGCAAGGTTTGTATCACATAAAATTCATCGATTTATTCATACTTTTTATTTACACTATTCTCCGTCCAATAACATAGATCATGACTCGTATATATTGCTGCTTAGTGGACTTTCACTTAATAGTTTCTTTCTTATTTGTTGACTTTTTTTGTGATTGGTATTATTATTCAGTGCAAGAGTTTCAAATGCTTTAGGAGCTGGAAGGCCACAAGTGGCAAGATTGTCTGCCTTATGTTCAAGGATTCTTGCAACTGGTGAGGCTCTTGTAGTGAGCACAACCATTTTTTCTCTCCGAAATAGTTTAGGTCATGTTTTTAGCAATGAGCCAGAAGTGATATCCCATGTCTCAGACGTAGCTCCTCTTTTAGTTGG
Source organism: Acacia acuminata (assembly GCA_019022655.1). Lineage (NCBI taxonomy): Eukaryota > Viridiplantae > Streptophyta > Magnoliopsida > Fabales > Fabaceae > Acacia > Acacia acuminata. The sequence continues at coordinate 91,280 of JAFJYI010000187.1, forward strand.
ATCTGCTTTTGTGGACTCTCTACAAGGCACCCTTACAGGTGAAAAAATATCGCATTCCAATACTATTCTTATTGAATTCAAACTTGAATATGTTGATATTATTGTTGGCCCTTATAGCTTACAATTGATTGAATTTTGATTTTGGTTGCCCCAGTTTAACATCATTAACTTTCGTCAGTATAGTATCATAGAAACTTTGACTAAGTTTAAGTATAGGAATTTGCGTTAGACCAAATTCTAATGAAACTATATGAACAAAAACCAACTATTTGAAATTGCAAGGACCGAAAACAAAATTTAATCAAACTATAAGAACTAACAATAGTAATAACCCAACTTCAATACTTGTTCTATGAAATCTAATAATTCTTGTCAAAATAGGGATTGCTAGGGGAAGTGGGTGGCAACACATAGGGGCATATGTGAATTTTGGAGCTTATTATGTTATTGGCATTCCACTGGCTGCAATCTTGGGTTTCTGGGTAGGCTTGAGAGCAAAAGGCCTTTGGATTGGAATAACGACTGGTACAATATTCCAAGTGATTGTGCTTCTAATCATACTGGGTTTTACCGATTGGATAAAAGAGGTTTGTTCTACACTTTCAAAAAATGCATACCATTTTAGTAATTCATTTCAGCATTTATATATGTAGTGCTTATGCGAAAGAGTTCGAGTGAATAATTTGCAGGCAAGACGAGCAAGGGAGAAGACATTGCAGAAAGTTTTGATAGAGGAAGAAAGTGTTTTGGTTTGAGCAACAAGAGTGTAATACTTAATGGGGGAATTATGATGAGGTCCAAAGAAGATTTAATTACCAAAAAAGTCTAATAACAACCGATGACCATGCAATGACAAGTTCCGGTGTAATAAATTAAATGACAATAGATTTATACTACTCTAGTCATTGAGACTTTTTAGTAGTTAATTCCCCTCTTTGAGACCTCATTATAATTCTTCCATACTTAATTGCAGTGCCATATGGATCTTCTTACTTTTTTTGGGTAAAGTGATGCATAAGAAGGCCAAAAAGATGGAGGATAAAGCTTTTAGAGCCGCAAGTAATTTACTGCTTTAACACCCCAACAACACTACGCCTGCATTGTCTCCATAAAGCAGCTGTAAGGTTGAAAGTTGAATCCAAGCTTCCCAAATAAAAGCAAAATTCATCTGGACAATGTAGTAATACCTTTTGATTTCAATATGTTTTGTTTTGTTCTTCGCAGCATAGCTTTTATTTGTGTTATCATACTTTTGGGTTAAATAAAATAAAAAAGGTCTTTTTTTTTTTTTTTTTTTTTTTTTTTTTTTAACATTGGATATTTGATATGATATGAGGCAATTAAGGAAAGAAGGAAAGAGTTAGAGTTGTTTTATATCATAAGCCTTGTAACTACGACATTCATCAAAGTAATATAGCGAAATATAGTGGGCAACAGAAGTAGAATATAGTATACTGATAATAAATACTAATCTTGGTTACAAACCATGAGTATTTCCAACGATACTAGGTACAGTAATCCAGTTTATACAGAGTCATAATACTACAATCCAAAACAACGATACCTAATTAAAACTACAATTCTAAACTAATATCCATACTGTAGTCTTTAATTGTTTGTGTCCGCTATTTTACCCTTGAAGTCATGATCACTGCCATGCTCAAGTCCTGAACCTCTGGAGTACCTGAGAATCATAGGTAGTAACAGGGGCTAGAATCCTGAAGGATCCCAGAGTAACAAATTAATCTTACAAACAAAGTATAAATAGTATATGACAATTAATCATAAACATAAACAATCCACAATAGCATGTATAACATTTTGGAATCAAATCAAAATAGCAAGTTGTAACGGCCACTATCGAGAGTCCCCTCATGAGGGTTCTCACATCAGAAGCACCTATAACAATACTGTTATGACTTATGACCACAGCACTGGGTATTGGTCGAGAGACTACCGGTCCAAGGGCTAATCGACAGGGAACCCCCAAGAGTTCCCTGGATCTGCCAGGGGTCTCACATCAGAACTACCCAAGTCATCTGAATGCAACTAGGTTCTCACTAAGAGTCCCCTGGATTTTCTAGGGTTCTCGCATCAGAAATGCCCAAGTTGTTTGAATGCAACTAGGTTCACAACCTATGGACTTCCTGTCTATTAGGCCCTACACCTAGTATAACCACTAGGAAGGATCTCTATGGTCAGCCTTTCCACTCAATCGAGGCACAAGTGGTGTTGATCCCATAGGGAACGAGACTTTCATAAACATGGTTCAAACAACATAAACAATCATACAAAGTGTGTGAGATTAGAGTTACAACATGATTGCTTTATAATTGTCCAAGTTGTTTCCAGGAAATTTGCTTGTTTCGGGTGATTATGAGTTCCTATAAAGATGCATTATGGACAATGGTCATTGCTTACTCCAATTCTTGACATCTTAAATGGCAACTAGTATATCATACTTAAACATAGAACTAGTAGGTCTAATCTATGTCCAAGAATTCATTTTACACTTGAACACCAAAATAATTATCATGTGCCATTATTTTCATCATTTTCGCACATTTGACCATATTTTCTAGAAGTTTTACCATAACTTTGAAACATCATATCTCTTAGCAAAAATGGTCAAATGAGGTGATTCCAAAGCTTATTGACTCATTATTAAGTCTAATTTCAAGGAAAAATTATTTCAGCAGCCAGTCACACACAAGCCGCCATTCTAAGTTCAATCAAATAGTGATTGTTTCCCAATTTACATTTTAGAATCATAGGTCATCTTCAAAAATTCATATCTCATTTTACACAAATCCAAATTGGATATATAACCTATCAAATTAAAGCTATTTATATCTACTTTAATCCTAGAAAATTTCATGGCAATTGAACATCATTTGCTGGCCCAAAAATTCATTTCAAACTCACTTCCCAAACATGAACTTTCAAAGGCGGGTTTTAAGGTTTTGGCTATTTCAACCCCAAAACTCCCAAAATTCCTACCTAACATTTACCCTACATAATTTTTCATTTTAATCACATTTGAACCATAAAAATGAAAAAAATCACACTCTACCCGCTTGCCCCGATTCTCGACCGAAACTAGGGTTCAAGATTACCATTGTTGTTTGTTTGTTTTTTTTTTTTTTTTTGTTTGCAATTTTACACTTCAAGAACACCTTATTTTTGTCCCAAACCACTTTCTATTTTATTATTTAGGTCATAAACAAAATTTAGCTCATTTTGGTCAATTTGAGTAGCCTATTCTCTTAGGGTTTCAGCCATCCAAAGTGTCAAGAAAGCAAAGAAAACCACCGCAAGTTCCAAGATACTACAAGAAGGCTAAGAATATAATCGCTTACCTTGCTCTGGTTTGTGATGTTTCTTGCCAAACTCCTTCTTGGGTCACAAAGATTTCGTCCAGCCCTCTAAAGACACCTTACAAGGATGTTTCATGAGCTTGAGAAGTAGGAGGAGGGAAAAACTAGAAGAGACAAGACCATAACTCATAAACTTACCTTGGTTCCACAAGTTTTTCTCTTCTTCTTCTTCCTTGTTACTGGTTTCGGTTTCAGAGAGAGGTGTGTGTGTATACCAAAATGAATGAGTGATTGGAGAATGAATTATATGTATGAAAGGCCCTTAAGTCGGTTAAGGAGGAGGGAAGACCAAATTGCCCTCAGCTTTTCCATATTTACTGGTTTGCCAATCCGTTAAATTCTAACTAGATTTCGTGATTTCACTTGATTTTTCCTTTCTCATTTCTCATGGCGGCCTTGACCGAAACTTTAAGGGCCCGTTTGGTTGACAGAATTTGGCCTTGTTCCTGGGAACTTAACCTAATTCCGTGGGTGAAAAGTTGTTTGGCGCGCCTTGTTCCTGGGAACTTACATTCCCACCATCGCCGAAGCTCCCACAAACGAGGGAAATCAGTCTCCTTCACAAAATGGTGGGATCTTGAGAATTGCCCGGGAAAGTGAATTTGGAGGACTAAAAAGCCCCTGTGATATCATAAAGCAGAATCGCGCCTGGAGCTGGAAGAAAGAGCAGACGAAGGTTGAGATGACATCGTGCGAAGGAGTAGGCAAGCAAAATCGAATAGAGGTAAGTGAATGCCTTTTTTTTCAAAACTTTTTGTGTGCTGTGCTGGTGAACAATTCCGATGGCATGGTTGTGGATCAAGCTTCGACGCAATCGGGGAAGCAATTTGGGTGCTTTTTTGGTGGCATTTATGACTAGTTAGGTCGAGTGTGTTTTGCGTATTGTTCGGGGAAGGACATGACGAAGGCATTGTTGTACGGTGGGGGAAAATTCTTCTTTTTTCTCGTGTAGGATGTGTACATGTTTAAATGCACATAATGTTTGTATGAGTTGTTTAGATTTGGGTGGTTTGATGGGTATTGTGAAACATGTATACACTAGGGTAAAATATTTTGTTTTGGCATTCATGTCCTGTATGTCTGTGTGTTGGGTAACGGTGATGAAGATGTGAAGCTATTTGTTTCCTTTCCATATTAATTGTGCTTCATTGATGTGAACATGGCTTTTAATTAACACTGAATCATGTTACTGCTGAATCTATTTTCACACAACCAGTCAATTTGATAGCACAAACTGCATTGAATGGAGCTAAACCATCTAGCAGTTGACAGAAGAAGAGACGTTTGAACCACTTTGAAATCATGGCTGATGCATTGAGGGACACAGTCACCTCTTTGGAAGGGACAATAGTCGGTGTGGTTGACAGAGTTTGCAATCACATGTCTGCTCAACAAAGGCAAAGGCAAGCTGATATTGATGCAAAGAGTGATGATCTTTCCATGCAGCTGCTGGAGCTCCAAGATCTGTCATGGGATGAGAGGAACCATGCTCATATCAAGATGCTTGCCAATGAGAAAATGTTGAGTGCATTTGGGAAAATGCCTCAAATTTATAGAACCTCCCTGGATCCGTAGCCTCCTTCAACAATAGAGGTTACGATGTAATGGTAACATAGTATTTTTTGTGGGTGGTCGGGGTTAATCGACTTGTGTCACTATATTGTGGCCCTAACTCGCTTTTGTGTTGGACATCAAACTTTGGACCTTGTTCGGATAGGGAAATGTTGTTACATTGAACATGGGATAAATTTTGGTCTTCCATCTGTACATGTAGTAGGATAACTTTTGTTTGTCCCTGCCATTTGTATATAGGCTGATGTAATAGGTTTTTTTTGGGTGTATGTAACTTTACCTGATAGCCCTCTGTTCTTGTCATTGGTTGGCAAGTGTAAAGTCCACCACAATGTAAACTCTTGGTGTTTTTGAATATAAATATTGATATGCTTACCTGACTGTCTTGGCCCCATTGGGTAAATTTTATGCTTCCGGGTTTATTATGGATTTACCGGGTGCAGATCTTGATATGTCCGTTTGTCACCTAATGCGTTTGAACCGTGTTACGCTCATGTTTCTAAGTTCAAACTTTACCCTTCCGTTCGAACTTCCTAGTAAACATTTCCATTGTGACTAATTTGAGATGGAATATCACCTAGAGGGGGTGAATAGGTGATCTCATAGATAATTTTAAATGATGTATAAGAAGATTTGATTGAATAATCAAATTATTAAAATCAAGTTGCAGAAGAGTTGCGTTTTGCTGATACACAATACTTGATATACCATACTCGAGTATTCATTTTCTTATACTCAAGTAGCTTATCTATTTAAATGTTTTTTGAAACGATTCAAGATAGTCATTTTGCTTTAGGGTATTGGTTCACATTATGGCTGGTTTGGGAGATATCATTGAATTACCGGAGGTCACCAGAAACAGAACGTTCGAACTTGAACTTGAATTACTTCAGGATAGTCGTTTACTCCTGCTTATCTGTTTAAATGTTTGGTTCGAACTTTACTCTTATGTTGGCACTTGAATGTGTTGTGTGACATTGACCTTCATGGTTGACATATAATTTACCTGACTTGTTTTACATGCTAGCTGCACTATTTGGTTTGGTATTGTAATTGTTGGTCTGCTGCTGCAACTGTCCATTGCGACATACATGGCTTCGGGTTTTTTTTTTTTTTTTCCTGAAGTTTGGTTTAATGCAGCAAACTTTTCACCACCTGTGGATATTATGCACCATTTTTGTGGACTGTAGTTCATCATTTTTATGCATCATTTGACCACCACAAACTGGTTTACTTTTACATCTTCCATTGAATCCACATTATGGTCATTTTCATTCATCTACAACCCAGCCTTATTTTTTGTACAAGTTGCTGCATTTCTGGGGTGCATTATGGTCCTTCATTGTGACTTGTTTCTTCTTTTTAATGCAACATTTGAGAAGGCCAAAATGGTTTCATTTTACTTCCTTTATCACACATTGCATTGAATGCAACCTATGGTGATATTGCTTCAACTATGACCAACCCATTTCTGTGCATGACATTTGGCTATTTGTGGGGTGGATTCTATTCCTTCAATGTAAGTTTTTGTCCATTTTTTTACAGCATTTGAAAAGGCCAAAGTGGTTTTATTTTAATTCCTTACACTCACAGGTTGAATGCAAGTTATGGTGATATTGCTTTAGCTATAACCAGGCCATTTCTGTGCATCACATTGCTGCACTTGCAATCACCTTTTGGGGTGGATTATCTTCTTTTTGCCTGCTAAGATGGTTTACTGCATTTCACCTCAACTTTATCAGATTCTATACCAACTTTCAAGGAGGTCGGTTTGGTTATTGTCATCTCCAAGCTCCAATGTTGTTCCGATTAATTGTTACATCACACATTCCATAAGTCGTTTTCCTTATTTACTTTAACGCAACTCGTTTTTTCTTACCAACGTCGTCATTTTATTGCATCCACTTTACAATTTCAAGGGCTTACCACTCACAGATTTAAATTTCTGTTTTCCCCTATCAAATCAGCACCTGGGTTCAATGTTCCAAGATTTCCTTCCCTATTCCACTTGCAAAATTCATGTCCGCACAAGATTGGTTCATTTCGATGTTGTCCCCCTCTTTTTCCTTCAATGTCAGTCCGACGTCCTTCGAACCTTTGCCAGCCGTTGTGATCGTCGCGGTTTCAAATCGAATTGAGCTCTCCACCAATTCCCTTTCTCCTCAAAGACACGATTCCATTGCCTCTGTTTCTGTACAAGTCGCAAGACGAACCAAAAAAACGTTATCTGGGTTTTTGTACCTGGGGGCATTAAGGAAATTTTACCTAACTTTCCCACTTAACCAACACCCAATTCTTCAAACCAAACAATTTATCTTCCCTCAACTTAATTAAATTCCCATGTCTACCAAACAGCTCAATTTTTTAAAGTTCCCTCTCAATCTTTCCTTCAATTCCTTTTCCTTCTTTAAGTTCATTTCCCTCCTTAAAAGTTCTCTGAACCAAACGAGCCCTAAGGGTCCTTGAAGAGCTTCTTGATCACCCATAATGATTTATAATTCATGCATATGTGATTTATAAATTATTAAATAAATATGGGACATGTGGCACAATTCATGCAAGAAGCAATATTATATTGTTCTTTATGAGTTTTCCCATGATCTTCAACTAAAATTCATGCAACCTTCTTCTCATCCCTTTTTGGTTGAAGTTAATGAGTTAAAACGGAACAAAGAAACGCTAATTCCATGTGTCCCATCTCGTGCCAACATATGCCTTAAAATTTTCTATTTCGGAAAAATCGGGTATTTCGGCTAAATTTGAACTTTAGTCAAAATTTCACTATTTCTTTTCGCTAAATACACATACATCCTATAAGGAATTTTTCAGAGAAAATTTAGGATATTACATTTTAAGTGATGGAAATACCTTCATTTAATATACTTATGTTGAATTTTCAAAATTATGGGTACTATTTCAATATTCAATACTTCCTCTAGTCTTTTTTATAAGCTTGAATTTTTAAAATGGGTATGATGCTTTGTATATTCTACATTTTTTTAGATTTTTGAACATTTAATACATTTTTTAAATCCTCATTGATTATATATATAAAACCTTTTCCCATACATAATCTATCATAAAAAAGTAATATTTTAGAGAATTAAAATATCCCAAAACAATAAGAATCATTAGTCAAGTTATTTTATGAAAAAAATTATCCATTGGTCACAAGCACTAGTGCAAAAATGGTCATTTTGTTTTGGAGGCGTACTATAGGAAACACTTTTAACGTTCGTTTTTTGGACTTTTTCAATATTTGTTTTTAGGGGGATGTCTTATGTGAATGACATTGAAAGGTTTTGATTGATGCCTGTTTTGTAACAGATTGGGAAAACAGATGTTGTGTGTGTGTGTGTGTGATTTATATATTATGTTCTACCTACAGCCTATATACTAAATAGAACACAACCAATTCCCACAAAATAAGCTTGCACACTTTACAGAACACAACCAAACAAATATATATTCATCAAGCATTTCATAAATATGATCAAGTGTCCAAAACTTAAAAGTGAAGCAACTTAAACAAATAGAATCAAGTGTCCAAAACTTCTCTAAACCATTACTGCATTAAGTAAAAGAAACCTTTTATCGCTACATCATTTGTGTTGAAGAAGATGTCCTAACAAAAACTCTCAGATCAAATTAATGTCTTCCTTTGTGTAGGTGTCCTCATTACCAAAACTTTGCAAATTGAAAAATAAGCTAATATAAATAAAGTAAATGAAATAATTAACAGTTCAATGACAACAACAAGAATATGATCATTTTAGAATTAAGAAGCGATTACCTGTTCAAAAATTTGTAGTAAGTTCACTGTGAATGATATTATACGTATAAAAGAGAATATAGCATCTACTCTCAATTTTTCCTTGTTGTTGAGGGCATTATAAATAAAAAATAAATAGTAAAAATGAATAAAGGCATACATAAATTGATTGTCAACAAAAGAATTTGAATTTAAACTACTTACTTTTGGTTGGTACCACTTAGTCGCTTCACCTTTACCTTTGCACCTCACTCCCATTATTTTGTATGTCATGAGTGCACTATCATTATAATAAAAATTACAAGACATTAAAACAATTTATTTGAATCAAAAATCAATGATGTACATGCAAATTAACTTACATGTTGAATATAGTTTTGATCTCTTTGTCTGGCTTGCAACTTAAGGAATCAAACCAAAAGATGACGTTGATGATGGGGCAAGCAACACACAGACTCCAATAATAGCTATAATAATATATATAGATTAAAATGAGGTTAGATAACACGATCATTCTTAACAAACTAAATATGTATAAATAGATAAAATTAAGTTACTTGCCATTCAACAATTGGTCCCAGATAATAAGGCAATTTAGTCTCTCTCATTATAGGGCCCACTGACTTACCTATTTTCCAACTTTTTATGACACCTTGCAAGATTCTTAGGACATAAGAATCCATATAAAGTTTTTCTTTCTATTTCGACGCATATGTTGTGGGAGTAGCTATCATAGAATTAAAAATGAGAAATGACTTGGGTGATAATAGGCAACCTAAGATTCAACGCATTAATTGAAGTTAAAATTAAAAAAATAAACTTACATGATTGCAAGTTTAACCCATCCTACGTCTATCTCCTCCAAAGATAGGAACTCCTTGATATCTTTGCTATCAAATGTAAAGGGACATGACGTTCTATCACCCACAACCCCACAAGGCTGCAAGTTGACCTTGTTAAGTTTTTTATGGATTTTTTTGTAGTTGTGCTGATAAGGGAAATTTTGTCCCATCTTCTTGCTCCCAACAAAAAATAAAATAAAGAATATAAGTAGGATGTCAAAGAAAAATCAAGTAATAGTAAGGTGTAGTTCCTACCATTGGAGGTGTTATCATCATGTAAATAAGATTTTTAGGTCAAAAGATGAAAAATCCTTTTGCCTAACCTAGTTTGACAATATCTACATCAAGGAACGGGATGTCGACATCATCTTCCCCATCTCAAACACTTGTCACAGTGATCATAATTAAGTCGATCATATAGAATTTTCCTAACATAGTGGGTGGTAGCTTGCATGTATACTTGAGCATCGTCAACAACACACATTAGCGATACATCTAAATAGAGAGAGCAAGGTTCTCCAACTTCTTGTGTGGGACTAGGGTCACCTTGTCCCAACTCTGGTGGATTATAACTACCTTTGGTGCTAGGAAAGGTCATAGATTCTTGGGTAAGAGAAATGAAATAATTAATTAAACTAATTGAAGGCAAAACTCAATATTAACTTAATCAAAATTATTTACAAACCTGATCTATGTTCCTCTTAAACCAATCCTATTTGTGTGCTAGATACCATAGATCTCATCTCATAACATAGCTCATGCAAAAGCTCTTATTGGAGAGATTGGCGAAGTTGCACCTCAAGCTCTTGACAAACTTCCTCTCGAATCCTAGCCACAAGTTCCCTACTAGGTTCACTTTGTATAGAATGTTATGAAGTTCATCCAAAATATCTCACAACCAAAAAAAAAAAAATTTGTTGATTCGTAGCAATTAATTTGTAGTGGTTACAAGAAATCACTATAAATGTCATTTTTGGTAGTGGTTAAGGCCCAAACCGCTACAAATTTGCAACGAGACCCCTCATGCCAAGCCACACACTGGTTAAGGATGAACTTTGTATAACCACTATAAAATATGTGCCAAACTTGCACCAATTTTGCAACTGATATTTTGTAGCGGTTTCTTTAGGAAACTGCCACAAATGTGGCGCTAGCTAGGCTCGTTATGGTAAGTTGTGGTAGTTTTTGTGGTGGTTTAAAGAGAGTAACCGTTATAGAATGCAAAGAGTCTTGCAAATTTGTAGCGATTAGGCATTAAAATCGCTACGTAATGCAAATAGTTTGCAAATTTGTGGTTGTTTCTTATAGAACCTCTGCACAGTTAAAGCCTATATAAACAATGTTCCACGCAAATTATCCCGTGAAGAATTTGCAACATGAAGCCAAACATTAGTTTCAAAGTAGCTGTCTGCCAATGAAAATTTACAAAATGCTATGCTTGGTATCATATTAGACGTATTATGTTACCTAACACCACATTTGCACCTTTTCATTTGGTGGAAACTACTTTCAAACTAATGTTTAGCTTCATGGTGCAAATTATTCATTCTTTAATAACTAAAAGTTTGTAGCAGTTATAAGAAAAACTGCTGCAAAATGCAAAAAAATCTTAAAAATTGTAGAGGTTAGTACTATAAACTGCTACAAAATGCAAAAAGTCTTTATATTTGTAGTGGTTACTCCTAGAAACCGCTATAAAATACAAAGAGTCTTCATTTTGTAGCGGTTATATATAACAGCTACAAAGTATCATGCTAAACAAGGTAGGGTTTCGTGTTTTGTAGCAGTTTTTAATTAAATGCTACAAATGTTGAACTATTTAAAACTCGCTTCCATTAAACAGTCAACTAAGCGCACTTGGTTACCAAGTGGTTCTTGGGACTTGTACTTATCCTCAGGTCAAGTGTTCGAGCCTTTGGGGAGGCGCTCTTAGGTTAAGTATGTGTTACTTCCTAAGGGACAAATCCTCTAGAGGGGAGGACAATAACTGCTTAGTGGGGGCTAGCACACCTACAATATTTATTATCGGGGGTGTGGCCGTTACACTCACCATGCAAACTTCATTCTCACACACCGTCTTGTGAAGTTTAAGTAAAGTATTTACGTAGTTATGACTTTAGGGGGAGATTTTCAGAAGGGAAATGAGTTGATACATGGCAAAGCGTCAAGACCAAGGGGCAGTAGTAGGGGGCATGGGGTAGAAATGTCCATGTGCCATCAGAGCAAGGGAGGCAGCCTCAACAACTGTTCCCTGAGGTGACACTCCCACACAAGGCAACCCCACATGCACATGAGGTGATCCCACTTGCATAGGAGGCAACCCTACCAAACTCATATTCGGGATGAGGAGATCGAGCTCGGTCGAGCGACTTTGAGCAAAATGACAAGTTATAAGTATATAAAGTAGCGATCTTTTTAATTTACATAACAGGATGCCTATCTATTGATTAATATTGACAAACTATTGGGCAGAAACTCATGTGCTTAACTTTAATGAAAGAAATATATATTTTTAAATAGAAAAAAAAATATTTTTTCAAACTATGCTTTTGAATATTAGTCCAAACTTTAAATAATTCTCTATAATCTGTGAACTAATTCAACTGGGTCACAATACTTGCCACTCATTTTGTCCCGTAGCTAGGAAAATAAATAAAAATAAATAAACGGAAATAAAAAAAAAAACGAGTTCAAATGGGTTGGTCTTGATTTAAATAAAATCATAAAAACAAAAACAACTATCAAATCAAATCAAACAAAACAAAAAGAAAGGCCATATACTAATAATAGAAACTCATAAAGAGAACTCCTCCTATGTCCTAATGCATTTGACTTCATTCAAATAGATAATCAAAACAATGACAACTTTCAAATAAGAGAAAGACCTAGGCCATATGCAAATTGTCATTATAATACTGGAAACTATAATCAGTTTGTTTTTAGTCATATTTGATATGATAAATGGAGAGAAATATATTTAATTTACTCATTAATATTAATAGAAGTATATGATATTTATATTAGTATGGGGCAGGAATGATGCCAACATATGCAGGGAATATGATGTTGGACGTTGTACACATAGATCCACCAAGGGGACCATTTTAACATTTTTTTATGCTATTTTTATGAATTGAAAATGGAATTTTATAAATGAAATATGTATAGAGTGGTCGTCAGTTTCGAAAAGTTACAACTAAACTATTCTGTTGTAGAACACAAATGTCTAACCTTAATAGGCTAGTAGGTGATTTATATGGGATCAACTATACTCTCCGGCATATATATATGCACAGATACCAAAGAGAATATGATTGTTCTAGGATGCCTATTAGGACACTGAAGAATATCATAAGATCATTGTGCAACACAAATATGGCGTTTAGCCATGTGCATAGTGAGATTGAATAGTAAAATAGGATGAATAGAGAATGTGCACCTGCTAGGTTAACCTCCTATTTATAGAGATTACCTCTAGGGTTTTGGTCTTTGGGCTTTGTGCGCCTCCAGGCTTGTGTCTCTGCTCCACTACTTGTACTATCCGTGATTATAGCCTTGATTATAGGGTAATTAGCATTTTACCTAATTATGAAGGGATTCTGTCATAAAGTATCCTTGATGGGCCGTATAACAACTAGGCCCAATACACGAGTCCATAACAGTTGCCCTCAAGCTCGGTAGTTCAGGGCTCTGAGCTGCCGAGATTGGTTGACTGCTTAGCCCGGACTTTATGTCTGGTTTGCTTATCCTGCCTTTCGTGATTTTCACTCACTTGACCTTGGAGAATTGCTGAATTCCTAACTCATTTGCGGCTTGCCCCCAGACATGCATGCCGAGTTAATTTGCTTTGAAAACTCTCTTGCTTTCATGATAATCGGGATTTCACTTGCATCTTTCAATCCATATTGCCGAATTTGTATTGCCCCCAATCTAGGGTGTTATGAAAGAATAGAATACAAATAGATTCCATTTGCCTATACCGCTGACATCATGACGTAAGGCTGCCATTTCTCGCGTACTGACCACTTTTTCCGTCTTTGAAATCCGTGCGCATTAAATGTTCACGCTGTTTCATAGCGGTCATCATTGCACTTTTATGTTTCCAAATCTGATTCTCAGTGTGAACTGTCTTCGCTGCCACTGACTCTTAGGATTCATATGTCTACATATTTCAATTTCCCCCTCTTCTTACTTTACATTCAAAACTTTCTTTGCCTTCACGGGAAAAAACTTCTCATCTCCGCAAAGTTCTCTTCTCGCAAAGTTTTCTTCTACCTTGCACTTCTTAGCCTTCTTCAACCTTTCTATCGCCAAGTACTTTCACTACTTCCTTTGCTTCTTTTATTTCCACTTCACTCTATCTATCATCTCCCTCTTTCTTCAACAATATTTGCTAGAAACCATTTTTCAAGCCTCTTGGGTTTCATACGTATACATTTAGGGTTCCTGGGCTTTCTCGGTTTCATACTACCAGTGTAGTAACTCCCCCTTCTCAAACCCAAAAGTCCCCCTTCTCTTGTCTTGACTCTTTTATCTAAAGTGTTCATGGATAAAGATAGTCCTCCACCTTTAGATATGTATGGTAAGGCAATTCTGGAAGAAGATAGGGAGGTTGTTAAAGCACTCTCTTCTAGTTTTGGGCAATATCTCGCATTAAGGAAGAGAAACAAGAAGCTCTGCTTCGCAAACCTTAGGGGATTGGTAGTAGGAAGAGAAACCAAACATCTCTGCCAAACAATCGGGATTCAAAAGTCTCTAACTCAGGATCCCTTCCTAACCAGCTAGATCTCCAAATTGGGGTGGTAACTTAACTAACCTAGCTTCTCCCCTTGCACGACTTGAAACAATGTTCCAGCTAGACTGGGGTCCCACCTGAGTGTGCTCGCTAACCCATGCGACGAGTGCTGCTATCTAAGCATTACTTTAATAAACAGTGGTCGTAATTCAAAAGCCGAGTCAATTTTGACCTCTTGGCAGCATAAGTTGATTTCTAATGCTATCCTAGCCTCTATCAGCCGAACTCATTCCGGTCGGGCACCTTTTACTTTCCCGCACAATACAACTTTTAGCTTAGGTATATTTCTAGCTTCTGACGCTTACCTTTTTATTTATCGGTATAGATGGGTTCACCGCCGCGTCATACTGAGTTATCCACAACTGGGGAATTAAGTTCCACTGGTCCTTAGCAAACTTCAAAATCCCTGGACCCATGGTTATCGAGGAAGTGCTACGTATCAAGAGCACAATGACCGCCAAAGAACTCACCAGGCTAGGTTTCCGTGATAGAGAAGACTATGTCATTCATATGCCCATCCTTTCTAAATCCATATTTGACTGCCGGGCAAGACATGATGACCCCCCATTTCTTTTACTTCTACCGAGATTGCATATCTTAGCTCGGTATTCACTTTTTGTTTACCGAGTTCCAAATTAACCTTCTAAACCACTTACGTCTTGCTCCCTCCCAACTTCATCCCAACAGCTAGCCCTTCGCCATTGCTTTTGAGAATTTCTGCAAAGCTAAGAATCTAACTTGCATTGTTCAAGTCTTCTTTCATTTTTATTCTATCCATGAGGCTTGTACCGGTAAAAATGCCAATGCTCACACCCATAAAGATGTTGGTGACGATGCCCCATCTAGGAAAGGTTAGACCTCACTTCGAGGTGCCCGCGACCGCAAACTTTTCAATCCTTTTATTGATTTGTTCAAGAACTTTAAACCCTACTTTTTTAAGGTGGTTGCCAAGCGCAAGCAGCAGCCATGGTTCCTTCAGGCCTTTGAGTCCGAGGAGGTGAAGGAAAGTTTCCCCGTATTGGACTCTTGATCATCATACTCTTACCTCTTCTGCATTCGACTTTCCTGCCCATAGCTTTTCTGATGCTTAAAACGACACGGAATACTTTTTAGAATGTCAAGTTATAGAACATAGCCAACTATATTGAAAAACCCCAGGCCAGGAGACGTCCTGCGGCGACTATGGATATCCATTTTTATTGCATCGCATTGCAAGCCTCTTAATTCCATTGAATGAATAACACCATTTGCTTTTATCTTGCAGATCCGACAATGGGAAAAAGACCTTCTTTTGCTGAAGGTCTGACAAATCCCGGGCCTACGAAAGTGAGGGCAAGCAAAAAACGAACCACGCCAGAATCTAGGACGGCTGGTGTTATTAAAAGTAGTCGGGCTAGCCCCCTAAAGAGATCCAAGACCAGTAAAACAACCTCGGCCCCTAAACCCCAAGAGATCGTCCAGGCCAAGACAAAGATTCTTGTCCCAACTTCGACAGAGATTCATATTCCTTCTCCTTCTCCAAGTCTTCCTCCTCCTTTGCCAGTCCCGTTACTCCCTTATGCCGTCATCTGGAAAGAACGGGTACCTGTTCAACTTAGTGACGCTATTACTCCCCCGGAGTGCTTCCTTGAACCATCAAAATATGATATTGTTGAGCTGCAAGAAATGGAAAACATAGAGTACTACGCCATGAAAGCTGCCGGGTTAGCCTAGACTTTAACCACGTTGAACGTGAGATATACTACCAAAGTAGCTGAATTGAAGAGTGTCAAATTAGAAACTCAGGATCATATATGTAAAGCTAAAGAGCTAGTATCGGCTATCAAGGATGATACCCAAACACAGGTGCAAAAGGCCAAAGTGATGAGGGACAATGTGGGAGAGGAGCTGAAAAAGGTCAGAGAGGACCTTGGGAAAGGGAGAGAGGATCTAAAGAAAGCTACTTCGGAGCTGCATCAGCTTCACCAAGATAGCACCTGGGATAAGAAAACTTTGGAACAATCTTAGTCGGGGAAAAGGAATGTCTTTCAAAGCTGAATGCCCTTGTGTCGTCGTAGAATCCGCCCATGCCGCCATTGCTATAAAAGACGCGGCCATAAAGAAATCTGTCAAGGAGTCTTTTGAAAATGCCTTAGCACAAATCCAGATTTTGAACCCCGGCGTCAATCTCAATATCTCTGGGATGGATTGCATGTCTTAGCGTTGATGAACTCGAATTTAATCTTCAGAGTTCTTTTTGATGACTAGGCCAGAGCCAAGAATACATTGCACAAAATATACATCCGGTACCACCCATGAACTATACGTTCCAGTACGGTT
This sequence comes from Acacia acuminata, assembly GCA_019022655.1. Lineage (NCBI taxonomy): Eukaryota > Viridiplantae > Streptophyta > Magnoliopsida > Fabales > Fabaceae > Acacia > Acacia acuminata. Next base: position 107,957 of record JAFJYI010000187.1, read on the forward strand.
GACCAGAATTTTATCTGGAGTAATAGCAACTCGTCACATGTTTAGATTCAGTGTCATAACCAAACTTTAAACATTTTGACTTGATCAGGGTCATCATGACAGTTTGATTCATTACCCCAGATAAAGGTTTTGATGCATCATGGCTCGTGGGCCTTCCAGTTTTACCGTGTTCCCATGAGAACACGTTTTAACCGTTATTTCAGTTTTTTCGAGTTCCGATAGGAACGCGTTTTAACGGTTCTTCTAGTTTTACCAGGTTCCAAAGGAACATGTTTTAACTGCTATTTCTCCACTTTGATTGAAACTCGGGTTTCATAGGATCCTTTTACCGGTGTGACTCGATCAAAATTTGAAATGAATTCTCAGATGAGAAGTTCTGCACTTATTTGAATAAACTTGGCGACATGGTCGCCTTTACATGATTCCTAACAATACTTGGCGATATGATCGTCTTTTCATGGGTCCCGGTTTTAGCTGTAGTAGACTTTCAACTTATCTGCATTCCACGTTCTCCTCATTGCCTTCTTCTTTAGGGTCTCTAACATATAAGCTCCTTTACCAAGATTTTCTCTAACTCGGTAAGGGCCTTCCCAATTTGGTGCTAGCTTTCCCTCCTTGGCATTGATATTGCCTATGCTAGCTCTTCGAAGTATCAAATCGCCTTTTTCAATTGATCGGGACTTCACCCTTTTATTGTATCTCACCGCGATAAGTTTCTTTGTGGCCAAATCTCGGCGATGTGTCCTGACTTAGACTTCATCAATCATGTCTAACTCTATCGCCAAGGCTTCACTGTTCTCTTCTTCCACCTACACGGCTTTGATTCTCCTCCATGAGGACTGACCAATTTCTACTGGGATCATTGACTCACATTCGTATGTCAACCTAAAGGGAGTTTCCCCTGTTGAAGTTTGAATGCTGGTCCAGTATCCCCATAAAACACAGTTGTTGGTCGATTTCCTTGATGGCAACTGAATAGTCGAACAAGTAATAAAGTGTAAGTAGAGTATCGTCCCCCAGAGACTGAGATACCAAAGAGTGACGCGCGATTGCTATAATAGTTGTGCAAGCGAAAGTAAATATGTTGGGTTGAGAGGTTGTTGTGATTATGGTACTCGCAAAAGTAAACAAAATAACTTAAAATGTGAGAAGATATCAGTAAGAGGTTAGGCTGCACTCAGAATCACCCTTAAGTGCATCAATCCCCCAGTTGCTCTACCCAATGCTATATCACTACACCGCATGCCTTCCACAATTGCTACAAAGATAGCTACTAATTACAAAGCTATTTGGTTAACCCACCTCTATAGTCTACCGAAGCTTCCGCGTTCGATACATATGATACTAACTATACTCCTTCCATATTCCTGTGGCAACTTTCTAGTCAGATCTACGCTACACTTAGGGTGTTATGGTTATGAGAGATAGACCCATTCCTGAAGCCTACAATAATAGGTCAAGCCATGCACGGGCTGCCTAGCAAACACTGTTTCTCAGAGGTCTAACCTCAACTCCTTGCCAGTAAGCTGAGGCTACAAATCTAGCCCTTAACTTCTGTTAATCGACTAGTAATTAAAACACTGATAAGAAAACCAAATTTATTTAATTAAGAACTTGCAACTGGGTTCATTCAACAACTTAAGGAATCATCCTCATCCAGCCATATGAAAATCAGTTCATGACTGACGAGGGACACACAAAACAGACACTAACTGAATGACCCATGATCGGAAAACTAAATTAAAAAGGGAAAACAGAAAGCTTTGACGGAATTTCCAATAGCGTGGACGCAACCCTATCACGTCACCACTCCACGTCTTCTTCGTTCCGTCGCACTGCATGGAAGGATGCTAGGTTGTCCTGGAAATCTCGTGCTCTTATGAAATCTCTCACTCTTCTCTTGAGTCTGCCGAAAGATAGAATCTTGTCCTAGGGCTCTTCGACTCTCCTAGGTTGGCTCCGTTTCCTTTTATAATCGCTTTTGTCGCGATGTAAGTTACGGCTGCCGGGCCTTTCCTAATCCGTCGGGATCTACCGTATCTCTTGATCGAGTAGATTGCTTCGTTGATTCTCGGATTCTTCAAATCTTTTAGTTTCGATCCTCCGCATCTTCTATTCCGTTATGTCAGCAATCTATCTGTCAATATCGCCCTTTTCTTTTATTCGTGAAATCATCTGGGTAAAAAGATCAGAAAACCTGCCGCATAGCATTGCATCGTCTACTTTGCTATAGCATTTGGGATGCCTTGTATTGCACTTTGGGATACTGTCAGAATGTTATAGCATCGTATCAGCTCTGATATACGTTCTTCTTTAAAAACCCTGTAAATTGTTCCATTCTTATCACATGCAAATGATTTCTACTCTTCAGTCCCTATATCATGAATGTATGCCTTTTTACTTAGATTATCTGCAGTTACGCTTGTATTTAACATTCAATTCAGTTAATAAGTATAGGGAAAACATGGTACGATTTGTGCTCATCAAATACCCCCACACTTAGCTTTTTGCACTCCTGGGCAAAATAAGACGAAGCGAACTGAAACTCATAGCCGTAGTACTCCTGTCCGTATACTTTGCTTGCACGCTCACTTTCAGTTTCCATCCCCTATTTGACAATTCCACTGCCCAGTTCAAACCGCTCATAAAGCGTGGTATTGTTTAGATGAAGAAATCTCAAGGGGCTCTCAAGTTCAATGTTTACACTCGCTCACCTAGGGGGTTTTTTTGCTTCTCTCTTGTCAAACGGGCCCAGAAGATCCATAGCCTTGTCAAATTTCTAAGATTACTTCCTAGCATTCTGAGTATTCGTTCATCCAAAGGACTTCTTGGGTTATAATGGGAGGATGGCTTAGTGTTTTGAGATGGGAATTGAGGAGGGATGCTATAGCAGATCCGGTAGACAAATCTTTTGGCCTTAGCCGAGTGCTCCTTCTTGAACCTAGTAATTCTTGCTGTTCTTTACTCTAGGTTTTTTTTTCTTGGGTTATTCCTTCTTTCTGTTTCTTTTCTTTTTTTAAGCAAACCAACAGCTCTTCAGTTCTTTCTACAGCTTTTCATGGGAGCACTCTGTCGTAGCATTTTTCATAGTCTTTTTCTAGTTCTCTTATCTAACCTATTCTGCTATAGCATACTTGTGTGGCTCAATGGGGTAGCATGGGGAGATGATGATAAAAGGGTTGTGTATGAGAATAATGGGTATGACATGAATGCCTTTATCCTACGAACTTCAAACTCAGATGCCAAATAGTCTATCAGAGAACTAAAACAAATCAAGGATCAAATATAAGCTAGCGAGACATGCACACAAAATAAAACAATTAGGCTCAATTCAATCCTTCCATTGGGGTTACTCCCTTTAAACTTCCTCATTGCCACTTTACCTCGTATCGATCGATTAGCCGGCACCGTCAATTTCCCAAGCCTAAAGGTTTAATTCCCCTAGGCAATTGTGCTATGTTCAGTTATACAGACATTCATTCCCTTGCTACAAGATTATATTACTGCTTTACCATGGAATTTGAAAAAAATTTCAGTATGTGCAGAAACTATATGCAGGGTCAATTTAGCGGCAGATTATATCACAAATCGGTATCAATCCCCCCCACACTTGAACGATGCAATGCCCATATTGCAATAGAACGAGAAGCAAAACTAGGCGCACATAAAAGGGCGAGAGAAAAATATAGCGCAAAAGAAGCAAATTATCACAAAGCATTCACAAAAGGGCCCTGGGGTTAATGCCCGTGGCCCGAGAAAGCAGATCATAAAAAAGAAAAACAAACTGGACTAAAATGAACAAAGAGAAAAGAAAACTACGGGTCGGGAGGAACGGGAGGGGATGGGGCACTGCTCGCAGTGTATTCCTCATCCGACGAATTGCCGAGGGTGTTGACCACGGGAATCGCCGAGTAGGAGCGGGAGAGAGAGACGGCCGCTGGCAGATGACAGCGATGGGATTCAAGTTCACCCATGAGTTGCTCCGAAGGGTCTTGAGCTCAGCGCGTAGGCAACGGAGCCGGCGCGAAAATTTGTGCAGAGACTTCATATCAGTGGCCGGGCGGAAGTAAAGGTGGGCGTGAGTGAGGATATAGGATATAGGATTTGTCGGATGAATCGGTGGTGCCAGATACCTGAGCGGGTTTAGTGGATGAGGAGGAGGGGACGAGCCTGGACGGTGACGAGTGGTGTCGGCGCTGCTGGTGGAACGCGACGGGGTGGCTGATGAGCATAGGCCGGTGGGGGCGCCCGACCATGCTGTGCTGCACACTTCATCCAGACCATTGGCGTCTGTGGGTGAGGATGTGGAAGGACAAGGGGAATTGGTGGGAGTGTGAAAAGATGTGGGTGAAGGGGTGGTGGAATAGATAGAATAGATTAAGGATTTTGAATAGAAAACTTACGGCTCTTTAGACAATGTGACCCCCTTAGTTGGCACCTATGAAGTGGGCCCAAGAAGGTGGCCCACTCAAGTAGTCGCATGCACGAAGTAGTTAGAGATGAGGTGCGTACCTGGCGAAAATTGGGCTTTTGCCATATAGTTACTCTGGGGTCTTGATGTCATGCCTCGTGCCATAGCATATGCCATGCTAGACTCGTTCACTCCTGTGTTGATGCTAAGGACAATAACCTTGGGCTGCCTCCCAATAGTGCTTGCTTTAAAGTCTTCAGCCGGACTTTGCCATAGCAACTTAATGCTGTGGTAGTGCAGGAAGGTTCCCTGCTTCTTTAGTGCCTTTGCTGTCATCTAAAAAAGTCAGGTACTCCTCAGTTGAGTCTTTGAATCTCGCGGTCTTAAGTATTGAAAAAGTGACCTGATCATCATTTACACGCATAGTGAGTTCTCCTTTTTCCACATCAATCAGCGTACGACCAGTTGCCATGAAAGGTCTTCCCAACAGAATTGGGACATCATGATCTACTTCGAAATCCAGGATGAAGAAATCCACAGGGAAGATGAACTTATCCACTTTTACCAAAATGTCTTCGATCTTGCCTTCAGGTAGCACTATGAAGCGATCAGCTAGTTGCAATGCGACTGTTGTGGGCCTAGCTTCTCCTACTGCTAATTGCTTGAAAATTGACATGAGCATGAGATTTATGCTAGCACCTAGGTCGCACAGAGCTTTACTAGAGTAGTGAGGTTCAATTGCACAAGGGATTGTGAAACTGCCAGGTGTTGGTCGATTTCCTTGATGGCAAGTGAACCAGTCGAACAAGTAATAAAGTGTAAGTAGAGTATCGTCCCACAGAGACTGAGATACCAAAGAGTGACGCGTGATTGCTATGATAGTTGTGCAAGCGAAAGTAAATATATTGGGATGAGAGGTTGTTGTGATTATGCTACTAGAAAAAGTAAACAGAATGACTTTAAACGTGAGAAGATATTAGTAGGAGGTTAGGCTGGACACAGAATCACCCTTAAGTGCATCAATCCCCTAGGTTCTCTACCCAATGCTACAGCATCTATACTGCACAGCTTCCGAAATTGCTACAGCATAGCTACTAACTACAAAGCTATTTGGTTAACCCACCACTATAATCCACCGAAGCTTCCGCGTTCGATACATATGATGCTAACTATACTCCTTCCATATTCCTATGGCAACTTTCTAGTCAGATCTGCTGTATGCTCAGGGTGTTATGGTTATGAGAGGTAGACCCATTCCTGAAGTCTACAATAATAGGTCAAGCCGTGCACGGGCTTTCTAGCAAAAACTATTTCTCAAAGGTCTAACCCCAACTCCATGCCAGTAAGTTGAGGCCACAAATCCAGCCATTAACTTCCGTTAATCGACTAGTAATTAAAACATTGATAAGCAAACCAAATTTATTTAATTAAGAACTGCAATTGGGTTCATTCAACAACTTAAGGACTCATCCTCGTCCAGCCATATGAAAATTAGTTCATGACTGACGAGGAACACACAAAACAGACACTAACAGAATAACCCATGATCAAAAAACTAAATTAAAAGAAGGAAAACAGAAAGCTTTGATGGAGTTTCCAACGGCGTGGTCGAGGTCCTGTCACGTCACAACTCCACATCTTCTTCGTTCCGTAAATGTCTACCGCAGGGAAGGATCTTTGGGTTGTCCCGAAATCTCGTGCTCTTGTGAAATCTCTCACTCTTCTCTTGAGTCTGTCGAAAGATAGAATCTTGTTCTAGGGCTCTCCGACTCTCCTAGGGTTGGCTCCGCTATTTCCTTTTATAATCAGGCCTTTGTTGCGGCTTAAGTTACAGCGAGCTGGGACTTTCCTAATCCGTCGGGATTTATTGTATCTTTAGATCCGAGTAGATTGCTTCTGTTGATTTTGTGGGATTCTCCAAATCTTTTAGTTCCGATCCTCTGCATCTTCTATTTCGTTATATCAGCAACCTAACTGTCAGTAGTGCCCTTTTCTTTTATTCCTGAAATCATCTGGGTAAAAAGGTCAGAAAACATGCCGTATAGCATTTGTGTCCTTTACTTTGCTATAGCATTCGTGATGCTTTGTATTGCACTTCGACTCGCTGTCATAATGCTATAGCATCGTATCAGCTCTACTATACGTTCTTCTTTAAAAACCCTGCAAATTGTTCCATTCTTAGCATATGCAAATGATTTCTACCCTTCAGTCCCTATGTCATGAAAGTGTGCCTTCTTGCTTAGATTATCTGCAGTTACGCTTGTGTTTAACATTCAATTCAGTCAATAAGTATAGGGAAAACATGGTACGATTTGTGCTCATCAAATACCCCCACACTTAGCTTTTTGCACTCCTGCGCAAAATAAGATGAAGCGAACAGAAACTCATAGCTGCAGTACTCCTGTTCGTATAACACTAGTGCAAAAAAAGGCTTTAAGACCGCCTCATTTAGAGCGGACAATGGAAACTCCGGTCTTAAAGGAATGACCAGTGGCAGTTCCGTAAATATAAAGAACTTCTTGCACCTTAGGACCAATTTTTCACCGCTCTTAAAATCATTATTGAGACCGACTAAAATACCACCGGTCTTAAAAATTGAACTGAAATTTCAATTACTTTCTAAATATATCTCATATAGCCGTACTTATATTTTCTCGCGGTAAAACATAATAAGGAAAAATTTAAATATAAAAAGTCTAAAGTTTTAAGACCGAACTTACGAACAAGACGGTCTTAAAAGTTTTCTTTCAAGACCGGACATATGATACTTGCGGTACGTAAAAAAAGTTCATTAATATTAAGACCGGCGTTTTAAAAGGAACGGTCTTAAAGGTTAAACTTTTAAGATCGGACGTTTAATATGACCGAGATTAATTTAAATATTAAGACCGTCTCTTTTTCATCCGGTCTTAAAAATCCAAGCAAGTTATACATTTCTTCGCGAAAGCTTTTGTTACTCCGTGGAGAACCTCGTTCGTTCAAACCCTTCCTGTTGCATTACCTCTCTTCCTCGCCCACGTACCATCAGCCCCGTTACTCTCATTTGCTCGGGCATTCCTCTCTTCCTGTCTCGAAAATGGACGGTGAAAACGAATCTATTCGTGTTCCGCAACGCCAGTTCCGGTGTGACGGGTGTGAGTGAGAACGAACCCTCTTCATCTCACAATGAGGCTCGTAATCGCCCCGCACGCCGTGGTAGAAAAGGCACACGAATGATGGATGTGACCCTAAGTCGGACTTCCGGGTCAAAGCTCGAGATTGCTTTGATGCAAGGTTGGAACCCGTCGGTCCTAATAAAAGCAAATATAATAGTTTTGTTTATTTGTCTAGCACGCAGACAAGATTAGCATCTTGACAGATGAGTGGAAAAGTGTGGACTATAAGAATGTAAAGGATCTATTTGGGAGACTATCCGGGTTACATACACGTCCCCTCGATCAAGCCGAAGTTGAAAGACAAGACATTGTCTTATTGTGCTGATCGGTGGAGGAAGTTTAAGACCTTTCTCGCTAACACGTATATTTTCTCCGATGTTCCGCCTGCCAAACATCCTTGGGAAGTTTACACATTTATTGATGAACGAATTTGGTGACAATTTGTTCTTCTGCGGACCACTCCACGAAGCCCTGGTGAGTTTATATTTAGTTTTGTTTTCCCTTTTGTTTGCTTATTAACCGTGCGGATATGTGAATGTTATTGTGTTCATCTAATCCCGTTAGTTATATAATAGTTCGGTGTGTGAATAGAAGTATACATTTCGCCTTTGTCTATGCAAGTTTGATATGTCAACCCCGAAAAGGTAAATTGCGATGAGAAGGTATTAATTGTGTAATGGTTTGTCTTGCAAAGGAGGAAATGAATAGTCTTAAAAGGGGGAAACTTTATATACCCAATTGTTACTATCTAATGGGGACTGCTTGATCCCACTGGATGCCTTAAAAAGGATCAAGTTTGTATTATTCTCGTAAGCCTTTGTCTATGCAAGTCCGATATGTCAACCCCGAAAAGGTAAATTACCGATGAGAAGGTATTAATTGTGTAATGGTTTGTCTTATGCAAAGGAGGAAATGATCGAATAGTCTTAAAAGGGGAAACTTTATATACCCAATTGTTACTATCTAATGGGGACGCTGATCCTAATTGGATGCCTTAAAAAGGATCAAGTTTGTATTATTCTCGTAAGCATAATTGTCTTTTGTTTCTTAACCTATCTATCTAGCTAGCACTACAAAACATAGCTCCAATTTCTTCTACAATTCTACACCTTCCTTAAATAAAATGTTGAAACTTGATGAAGTGAAGAATTTGACTACCGTTTGATTGACGTTCATATGAAGCGAAGTTCTCTAATTTCGTTAGTGACATGCATGGCCGGAATTCATAATTAATAGATGTTTTCTATCCCGATTCACGTAAAAGAAGGGAACAAGCGCAGGGAGATAGGTAGAAAGAATGATTGCCCTCATAGGGCTTCTCGCGGCGGATATCAAAAGGCCGAAAAAGATTTGATGGCTGCCAAGCGGAAGAGATTGGATGATGAAGCGTAATCCAATCCTTCTGTGATACATGCTCCTCCATCTCCAATACGTCGCGAGGAGTTGTGGTTGCATATTCGGCAAAAGCCAAGCGGCGCCTACACGAGTGAACAAACTCGTCTAGTTGCTGAAAGAATTGTAAGTATCGTTATTGTTATTTTTTAGTTACTAAACATGTTTCATCACTAAGCTTCTCGTTATCTGTATCTTACAGGAAGATCTTAAAAACAAAGAAGCAGAGGGATCTTTTGTGTCGGACGGGAGGAATGATGTTCTGACCGTTGCGACTAGAAAACCGGATCACCCGGGGCGTGTAAGGGGGATTGGAGGACGGGTAGGCATAAAGCAAGTCTTTGGTACATCCAAACGCCATAGACAAAGTATGGTTACCCGGGAGGAGATGGACCGACGCCGGGCGCTAATAAAGCTTCAATGACGCAATGTTTCAATCCGAGATGAGCCGGATGAAGGAGGAACGAGTCACCGAGGCGCTTTAAGCAATCGTCCGAGACCAGTGTTCCCTTCACACACTCACCTGCAACTGTGCAGCAGAGCACTAGAGGGAGCTGCATTGATGGAGAGTCAGAGCAACCTTGTGACCTTTATGTGGAGGATCCCGATCATCATGATGGATGATTATTGGTTGCAAAAGGGACTGTTCACAACTTGGGATCAATTTGTACACCACCAACAAATTCGATGATGAAGTCGAGTGTCGTTGAAAAGGTGATCATTGATGCACAGCTCCTCTCCAAACCGATGAGCCGAAGCTTGTGAGTGATGTCAAGGGAACCTTCATCCCTTGGCCAGTGAAGCTTGTACATGTCTCTACGCTCCCGAAGCTTCAACCCCTCCTCCTCAAGTTCCATCCCCTCATCGGGCTCCATCCCCTCCTCAAGCTCTATCCCCATCGCTACGTTGGTCGTGCCAGGGAAAAAATATCCGATCTAATGAAAAGTGGATATTTTAAGGATAAATCGTGGCTTTGTCGATGAAGTAGTAGGTGTCCCTCATCCTATGCCCGTTCAAGTTGACACCGTTGATGTTGAGTCCTCCGCTTCCTCGACAGAGCTTACGATGCGCTTGTTCAACTTTTTATGAAGTAAGTATCTTTGTCTATGAGTACATCATTTAAATGCATCGTTTAGACATACATACATATATATATTTCCCGATCGATGTCATTATGGTAGGTTCTTGCATCATGAATTGGTTCAAAGGTGCGGGATCAACGATTTTGGATTCTTGTGCCCTGTCTATTCAAGTCAAACAACCATGGAGCGAGACAGGAGTACATATCAAAGAGGTTGTGCTCGGTGATCGAAAGTTGTACTTTTTGCCATTCTTCCACAGTACATATCAAAAATCTTGTCCGCAATTCACTTAATTCTGCTACATATATATATCATCGAGTATAGTTTTCTTGATGTGAATTTTCAGCCGCCATCGCGTTGGTCGTCATGTGCATGGACGAGCATAAAGTTATCTTCTTATGCTCCACTCACATCGAACCATTGCCTACGTTGGTGCAGACCATCAACGAGTAAGCATGTCATTTTGATTCCCTTGTCGACATCTCTGCTTTGTGAATTTTAAGTGAATCATTGATAAATTTGTGATTTTGATGATAGTGCCATGAGGACCTTCCAAAGACTAGAAAAGAAAAGGCGTGCTACTCGGGACAAAGACCCCATATGGTACAAACCAGAGGTTGGTACAATATTTAATTTGTAGCACACTTTGCCTTGTGAACTTGGTCACCGAGCTATATATATGCTCTTATATATATTTCTTGTTCTTTTTAGACCCGTCGGCAACCACCGCGTCCAACTTATGTGTGGCCAAGACGTCATGAAACACATGTATGATATTACAAGGCGAGGGGATACTAAATTAAGCGCAAAGGTAAATGTATTTGATGTTACATATTATGCAAGTTAATTCAGTTTCGGCTCTATCGTTACAAATGAAATATGCACGCAAGTTAATTCGATTCTTGTCTTTGATGTTACGAGATGTTTCAATGCAAAACTCCCTTTCACGATGATGAACTGGAGCACATACGCAATGTGTTTTGTGAATATCTGTATGGTCTGATCTTAGAGTCACAAAAAGGACAATAATTAATGTCCTAAATTCATTTGTAAGTATAATCTGTAGCAACAATAATCGATCTTCTGTAAATTTGTTTATTTTTTTGAACAATTCATTTGTAAATATACATAGGCAATGTAAAATTCAATACATAAATGTAGTTAATTTTTCGAACAATTTTCTTGTGTCCATTTTAGGTTTCTTAATGTATTATTGGATGATGGATATAGCTATTTAATTTAGTGTTTGAAATCTGAGACTTTTAGGACCGTTCATTAACAACATGTCCGGTCTTAAAGGTCAACAAAAATCTTCGGTCTTAAAGTATGAGACTTTTAGGACCGTATATTTCTTTAGTGTCCGCTCCTAAAAACTTAAAAAACTTCATGAACTTTTAGGTCCGGACGTATTATAGAAGGTCGGTCTTAAAATTCAATTTTAAATACATCTTTTCGACAAATTAAATGGATAAATTTGAAGACAACCGAGGTTTCGCGATCTGCTCAAGCTAGGTCCTTCATTATCATCGTTGTTACCTCTCCATGTGAGAAAGCATTATCGGTGTCCCTTTTATTTTGTCTTTTGTCTTTTTGTCGGAAAAAGAAGGAAGATAATGAAAAGGACACTTTGTTTCTAACATGGGGAGGTAAAACCGACGACAACGAAGGTCCAACCTTGAGACGAATAGTCACTTTTTTTGTTCTTATCTCGAATAAGGTAAAAGCTCCTTTTTTTACGTATGTTCTTAACTCGTATTCTGTGAATTTCGTTGTTGGATTTACACGAGGACAATGTTTTGTTTGTTTCCTTTTTGTCGGAAAAAGAAAGACGATAATGAAAAGGACAAGAGGCAATCGGATATGGAAACCAAAGCTGACAAAAATGGCAGTGTTTTTAGGACCGTCGATTTACTAACTAAAGTCTTCGTTCTTTTATTTTAGGTTTTTTAGTCGCCATTATCCGTCCTTCATAGTTGCCTTGTTTATTGCTTTCCGGGTTCGGATAATGGGATAAAGTACTAAACTCGCACGAGAACAAAATTTAAAAATATTTTATTTTCTAAGTATCCCGACTTTTAGGACCGTTTATTTATTTAGTGTCCGCTCCTAAAAGCTTAAAAGATTTATGAACTTTTAGGTCCGGACGTATTATAAAAGGTCGGTCTTAAAAGTCCCCACTTAACTTTTAGGACCGTATGTTGTTATTTGTGCGATCTTAAAAGTAATTCCCCTTTAAATACTCCTTTTCGACAAATTAAATGGTTAGGGTTGAAGACAACCGAGGTTCTGGCGTTCTGCTCAAGCTAGGTCCTTCTTTATCATCGTTTTTACCTTTCCATGTGTAGAGGCAGCATTATCGTTGTCCCTTTTATTTTGTCTTTTGTCTTTTTGTCGGAAAAAGAAGGAAGATAATGAAAAGGACACTTTGTTTCTCACATGGGGAGGTAAAACCGACGTCAACGAAGGTCCAACCTTGAGAAGAATAGTCACTTTGTTTGTTCTTGTCCGAATAAGGTAAAAGCTCCTTTTTTTTGTATGTTCTTAACCGTATTCTGCGAATTTCGTTGTTGGATTTACACGAGGACATTGTTTTGTTTGTTTCCTTTTTGTCGGAAAAAGAAAGACGATAATGAAAAGGACAAGAGGCAATCGGATATGGAAACCAAAGCCGACAAAAATGGCGTGTTTTTAGGACCGTCGATTTACTAACTAAAGTCTTCGTTCTTTTATTTTAGGTTTTTAGTCTCCGCCATTATCCGTCCTTCATAGTTGCCTTGTTTATTGCTTTCCAGGTTCGATAATGGGCTAAACTCGCACGAGAACAAAAATTAAAAATATTTTATTTACTAATTTTTTTTTTGCCCCTATAGGGGCAGCGATCACAAAAAAAAAAGCAAAATAAAAAAGCAACAAAAAAAAACTAATCCCTCTCGTAGTCGGAAAGGGAGGGGGCGTCGGAGTCGTCGGAGTTGTCGGAGTTGTCGGAGTCGTCTTCAGCGGGATCGTAGTTCACGTCATTGGCGTGGAGTACCATGTTCAGCTTGTTGTTCATGGTATGAGCAAGCTGAACCAATTGGCCCAAACGTCGATCGATTTGATCGACGCGGGCCACTGATGGATCGCACCAACCGCTTCACGGTCGGATTTGGAGGAGGCGGTGGCGGAGTGGGCCGAGGTTGAAGAGGAGGAGGAGGAAACGGAGGACGGGGGAGCAGCCATTACGGTGGGGGCGAGGTTGAAGAGGAGGAGGATGAAACGGAGGACCGGGGGAGAAGAATGTGAAGAAAGTACAAGTAACAACGGGTTTAAATAGAGAACCCATCCGAACAATGTGAAACGCCGGAAGCTTTAACGAGGAGACGCATTGTTCATCGAATACGAGGAGACGCCTAGTTGGGAAGTTTATCCGGAAGCCGAAGAGACTCGCATCATTCATTTGAACAAAGGTGTGTAAGTACCGGGTAAATGATAAAAGGTCGGTCTTAAAGGTAAGACTTTTAGGACCGGACTTACTATAAAAGATCGGTCTTAAAAAATTAAAAAATAGAATTTTATACCGCATACCTATAAGTACCGGGTTAATGATAAAAGGTCGGTCTTAAAATAAAATGAATTGCAAAAATATTAAATAATGGAATTTTATACCGCGTACCTATAACTCCTTATTAATTCCTCACTACCTCGTAACTCCAAACTACGTACGTGGCTATCCGAGAACAGCTCTCGCATCTATTAATTAACTCCTCATACCTCTCGCCCTAACCGCTCAAACCATGGTTAGATACAAGAGAACCGCTCGTAGGGTGCTCTTAGTCGTGATGCTCGTGCCTTCCGTCGATCGTTATACGGTGCGCCTCCTCCATCGAGAGTCCGTCCTATTGTGAAGAAGAGTCTCGGGTCGTTGGACCCATTGTTATTTCTTCGGATGATGAAGAGGTTCCCGCTCCCCCCTCTCCAACCTCTTGGCCCCACCGCGACTACTATCGACCCCCTCTCCTCTTTCCTCTAATGAAGCATTGTGGCGATTCGAGTAAGACAGAAACTTGCTGATCTCCGGCGGGAAATTAATGCGTTTCACGCCGAAATCGCCAAGGCTTTGGAGGATAATAAGCTTTAGGAGATGTTTAGTCGATTCTTGTTTTTGATAATTTTCTGCTTGTTTTTGTTTTGTATTTTTTCTTGTGTACGTGCATATGCAAGTAATATATGTAATTAAAGAAACTCCAGTTTTCCTTTAATTTTTATTCATTCGATTCTTTGCGCTCGCCAAATCCTTTTTTAAATCAAAAAAGAATTTTAGGACCGGAGTATTATAAAACAAAGCGGTCTTAAAAAGTTGTATATATAGAACCGTGTTCTTTTAATGAACCGGTTTAATTGTCTCAATTTAGGTCCGAGGATTATAAAAGTCCGGTCTTAATAAAATACCAAATATAAAACATGTCTCGCTTCGTCGCGGAATATTAAATTTCCCTCTCGAACTTCTCTTGTCGCGCCTAAAGTGTAACTCAGGTTCCGTCGCCACTTCGTCGTCGGTTCGCGTTGTACCTCTCGACAATCACTTTCTCTGGTTCCTTAGCTAAACGTCTATAGACCAAGCTGTAAGAGGTGTTTCGGTTATATAACTTTATGATTTTCCGCTCATCATTCGGGTTTTTCCCGGGTTGAGCGAAATCGATCAAATGTTCTTGTGGGTTTTGTGTTGTTAATGGATATTGTATTTTGAAGATTATAATTGCATTTTAGACCTACCCAACGACCAATAAATGTTTTTAGGGTACTCTTTCGTCCGCAACATCAACGTTCGTGGTGGGAGAAGAAAGACTAAGCAAACGCATTTGAATTTATATGATACAACGGTGAGTCCACAAGACCTTCACGCGATGCATTTAATTTCCTCGTCATGCATTTATTTTGGTTCTTGGATTCTCTGCGATACATTTATGACCAAAAGTTATTCTTCGTTCTGCATTTAATGAGCAAGTTTATCCGAAAAAAAAAAAAAAAAAAAAAAAAGACATAACCGACATTTGAGCATATATATGTATGTTAAATCTTTCCGTCTATATATATAGGAATTCTACTATGGATCACAGTTGGATAAATGCTAAACGGACGAGTGTTGAATATCGAATGGGGTGAGGGACTTTATAAAATTTGCTAAACAAAATGCCCATGCCGAGGGTGGGAAGTTTTATTGCCCTTGTGTAAAATGTTTGAATGAGAGGCGACTAAGTCCCGAAGTTATACACACACATTTAATTTGTGAAGGAATTTGTAAGACTTATACAAGTATGGGTATGGCATGGTGAAAAAATACCAAGTGGGTCTCAACATAGGGAAGTGGCCTTTGATGATAATGACACGGATATGGATGATCACATAGAGGACATTATCCGTGATGTAGGAGAAGAGGCTTTTCATCAATCACATGCATATGGTAATATGTGCAAAGGATGCAGAGACCCTCTATACCGTGGGTGTAAAAAATACCAATTGTTGAATGCCGTATTGAAATTGGTAAGCTTGAAGGCACGTCATGGATGGAGCGACAAGAGTTTTTCGAAATGCTTGAGGCTTTTAAGGACATGCTTCGGATGATAATGTGTTGCCGCATCGATACTATGATGCTAAGAAAATACTTTGTCCACCGGGGATGGAGTACAAAAAGCTCCATGCATGCCCGAATGATTGCGTGTTGTATAGAAAAGAGTTTGAAGAGGAGCAAAGAGTTGTCCGAAATGTGAAACCCCAAGGTACAAGTCAAATAAGGGGCCGGCAAAAGTGTTGTGGTATCTTCCAATCATACCAAGGTTCAAGCGGTTGTTTGCGAATGAAAATGATGCAAAAAATTTGAGGTGGCATGCAGATGAGAGGATTTCGATGGAAAGCTTCGACATCCGCCGATTCTTCTCAATGGAAGAAAATCGATCAATTATTTCCGAACTTTGGCGAAGAACCTAGGAACCTTAGGCTTGCCCTTAGCACGGATGGCATGAATCCATATGGAAGCCTTAGCAAGATACATAGTTCATGGCCCGTACTACGATTATTTACAACTTATCTCCAATGTTATGCATGAAACGAAAGTACATCATGTGTCTATGTTGATTTCGGGACCGAAACAACCAGGAAATGACATTGATGTTTACCTTCAGCCCTTGATCGAAGACTTGAAGGAGTTGTGGGCGAAGGTGTTGATGTTTTTGACTCTTTCAAGAAGGAGGTGTTTAAAATGCGAGCCATGATATTTTGTACTATAAACGACTTCCCAAAGATATGGGAACTTGTCGTGGTATAGTGTAAAAGGCCATAAAGCATGTCCGGTTTGTGAAGAAGGCACACGCTACCATCAACTTCAACATGGAAGAAAGACGGTTTATCTTGGACATAGGAGATTTCTTAGACGGGCCACCCATATCGTCGATTCAAGAAAGCCTTTTTTGGTGGCCAAGAGTATGAAGATGCTCCGGTGGCATTGACGGGAAGCAAGTTTATGAAAAGGTGAAAAATATCAATGTCGTATTCTGTAAGACCGCAAAGTGTAGAAAAGAAACAAATATATGGAAAAAGAGATCTGTATTCTTCGATCTTGCATATTGGCGCAATCTTGATGTGAGACACGTATTGATGTCATGCATGTGGAGAAAAACGTATGTGATAGTATTGTCGGCACGCTTCTCAACATACAAGGTAGTTCCAAGGATGGTGTGAAGGCAAGATTGGATCTCGATAGCAATGGGAATACGCGAAGAGTTACATCCAAGGCCAGATGGGAAGAGAACTTATTGTCCCCTCGGCTTCTCATACTTTGTCTAAGGATGAGAAACGAAGTTTTATGAGTGTTTACATGGCACAAAAGTTCCCACGGGTATTCTTCAAATTTGAAGAGGCTTGTATCGATGAAAGACTTGAAATTAGTAGGCCAAAAGTCTCATGATTGTCATGTCTTGATGCAACGGCTACTCCCAATAGCTATTCGAGGCATCGCCGAATATGATCTTCGGGTCGCTTTGACTAGACTTTGTGTCTTCTTCAATGCGCTTTGTCGTAAAGTTTTTGAGATTGAAAAGTTGGATGAATTGGAGAATGAAGGATATCTTATCTTGTGCCACCTTGAGAAGCTTTTTGTTCCTACATTTTTTGACATCATGGTTCATCTAATTGTTCATCTAGTGAGGGAGATAAAGATGTGCGGCCCTATCCATTTACGGTGGATGTACCCAATTGAAAGATCTATGAAATTCCTAAAAGGGTACGTGAAGAACGCATACCTACGTAAGCATCGATTGTTCGAAATATGTTTCGAAGAAGCCATGGAATTTTGTCAAGATTATTTGGCCAAAGTAAGACATATTGGGCTTCCAAAACGTCAAAGATGTCTGATGGGGGTAGAAGAGGGGCTTCCGTAAAGAGTGTGGATCCCGATGAATTGTCACTAGTCCACTTGTACATCTTGAATAACGTCGATGAAGTTCAAGCCGCCAAAGATAGCTGCACATAAAGCAATTGTAAGGAAAGAAAATCATCGAATGACCGAACAAAGGTTGATTAGGGAGCATAACGTAACTTTTGCAAACTGGTTCAAACAAAAGGTCGAGGGAGAGGAATGTGTTTCGATACAATCAAATGGTTAGTGTGGTCCCGAGGTTGATGTCATAAGTTGGAATTTGTATGTGATCAATGGTTATACATTTTACACGAAGTCCCTAGATGATACGAGCACAGTCCAGAAAAGTGGTGTTATGTTAGAGGCTGAATCTATGCACTTCTCCAGTTCAAAAGACAAGAGCCCTTTATTGGCGTCATGCCATATTATGGGGTTATTGAAGAGATTTGGGAGGTGGACTATGTGAAAATTAGATTTCCCATTTTCAAATGCAAGTGGGTTAATGTCAATAATGGTGTTCGGATTGATCGGCTAGGATTTACATTAGTCGATGTCAATGGTAGAAGTTTTGGAGATGAACCTTTTATTATGGCGCACTGTGCAAAACAAGTGTTCTATATCACCGATCAAGAAAATAAAATGTGGTCTCGTAGCTCTCCAAGGAAAGAGGGTCATTGATATTGATGAGGAAATGAATTCAAATTATGGTATTCCGAGAGTACTCCTTTTTCAAGGGGTCTACCGGGACATGAACGAAGAAGATGAAGCGGATAATGAACCCGGCATAAGAAGTGATCATCAAGAAGGGATATGGGAAGATATCACTTTATAAAAGAGTCAATTCATAAGGTAATATTCATATGCAGATTTCTTTGAAGACTTTAATTAAGGCTTTAACTATATATATTATATTCCTTCTATCTATGTTCATAGTTAATGTCATCGACTATGAATTTTGTTCTTGTTTTATTTTTGTGGCGAGGATCCGATCCAAATGGGCATGTTTAATAAGAGGATGTTACGTTGTTGGGTGGGGGAATCAGATGAAGGCATGGTGAATATTATTTTGGGCGCATGTATGTTGTACTTGTAACTTATTGTATTTGTAAGTAAGTTATCTTATTGTATGAATTAATTTAGGTGTTGTAGTCATAGTAATCATTAATTAAGAGGCCAAATAGCTCATGGTGAATAATATTTGTATTCTTTTTCCAATTCAATTTATTCAAATAATTGTTCATAGTTTGTAGCTTAAAATATCGACTTTTATGTGCTGGATTGGGTGGTGGATTTATGTATATATATATATATATATATAATCAGGAAGAACAGCAGGGAAAAATTCGGGAAAATTTAGACCGGAAATAATAAGCCGGTTTTAAATGTTCACTTGTTAAGACCGGATGTAATTATATGACCGGTCTTAAAGGTCGACACTTTTGAGTTTTGATATTAAACCCGATCTTAAAAGTTGGTCTTTTAAGACCGGTATATTTAGAAGTCCGGTCTTAAATAAAAATCTTTAAGACCGGATGTATTTATCATCCACTCTTGAAAGTCGCTTTTAAGACCGTATGTGTCTTGTCCGGTCTTATAATTACGATCTTTTAAGAGCGGCCTATTGTTTGACCGGTCTTAAAAGTCGAGCTTTAGGACCGAACAAAAATTATTTCGGCTTCATTTAGTACAACTTTTTAAGACCTAAGTTTTTAAATGTCCGGTCTTAAAAGAGTTTCTTTAAGACGGTTCGAGTCCGGTCTTAAATGGTAGACTTTTAATACCGGGTCGGAACAAGACCGGCCGCATATCCGGTCTTACGACCCCCCTTTTGTCCGGTCTTAAAAGCCTTTTTTCCACTAGTGAACCTTGCTTGCACGCTTTTTTTCAGTTTCCATCCCCCATTCGACAATCCCACTGCCCAGTGCCAACCACTCATAATGCGTGGTATTGTTTAAATGAGGAATTCTCAAGGGGCTTTCAAGTTCAATGTTTACACTCGCTCGCCCAGGGGATTTTTGATTTCTCTTTTGTCTAGCAGGGCTCAGAAGATCCATAGCCTTGTCAAAGTTCTAAGATTACTTCCTAGCATTCTGAGTATTCGTTCATCCAAAGGACTTCTTAGGTTATAATGGGAGGATGGCCTAGTGTCTTAGGAATTGAAGAGGGATGCTATAGCAGATCCGGTAGACAAATCCTTTGGCCTCAGCCGAGTGCTCCTCCTTGAACCTAATAATTCTCACTGTTCTTTACTCTAGGTCTTTTCTTGGGTTCTTCCTTCTTCTTCTTTTTTAAAGCAAACCAGCAGCTCTTCAGTTCTTTCTGCAGCTTTTAGTGGGAGCACTCTGCCGTAGCATTTTTCACATTCTTCTTCTAGTTCTCTTATTTAACCTCTTCTGCTATAGTACACTTAGATGGCTCAATGGGGTGGCAATGTGGAGATGGTGATAAAATGGGTTGTGTATGGGAATAATGGGTATGACGTGAATGCCTTTATCCTACAAACTTCAAACTCAGATGCCAGATAGTTTATCAAAGAACTAAGACAAATCAAGGATCAAACATAGGCTAGCAGACATGCACACAGAATAAAACAATTAGGCTCAATTCAATCCTTCCATTGGGGGTTCTTCCTTGAAACTTCCTCATTGTCAGTCTACCTTGCCTCAGATTGGCTAGCGCCGTCAATTTCCCAAGCCCAAAGGTTCAGTTCCACTAGGAAATTGTGCTATGTTCAGTTATACAGACATTCATTCCATTGCTACAAGATTTTGTTCATGCTTTATCATGCAATTTGAAAAAATTTCCAATTTGTGCAAAGAGCTATATGCAGGGTGAAAATAGCGGCAGATTATATCACAAATCGGTACCAATCCCCCCCACACTTGAACGATGCAATGCCTACATTGCAAGAGAAAATTAATCAGGAACCTAGCGTGCATCATTGACAACAAGAGAAACAAATTATCATAATATCATTCACAAAACGGGGCCCTGGGGCAAACTCCCGGGGCCTGAGCAGATCGTCCAAAAAAGAAAGAAAACAACTGGGGTAAAATGAATAAAAGAAAGGAAGATTACAGGGCAGGAGTAACGGGAGGAGCTGGAGCACTGTTGGCCGTGTCGTCTTCATCTGAAGAGTCCCCGAGGGTGTTAACCACGGGGATGGCTGAGTGGGAGCGCGAGAGACACAAACGCCGGCGCGGCAGTGACGGTGATGTGATTCAAGTTCCGCCCAAGAATCGCTCCGGAGGGTTTTAAGCTCCTTGCGCAGGCGACGGAGGTGACAGGGGAATTTGTGCGGGGACTTCATGTCAGTGGCCGGGCGCCAGTAGAGAGGGGCGTGCGTGAGGATGTAGGAACGATCGGAGGAATCGGTGGAGCCAGAGACCGTAGATGGTTCAGTGGATGAGGAGGAAGGGGAAGAGACCTGGACGGTGACGGGTAGTGCCGGCGCCGTGGGTGGAACGCAATGAGGTGGCTGAAGAACGGAGGCCGGTGGGGGCACCCGGCCACGCCCTACTGTACACTTCGTCCGGACTATTGGCGTCTGTGGGTAAGGATGGGGGAGGAGCAAGGGAGTCGGTGGGATTGTGAAAAGACACGGGTGAAGGGGTGGTGGACTAGATAGAATAGAGGAGGGAGTTTGAATATGAAACGTTACGGCTCTTTAGACAATGTGATCTCTCTAGCTGGCGCGCAGTTGGCCCAGAAGGTGGCCCATTAACACAATCGCATCCATGCAGCGTTCATATTAGAGATGAGGAGCGTACCTGACTTACATTGGGCTTATGCCGTGTTGTTATGCTGAGACCACGATGCCTTGCCTCGTGCTGTAGCATCCACCATGCTGGTCTCGTTTACTCCTGCGTTGCTGCTAAAAACATAACCTTGGGCTGCCTCCCAGTAGCGCTTGGTTTAAAATCTTCAGCCTAACTTTGCTACGGCAAATTAATGCTGTGGTAGTACAGGAAGGTCTCCTACCTCTTTAGTGCCTTTTCTGTCATATGAAAAAGTCAGGTACTTCTCAGTTGGGTCTTTGAATCTCGCGGTCTTAAGTATTGAGAAGGTGACCTGATCACCGTTTACGCGCATAGTGAGTTCTCCTTTTTCCACATCAATCAGCGTGCGACCAGTTGCCATGAAAGGTCGTCCTAGTAGAATTGGGACATCATGATGTGCTTCAAAATCCAGGATAATGAAATCCACAGGGAAGATGAACTTATCCACTTGTACCAGAACGTCTTCGATCTTGCCTTCAGCAAGACTATAGAACGATCAGCCAGTTGCAATGTGACTGTTGTGGGTCCGGCTCTCCACGCTAATTGCTTGAAAATTGACATGGGCATGAGATTTATGCTAGCACCTAGGTCGCACAGAGCTTTACCAGAGTAATGGGGTCCGATTGCAACAGAATTGTAAAACTACCAGGATCCTTCAATTTCGGAGGTAGCTGATTGGTTAACATGGCACTGCAGTCCTGGGTCAATGCTATTGTCTCGAACTCTTCCAGTCGCCTCTTCTTAGATAGAATTTCCTTCATAAACTTCACGTAGCTGGGCATTTTTCCAAAGCTTCCACGAGTAGAATATTAATGTGCAATTGCCGTAGCATATCCAGGAACTGCTTGAATTGTTTCTCCTGTCCTTGCTTCTTTAGCCTTTGTGGTAAAGGCGGTGGTGGCTTTGGCATTGCTAGAGGCCCGAGGTTAGGGTTATGCTTTGATGATGAAGCGGTAGCATTCCTTGTTAGGTATTGTACGTGATCATCCAATGCTGCACGTGGAGGCAATGTTGCGGTGCTTAGATCATGTTCTGGTTGTGATAGTCTTGGTTGCCTCTGTTCGTCTCCAAGGGGATGTTCAGTATTTCCTTGCCCTTCCTCAAAGGTCTCAGGTCTCAGATCAGTGACAACCATAGGTGGCTTAGTTGCTTTCATGGGGTCTAAGCTTTTACCACTTCTGAGCTCTATCAGTTTGATGACTTCTCTTCCTTGAATCCTGGGGACTTCAGTGTCACTGGGCAGGGCTCTTGAGGGTCTGTTGTCAGAGCTGTGGCCAGCTGTCCCACTTGAGTTTCAAGATTCCTCAAGGTCACTTGCTGATTCTGGATGATTGCATCGTTCTTTGCCATATAGTCCTTCATAAGAGTCAACATAGAATGCTGCGGGTCTGATTTACCGCCCTACTGTTGTGCTTGCTGGATAAACCCTAGTGGGTTTGATGTTCGGTTTGAGTATTGTGGGCCTGATGATTGTCCTGCTGCTTGTGAACCTTGAGAGCTCCATGAGAAGATAGGATGTTGCCTCCATCCGGGGTTGTACGTATTTCAGTACGGATTAGTGTTGCTGCCCCTGTTGAAGTTGTTGATGAAGTTTACTGATTCAGAGTTAGCGGAGCATTGAGAGTAAGAGTGCTCTCCGCCACAGTATACACAAGCTACCTGAGATGGTTGCAGGGACGTGTTGCTTGATGGTAGGGTCAATCCTTTCACCATGTTGGTCAGAGATGAACCTTGAGCAGTGAGAGCAGTCATGGCATCTAGTTCATGTATCCCTGCAACAGTTCGGGAGGATGTAGCTCTGTCTGCTGGCCACTGATGACTGTTCATGGCCATGCATTCCAGTAAATTGTGGGCCTCTTCATAAGAATTCATCAGGATGGATCCTCCAAATGAGGCGTCTACAATTGATCTTGTTTGCCCATCGAGACCTCTGTAGAATGTTTCTATCTGGACCCATTCACATAGTCCGTGCTGGGGACATCTTCTTAGGAGGTCCTTGAATTGTCCCGGAGCTTCGTAAGTAGATTCGAGGTTTCGTTGGAAGTTGGTGATGTCTCCTCCGAGTTGAGCGTTCTTAGTGGGTGGAAAAAATTTGAGCAAGAACTTACTTCCCAGATCATTCCATATGGTGATGGAATTAGCAGGTAGGTTGTTGAGCCACGTCCGAGCTTTGTCCCTTAGTGAGAAGGGGAATAACTTAATCCGGACGACTTTGGGAGATATACCAGGGATCACAAAAGAATCACACACCTCAATGAAGGTCTTGAGATGAAGGTGTGGATCTTCGGAAGGAAGTCCTCCAAATTGCCGACTGCATTCAGTATCCGGATCATGACACCTTTAATTTCAAGGTGTCCAGCATTGAAGGTGGGTGGTGTGATGGCCGAGTTCAGCTTGTTTAGGTCTGGAATCCTGAATTCCATGATGGCCTTGTTCCCATCTGGGTTTGGAGGTGGAGGGACCTGGTTATCCCTATTTATTATTGGGCGCTCTCATTGCTCCCGCTCGTGGTTGACAGGTATATCCGCCATGTTTGCTGGGTCAAAAGATTGACTTCGCCGCGTCGCCTTCCTCGCGCCTTTGCTTGTAGGTGCATTCTATCTTAGGATCGTAAGGCTCTAGGTTGGCTGGCGGCGAGTTGCGCATACACTACAAAATGTACCTAAAAATCAAGAGCAGAGAAAGTGAGCTCTCTTACTAAGTAAATCACAACTATTAAGCAAAGGGGCATCGTCACAAAGGGTATCAGCAGTCCCCGGCAACGGCGCCAAAAACTTATTGGTCGATTTCCTTGATGGCAAGTGAACCAGTCGAACAAGTAATAAAGTGTAAGTAGAGTATCATCCCACAGAGACTGAAATACGAAAGATTGACGTGCGATTGCTATGATAGTTGTGCAAGAGAAAGTAAATATGTTGGGTTGAGAGTTTTTTGTGATTATGCTACTCATAAAAGTAAACAGAATAACTTAAAACGTGAGAAGATATCAATAAGAGGTTAGGCTGAACTCAGAATCACCCTTAAGTGCATCAATCCCCCAGTTGCTCTACCCAATTCTATAGCACTACACTGTACAGCTTCCGCAATTACTACAGCATAGCTACTAATTACAAAGCTATTTGGTTAACTCACCTCTATAGTCTACCGAAGCTTCTGCGTTCGATACATATGATACTAACTATACTCCTTCCATATTCCTATGGCAACTTTCTAGTCAGATCTATGCTACGCTCAGGGTGTTATGGTTATGAGAGGTTGACCCATTCCTGAAGCCTATAATAATAAGTCAAGCTGTGCACGGGCTGCCTAGCAAACACTGTTTCTCAGAGGTCTAACCCCAACTCCTTGCCAGTAAGCTGAGGCCACAAATCTAGCCCTTCACTTCTGTTAATCGACTAGTAATTAAAACACCGATAAGCAAACCAAATTTATTTAATTAAGAACTTGCAACTGGGTTCATTCAACAACTTAAGGAATCATCCTCGTCCAGCCATATGAAAATCAGTTCATGACTGACGAGGGACACACAAAACAAACACTAACTGAATGACCCATGATCGGAAAACTAAATTAAAAAGGGAAAACAGAAAGCTTTGACGGAATTTCCAACGACATGGACGCAGCCCTGTCACGTCACCACTCCACATCTTCTTCGTTCTGTCGCACTGCAGGGAAGGATGTTGGGTTGTCCTGGAAATCTCATGCTCTTGTGAAATCTCTCACTCTTCTCTTGAGTCTGCTAAAAGATAGAATCTTGTTCTAAGGTTCTCCGAATCTCCTAGGGTTGGCTCCGCTATTTCCTTTTATAATCAGGCTTTTCTTGCGATGTAAGTTAGAACGAGATGGACCTTTCCTAATCCGTCGGGATCTATTGTATCTCTTGATCCGAGTAGATTGCTTCTGTTGATTCTTTGGGATTCTTCAAATCTTTTAGTTCCGATCCTCCGCATCTTCTATTCTGTTATGTCAGTGATCTATCTCTCAATATCGCCCTTTTCTTTTATTCCTGAAATCATCTGGGTAAAAATGTCAGAAAACCTGCCGCATAGCATTGCGTCGTCTACTTTGCCATAGCATTTGGGATGCCTTGTATTGCACTTCGGGATGCTGTCAGAATGCTATAGCATCGTATCGCTCGCTATACGTTCTTCTTTAAAAACCCTGTAAATTGTTCCATTCTTATCACATGCAAATGATTTCTACTCTTCAGTCCCTATATCATGAATGTATGCCTTTTTACTTAGGTTATTTGCAGTTACACTTGTATTTAACATTCAATTCAGTCAATAAGTATATGGAAAACATGGTACGATTTGTGCTCATCAGCAGTACAGCTGCTCCACCCAATTAGACTTTGCCTCTTCCATCCACTTTCTCAATTAGTCAACGATGACTTTATTTGCAACCTCAGCTTGCCCATTGGATTCTTCACCCGATAGTTTACCACCGTTCCAGTGATCACCAAACCATCACGATGGCCTGGAGCTACATCTTCTAAGTCCTGCTTAGTGAAGCAAAGCATGAGAGGTTTCGGCTTCGTAGAATCTTTCTTAAACTCCTGGCGATCCTTAATGGAGAGGACCTCCCTTAGGTATTTCTTTCGTTGGCTTATCAATCTCCTCCCCTCCAAATGCTCCACTAATGACATTGCATTCATATTTTGCCATTCTTGGTCTTTTGGGAATCGAAGTTTATCTCTCCCCACAATTGGTGCCAATGTTCTATTGTAGAACATAAATGTCTAACCTCAATAGGCTAGTAGGTGATTTATATGAGATCAACTATACTCTCCGGGATATATATATATATATATATGCACAGATACCGAAGAGAATATGATTGTTCTAGGATGCCTATTAGGAAGACACCGCAGAATATCAGATGATCACTGTGCAACACAGACATGGCGTTTAGCCAAAATAGGAGGTGGGGTGTGTGCATAGTGAGACTGAATAGTACAATAGGATGAATAGAGAATGTGCACCTGCTAGGTTAACCTCCTATTTATAGAAATTACCTCTAGGGTTTCGATCCTTGGGCTTTGTGCGCCTCCAGGCTCGTGTCTCTTTTCCACTACCTATACGTCTCTCCGCTCCACTACCTGTACTATCTTTGATTATAGCCTTGATTATAGGGTAATTAGTATTTTACTTGATTATGGAGGGATTCTATCATAAAGTATCCTTGCTAGGCCGTATAACAACTAGGCCCAATATACGAGTCCATAACATAAACAATATTGAAGAACTCATAAGTGCATGTTCTTATAGAACTTTTCCTGATGCTTCATTCATTCTTCAATCACATAATTATATACAAATAAATACGAGAGTGTAAAATTTAATTATACAAGGTAAAGAGCAAACTTAAAAGTACAAAACCTTCTTCAAACCAGACCAAGAGACAAAAGCTTCTCATTAAGTAAAATAAATTGTGCAATAGTCAAAACATCAATTTAACAATCCCACTGGAACTTGAAGTAGCAAAAGACATTTGAGTGGAAAAGAAATACAAAGAGCGAGATAACTGAAAGCGATCTTGGTTAATTTTTATGGGTTGCACGGAATAACTGAAGAATGGAGGTAGGAGAATAGGCGATTTGGCCTGGGTTGCGACTGAAAGGGCGAAGAACAACGAGCACGGATGAGAATGAGACTGACAGTAAGATGACGGCTAGTTTTCCGCATGTATTTTTCTTTTGTCTAATGGATTCTTAGATGCTTGATTCATCAACGTTGGTAACTTCAACTTTTATTCAAATGTGTTCTTCCTCATGAGTGTTTGATGGTTGTTAAATCATAGTATATTTGGGTTTGAAAGTTTGTGTGAAAACTGAAAAGAGGATTAAAAAAAGAAGAGAGAGGGAGAGAGAGGAGGTTTGGAATCTGAAGTCTAAAAAATAAATTCATTGATAGCCATGAGCAGCTAATTCCTTATCCAGCACAGTAAAGTTGACGGTAATGATTATACAATTTTCGTTGAATTCTTATCTAAACTTAAAGAAGTTTCGAAGAATATACATAATATATATAACCTCTCTGGTTCTAATTATAGGATAACACCACAAAATTTATCTTATAATTAGAACCGGAGGGAGTATTTTTTATATAGTCACACGAAGGAATTATGGTGAGTTTCCAACAAGTGGAAGACAGCTAGGAGTGTTCTTTGATGGGAAAACCCCTTAGGGCCTAAGTAAGCAAGATATTCAAAAAAGACCCAAAGAAAAGTCATATATCAAAAAAGGCTTTAGAGTCTTTTTTGTATTATTTCATAAATGTTGACAACTATATCGACAATATTAACAACTGAATTAGTACACGTTAATAATTATATCTTAACAATTAAATCAAGATACAATATTGAGAACTAAATTAGTCTACATTAACAACTCGGGCCCTTTTTGACATGTAATTTAGACTTTTTTTGACAATATCTTACTTATTTGGTCCTTAAAGGGTGTTGTCCCTTCTTAGATATTCTTTTGTTATTTTTTAAAAAAAGAAAAGCACCTGAAAGCAAACAAATAGTACAACACTAAATGATAGAAACTGCCCAAAAGTAGGACATATTTCGAGAGAAGGGTGTTTTTTTTTTTTTTTTTTTTTTTTTTGAGACAAAGAGGCAAGCCGAAGCTTGAAAGAGTTTGAGGGACAAGACTATGATAGTCTAGCCCATAATACACTAAAGTACACCAAAAAAACTAGGAGTGACAGATCGCTTGGTCCTTCAAGAACCGTTCGAGGCAGCCACTCGGAACTGTTGGTATTAAGACCACGTCCGCACCATCTGGGGCACCATGACCATGTTTCTCCATATATTCCGCACAAGTAATGTTATCTCTTGATGTGTAGTGAATCTCAACGTTCCAATCCCGGAGAAGGAGATCTCTAATCTCCCCAATGATGTCTCTGAGAGGATGATCAGTACAACAGTCTCTCATGAGGATGTTAATGGCCTCAGAGAGTCAGAGTAAAGAAGAATTTTTTGAAGACCCATTTGATGGCCCACTTTTAGCCCTTCCATAATTGGATGGAGTTCTGCTTCAATAACCGTCTGTAACCAAGAGATTTTTGAAATCCCATCAGCCATTGACCTTGAGAGTTCCTTATCACTCCTCCGCAAGCTGCATGGTGTTGATAGTGCACCGATCCGTCCACATCAATGCGAGCCGCATCCACAGGAGGGGGAGTCCAAGATTCTTCGTTGTACCTGGCAAGTTGGAAAATTTGGTGAGTTAGAGCTTGATTAGTTATATTTTCCATTAGAAGGTAATTACAAAAATGAAGCATCTCCCTGGTATTCGTGATCTCGCCCTGGAACAAGAATTTGCATCTCGTTGTCCAAAGAATCCAACACCCCAAGCTAAAGACTTTTGGCCAGGAAAAGTTCTAAAATCTTCCGTACCAGGATTGTGATTTGTATTCCAATTAAGCCAAGCCCGCAAGTTACCCGCAAAAAACCGAGAAAAATAGTTAGGCTTTAAAATTTTGCCAGGTCTTTTGCCCTTGCGCAATCTCCGATTATGTGAAGGGTGTTTTTGTCTGATGATCTTGTCGTGGGATGAAACTTTGAATATTGTGCCAGAGAACATGTGAATGTGATTCATGTGAACGTGGTTTAAGGAATCGTCAGTGACCTTCGGAATTTTTGTAAGGAATCGTCAGTGTGTGTGACCTTCGGAATTTTTGTTGTTGATGATCTGAGGTGGCCAATTCGGAGTTGTACTTTACTAACATTTGCATTCTAAACAAACCCGACACGAAAAACACACTCATTCTGGTCCTATATATAAGAGTTATATTGGAGGTTTATTTTGATCCTGATTTCCTTAATTTCTATCATTTTAAAGTATCTTATTCATTGCATATATGACAGGATTTTTTATCAAGGGCAATTTCAACGTATATGATTAAATTGGATATTTTAGAAAAACTAATTTGCGTTTTTTACAAATAACTGAATTAATGTCCTTAATATTTGTAAATTATTTATCTCACTAATCCTAAATATATAGTTCGGTATACTCATCTTATTTTTTCCGTTTTCAAAAGGTTAAAGGGATATTTCACATTTACAAAGTAATGTGAACAAATCTGTAATAAAACTATGTTATAATTGTTTTTTTCCAAACAAACTGAAGCAGAGTAATGATCCTATAAGCAAAAGGCGTGTATATAGTTTCTGTTGGAATATATTGGTCTACCTTTGATAGATTTGAGTTCAAGTCTAATTTAAGAAGGGATATTATGGAGAGATATGAGTTCATAAAAAGAAATATCTCTTAATGGTTTAATAGTTATGTCTATCCTCACGTCATCGTACACTTTTTTACGTCTATTACTATGTGACTATATGTACACTGCATATAGGACATGAGATTAGGGAGCACATAATCTAAATGACACACATAGAATAATGTTCTCATAGAATAATGTTCTCCTCTCTCTAAATGGTATTTTTGCACCTAATTTATAAACACGTAGCCACTTTTGAATCTTAAAAAAACACTTGATGTTGGGTGCTTTTTCAAAAAAAAAAAAAGCACATATGTATTTTTACTCCTTGACCCTAAAAAAAAAAAAAAAAAAAAAAAAAAAAAAAAAAAAGAAATACCGAAAACAATAGCTTAAGTTTTATTTAATAATTTTTACAAAGTTGTTGTAGAAAGAAAACTCAATTTTCTCCCTTGTCAATTTTATGTTTTCATCACTTAGTTAGTTTAGGATTCCAAATAAAGGCTCCTCAAAGTGAAACAAGTCGAGTTGTGTTATATTGCATTGTTTGGATTTAACTGTTGATCGTTGACCCCAAAACCTTATGACAAAGGTCTTCATTAATGTGAGAGGAATTGTTTCATAAAGCACATGAGTGATTTTCCAGGTGCTCCCAAGTGTTAAGAGTTCTTTCTCAACATGATTTTGTCCTTCACTAATGAACTTGTTGGAAAGGATTTCTAGACCTAAGCCGCATGCAAAGTTTCTACCCGACCTCCCCAGATTTGTGCCTCCAATTTTACTCTCCAGATGAAAGTGTTTAACATATATATATATATATATATATATATATATATATATTTTTTTTTTTTTTTTTTTTAACGACATTATGTTTAATATCTTTGGATTCTCACGGTAAGAGTTAAATAACTAATTTTCATATATAAAAAATAAGTTCATTATTTGTAAAAAAAAATATATATATATATTTTTTTTTTTTTTTTGAAACGACCCGGTGGGGGAGGGGGAGGCGGGGTTGAACCCCGGACAAGGGGGGAGGAAACTAACTCCCATGCCATCGCGCTACTAAGGCGCGGGCTATAACAAATATATATTGGTTTCTCTTAAATGCCTTTTTTAATAATGTACATTGGATTTATTTATTAACATAAACCATCTTAATATGTAAAATTAAGATGGTTTATGTCAAGAAATAAACCCATCGTTGAATTTTACCATTACTAAACTAACATTTCAAGACTCAATCACCGTTTGAAACAAGTTTTCTATAATTTAACAGCATTGAAGACCTTATGGCTTATGGGGATTGATTCACATTAGGCCCTGTAAATTTGAATGAGGAAAATCCCCCCCCCCCCCCCCCCCAAAAAAAAAAAAAAAACACTCAGACACACGGAACTGAAGATACTCATCCGGGCACCCCTAAACACAGAAATTAAAGCCGATCTTTATGCTTCTTTCTTATTAATTCTTCTGTGTCTTTTTTTTAAGTGGGAAATGAGGACAAACCAGCCCTAAGAGGAATCAAACCCACCACCCATATACAAGGGGATTGTTTTGCCACTAAGGCTTTGTTTGGTTTGAGGGTGAGGGAGGGAAGGGGAGGGAAAAAATTTAAAGGGGAGGAAAACTAATGTGGGCCTCACCACAAAAATTGTTGCAGAAAATAATTATGCAATAATGAATAATTGTTCTAGGCATGATGGCTATGCATAAACAATGATCACCTGCATATATGTTTTTATCTTGGTGTTCTTTCCTATTTATTGAGATTTGGCTATCTTCATCAAATTTATTTCAACTTATTTTGGTTAATGATGTAAATATTGTACAAGCTAATGGTCAATTTTTTCACATCTTTGTAATGGATCACTCCCAAATAACAACTATTGAAGATATTGACATAAGTAGAAGTTTAGCATATGCTGATGACGTTGTTAATTTGGAGAAAGACAGTGATGAATTCAGAGAAGATGATCAGTGTCAAATCATTGAAGATGAAGATGGTGATTATGGTGAAGCTAATGTGCAAGAAATTGTGGGAGACGGTGATAGTGGATTCAATGAGGCCCCTATTTTAAGGAGAGTGTTTAAGACAGTAGAAGAAGCTTCTGGTTTCTATAATGATTATGCACAAGGTAAAGGATTTGGAACACGTACGCAATAGACTAGCAGGAATATGAAAACACAACAAATATATAGGTGGAATTATGTGTGCTCAAAGCAAGGTGTGAAGAAACAAAATGATAAAAGAGTTGGTGATCACAATGTCAAAAGGCAAAGGGATTCAAGGACAAATTGTTCAGCAATGTTACAAGTAAAGTTAGTGGGTGGATTATGGATCGTGGAGAAGTTTAATGATGCATATAATCATCCATTGGTTATGCCTCCTTCAAAGGTGAAGAAGTTTTCCTTCTCATAGTGATCTACGACGCTCAAATTTCACTAAACCACTTGTTACTAAGCTTTTTGAGGAGGGTTTAATGTCATCAAAAACTTCAAAGGTGGCGAATGCTATGAACAAAGAAGTTAATATTTCTCCTGTTCAAGTCAGCACTATTCTATCTGGACAAAGAAAGAATAATGTAGGACGAGAATGTCAAGGCATCATCAAACACTTTCAAAGGAAGTCCGCTCTTGATGGATCTTTTTATTTTGATATGCATCTGGCAGAAGATGGTACACCAAGAAGCATTTTTTGGGCGGATGGTAGGTTGAGAGCTGCATATGCTCATTTTGGCGAAGTCCTTGTGTTTGACGTGACTTATAAAACGAACAAGTTTAGGTTTCCTTTTGCCCCTTTTGTGGGGGGTTAATCACCTAGGGTAGTCAATTTTATTTGCTGCCATTTTGTTAGAAGATGAAATAGAGGCAACATTTACATAGTTATTTGAACAGTTTTTGACATGTATATTTGACAAGTCTCCTATTGCTATTATCACTGATCAAGACAAAGCCATGGGAAAAGCAATTGCTAATATATTTCCAAAAGCATGATACTGTTTTTGTGCATGGCATATCAAAAAACATGTTATGGAGCATAGTCAAGCATTGCGCATACAATTCAAAGATAGTTTAGATATTGACTTCTGTGAGTGATATAAAAGTCGAGACATTGATGAGTTTGAAGGCAAGTGGGAAGAATTGAGGACTAAATATGATATTAAAGCAGATAGTTGGTTGTCCAACATGTATAATTCACGTCATCATTGGGCAAAGTCATACTTGAAAAATACTTTTTTTTTTCTGGAATGACCACAAGTGGTCGAAGTGAGAGCATCAATTCATTTTTTGATGGATACGTCAACTCTAACACGATTTTAAATGACTTTGTTACCTAGTATGACAAAGCAATCAAGTCTAGGAGGGATGCAGAAGAAGATGAGGATTTCAAAACTAGAAAGATAAAGGCAATTTTGGAGACTAATCATCCAATTGAAACAATAGCTAGAGAGTGTTACACAAGAAAATTATTTGAGATATTTAAAATAGAGTGGAAAGC
This sequence comes from Acacia acuminata, assembly GCA_019022655.1. NCBI lineage: Eukaryota > Viridiplantae > Streptophyta > Magnoliopsida > Fabales > Fabaceae > Acacia > Acacia acuminata. The sequence goes on from JAFJYI010000187.1 coordinate 140,905, forward strand.
TGCCATAAATGATTACTTTCATAAAAAGATTTCAAAAGAAAAAAATGTGATCAAGTATCGGGTGGGGTCTCCTGAAGTTGATAAACGGTGGTGCGAAATTGTCGACTACCATTTTTGAAATATTCATAGCTCATTGTTCTTATGGAAAATTTGAGACTGGGGATTTTGTGCAAACATATTTTATACATCATGAAGAAGAAACAAATCATGACCTTACCTGAAAAATATATTATGTCTAGATGGACAATGAATGCAAGCTATAAGGTTGATAATCTTGTAGGTGTTTATGTAGAAACAACTACTAATGAAGTTAGTACATTGTCTTTGTGGTTGGTTCACTCAAAAATCAACATTGCAGTTTCTGAAGCCTCAGATTCCATTTTTGAGATTAGAAGGCTTGACACTATGATTACTGATTTTTTGTAACAACAACTAGAAAGAAAGAGAAGGAAAATTGAAGACGACACAACTCCCCAAATTGTTCCTTCATCGATTCCTAGTACTGTTTATCAAGTTTCACTCATTAATGACGTGCGTGATCCCACCCAACTAATTAGAACTAAAGGGAGTCTAAGGGTTGCTTCACGTATAAAATCAATCATAGAAATGTCAACAAAATAACAAAGGACTTGCAGTTATTGTCAAGGAAAGGGTCATTATAAAACTTGTTGTCCGAAGCAAAAGGTATGTGTGAAGTTGATGTTTTGTGTTTGACTCTTTAAACTTGATGAAAAGTTTGTAAGTTTTATTTGCATATGGATATTGCAAGAGATAAGCAAAAGGAGTAGAAATTATTGTTCATATTTTCACAATTTCATTTTGGTAAGCACTGACTCTTGTATTTATTTATTTATTTTTAAATCTAACATTTATTTTTTGCTAGAGATTTTGTATTGTATTGCAGGCCAATATAAAGCTCTAGACTTGCTTAACAAAAGAAGAACTGAAGACTTAGTATCTAATGTTTTTTATAATATTTCTAGCTTGTACAATGTATTGCACATGCTACACATAGTTGATCCTAAAATTATTGAGTTTTTTTTTTTTTTTTTTTTTTTTTTTTTTTTTTTTTTGATACATCATGGTAGGGGAGGGGGCAGGGTTCGAACCCTGGACATGGGGGAGGGAGGCCAGTTAATACTAGCTCCAGTGCCACTGCGCTACTAAGCTACCGGCCTAAAATTATTGAGTTAATCGGTCATCTTATGTCATTCTTGATTCATTTTATAATTTTAGTGGTTCTGCTAGTTTTGGCTCCTAATGACAATATATAAAACAGTTTTAATTATTTGGGTTAATTAAGAAAAAGGAATTATTGGATTACCTGTTTTGCTCCTAATGATAGTATACACAATTAAATTTTATTGAGGCATCATAGGCTTGTTTGAAAAATGTAACTATGGAAGCAATTTGATTAAAAACCAAGTAAAATGAGTTGATTATTCTCTGACAAAAAGAAATGACGCAATCTAATCAAGCCTATCAAAAATAAGTTTCTATATACTTAAGCTGGAAATCCTAAGAACTACCGAATCAATTATTGTTGGACTATGCAGATAGCGATTTTTTGAGAGCAGAGAATTATGCAGATAGCGATGAATTATTATTGAGATGAACTACCGAATCAATTATTGTTGGGAATTGCGATGAATTATTATTGCATTGAACTACCAATACAATTATGCAGATAAGAGAATTATGTAGATAAAAGAACAGAGAATTTTACTGATCCTGATTTGAAATTGCGATAAATTATTGCCCCAATGAATTAGTGTTGCGATGAATTATTGTTGCGATGAAAGAACAGAGAATCTGTTAATTGATCCCTAATTCCTAAATTGGAAATAAATCATCGCAATCTTCATCTGCATATTTGCTGGAAATCGCAATAAACAACGTCTCAATAAATCATCACGATTTTTTGATATTATAGCTATTGTGCGTTTGTTTGTTTTTTTTTTTTTTTTTTTTTGGCGACATAACACCTAAACTAATGACAAAATGGTACAGTATCAACCTCACTGGAAAAAACGTTACCTCCAATAACTTGATACATCATTTCCCCTATATATATATAGACATATATGTATATATATGTGCGTGTTTATATATATAGGCATACATACACACACACACAGATATATATATGTGTGTGTGTGTGTGTGTGTACATATGTATATATATAGATACATACATATTAAATAGAGATTTGATAACAAGTGATCTTGAATTTCGAATTAAAGATATGGATGTGATCCATTATCTTGAATTTTTTATTCAAGAAATAATTCAAGATATGAATTTAATCTATGTTCTTAATTATTTGGATAACACCAAATAATGGGCCATTAATCTAACACCTTAATTAAGGGTGTTGGCTGTAATACACAAGACAATTAGGTCTTTCAATTTCGGCCAACCAAGATTAACAATAGGGTGTTGGCCAAAACAAAAAAATAGATCAAGCTCTTTAGAATTTTAGCCAACTAGCAAGGTAAAGAGAAAGATCCTCCATCCAAAAGGTAAGATCCAATCTTGTTTATCCTATCCTCAACCTAATCTCAAGAAGCCTCACCTTCTTGATAAAAGAAAAACCAAGAACTTGAGTCCTCAACATTGTCATTGCCTAGCAAGCATCCAACAAGGAGAAAGAGGAATTAAGGAGAAGGAGTTCTCAAGGCAATCAGGAGATAGTCGTGTGGATCAACATTAGAGAACATCAAAGACTTTGAAGTCTTCGAGTGATTTAAGGTAATCTTAAACCCTAAATAGTTGTTTTAACAATTAGATCCTAATCAACTCCAAATAATTATAACTAATGAGTACCATAAATAGTTATGGATAATATCCCATGTGTACCGTAAAGAGTTATGAGTTCTCATATAATAATTCATTGGCTAAATTACACCTCAAGTAACTCATGAGTACCGAAAAGAGTAACGAGTTCTCATATAATAATTCATTGGCTAAATTACACCTCAAGTAACTCATGAGTACCGAAAAGAGTTACGGGTTCTCATATATTAAATTATTAGGTTAAACTAAACACCTCAAGTAACTCACGAGTATCGTAAAGAGTTTCGGGTTCTCATATAATGACTCATTAGTTAAATTAGACACCTCAAGTGACTCTTGTGTACCATAAGGAGTTACATGTTCCACATTGAAAAACAAAATTTTTGTTTTTCTATCTCATGAGCTTTTGCAAGAAAAGTCATGCAACAGTCCAAATTAACCAACAAGTGGTATCAGAGCCATGCTCCTTACTATAAACACATGGGGTACTATTATTGAATTCGATTCAATGATAGTTTAGGATTTGAAAAATTGCTTGCTTGTGGTTTTCAAACCTTTTAATGGTACTAGAAAAGGATGGTCATGGTACCTCGTATGTATGATTTAAATTTTTATTCAAATTTCTTTTGGTAAATGAAATTATTTTGTCCTGATTTAAATTTTATTTTTTATTTTAAATGGGATTGTTTTGTTCCAATTTAATTATTGCATAGAAAATTGTAATAGGAAAAAAAATGTAAAGTTTCAAATTTTGAACCTATACAAGAAGACCTTACCAAGAGACATTCAGCCATTATGATAGAACAGAGGAGGCATGAAGATATTTTGGATGGATAATCAAAGGCACCACGATCATCCACAATATAAATGTATTATTATTATGCATGATTTTATTACGACTAGTATGCATGATAACATTAAATGTGATCACTATACGACTAGCATGTATGATAGATATAAGCCGTTTACAATTGAACTATATAATAGTTACTTTACTTGTATGTCTAATTATGCATGCAAGATAAAATTCATTCTAGCTTAGAAATTAACTAAATACTAGTTAGTTTATTGTTAGTTAATAAGGATGAGACTGAAAAGAACCCTCACAAAATTATTTAGCACATTCGTTTACCTCCTATCATCGGTGGTTCTTAAAAACCCTTCAACATGGTAGTGCTCTCTGGCTCAGCTAAGCCTATTTATTTCAAAGGGTAATTGTGCCATTCGAAGCGTATGATACTTAGGATGATGGTTGGTGCTAGACTAGATGTGTAGTCTGCAGGCTCAGCCAAGCCTATGCATTTAAGGTAAAGATGCTAGGTTATCACATAGTGATGTGATGCTAAGTGACAAGGTGTTGTCAACCTGATGATTTATGAGAAGACGTGGCGATATTGTTGATCAAATCAATCCATTGGATAAGTAACTATTGTGGGTTAAGCCAGAAACTAATGATTCCAGTCATTCTCTTAGCCTACTATAGATATCCTTGTGAAGGATAACCATAAATGAATTAATTGAGGGTCATTGATTCTAGAAAAAAATAGTGGGAGGGCCACATACATTTCAAAAAGTCTCCGTATATGGTTCATGGAATACTTAGAAGTCCTTTTTCAGCACTTAAGAAATGATCAGGAACATTAATTTATGCTCAATTCTGGATGCTAACAAATTAATTGGGCCTAGCTTTAAGGATTGGTATCAGAATGTAAAAATAGTTTTACGTTATGAGAAAATAGCATATGTTTTAGATTCTCTAGTTATTGTTGCCCCTAAAGAAGGGCAAGATGAGTTTGATCAGTTTAACTGGGAAGCCCACAAACAACACAGACAACGAGCTGGCAGTCTGCATGCTACTTGCGTCTATGTCTATGAAACTCCAATGTCAGCATAAGCATATGGATGCTTCCTCCACTATCTTGCATTTGCAAGAGCTTTATGGCAAGTAAGGGAGGGTTGAGCACTTTGAGACCTGAAAGGAGTTGTTTGGCTGTAAGATAGCTGAGGGTTTGGTGGTTGGACTGCACGTCCTCAAGATGATTGGGAAATGGAGAAGTTTGCTTCTCTGGGCTTGATCATGGACCATGAGCTAATTATTAACTTAGTCTTGCAATCCTTGCCACAATCATATAAGGTAGAGTCAAACTCCCAGAGTTGTTGAGGGTACAGACCGCTGTAGAGGATATTGTTAAGAAAACAGAACCTAAGCTCTTCTGATTGGTGGGCCTTCCAAGGCTAAGGGAAAGGGCAAGACTATGGCGACAGACAAACTCAAACCCAAAGCCAAGCCCAAGAAGAAAAAGGGTAAGGGTAGAGAAAAGGGAAAATCTAAAGATAGTGTTGTATGCTTCCATTGTGAAAAGGAAGGACATTGGAAGAGGAATTGCCCATTATACCTTGTGAGCCTCAAGGGAAGGAAGTATGGTAATGCTTCTTCCTCCGGGTATGTTCACCATAGAAATTAATTTTTCAAATGTTGATTCATCTTCATGGGTATTGGATATTGGTTGTGGTTCTCATATCTACAATTCGCCGTAGGTACTAAAGGACCATAAGAAGTTGAAGAGAAAGAAGGTGAATCTCTGTGTCGAGAATGAAGCAAGAGTTGCTGCATTAGCTATAGGGATATAGGCGCAAGTTGCCTACAGAGACTTTTCTTTACGTTTGAAAAATTGTCTATATGTTCCTTCTATTTTCTGAAACATTATTTCCATTTCTCATTTTGAACAATCTAATTTTAATTTTGTAATAAAGAATGAAATTTTTTCTCTCATTATGAATGATATTGTTTATGTTTGCACATCTTAGGTAAATGGATTGTATGTTTTAGATTTAGACTTCAATAGTGAACTTCTTAGCATTCAAAGTTAAGAAACCAAGATTAGGTAATTGATCCTTTCTTTGGCACTGTATGTTGGGACACATAAATGATACTAGATTATCTAGACTCCATCATAATGGTTATCCAAATTCCATAGATTTTGAATCCTATGGACCTTGTGAATCTTGTTTGGCTAGAAAAATGACAAAGACCAAGCTTGAGAAACTTGTGAGTCACAGAGGCAGTGAGTTGTTAGAACTCATTCATTTATATGTTTGTGGGCCAATATCTACTCAGGCTAGAGGATGATACTCCTACTTCAAAATAATGTATATTTGAATATAATCACATGCAAGCAACTTTTCTACAAATCCTAAACTAACTATCATTGAATCGAATTCAATAATAGTATCCATGTATTTTTCGGTAATGAGCCCAGCTCTGATACCACTTGTTGGTTAAATTTGGTCGCAACCTGACATTAAAGCGCAAACTCATGAATAGGGAAAACAAAATTTTTTGTCTTTCCTTAATTGCAGGGAAAACTAGAACTTTTAACATTTACGATACTCATGAAAACCCATAACTCTTTATGGTATTCATGAGTTATGTTTAGGAGCTAACTCCTAGATACTCTTGATCACATTTGTTAAATAAGTTAATTTATGAAAAATCCATAGCTCTTACGGAGAGCAAGGATCTTAATTTCATTAACCCAAGAGCTGGCACTCATTAGTTTTTCCCAAATGCAATCATTGAAATTTTGTCTTTATTTTATCATGAGATTTCCCAAATTAAACTGTAAAGTAAATACTCAGGGGTTCTTATAAGGTTATCATGAGAAATTCTCATGACCATCATTTAAACCCAAGGCTCTACATGGTTGTCCCTTTTAGGCTTTACTTCCTATAAGGTTATCATGAGAACCCATAACTCTTATGGTACTCATGATAATAAATTATCATTTAATGTTTCCAGACTTCTAATAATATGATTGAAAAAATTGGTACTCATGAGAACCCATAACTTTTATGGTACTCATGAGTCATTCCAATAACTATGAGATATTCCCTGGAATATTGATCATGTGGTTCCCATAACTTCTACAGGCGCTTATAAGAACTCATAACTTTTATGGTACTCATGAGTCATCCCAATACCTATAATATATTCCCAGGAATATTGATAATGCATCATACAAATGTTCATGAAAAATTCCTACAATCTACTCATTAAAATACATTAGGGATTTTAGGAAAACCTTAGAACACTAAAACCTCAAAGTGTATGACATCCTCTAACACCGATCCGCACGACTATCTCCCGATTGCCTTGAGAACTCCTTATCTTTGATTTCTCTCTTTCCTTGGATGCTTGCTAGGCAATGCAAGGTTGAGGACTCAACATTCTTGGGTTTTCTTTATCTCAAGAAGATTAGGTTTCTTGAGATTAGGTTTAAGATAAGAAGAACAAGATTGGATTACCTATGGATGGCGCCTCTTGCCTCCTTGGTGCTTTAGCCGAAACTTTCTTTTGTTTCAAGAGAGCTTAATATTTTATCCAAGACCTTAGGGTTTTGTATGTTGGCGCAAAAAATTCAAGAATGAAAGTATAGTATGAATTTTTCAACCAACACCCTAATTAGGGTTTAAGAATAATGGCCCATTAATTGGTATTATCCAAATAATTAATGAAAATGGATTATATTCATATCTTGAATTATTTCTTGAATTAATTATTTAAGATAATGTATCTCATCTATATCTGTGATTATTTCTTGAATTAATAATTCAAGATAATGTGTCATATCCATTTGTTTAATTATTTCTTTTTTTCCTTTATTTGTCCAATCTTTATTGGACACACACACACACACAAATATATTAAGATAATTCAAAATTATCTTTATAACCTACTCTCTTGAATTTAAAATGGCCTAAGACCACGTCTGGTCTTTTAACATATTTGGGCCTATTAGTGGAGAAATTGATTTCCCACAAAGGAACCACATATGGTGCCATTTTTTAATATTGGGCTTGGAGTCCCACTCCAACCCAAATACACCTATTCTCTCAAAAAAAAAAATCCAATAACAATTATTGGCCTAAGCTTGCTAATTTTAAGCAATCAAGAATAACTTTTGTTAATGACTCATTAGGCTCAATTAATCACTGACGTAAATAACCTTAGACCAATCAAACTCCTTTAATGGCCCACATTATCTAATGACCACATAAGACACTAGCAAGGCTATGTGGCCCCAAAATTAATTGAATTGGTCAAATGATACATTTTTCCAATTTGAATACCATCCCAGTTTCATCCCCTTACATTTTCATTCACATTTAGTCGAAAGCAAAGATAAAGTATCATCTCTCTTGGTTGACTAAATGTAGCTTTTCATGGAACTAGGAATCTTCTTATATCGACTCTAAGATGGATCATGACTCTTCATGATTGCTTACTGTGCATAGATTCCCAAGTCAACTTAAAGTCATCCAATCCCTACCAGTCCTGTGAACGACTAATCTCTTGTAGGGGACTGTGAGTCCTTTTGGCATGTCCATCTATACTTATGCATTTGATTGATACCCAAGAGCACATTGTTTTCCCATTCTCAGGCGGATATAGTTGTACAGTCAAATTATGACCCTAATACACAGTGCTTGATGACATCCTCAAGTCTAGGACGATCCGCACTACCAAACGTTGAGAGACTTTTATATCCAATGATACTTTTTACAAATCTTTGTGGAGTCTCTCCGTGGGTCAGTTCTGTGCTATCTGTTCTCCAACAGATCCACCCATGAGATCAGCTAAGGCATCACATGCTTGTATTCCATGAGGTCCCTACCTTGTATCTTTATACAAGTAGATGATGTCGTACTAGTCTTATTGAGATCATCAATACCTTTTCTTGGTGATTCAAGACTACGAACAAGTTTCAGGCAATAGACATTATGTGTTCTCGAGTCCTCATGATCATGATCCTTATCATAGATCCTCAAGTAAATATATGTTCTATTCCTAGGATTTTTATCTTTAAACGCATATTTACTTTAAATAAAAGCGAGACACAAATATGACAAAGATAAAAGATGCTCAATTTTATTAATCATGAAATACTAAATAGAAAAAGGTGTTCCTCGTTAAAAAAGATTGTCTCTAGGACACTTATTTACTAACAGCTTAATTGGTCACACACAAAGGTTATTCTGATTAATTTAATTTAGCAAGCTTGGGCTGTAATTGTTATTGGGCTTTTTCTTGAATAGAAGTGTAATTGGGTTGGAGTCCCCCTAATAGTAAAATGGTGCCATATTTGAAGAGGTGCCATGCAAGAAAGGTAAGATCCAAACTTGTTCAACCTATCCTCAATCTAATCTCAAGAAGCCTCACCTTCTTGATAAAAGAAAACCCAAGAACTTGAGTCCTCAACCTTGCCATCACCTAGCAAGCATCCAAGGAGAAAGAGGAATCAAGGAGAAGGAGTTCTCAAGGCAATCGGGAAATAGCCATGTTGATCAAAGTTAGAGAACATCAAAGACTTTAAAGTCTTCGAGTGATCTAAGGTAATCCTAAACCCTAAATAGTTGTTTTAACAAGTAGATCCTAATCAACTCCAAATAATTATAACTCATTAGTACCATAAAAAGTTACGGATAATATCCCATGAGTACCGTAAAGAGTTATGGGTTCTTATATATTAACTCATTGGTTAATTAAACACTTAAAGTAACTTATGAGTACTTGTAAAGAGTTACGGGTTCTCATATATTAAATCATTGGGTTAAATTAAACACCTCAAGTAATTCATGAGTACCATAAAGAGTTACGGGTTCTCATATAATAACTCATTGATTAAATTAGACACCTTAAGTGACTCATGAGTAGTACCGTAACTTTACAGGTTCCATATTGAAAAACAAATTTTTTTTTCTACCTCATGAGCTTTTGCATGAAAAGTCATGTAATAGCCCAAATTAACCAACAATTGAAGAATATATTCATTATAAATTGAGCAATACTGTTGCTGCAAGTAGTATAATATTAACTTAAAGCTTGTGATAGGGTTATTTGTGTCATTAACATTGTTACATAGCCATGCTATGGCAGGGACATGCATGCATGAACATCTGTATAGTAAAAAAATATTATTTTTTTTTTGGAAAAGGTGAACATTCTTGTAAGAGTTTACTTGTTTCAACAAATAGGTAACTGAATGTAAAAGTAAAAGTCGGAAGGAAATATCAATTTGTTTACTTTGACTAATACATCTTCAACTAAACCAAAAAGCATGATCATTACTCCTATTAACTAAGCGAATGACAACACCAGTAGCATGCAAAGCACTGGGACCAAGAGATTTGTAAACAGATGCAAGCATGACATTAATAGAGGCAACTAGATCTAACATACAATCATCAAATTTATAATTACCAATAATGCAAGGGATAGAAAACATCCTTGGATCTTTTCACTTACTAAGAATGGGATGGATGAGTTCGACACATTCGGTTCAAGCTCACACATTCGGTCCCCTTTAGTCGCCTCTTGTTAGTACATAATTCTTTCACAAACTTGGCATATTTGGGAATTTGCTTGATTGCAACTAAGAGAGGAATGTTGATCTCAACTTTTACGAATTTCTCAAGAATGTCCTTCTCTTGTACTTTTTCTACCAACTTCTAGGATTGAAGGGCTCTCTGAGGGAAAGAAAGAGGAATGGGAACCTCAATCTCCTCTTCACCTTGATGCACCGCCTCTTTATTTCTTAGAGTCAATCTGCACTTTTTCAAACTCTTTTTTGATGAGGATAGAATCACATCTATGCTTTTTTGGGCTCTTCTAATTGCTTTCCAAACTGTAGGGAGACAACACTAACATTCCTCTTCAGGTTGGGAATTATTTGTTAAGGAAGAATGTTGGATCCTTGAGGTTGTAGTATTTTGAATGATTTTGCTAATTGCCCAATCTGAGTCTGAAAATTATGTATAGAAGTTTTAGTTTGTTGTTGGAATTGCAAACTATTTGTGGCAAACTGATTCATCATTTCTTCCAGTGAAGAACTGAAAGTGGAGCTAAATCACCAAGAGGGGGTGAATTGGGGATTTCAAAAACTTTTTCAGATGACTCTGTTTTTTGACAATAAAATGGAGGTGAACAAAGAGTGAAGAGAAGAAGAGAAAGACACAGCAATTTATACTAGTTCAGTCCAACTCCTTGACCTATGTCCAGTCCCCAGACTCTCTGGGATTTCCACTATCTCAATTGATTACACACTCTGTACTCAAGAGTAATTCTCTCACTAGAACTTACTCCCCTTACAAGTTGCAATCAATGAACCCAATCACCAAGTCCCTTGACTTGTGATTCTTTACAATAAATGATTTACAATAAAAGACTCTCTCTAAGAGTGGATAATGATAAACATTTTGAACTTAATGTATCGAAAATACTTTACAAGTGAAAAACCGAAAGTAGTTGAAGAACTTTGAATGCAATTCGTTTTCAGCGAGATGTGTTGGTTGAGAAGACTTGAATGCTGCTCTATTTATACTAAGAGAGCATTAAATGACCATTGTAATCTTCATTATAACCGTTGCCTTTACTAGACAAGGATTTGGTTAAGCTTTGGTCCTCTTCTCTCTCTAATCTTCACTTAATCCAGCTGTGCAGAAGTTCAAAGCTGACTTCCTGCAAATTAATCTGTTGGAGTAGCAATTGCTGGATGTGGAAAACTTTCTTTAATACTTTCCAAGCTTGTGCAGACGGATTACCCAAAAGTATGCAACTTTCTAGGTTTTGCATTTAATGTGCTGACATCACTTTTTGCTTTTGCTTTAAACCTTCAAAAACCATTCTCTAATTCATCTGAAACTCACTAACAAAGTGGTTAAACATAGCTAGGAACATTAGAGATTAATGATAGGAAGTATCAAGATCAAACAAGAAGAAATTACAAATTCGTCAAATTTGAATTTCAGAATCCGCGATGAAACCTCAAGGTTTGTTTCTCAAACCTCGAGTTTTGGAATTTAGCATGTAAAATCGATTTAAGTCCAAAACATCAAAACTGGAGGTTTTCATCCAAAACCGGAGCTTTTTAATACATTATAAACTTCAGTGCTCTTGGGTTGGCCAAAACTCGAGGTTTCATATCAAACCTCGAGTTTTCATTCAAATATGAAAACTTTGAGAAATCGCGCCAAGTCAAAAACTGGAGGTTTTGAAATGAAACTGGCAGTTTTCAAAACTAAGAAAACACAAGTTCTCTCTGCTTGGACAAAACTCGAGGTTTGAGCTAAAACCTTGAGTTTTCACTTATTTGTGAAAACTCGAGAAAACTATGCTAAACTCAAAACGGAGGCTTTTCACAAAACTAGAGGTTTTGAAAACCGGCTAAAATTTGAATTCTCTCGCCAAGTCAAAACTCAAGGTTTTGACCAAACCTCGAGTTTTCCTCATTCGAGGAAAACTTAGAGGATTCACGTTGAACTGAAAACCGGCGGTTTTGAGTAAAGCGGAGGCAATCTCGAGCCCAAGATGCTTAACCAAAGGTCCTTCTTCCCAAAGGTACTTCTTCTTCGGTCCATCATTCCCCTTCCTCCATGTAGGACCTTTGAAACTCTATATAAGCCACACTCCCTCACCTTATCCCAGCCGTGTGTGTCAGTGATCGAGGAAGAGAGGGGCGAGAGAGAGAAGGAAGGCCGAGTCCGAGAGTGAAAGAAAGAGAGACGAGAACGTGAGAGGGAGAGAGTTTACTAAAGTCTCCTTCCTCTGCCCAGTGGTTCCAAAACAGAGGTGAGTCTTCAAGCCATATGGATTCCCTGCAAAATGAATATTAAAACTGAGAGGCTACTGCATATAGTGTTGTTGGAATAGTATCTATACATATATAATATATACATGAATCATGGTTAATGACATTTAGAAACCCAAAAACTTGCTGTTATAGGAAACTGAAACCATGTTCTTTTGCTGAAATATAACTCCGCATATTTATATATATTAGCGTTGTGTGTTGAGAGTGTATACATATAGTGCTGCACATATATAAAACAGAGATAAGGAAAATGATAAAGATAACATATTTGTACACATCACGTTAGAAGATGATAAGAATTGTTTGCTGATGATTAATATATATATATATTCAGATATGCGTTGCCGGTGTGTGTGTGTGTATACATTGCTATTTATGAAAAAGAAAGTATATAAAAGTTAACACGGAAACCTATGTCATGTAAATGATATTCAAATTTAAAGACTTGCTTGCTTATATATATATAGCTGTACGAGGAAAGCAAAAATGAAACATTGTATTGTATATTATATATATGTAACTGCATTAGTAAAATGAAGAAAAAAAAAGGGGAGACTTAATATATATCTATATATATATATAGGTGGGTGTCAACGTCACTGTGCATAGGAAACAATAGGAACAATTTCACTGATTGAAAGTATGTAAATATATATATATTATATATATCATTGTTGATTTTGGGAATAAAGAGGAAGCTGATGCTATTGTATAATACAATAATCATCAATAAGGAATGAGACCTTTGTGGAAATATAAATGTCATTTTTGAATATGGAAGGACAAAATAGTTTTTTTAAAAAAAAATTAAAACCCCAAAAAATCATTTATAATTTTTGTTATAATAATATATTATTATTACATTTTGTATTTTGAGTTATAGGAAATCATAAGCTTTAATTTTAATAATGTAGAGTCTTTTTGTAAGCGGTGATTGTATGGGTTGTGTTTCTCGAGCTAAGGTTATGTTTGAAATTGAGGTAACCGGGGTTAATTTATTTTATATGCTTGTTTTGGACCGTAAGGTATTTTTCTAAGTCTTACTTTCATATATACTACTTGTATGTGTTTTGAAAAATTTTGTGTATGTTTGAATATAAAATTATTACAATGAAAGCGAGTGTATTTTCCAATCTGTGTATTTAAGTAAATATTATTATTGGGGTTGTTATTATTGTGACGGTTGTAACATTTGTTGTGGGATGATATATATGGAATAATAATTTAGTAAAATGTTGATGAAAATTTTAGTGTTCTATTATTTATTTTATTTTGTTGTGGGATATATTGGGTTGTGTGGAAGAGATTGAGGATGAAATTGTGGCCTGGCCCGGAATTTGAGTTGAGTGTTTTGGACGAACACCTCCCTGTTACGGTATATTGGTGGTGACATGGGAGGGGACAGTATTCTTGAAGTGACTAGCTAACCTTGGTCAGGTATACTAGCACTGATAGGTTGTACCACATCCAGAAGATCTAAGGAGGAGCAGGATGGATGAGTGGGGATGATTTTAAATATTGCTAATTATTATGTATTATTTAATTATTATTTATATTTTAATTATGTTAATAAACCTGCTTCTCTGACTTGCAATCCTTTCTTGCATATTTGATAAATTAATTTTCGGTTACGGGGACTTTATGTCTCACCCTATCATTATTAATTTTTTCAGGCGAGACCTCTAACCTTAGTAGAGGATAAGGGAAGCAGCCAGAGGCATAGATGTCGTTAAACTTGTAGGCCTCTTTTTGATATTAGTGTTGTATTGATTTATATATTGCCATCATAGGGCCCTCATATTTTTGAAATACTACAATAACAACTTTTGGATGATTGGTGTTTTTCTGAAGGCCTTATTTTATACACTAACATATCAAAGTGGATCTACAATTATATCTTGTGCGAAAATTGTTTTCTATAGACCTTTGTTGTGGGGTTAATGTTGTAAGACTCGTGGGCTATATATTCTCTTGTTCGATAATTGTGCCTACGGTTATGATTTCTATGTTGTGGGTTTGCGGGCGAAATTTGTGCCCTGGACCCGAGGTGTGTGTATTGAAAAGGAAGGTTTTCCATAATTATCTGCTAATCCGGTTTTGAGAAAACATTATGGCTAATTGTTGTTTAGTAAGAAAAGGTCTTTTCACCTGTATTCCATAAGGTCCCTACGTTATATCTCATACACGTAGATGATGTCGTACTAGCCTTATTGAGATCATTAATGCTCTTTCTTAGTGATTCAAATGTACTCATTTATTAATAATGAAATACTACAACGTAGAAATGTTGCTTATCTGTCCTTACAGATTGTTTCTCAGACACCTAAATACTAACAATTAGTACACAAAGGCACCCCACAGGGATAGAGGACCCCAGCTCACATTAGTTCCTAATACTACTACAACAAGCTACTCCATCAAATTTTTTTTTAAATTAAATTTGTTACTAATTATGCACATTACCAGGGGAACCTGACTCAAAGGAGTCTAGACGTAACAACCATAAATTAGCTCAAGCAACGGCTATGTATTGTAGTTTCGTGGAATGAGCTCATAGGCCAACTAATTCAAAGTGATAGTCATTTATTCAAGGAGTCAAGGTTAGACCTCTGAGAAACAGTGTTTGCTAGGCAGCTGGTGCAAGGCTTGACCTATTATTATAGGCTTCAGGAATGGGTCTACCTCTCATAACCATGATACCCTGTGTGTAATGCAGATCTAACTAGAAAGTTGCCATAGGAATATGGAATGAGTATAGTTAGTATCATATGTATCGAACGCGGAAGCTTCGATAGATTATAGTGGTGGGTTAACCAAATAGCATTGTAGTTAGTAGCTATACTGTAGCATTGCGGTGTTGTCGGCAAAGATAGATGCTATAGCAATGGGTAGAAACAATGGGGGATTGATGTACTTAAGGGTGATTCCAAGTTCAGCCTAACTTCTACTAATATCTTCTTCAACCTACAATCTTTGTTTACTTCTGTTATTAGCATAATTACAAAAACCTCTCAAACCAATTATATTTACTTTCTGTTTGCACAACTATCATAGTAATCGAGCGTCACTTCTTGGTATCTCAGTCTCTGTGGGACGATACTCTACTTACACTTTATTACTTGTTCGACTGGTTCACTTGCCATCAAGGAAATCAACCAATAGAGCTCATAGGCCAACTAATTGAGAGTGATAGTCATTTATTCAAGGGTCAAGATGCAAATATCGTAATAAAGTATTTCATTATGAGCACCTAACATAATTATCTTTTGTTGGGACCAAAAGCAGTAGTAATGATTTAAAGTTAGAGCAAATTTTGCACCTTCATTGATTACACTTAGCATTGTTAAGTAGGTCCCATTTGGTGTCTAGGTAGAAAGTTTAACTCTAACCAATTGCATTTTTCTCTCTCTCTCTCCCTCCTACTCCTCCTACTCTTTGTCCCTATAGCCTTCTCTCTCTCCATTTCTCTCTCCGTCCCACTTTTCTCTTTTTAACTTTTGATGGAGTTTAACAGGGATCCACTTTCCCCGCTTGTCCAAAGGACGAGCGGGGGAGCTCGTCAAATAGATCCGATCTGGATCCGGGCCGGCTCGATCTAATTTTTTTTTATTTTTTGTTTTATTTTTTCTACATGAAAAGAAATTATTTTTTTGAAAAAATGTTAGTTCAAAGATTAACTTTATTTTAGGTTCTCTACCCATTAAAATTATTTTTTATTAAAAATAAAAAAGTAAAAAAAAAAGATCTAGACCGTTAGATCCAGATCTGAGGGCTGGGAGCTCGTCCGTACGGACGTTTGGACGAGCAGGTAAAGTGGATCCAGTTTAACAGCGAACGGCCTTAACGCCATTGTGGTTTTTAGGAAGAGAAACTCAAGTACATTCCTTTAGAAGATCTGTGGTCCATGGGTCCTACCACAATAATTGGCTTCAAACTTGCCACCGTTGCAACCAATTGACCTATGCTCTTTCATTCCATTTCATTTGTGTCAGCTCCACAATATTTCTCTTTTTCCTCCATTTTTCTTCCTTCCTCGATGAGATCCCCTCACTCTATTTTAGCAAATTCTGTTTCAATATTTTTGTGGTGGGAAATTCAAAATTTGATCCCCAAAATTCCTTTTTTTTTTTTTCGCTCCATCCTTACCTTCTAGGACTTTCTTTCTATTTCTAGAAAAGAACTTTTAACAACAACATCAATTTTTTTCTAGATAAGCTTACAATCAATTGGGACTCATTTTACTTTAGCTCTATAGCTTATATGTGAACCTTGCAGATCCAAGCTTGGTGTTTGAAGGTAAGGGAGAGGGGATGCGGATTTCCATACTTTTTTCATCTCTGCAAACTTCCATTTCACTATATTTGGCCACAAGATTTCTTTGCAATGGCCGACATTGGTCGGATCTCCCCTTATCTCCTCTTCCTGTGTTTAGCTCTAGAGATTAGGTAGGGAGAGTTTAAAAGGGAAGCACATAATTAGAGGGACAATCAATTTTTTTAATTTTTTTTCATATATTCTATATATTTAGATTAAATTATATCTTTGCTTTCTAGAAAAAAAAATTACACCCAAGTATCTCAAATTAATTAATTTCCAGTTCGCATTGAGAAATATGTCTCCGTAACACCAATATCTTAGAAATTAATTAATTTGAGATATCTTGACGCCAATTTTTTTCGTAAAAGAAAGTATATAATTTAATCTAAATATATAGAATATATAAACAAATTAAAAATAAAAAATAAAAAAAAAATTGCTTGTCCCTCTAATTAGAGGGACAAAGATATAAGCTAACCACATAAGGACAAGACCTAATGTGAACCCGTTTAAGAGGGGGTTACAGAGAGAGATGCATGAAAGGAGAAAGGGAGATGACAAGCAATATAAGGTAGAGGTGATGTGGAACAATCATGGGGCCCACAACAAAAAAGGGACAGACGTTTATGCATGGTTAACAATATTGTGAAATTTGTTCCGATATTAAGCAATTATTACTTATAGCATAATACTTTATTTCTATATTTGCACCTTCACCCTTTATCCAACCACTTTCTCATAGACTTGGGTGGGAATTTCATCCCGTTTCCTATCTATTTCCACTTCCAAGACAGGAAGAAGATGCCGAAGTGGCCAAAGAATTACGCGTGGAACGAGGTTGTCAAAGTAATATTTATAGTTAATTAAATAAAAATAATATAATTATGGTTTATTAAATTATTTTAATTTGTTAATTTTATTTGAATTTATTAATGATTATATATAATGTTTGATGCATGATAAGTTTGCTACACGGGACAACAGGAAAAAATGTGGCCTGATCAAGATAGGGGAAGGGTGAAAGAATTGAAGAAATTTCCTTTTCCATGAGAAGAATAAGGATGGTACGAAGCCCATGGATGAGGAGATGGATGACATGCCCAATGGCAACCTCGCGAACAGGGACGGAGCAAGGATTTGAAATTAGGAGGGTAAAAATTACAGAATAGAATCTAAGAGAGTTAGTATTTGAAATAGAGGGCAAAAATTATAGAATTGGACCCAAAATGTTAAGAAATTATGCTTCAACCTCATAAATATTTCAGATTTTTCAGTTTAGTCCCTCTCTAAGCATTTTTAATAGGGACTAAATTGAAAATGTTAAAAACTTTATGAGGCTAAATCATAATTTTCTATACTTTTGAGTCAAATTCTGTAATTTTAGGGGGGCGGAGGCCACCCTAGCCCCCGATTCCGCACCTGCTCGTGAACTACTAGGCAAGATTTGTCAAGTACAAGAGGAGCAAACCGGCACAAGTAATTTTGTAAATAATTATTACTTTACACAAAAATATTAAATATTATTATAAAATGAAGTTCCAATGAATTTTTTTCTGTAGGTTGTTTCTCAAAGAAACACTAGGTCCTGTCCCAAACAAAGATCCATCACACGGCCAGAACGAAAACATTTGTTGTCACTTACTACAAATTGGTAAGTTCAATAAGGAATTAATTTTTATTTAATATTATTATAAAATGTATGACCGTACATTATTTCTTAAGTTTTGTTTAATTTCTTGTTCTTTTAGGAGAAGATGGCAGAGTAGGATGGCTGATAGATAGAGTACGGGGAGTTATATGTAGTCACGCATAGACACCGGGATGAGACTCCTACCTCTTAGCAAGTGGAGGAAGCCATTTTAAGAGATAGAAAATAATTATTTAAATATGTTTTATTTATTTTAATTATATAAATTGCTTGATACAATTTTTTTCCGATAAGAATATATTCATACCACACAGGTTGAGCTGAGAGAGTCCCAAGGGTCACCTGTGGTCCCACTATAGCTCTGAAAGCTTGTGCAGGTGAGAACCCCAGACGCTATATGGGTTTTGGGATAGGTGCCGAGCCCATCATGGTGTACGGCAGGAACGATGCATCTGTGGCAAGGACCTTTCGAGCAGGTACCTCTGGCATCAAGAGGCCAAATAGGACATGTATTAAGGAACTCCGCGAGGAGATTGCCAGGGCAGAGGCTAGGGTTGAGGCCAAGGTGAACGTAGCTAACGTCGAGGATGATGATTCTGTCAATTATGCTGCTGCACATGATAGGGGACCTGATCAAGATGCCTGATAGACTTTTTCCCCCCTTAGTTTTTTTTTCTGGTATAAAAAAGTTTTTCCCCCTTAGTTTTGTTCCGTTTATACTTGGATGTTACTCCCTCTTGTCCTAATTATAAGAGCTATTTATTAGAATTTGAAGGGATTAAGAAAGGAAGTTAAATTAGTTAATTATGTGTATTTTCTTAAAATACCCTTACCCAAGTTTATTTAATACAAATACATCTCTCAAAGATAGAACTAAGTAATATAAATACAAGTTTATTTTCTTAAACCATGCTCCGATCAAGCAAATAATATTATCTCACGCTCTCTGACGGAAGTGATAAATTGAGAAATCTCTTTATAAAATAATGTTCTTTCGCTGTATATAAATACTCCGTGGAGTAACATTTTATCACCTCAAACAATCTAATAAATGTTCTTTCGTTGTATATTAATATAAGGAAAATTTATTTAAATACCAAATGAATTTGTAAAAACCCCAGAAATGCTTATCGAATTTGCAAAAAGACTTAGAGGTGACAAGGACCTTTGGGGGTTTTTTGCAAATTCAGCGCAAAATGACCATTTTGCCCTTAGGGTTAAATAATTTTTTTAAAAAAATACCCCGGCGGTGGGCCCCACCGGCCGGCGGCCACCACCACCTCCACCGGTGGCCACCACCACCGCGGCGGTGGCCACCACCTCCGCCGGCGGTGGTGGTGGCCGCCGGTCCCCGGTGGTGGTGGTGGCTGCCGGCGGTGGGGCCCACCGCGGGGGGTATTTTCTTTTTTTTTTAAAATTATTTAACCCTAAGGGCAAAATGGTCATTTTGCGTGAATTTGCAAAACCCCCAAAGGTCCTTATCACCTCTAAGTCTTTTTGCAAATTCGAGGTATTTCGGGGGTTTTGTAAATTCATTTGGTATTTAAATGGAATTTTCCCTTAATATAAATACTTTTTTCATATTAATTGTGTGAACAATTTATCACCTCGTTGGCCAAAAAAATACTCCGTCAGGAAAATAAATGTATAGGCGTATTATTAAATCTAATATTATCACCTCAAGAACATTATTTACTTTATAAAATATATAGGTGTAGTATTAAATTATCATTGTCTTTAATTATTATTGAGAAAGTTAAATAAGGGTATTATAGGAAAAAATTGACAAAAGTTAAAACTTGCTCTTATAATTAGGACCAAAATCAACTCTAAAATTTGCTCATATAATTAGGACCGGAGGGAGTATTACTTTATGGTAGATATATGTGCATATATATGCATGATGTTGGATAGGATTTTAAAATAATGTTTGTTTTGTATGAAATTTTATGATTTTTAAATATGTTGATGTTTTAGAATTTTAAAATATGTTGATATTAATAGTTTAGAATTAGATGGAAACCTTTTTAAAATGTTAATCTTTTTAAACTAAAAACGTTGAAAGAAGAAGCTAAACCTTTTTTGAAAAAATGAATTAAATTAAACTTTGTAGCATTTAAGAAACTACTACAAGGTATGGTAAAAAAAGTTGGGTTAAGGTCTAATTTTGCCCTTCAAGTATGTGTCAGGGAGTAATTTTGCCCCCGAAGTTTTCAACGTAACAATATTGCCCCGAAGTTTACAAACATCGCAATGTTGCCCTCCGTTAAGCCGCCCTAGCGGTCAACTAACGGTCAATGTTAGGGTTTTTAACGGAGGGGTAACATTGCTATGTTTTTTAACCGTAGGGACAACATGCTCCCAAAAAAGTAACAATTTTGCCCCTGAAGTTTAAAAACGTAGCAATGTTGCCCCTCCGTTAAAAACTCTAATGGTCACCGTTAGTTGACCGTTAGGGTTTTTAACGGAGGGGCAACATTGCTACGTTTTTAAACTTCAAGGGCAACATTGCTACGCCGAAAACTTTAGGGGTAAAATTGCTCCGGATGCATACTTTAAGGGGAAAGTTGGACCTTAACCCAAAAAATTGTTATCGTCAGAACTGCTACAAATTTGAAACTGAAACAAAATTTGTAGTTCTTCAGACTCATAACCGCTACAAATGTCAAAATCAAATTCATTTCCATGGTTCCATTTTTTTGATCCTTGTAGATGTTAGTGTAGCAGTTCTTAACCGCTACAAATTTAAAATCTGAATGTTTGAAATGTAGTCAACTTTCATGCAGTTTGTAGCCATTACACAAGCACTACAAAGTCTTGCTAACACTTCATAGCGGTAAAAAACCTCTACAGAGTGTCAACCGTTGGAAAATTTTGGATTTAATCCCAAATGCACATTTCATTTGCAAAACTCAGAGTTCACTCTTCTCTAATCTTGTTTGCTTAGTTTTGGTGTGTTCTGATGTATACTATCTATGGATCGATCATGGATAAAGAGGCCCTGTACGTCTTCTGAATATTTGGTAGGATTAACCACTTTCTTGGAGTTTGCTACCACTCACGCTAGTTGTAATGATAAGATTGCATGTATGTGTCCCAAATGCAGGTGTAAGAAGTGGCGCATAAGCGAATTTGTCCAGGAACAATGTTAAGCCTTTCCCAGAAAGAAACGTATACGTTTTAGGGACTGCATGGTGAAAAACCAGGTATGAGGGGTGAACTACTTCTAGCAAGTCCACATTAATGCCAACACATGTTGGGTTGCGCTTCAGAGTTGGAGTATTTGCTTGTTGGGTTGTTGTCAGCAGTTCCTTCTTTCTTGACTCCAAATTATGTTGGAAAGGTATGTTGAGATCAACTTATACCTTAATGGATACTGCCCCTCAATCACTTATAGTGGAAAGACTTTGAGCACAGCTAAGTGGCTAACTATGGCATTCAAAGAAAAGTTATATTTTTAAATTCCTTGTCTCATGGATAAAGAGGCCCTGTACGTATTTTTAAGTTATTGTTGCATCAACTGATAAGATATACTAAGTGATATTGGGAGCATTAATTTTTCCATCAATTAGCACCACTTTCAACTGTATAAATCATTTGGACTAATATTGTCTTTAGCTTTTTACTTGTGTATGTTTTCCTAAAAGAAGAGATTTCTACTTGCTGGTCTTTACCTTTGGGCATGTGGACCAATTCAGGTACATGTCTTACTTCTTTTAACTGGTTAGATTATTCTCAGCCTTACATGTTTTAGAAATGAACTTCTTTAAATGACTGCTAGTTCCCTCCATGGTTGGTTACTGATATACTCAACTTCGTTTTTCCTAAATATTGGGCACAACGGCAGGATAGTGGAAACATCCTCCAAGCCAAGAGGGCGGTCAAGAAGCCGCAATCGTTGTCCGAGGTAAGGAGCCTTCTTACAAGATGCTTCAAACTATATAATGACATGAGGATCTTTGATTGAGAATGATATCTGCTGTGTCATTAGGAGGAAGTGTGTAGTTATTGGGTTGTAAAAATTGATTAGCACTGGTCACCAAGGATTAAACAGCTTTGCCCTTCAACGCTGTGGGTCTTTATTTCCTTAAACAGATTTCACCAAGGATTATGCGGGTTTTCCCATCACAAAATTGCAGAACATATCTCTCTCTGTTAATGACCTTCTTGCATGATGTGGATTTTTGTGCTGGTCTGGCTGTAATGGAGGGTATCCTCTCTTTGCATGGCAATACTTGGTCCATCATGGTGTTGTCACTGAAACTGGTTTACAAACTGTAGGCTTCACTGAAATTCAGAATCTTAGTAACTTAATTATATTTGAGAACTCTGTAGCCTTACTTCTCAGATTCTATACAATACTGGACCTACACTAGTTGGGAAAAAAACAGAGGGGGTGGGGTTGGCAATTAAATATTCTGACTCTTATATTCTTAATTTGGACCTTCTTTTTATTTACTTCACAGTCCAATCCTGTTTTTGAAGCATTTGGCAATGCAAAGACAGTTAGAAACAATAATTCAAAGTATTAACTCAGCTGTTGAGTAAGGTCCTTTTTTATTCCTATCTTTACAATTCTTATGCTCTTCTTTGTTTTGATTGGTTTGAATTTTGTCCTAACTTAAGCATAATTCTATTTCAGTCGATTTGGGAAGTTTGTGGAGCTGCAGTTTGATCATGGGGGGAGAATTCTAGGAGCTGCTATTAGGACTTATTTGCTTTAACGATCCCGCGTCTATCAAGTTTCAGACACAGAGAAACTAGCTACCATTGCTTTTATATGATTTGTGCTGCACCAGAAGAGGTGAAATATTCTCTTTTTGGATAACAAATTATGGCACAAAGAAATTAAGTCTGCTTCTCATTTACTATATCGTTTTTGGGGTTTTAAGTCTATGCTACTTGAAAATGGTAGCCAATTTTTTGATGTTTTCAGAGCAAAGCACCCTGATCAGTGATCGGTTTGGACTTGTAACCCTCTGAAATGTTGAATGTTGACAAATATTGCCCTCGGGAAAAATAAGGACCTTTTTAATTTGCTAATTTCACTTCTGTTACTTGTTTATTTCAGAAAAGAAAAAAAAATGGTTTTTGAAATAAGTTTTTGATTATTTGTTTGAATATTTTATTCATAGGCACACTACAGAATAGTATGTTAATTTTCTATATATGCTCGGGCTTGGGCTAATGCTTGGATTTGTTCATAATATTATGGAGTTATTCTCATATTTAAAAAATAGCAGATCAAAATGATAGTTTTCTGCGAAATATTGGTTTTCAGTTTTTTAGTTTGGCCTTTGTTAAAATTAAATATCGAAAGTGATGCTTAAAATCACCAAGTTCTGCAAATGATAATCTAAATCAAAGGTGAGTTGTTTTTATCATGTTCAATTTTCCTGTCATCCATCTCTTTTAAAATGGTTTTCTTGTTCTCTTCTTTGCAGGAAAAATATGTTTTTAAACATCCACAGAAAAAAAAGCCCAAAATCACTCAGAATAGTTACGTTACATGTTGGAATGAGTAGTCCCGTTGGCATCTTTTCCTTTGACAAAAATCAGTGATTTAACACATGCTGAAGTGTGGTGGCTAACATGAATTTATTATCTTCAGTTTTGTTTGAAGCATATTAGGTTTCATTTTGATTCATCTGAGGATTGAATGGAAAAATATTATAAGCCTAGAGTTGAAAAACTTGTTGATAAATCTAATTCTTATGTTTATAAGAGTCACTATTCGGATTGTTTCTTTTTTGGACTCTCCTTAGATTTTTTTCTCCTAGTGTTTATTTGCTTGGAATAAATTTACTGAGGATTTTTTTGGATAAGAGGCCATTCCAATTCCAAAAAAAAAAAAAACCCTATTTATTTTTGAAAAAACCCACTTTTAACATTTGTTTTTCTAAAAATGGATGAGGAAACTGACAATTTCCATGTTTGTTTTTTAAAACAAAACGTTACAAGTCACTTGTGACGTCGTAGAAGAAAAAGAGATTGTAAGTCTCACTTAAAATGTCTACTTTTTCAAAAACAGACATTGCAAGTGACTTACAATGTTTGTGACGAAACGGACGTCAATTCAAGACTTACAATGTCACTCACATAGATGTCCCCCTAAAAACGGATGTCAAAAGGTAAAAAAAATAGACGTTAAAAATGTTTTCGTAGTAATGTACTCTTCCTAGCTTAAATTTTTCACTTCTTATCAAGTAATAATTTTCACCTCTTCGAAAGCCAAATGATTTCATCATGATCATGCCTGACGTGCAAAACATCTTCTTCATCCAACTCTGACCTTCCAGTGAATGGATCATCCTCAACTGTATCATATCCATAACCCA
Source organism: Acacia acuminata (assembly GCA_019022655.1). Taxonomy (NCBI): domain Eukaryota; kingdom Viridiplantae; phylum Streptophyta; class Magnoliopsida; order Fabales; family Fabaceae; genus Acacia; species Acacia acuminata. The sequence goes on from JAFJYI010000187.1 coordinate 165,654, forward strand.
TCTCCTCATGAATCTCTTTATTATCAACAAAACAATAGGTTATCCATATTTAGAAGAATCACAGACATAGAATACTTGTTTAGTTAAAGAAGCCAAAATGAAAGGCTCATCTGTATACCCTTGCTTATTCAAATTCAATTGTGTCGACCCTAAGTCATCAATTCTCAAGCAATGGTTATTTTCAACACACTTGCAACTGAATATGGGAACCTGAAAGCCAGGCCAATATAATCCAAGTCCCATATGTTCTCATTCATCCCAAAGTGTAACATCATTGCATCGATAAGATTTCTATCTTTGGAACTTGATATATTCATGACTTTAGCTACAATAGTTACACCACTATTTTTCACTTTACTTCAACCATCTTGCTCTTTTATGTATAAGGTGGAACTATTGATGTTGTAGCTTACACAAAACGTCACTTGATTGTTTGGACCATATGCTAAGAACTTCAATTAGCTAGAAACTGATTTAGGATTAGCTCTATACTTGCCATGGCTTCATCTTTAATCCATGTCACAGAATGTTTGTTATGTTGTTTAGCACACCAGCTGTATCCTTTGTATGGATTATCCCTTTTAATTTGATGATATGTTTGTGCACATACTCCTCAACCTCTTTGAAGTTGTGCATCACATGTACGTATGCTTGCTCCAATTATTGGTTTGAGATAGTCATTTTGTCCAAGATCTGTTCTCCACCAATATCTCTTGTAGTTTTTAAGTGGCAGAAAATTCAGCAAAGCCTCTTCATAGATATATTGGTCAACAATGCAACCCTTCCGATGACTTAGATTTCTCATAAACCCTTTCACTATCTTCATGAAACATCCAGGTACATTCACCTTAAATAGGTTGAGACACAAAGTTGTATCTCTCTAATCAAGTGAGTTGTTAGGTAGACTATGAAGTCAAAAAAATGTTAGAGGAAATTACATATCAAGCTCACATAATGTGTCTATATTTCAATTTTGCAACCTCAACATTTTTTTGGGGCTATCACTTTACTTTAAAGTAACTTAAAGAAATATAACTTGGTGATTGCAACTGACACCTTATAAGGAAAAATACCCCATATAGCCACCTTTGGAACAAAGTTCTCCATCAAGACATGTCAATTATGAGATTTTAATCCCATCAATTTCAAGTCTTTTACTGACACAAGTCTTCTAATATTTGAAGAGTAACCCTTTGGCACCTTGACAAATACAAGGAAGTAACAAAAACTAGTTTTTTCTTCATTATAAAGTGTATGAACCATGGGATGAAGAAATATACAGGTTCCCCTCTCCTCTGTTCCTAATTCTCCCTTATTCCCATCTCAACCATGTCGAGCCTAGCATATATGCCATCTTTGGTCTTCCCTAGAATATGGAGTAACGTGCCAACAATACTTTTGCACATATTTTTCTCAATGTACATAATATCAAGAAAATATCTCACACCTAGAATCCTCCAATAAGGTAGGTCAAAGAAAATGAACATCTTCTTCCTCCCGCTTAACCCAACATCTCTTGCAAAAGATTTTCCAAATAGACATTTCATATTTTTCACCTTTTAATATACGTGTTCACCAATCAAAGGTTGAGGTGCCTTGTTCTCTTTCCATTTTCCATTGCAATATTTTTTCAGTGCTAGTAAGGATGCTCCTGAAGCAACCATCTTCGATGTTCTATGTAGGAATTCTACAGGCCATGCTTCAATCAAATTGAATGGGTACCATCTTCACAAATTGGACATCCAAGTTGGCATTTAATGTTGGGAAAATCACTATCAGTCCCAAGGTACGGAATTAATCACAAAAAAGTCTCATTGTCAAAATGGTTTTTCATATTGTCAAAATGGCTTTATTAGTTGATAAAATGTCTCTATGAAAATCTCGTTGTGAAAATGGCTTCTTATATTGTCAAAATTGCTTTTTATGTTGCCAAAAATTATTCGGGTTTCTAAAATTCTACAAGTCGGAGGAAAAATCAGAGAATTTTTTACAAGAAACAAAGTTATTTTGACAACATAAAAAACCATTTTTACAACGAGATTTTCATAGGATATTTTAACAACTAAGCCCTTTTGACAACATGAAAAACTATTTTGACAACGAGACTTTTTTGTGAAAGGAATTCATCAATTAATCACAAAAAAGTCCCTAGAGGGGAATTTGGTATGAGACTTTTTTGTGATTAATTCGTACCTTGGGACCTGATAGTGATTTTCCCTTTAATGTTTTATCATAACAAATTACCATATGCCATAAACATATGCCAGAAAGTCATTGACAGTCCAAAAAGCATGGCTCTCAACTTGAATGTTTCTTCCTTGTGAGCATCATACATATTGTGACCCCATCATCCTACAAATTCTTCAAATCTTCAATTAGTGGAGTCATGTAAACATCTATGTCATTCCTGATTGCTTGGGCCTCAAAAATAGCATAGATACCATGGAGTACTTGCTTGCACCATATTCTGATAAGCTATTATTTGGGGATTTTATCACTATTGTTGGACTTAAATTGCATTAATTATGGTTAATTGTGATTGAAGTTGTTTGCATGAAATTAAGGTTAAAAGGGACAAAAGTGTCATATATTTCATGATTTACCTTAATTGATTGATTTTTGGAATATAAGGTATTGCATTTTGGATTATTTTCTTTGCAGATCAATTTAGAGAAAATTGTAGAAAAGCACCCAGAATTTATAGAAACTACAAATCAACGAAGAAAGGTACCAGAGAAAAATATAGAAAATGGCCAGAGTTTTGAAAATTACAGTTTGACCCAACAAAAGTTTTAAAATTTGCAGTTTAGACGCTCAACAAACTTTTTCAAATGTTACTTGAGTCCCCAGTCAAAAAGCATTTTGACCTTCTTCAAGCTTAACAGATCCACATTTTGAGAGCTGGAGAGTGCGCCGCGGCTTCACAATAGCTGGAGACAAGATTACCACTTCAAAAATATTATTTGAGATGTAGTGGATTAAAGTCTTACGTTTAGTATCAAAATAAATCTCTTCCCAAAATCCTACAAGGATATTATAATATAAAATTTAATTAAGGACGAGAAGAGGGTGTAAATTAAACTTACACTCAAATACATATGTGTGTGTCTATATAGATATATGGGATTAACATATCTGTCACCGTAGAAAAATTACTCTGCAGCTTTGAAGCACTGACACACCATTTTTGTGGCGATTTGTGCGTCGGACGGTGTCGGACACCAACACTCGTCCGACACGTGTGCCGGACGTCGTCAACGCTGGCCGACGCGTTGACCGATCTGACACGCGTCCTTGACTGTGTCAGACACGGTCAAAGGGAAACCTTTGAAAAAAATTAAAAAAAAAAACAAAACAAAAAATGCCGTAAAGAACGCAGAAGTCGGAAGAGATAGATATTGAGAATCAGTTAATCAGATCGCACTATACAGACTGTCTAGGTCATTTTCTGAAACACACCTAATCTTCGCGGCACTCTACTCTCCTTATGTACCTATTCTTCTCCCTTCGCCCAAGTCCAGTAAAGTTCCTTTGCCGCCGGACACCGCCGCTCCCTTCTCCAATTCCAGATCTGAACCTGAGCTTCTGGCTTCGTTTGCCTTCGACGGGTAAGATTGTCGATTAGAACCTCTGTGATCTGCATACTCACTGATCTGGCTTTACGCTTTCCCGTGAAGTTTAAAATATTTATTTTCTCTTCCATGGCTTGTTCTAGTGAAAGTGGCCATTCATGCGTGTCCAACTTGTATTGCACTACTGTGCATCTTTGACTATTGTTTTGTTTTATTTGTTTTGCTTTTGCAACAGCAAAGCAAAACTTTTTTAATCAAAAGAAGTTTTGTTTTATTTGTTTTGCAATAGCAAAGCAAAAGTTTTTTAAACAAAAGACGTGAGTGCACAAGACACGCATAAATATCTTTATCCCTTGGTTAGACTTTTTTAATTGACCTTATTTTAGTGCGTCTTTTGTTTTGCTCGAACTGTTTAGTGCGTCTTGGAGAACTTATAATTTTTTTGATTAATTTTTCTTTTGTTTGACTTATTTATAGTATGGATGTATGGATCGTTCAAGTTCTGTCGGTGCTATTAGTCTTGCTGCTTCTAGTGCTGATGAATTACTGAATAAGCCATTATGGAAAGATATTACTAAATTAGATGCTGGAGTGGAAGCCAGAGGGAATTTGTCTTGGACCTGCAACTTTTGTAAAAAAGATTATAAAAGTTCGTATACTAGGTTAAAGGCTCATTAGTTGAACTTAACGGGCAAAGGAATTACAAGATGTTTATCAGTGCCAAAAAGAGACCAGTTAGAGATGGAAAAATTGGAAGAAGAAGCTACTCAAAGAATGCAAGCTATAAAACCTAGAAGCATACCTTTACCCCCTCCTCTTCTAGCTTGTCCTCGACTCAAAAAAAAAAAAAAAAGAAGAAGAACTAAGAGTCCTATTGAGAACGCATTCAATGTTGGAGAGTGAGAAGAATTAAATCATCTTATTGCTAGAATGTTTTATTCAGCAGGATTGCCATTCAATTTGGCGAAGAACCCATACTTCCGAGCTTCGTATACCTTTGCAACAAATCATAACATTGCAGGTTATTTGCCACCAGGCTATAACATGTTGCGAACCACTTTGTTGCAAAAGGAGAAAGCAAATGTTGATAAATTGTCTGAACCTATTCAAGAGGATTGGACTCATAAGGGGGTGAGTATTGTAAGTGATGGGTGGAGTGATTCACAAAGGAGGCCACTTATTAATTTCATGGCGATATCGATGGTAGAGCAATGTTTTTAAAATCGTTGATTGCTCGGGGGAGATTAAGGATAAAAATTTCATCTTCAAGTTGCTAAAGGAAGTTATTCAAGAAGTAGGAGAGGCGAATGTGGTTCAAATAATCACGAGATAATGTTGCAAATTGTAAGGGAGCGGGGCAACCGATTGAGCAGAATTTCCATCTATTACCTGGACACCATGTGTTGTTCACACATTGAATTTGGTTGTGAAAAATATTTGTTCTCGCAAAGAATGTGGAGAACAATCAAATAGCATATGAGGAATGCAGTTGGATTTCTGATATTGTAGGAGATGTTGCTCAAATAAAGCTTTTCATTATGAATCATTCTATGAGATTGTCTATCTATAATGAGTTTGTGAATTTGAAGTTGCTTTCTATTGCTGATACTCGTTTTGCCTCAATGATTGTGATGCTGAAGAGATTCAAATTAATAAAGGGTGGTCTCCAAAATATGGTGATAAGTGAAAAATGGATTATTTATAAAGATGATAATCTTGGGAGGGCTAGATTTGTGAAGGAAAAATTATTGGATGATGATTTTTGGGATGCAATTGATTATATACTTGCTTTCACTGCTCCTATTTATGATATGATTAGAGTGTGTCACACTGATAGACCTTGTCTTCACTTGATATATGATATGTGGGATACAATGATTGAGAAAGTGAAGAAAGCTATATACCAAAAAGAAGTAAAGAGAATGGAAGAGAGGTCTTCTTTTTATGATGTGGTGTATCATATTCTTGTGGATCGTTGGACGAAAAATTCAACTCCACTACATTGTTTGGCACATGCTTTGAATCCTAAGTAAGTTTTTTAAAAATGATTGAATTTAAAATTAATACTTCTCTTGATATAATTTGATAATTTTTTTTCTCTTTTAGATACTATAGTCATGGATGGCTCCAAGAAGATTCTAGTCGAGTTCCTCCACACATGGATGTAGAGATTACTCAAGAGCGACAAAAATGCTTAAGAAGATTCTTTCCTGCCTCGGAGGACCGAAACAAGATTACAAGGGAGTATGCAGATTTTATTACCAATGGTGGAACTTTTGGTGATTTAGATGCCATCAATTCTAAATCCACTATGGATCCAAAAGCTTGGTGCCTACTCTATGGTACTTCTACACCTTTACTTCAAAGGATAGCATTGAGACTTGTGCAACAACCCTCCTCTTCATCATGTCTTGAACGTAATTGGAGTACTTATTTTTTTGTGCATTCCATGAAAAGGAATAGGATCACTCCAAAACGTGCTGAAGACTTGGTTTATGTGCATAGTAACCTTCGACTCTTAACAAGAAACAATCCAAGTTATGCACAAGGAGAACATCAAATGTGGGACATTTTGGAGATATATTTGATTCACTTGATGATATTGGAGATCTTGAAGTTGCAGTTTTTCACTTGATGAGCCAGAGCTGGAGGCCATGATTTTACGGGATGGAGATGAAAATATTTAAACTTATGAGTAGTCTACCCGAGTATTGTAGTCATTCCTGCATTTACGCCCCCAAGCATTTTTACTTTCCCCATTTATATTTAGTCAAAATATCCTACTATTTGCTCTCATTCTTCATCGAATTATATGAAGCGATTTACAAATAATGGATTTTCTATTTTTTTTATACTGAGTCACATGAATTTTACCTATCTACACTTTATGGATGTTTTGTATTAAATGTGAATTATAATTTAAAAATATATATTTAATATCAAAACGTGTCGTGTCGAAATTTAGATTTTTTTAGGATTAACGTGTCAGAGTGTCGTGTCGTGTCGTATCTCGTGTCGCGTGTCGGTGTCAGTGCAACATAGCTCTGCAGTAGGTAAAACGACACAATTTCTTCCTCCTTTTTTCTAAAATATCCACCATGGGAAGATGACCTGGGGCCATTAAAGGTATCAAAACGAAGTGGAGCTCAAGCTTATTGTGAGCCATGGCAAGTAAAGTTGTAATTTTTAATGTGTACGTTGTATAAAAAAGGAGGAAGAAATTGTGTTCTTTTACCTGCTGCAGAGTAATTTTTCTGCCACTGATGCATATCCCTATATTTATTTAAGAGTCGGCATCCCAGCTAGGGATCGGAGGACACCAAGTTGGAGTTGGTAGCAAAATGCAAAAGTGAAGTTGTCGTATTGTGTTTCGTCGGGGAACGGCACCAAGTTGGAGTTGGTAGCAAAATGCAAAAGTGAAGTTGTCGTATTGTGTTTCGTCGGGGAACGGCGTCTCGTGAACATATATTCTCTAATTCAAGTGTTACATGTGTAGTTCCCAAACATCTTCAGAAATCTGTCAGGCTGAGATCCCATTTTCCCGTCGAGCCCTTTAAGTCAAGAGAGACAACTGGCCGGTCTAACACATACGATTCTGTTAAGTACTGTAGGTACTATCCCTTCCCTTCTTCCGCTTGCATATCAAGGAATTTGATCCGCGAAGCATCAAAATAATGACAACCCATAATATTGATAACAATAAGAAAATGATGTAGAGGTAAAAATCACCCAATTTAAAAATTCCTAATAAAGTTTTATTATTATTTTTCTTATTTTAAATCTAAATATTATTTTTATTATTATCATTGGATAGAATATTACTTTTATTATTAAATATGGATATTTTTTATACATGAACCAAGAGGCCAGAGTGATATATCCTTCCTTCTGAGCGGCGACAGGGGTACCTTTGAGCTAGGCAGTGGAAAGAGAATGGATAAGAATCTCTTGGAGAAAAACACAGAGCTGGTGAACCAAGAGGATCATCTACGCTTGACATGGCGTGTGCTTGCTAAAGAAGCGAAAGAGGTTTGTTATTTAGCAGGCCCAATGGTAGCTGTGAATTCTTCAACCTTCTTTCTGCAAACTATTTCTTTGATGATGGTGGGTCACTTGGGTGAACTTGCTCAATCTAGCACTGGTGTTTCTATTTCTCTTTGTGGCGTCACTGGCTTCAGTTTTATTGTAAGTAACTTCATCTTCTATTGTGAGATTTATATATTTTCCATTAATAAACTAATAATTGGGGATTTTGGATTTTTTTTATTTTTCTACTTCCTTGACAGTTTGGAATGGCTTCTGCACTTGAAACACTATGTGGGCAAGCGTACGGAGCTAAGCAATATAAGAAGTTTGGTGTTCAATTTCAAACTGGAACCTTCTGTGTTATTGTATGTTGTGTTCCTTTCTGTGTGTTGTGGCTATATTTAGGGAGGTTATTGGTTTTGGTTGGTCAGGACCCTTTAATTGCACATGAAGCTGGCAACTTTGCAGTTTGCTTGATTCCTGCTCTCTTTGGTTACGCAATACTTCAAGCCCTGATTCGATACTATCTTATGCAAAGTTTGATCACTCCTCTTATACTCTCTTCTTCAATTACAATTTGCTTCCACGTAGCTTTTTGTTGGACGCTGGTTTTTAAATCTTCTATGGGTCGTTTTGGAGCAGCATTTGCCATTGGTACTTCATATTGGTTAAATGTGTTCATACTTGCGTTATATATGAAGTTCTCTGATTCTTGTGCAAAGACTCGAGTTTCTATTTCCATGGAGATTTTCCATGGGATTGGAGAGTTCTTTCGCTTTGCTATTCCTTCAGTTATAATGATTTGGTATTATTCTTCTCTACACACACACAATACTAATACGACTTTCTGTATATTTATATGTTTTACCTTGAACATTGATATTGATTATTGAATATTTCAGCTTCCAATGGTGGTCATACGAGGTAGGTACGCTGTTGGCCGGTCTTCTGCGGCCAAACCCCGAGCTTGAAACTTCAATTTTAGCCGTATGGTACGCATGCAGTTGGCTTTTCTTTATGTTTCTGTTTCCGTAATCTATCACAAGTTTAGTCCCTTAACTTATGTCGAGTTTCAGTTAATCCCTGATTTTTTTTATTTTTTCATTTTTTAGAAAAGGTCTTTTCAGTCCTTTATATGTGCCTAATTGGGAAGGCGTTCCAACACCTAAAAGTCAAGTCAAAAAAGCTCAGTAGGAAAAGAAAGCTTATTTATATTTGTATGGTGTTTGGGTTAGCTTATTTGTGACTGGCCTTCTCAAAAAAGTAGCTTTTGATTAGAAGCCAAAATTATGTGCTTCTGAGAGCGTTGAGCCAAATTCCCACACCTCCTTGGCATCTTGTCGTGCGAGCGATGAATATTAAATTCCCACTCCTCATTGGAAAAGAGAGAAGATGACGAGTCTGCCAATGCACTTTGTTATCCAGGAAAGAATATGATGAGTCAAGCCTCCACACTACAATCTAAGCTCTACCTCATCTCTTCTGACCTCCTACAACCTCGGACAGCGGCTGTGATGGGATAATGGAGTTGGTGTGATGGTGGTGAAGGAAGGCCAAAGATGAGAGAGAAAGGATCGAAGGTTTAGAGGTGTCTCCAAGGCACCACCGCGGCTGAAGCTCTGGTTGATTACTCCGATGGTGAATACGGAGGGAGTGGCGGAGGAGGTTGATGGTGGTGGTGAAACCTATGGCAACCGTGGTGGTGGAGTAAAGGTGGGTGATTTTGGAAGTGAGATGTTGGGTTGAGGAAGAAGAAGCCGATCCAAGTATTAAGAAAGTAAGAATAGGAAGAAATTCTGATTGTATTTCCTCTATTCATAATGTGTGAGTACAAGCTACTTATAAATAAATTGATAACCACTATCTTTAACTAATTCCTGAAAATAGGTAGATCTGTTTCAGTAGATAAAAGATTATGGAATGGAATTTGGACGCTAGAGGTCCCAGTGTAGGTTAAATAGTTCAAATGGAAAGTGGCAAAAGGTGCTGTCCCGACTAGAGAAGCCTTATGGAGGAAAAGGTGTGTATCCTCTTCTACTTGTCTTGTGTGTAATGCTGAACCTGAAACTCTTGAACATTTATTGTCTCTTTGTAATAAATCGCAAGTAGTGTGGTCTGGAAGCTCACTGGGATTAAAGTTTGACAGTAGAAACATTTCTAGGATGGATAATTGGTTGGTAGATATATTGTATGATGAGGAATACACTGCAAAGGCTAAGGCTCTTGTAGCTTGTTTGCTATGGCAAATTTCGAAGGCACGATGTGATTTTGTGTTTGAGAATAAGGTATATGACCCCATGTTTGTGATTCAAATTGCTGCTGAATTGGTTGAGTCCTTTTGGAATGCAAATAGATGGAATAACGAAGAGAGTAAAACACAAGACCCAGGAGTGAAGGAACAAAGCCAATTGATGGGAGGTAGTGGAATCAGCTTTGATATTACTGTATGGGGCGATGGGGCTTATAGTGGCAGTCAGAGTGTGGCTGGGATGGGTATTGTGGCAAGAAACAGTGATGGTAGATACTTATGCATACAGGGAATGATGGTAGAGGCAATGTCACCTTTTATGGATGAGGCATCTGCTATGTTACAGGGAATGAAGTGGTGCGTGATGAATGGGTTTGGATCAGTGAGGATCAAATCAGATTGTCTTTCACTTATTCAAGCAGTGAATAATGTTGCACCTTGCCCTGAGTAGCAGAGCTTGAGTGGTGTTAGTATGTTATCAGTTCGATCGTTCTGAGCTTTCTAGTTTGTAAGATTGTGATATTCTGGTTTTTGATGGAATGAAATATTTGCTATTGATGCCAACAAAAGCTTTGTATAAAGTTAAATTTTAATCCGTTGTGCATATGATTTAATGTTAATGAGCATTGCATCAACTACTACAACAATAATATACCTCGAACTAATTCTCTGTATAAATTTGAATTTGTGACCAGTACATCACTGACCAGTACAATCTATTCAATACCAGAATCGATTGGCTCAGCTGCAAGGTTAGTATCACATAATTAACATCCATCAATATATTCATATGTTTTCATCTATATTCATATCTAAGTTAAATTAGTGCAGCTTCTTAATTAATCAAAATTTTTTAATTATTCAGCACAAGAGTTTCAAATACATTAGGAGCTGGAAGTCCACAAGCAGCACGAGTGTCTGCCTTTTGTTCAATGGTGCTAATGCTTTGTGAGGCTTTTATAGTGAGCTCAATTGTTTTCGCCAGCAGAAGTGTTTTAGGTCATGTTTTTAGCAACGAGCCAGATGTAATACGCTATGTCACAGACATAACTCCTATATTAGCTATATCTGTTTTCGTGAGCTCCGTACAAGGTACCCTTACAGGTAAAATCTTTCATTCCAATATAGGGTCTGCTTGGTTTCCAATTTCCAATACTGTTTTTAGGGAAAATTGGGAAAAATCCCTATTGCGAATTTTATTGGTGAGAAGGATTTGATAAATTTTTATATACATACTCTGCAAATTTTCTATCTACAGAGTACCCATACTCTTATTTAGGTCCTTACCACCAATAAACTTTTAATGCAAGACTTTTTCCCAATTTTCCCCTCTTTTTTGTTTTGAAAAACATAAAAAAATAAAATATGCTAGCAAATGTGTTTTCGGTTGTGTTCTTTTTTATTTTATTTTTATGTGAACAGTTATGTTTCTGAAACACCCAAAATAAAAATTGAAATTTTGTTTTGAAAGACGAAAAAACGTCAGAACATCATCCTTTTGATGCTTTCTTACTTTTTGTTTAAAATTAGATAAGAGAAAAGAGTGTACTCCTCTGGCACGAAGGTAGTATTTTCATTAGTGATAATCATACTATAAAACAAACTATTATTTTACCCTTCACTTCACTTTTTTAGATATATTTTTCAAATTATTGTTTCCAAAACTTGTTCTAAGAAATTTACTCTCCAAAATTGTCCTAAGAACAGAAAAATCGATAGTATAATCAAATAATCCCGTATCTTATTGCATTTAAACTTCCTTTTTTTTTTTTTTTTTTTTGGTTCTATGAAATCTAATTCTTGTCCAAAATATAGGGATTGTGAGGGGAAGTGGGTGGCAACACATAGGAGCATATGTAAATTTCGGATCTTACTATGTTTTTGGCCTTCCACTTGCTGCAATTTTGGGGTTTTGGGTACACATGAGAGCAAAAGGCCTTTGGCTTGGAGTAACAGCTGGTACAATTAGCCAATTGATTGTGCTATTGATTGTTGTAAGCTGTACAGATTGGGAAAAAGAGGTTTGTTCTACACACTTTCAAGAATACCATTTTTTCAATTTATCATCTTCAAATTTGATGTATGGTCTCTTTTACTTTTAAGGTTATGCAGTAACATTTCAAGATTTATGTAATGCTTAATTATTTGAAATGTTCTCATTATGGGAGAGTCTGAACTCGCAGGCAAGACTGGCTAGGGAAAGGGCACTCAAGGGACCTTTGGCAGAAGAAGAAGAAGAAAATGTAATGATTTGATCAAACAGAGTTTATTAATTAATTTTTGTGCTCTGCAAACTAGTGACATTCTTTTGACGTTTGGCCACTAATTTGAGGATATCTTGCCTAGCAAAAAAAAATTTACTCTCTCCAGTTCTAATTATAAGATTTAGTTGACTTTTTTTAGAGAGATTAAGAAAGCTAAATAAGTTACTTAATCATTTTATATGTTATGTATCCTTATATTATATATTAATTTATTAGTCAAACTAATTAGTTTGAAGAAAAAAAATAAAAATAAAGATACTCTAAAGTCATTCAATTATCTTCCTTAGTCTCTCCAAAAAAATCAATTAGGTTTTATAATTAAGACCGGATGGAGTAATATCTCGGGGCAATATGTGTTCCACTCCTTTCACACCCACATTGCGTATTGTCTGTTAGTTCTCAATATGTTTTGATGATTAACAACAAATGTAAAACATGTTTTGAAGTTTGCAAAGTTGTTTTAAAAACACTCGAAAGTTGCAAACCTGCAGTTTGCATCCGCAAACTCGAGTATTGGACAGCCAATCGCAGTTTGCCTTTGCAAACTCGAGTATTGGACGACCCAATACTGCGGTTTGCTTGGTAAACTCGAGTATAGGGCATACGAGAAAGAAACCAAGTTTTCAGCCAAAGTCCATACGCGGTTGCTCTTGCAAACTCGAGTATGGGACGACCAATCGCAGTTGCTTAGCAAACTCGAGTATAGGCCATACGTAAAGAAACCAAGTTTTCAACCAAAGTCGATCTTTGCAGTTTGCATAGGCAAACTCGAGTATTGAATGGTCAATACTGCAGTTTGCATGGGTAAACTCGAGTATCGAACTTCTTGTGAATCAAAGGATTTTTCCAACTTAGTCAATACTGCGTTTGCATTTGCAAACTCGAGTATTGGACAGCCAATACTGCAGTTTGCTTGGCAAACTCGAGTATTGGACTTCCAGAAGCAAAACAAGTTTTTCAAACAAAGTCAAAACTGCGGTTTCCAAAACCAAACTCGAGTATTGACCTTCCAGAGAGAAAAGGATTTTTCAAGATAAATCAATACTGCGGTTGCATTGGCAAACTCGAGTATTAAATGGTCAATACTTTGCAGTTTTGCGTTGCTAAACTCGAGTATTGGACTTCCAGAGAGCAAATGGATTTTTCGAGTTAAACCCATATCGCAGTTTGCATAGGCAAACTCGAGTATAGGTCTTGTCTTTCAAATACAAGACACGATGGCTTGCCTCGAAAAGTGAAAACTCGAGTATCCAATTGATCTGCAGTTTGGTCACTTGTGAACAAGTGCCATACTCGAGTTTACAAGAACAAACCGCTAAAGTATGCAACGCAAAAACTACGTTTTGAATTATACGAATTCTTGAATCACTCTTGTTTGTTCCAAATGCTTTCGTGAACCATTCACTTATGATCCCAGATATGTTTAACAAGTTTATTTAGTGGATTTCAGCTAGCACAGATGAAAATTAATGAAGATCAAGGGAAAAAGCATAAAGTGGTCGAGCATTTATTGCACTTCGTAAATTAACATCCTTTTGGTTAATCCATCGAGCACGAACTCTCAACGTTCAAAAACACTTTCTTCATCAAGCAAATTCTTCTCCAACGGCAAATCCTCGAGTTCCACATCGACCATATCAAGATCTGGATTAGTTGGAGCTTAGAGAGAGAAGATGACCGGACTTAATGCTAATCACCTACAACGGTTGGATTCATCATTCAACGGTCATTTAATGTTCTCTACCTATAAATAGAGTTCATTAACTTCTTCTCAAGCCGATACACCTACGAGAGCGAAAATTTACTAAGTGTCATTTATTGTGTTCAGCTTTCACTTGTATTGTATCAATCGATACTTGCACTTCAGTGTTCATTTTATCTCGCTCCGTAAGAGAGTTATATCTCGTAAATCATTTATTGATTGAGATAACCACAAGTCGGGGACTTGGTGGTTGGGTGTATTGATTACAACTTGTAAGGGGAGTGAGTTCTAGAGAGAGAACTACTCTTGAGTACGAGTGTGTAATCGGTTTGTGAGTATAGTGGATTGAAAATCCCAAGTGTGGCTTGGGACTGGATGTAGGTCAACGATAAGACCGAACCAGGATAATTTCTATTGTGCAAGCTTTCCTTCCCTTCCTCCTCTGTCTATCTCTCGGTTTCATTACTTCAAAACAGGGCATATTTCTAAAAGTTTTTAAAATACCCAATTCACCCCCCCCTCTTGGGTATATAGCTCCATTTACATTGTCTCCCTTTGTGTGTAATATCACTTGATAGTTGAATCCTAAGGCCCCAAGTATGAGCGTCGGTCAAACGATGTGGTCAAATTTGTCAACATCAGTTTGCTTTACTTTTTCTTGCTCGCATAGCATTTGACCAATGTACTCTATGGAAATATAGTTCATCTACATTAATATAGAGAAAATGATATTAGAAGTGAAAAAAGGGTGGCTTAATGCACGTAGCTCTTTACCCTATAAATGGAGATTTGTTTTTAAGATTTGAATAATTGACCTTTATGTCTCTGCTTTTTTATATAGACATTTATTTCACCTGACAGCAACATTACCAGTATGCTGAGACTCACTGTCTTCAAGATGAATAATTCTTCACGCGACTGAAGGATTGCAATCATGCCTCTGGTGACTGAAGGATTGTAGGTATCCTCACACACAATTCGTCCCACATTCATAATTCTCTAACTTAAGATTTTAATTGGCGCACAACAAGCATGGTTCAGTTTTCCTAACAGAAGTTTTGGATGGGATGTCTGGGTCGTAAGCGGAACCGAGACACCCTCAGGACAGAACGAAACGAGTTACGTGACAGAAAATCCATCTCGCCCCTGTTTACTGGGAGATGCCTGTCCTAGTCGGTTCTGTCACGTAAACACCCCTCGTTGTAGTAATTATGGATAGAACCACTATGTCAACAGCAACGAAGTAAACATGGAGCCTCATTCGCTGTGTCCAAGTCTATCACACAACAATAGGATATATTCAACCACTATAAATAACTGCAACTATTATTCACGCCACTTGGCATAAAAAAATTATAAACCACCACAACGTTGTAGTGACGTTTAGAGCCAAATTGCTACGAATTCTCATACAATTTGGTGATAGTCAACTCCTCAACTTGTAGCAGTTTTGCCATTAACCGCTACTAGTTCTAGAACTTGTATCAATTTATTGAAACCACTACAAAATAGCCTTCACTATATATATATATATATATAAGTGTTAAAAGTTTATCTTGGAGGCTATGCATTCACTTGTTTATCAGTTTTTAAAATAAACGTCTGATAATAATTTAATATTTGTTGCTCTCTTCATATAATTATAAAGCTTTTTATTTCAGAATTTTTTTAATAGAAAAAATAGAGGTTGTTTGAAAATTAACGCATTGCAATTTCTATTATACAAGCTATGTATACACTTAACCAAAGAAAAATTGAACAACAAAACCAAAAGGAACCAATTTCTCTACCTATCCCTATCTTGGGATAGGTAGGGAGAGCTCTTCTAGATCTGGATTGTCCATATCAAATTTGGACGGTCCATATTTAATTTTTTAGCTGCCAATTTTTAAATAAAAAATCATTTTTAAAAAATATGTTAGCTAAAAAATTATTTTTATTTTAGATTCTCTACCCATTAAAATGATTATTTCTTAAAAAAGATAAGAGGTAAAAAAATTAAAGAGAAGAGGTTCCCCTACCCATCCTTATATGGGTAGGGAAACTGATCCCAAAACCAAATAGAGCAAAGCAGAAACAAAATTAGAATAATAAAAAAACTCTATATACAAAGCACTCCGCTCGTTTTTTATGTCAAACTATCAAGTTCAGAGTAATGTGTGTAATTTGGATAACTTTTAATATTGAACACTCCAAACAATAAAGCAGTCCTCTTCTTTTGACAAAATAAACTCAACTACTCCTTCATTCAGAAGAGACTGGAAAAAAGATTGTTCCCATCCAAAATTTAGTATCAGAATTATTCCCACTACTTGTTGAAGTTAACCCATTTTTAACTGATCATTCATATCCCCATCATCGTGATCAATTTCTCCTGTTGAGACGCACTTGGTCTTTCTAATTCTCACCCCACTATATTGGTCACTCATATTTCTAGCATTTATCCAACTACATATGATCCATCTGAATATCCCCTAAATGTTGAATCTCCATGTATAATTTTACATTTGACCAAACCTAATACAAGAATTCTATAATTCTGTATATCAATTCTATATTAAAAAAGATTGAAAAATATGAAAAATACATATTATATTTAGGATTAAGATCAACTTCTTAAATAAATTACATATAAAGGATAGAAGGAAGTGTATATTTTCTTCTTTTTTCTCTTAGAATCTCATCTCAACCTTAGATTAAAAAATGGACGCTTAGATTTCATCATTTATAAAAATATTATCATAGTATTTTATAAATTAATTTTACAAATTTGTGTTTGTATTGCAATTATAAATGTGCTGAGAAAATTTTAACACTTTAAATTTATTAATTTATGTTGAAAATAATAATTTTATAAAATATTGAATCTAGATTATCCATTTTTTATATGATGGTGAACATGAGATTATGAGAATATAAGAAAGAGGAAAATGAGAGAGCCCAAACCCTCCTCTCCACTATAGATTCTCTTTCTTCCATAGAAATGAGGGTAGTGTGTGTGTGTCTATATATATATATATATATATTGTTGTCTCGATTAACAGAGGTGTCTAGTCCATTGGACTAGTACGTTAATGGTCATGCGGTGAACCCAGTTAATATAATAAAAATTCGTTATTATTGTTGTTTTAAAGAGTTGAGACCTTGTAGGTCAATCACATCAAATTCCTCTTTTAAAACCTTTTCAATATCAAGATTATGAGTCAGATCTTAGTATGATGAGTGTGAATTATGGGGGGAAAAATCATTTATCGTATGTTTGGATTATTAGCAGAATCTATTTTTTCAATATGATTTATAATATACGAGATAAATATATAAGATAAGTTTTATCTCAACTTTTACATAGACATGAATTTCCAATGCTTGCTCAAAGATGCCTTTAAAACATTTACGATATGACCCATTTAGGCTCACCCGCAAGGTCCAAGTCCCGACTCCTGGCCTGGTCAAGCAAAACAAAAGAATCAAGAATCAATAAATAATAAGAGCCTTTTTGACAACATGAAAAACCATTTTGACAACGAGACTTTTTTGTGAGAGGAATTCAGCAATTAATCACACAAAAAAAATATCCCTAGAGGGGAATTCAGTATGAGATTTTTTTGTTATTAATTTAGTACCTTAGGACGATAGTGATTTTACCTTTATTGTTTTATCATAACAAATTACCATATGCTATAAACATATGCCGGAAAGTCATTGACAGTCCAAAGAGCATGGCTCTCAATTTGAATGTTTCTTCTTTGTGAGCATCATACATATCATGACCCCATCATCCCACAAATTCTTCAAATCTTCAATTAGTGAAGTCAGGTAGACATCTATGTCATTCCCGGTTGCTTGGGCCTCGAAAATAGCTTGGGCCTCGAAAATAGCATAGATAACATGGAGTACTTGATTGCACTATATTTGGGGATTTTATCACTATTGTTGGAATATAAGGTATTACATTTTGGGTTATTTGCTTTGCAGATCAATATAGTGAAAATTGTAGAAAAGGACCTAGAATTTAGAGAAACTACAAATTAATGAAGGTACCAGAGAAAAATATAGAAAATGGCCAGAGTTTTGAAAATTACAGTTTGACCCAACAAAAGTTTTAAAATTTGCAGTTTAGACGCTGAACAAACTTTTTTAAATGTTATTTGAGTCCCCAGTCAAAAAGCATGTTGACCTTCTTTAATTTCTTTTTCTGCTCGAACATTTTGACCTTCTTCAAGCTTTGCAGATCGACACATTTTGAGAGCTGGAGAGTGCGCCGCAGCTTCACCAATAGCTGGAGACGAGATTACCGCTTTTTTTTTTTTTTTTTAACTCTATTGATGCACACACACATCTAATTTTTTTTTTTTTTAAACAAATATTATTTGAGATGTAGTGGATTTATTTATTTTTTTATTTTTTTGATGTAGTGGATTAAATCTTATGTGATCCAAATAAATCTCTTCCCAACATCCTACAAAGATATTATAATATAAAATCTAATTAAGGACAGGAGAGGGTATAAATCAAACATACATTCAAATAATATGTGTGTGTCTATATATATGTATATATATATTTAAGAGTTGGCATCCTAGCTAGGGAGGAGCCGGGTCCAAGTTTTTTGGTCAAAGAGCCGGGTCCAAGTTGGCTGATAGCAAAATGCAAAAGTGAAGTTGTCGTATGTGTGTTTCATCGCGGGAACGGCGTCTGGTGTACATATATCCTGTAATTCAATTATTCCATGTGCAGTTCCCAAGCATCTTCAGAAATCTGTCAGGCTGAGATTCCATTTTTCCGTCGAGCCCTTTAAGTCAACAGATACAGCTGGCCGGTCTAACACATAATACTCTTCTGTTAATGACATCCCATAACATTGCTAACAGTGGACATCTAAGTCTGAATTTCTATATTTTAATTGAGATTTTTCTTATTTTAAATCTAAATATTATTTTTATTATTAAATATGGACATTTTTCATACATGAACCAAGACGCCAGAGTGATATATCCTTCCTTCTAAGCGGCGACAGGGGGTACCTTTGAGCTAGGTAGTGGAAAGAAAATGGATAAGAATCTCTTGGAAGAAAACACAGAGCTGGTGAACCAAGAGGATCATCTACGCTTGACATGGCGTGTGCTTGCTGAAGAAGCCAAAGAGGTTTGTTATTTGGCAGGCCCAATGGTAGCTGTGAATTATTCAACCTACTTTCTGCAAACTATTTCTGTGATGATGGTGGGTCACTTGGGTGAACTTGCTCAATCTAGCACCGCTGTTTCTGTTTCTCTTTGTGCCGTCACTGGTTTCAGTGTTATTGTAAGCAACTTCATCTTCTATTGTGAGATTTATATATTTTCCTTTAATAAACTAATAGTTGGGGATTTTGGATTTTTTTATTTTTCTACTTCCTTGACAGTTTGGAATGGCTTCTGCACTTGAAACACTATGTGGGCAAGCCTACGGAGCTAAGCAATATAAGAAGTTTGGTGTTCAATTTCAAACTGGAACCTTCTGTCTTATTGTATGTTGCGTTCCTTTCTGTGTGTTGTGGCTATATTTAGGGAGGTTATTGGTTTTGGTTGGTCAAGACCCTTTAATTGCACAAGAAGCTGGCAAATTTGCAGTTTGCTTGATTCCTGCTCTCTTTGGTTACGCAATACTTCAAGCCCTGATTCGATACTATCTGATGCAAAGTTTAATCACTCCTCTTATACTCTCTTCTTCAATTACAATTTGCTTCCACGTAGCTTTTTGTTGGACGCTGGTTTTTAAATCTTCTATGGGTCGTTTTGGAGGAGCGTTTGCCATTGGTACTTCATATTGGTTAAATGTGTTCATACTTGCGTTATATATGAAGTTCTCTGATTCTTGTGCAAAAACTCGAGTTTCTATTTCCATGGAGATTTTCCATGGGATTGGAGAGTTCTTTCGCTTTGCTATTCCTTCAGCTATAATGATTTGGTATTATTCTTCTCTACATACACAAAATATTAATACGACTTTCTGTAAATATATGTTTTACCTTGAACATTGATATTGATTATTGAATATTTCAGCTTCCAATGGTGGTCATACGAGGTAGGTACGCTGTTGGCGGGTCTTCTACGACCAAACCCCGAGCTTGAAACTTCAATTTTAGCCGTATGGTATGATGTTGGCTTTTCTTTATGTTTCTGTTTCCATAATCTATCACAAGTTTAGTCCTTTACTTATATACAGTTTCAGGTTAATCCCTTAATTTTTTTTCCCCTCTTCAAAAAGGTCTCTTCAGTCCTTTATATGTGCCTATTTGGGAAGGCGTTCCAACGCCTAAAAGTCTAGTGGGTTTAGACAAAAAAAGCTCTGTAGGAATTTATATAAAAAAAAAAAAAAAAAAAAAAAAAAAAAACTATTTGTATGGTGTTTGGGTTGGCATATTTGTGACTGGCCTTCTTAAAAAAGTAGCTGAAATTATGTGTTCCTGAGAGCATTGGGCCGAATTCTCACACCTTCTTGGCATCCTGTTGTGCGGGCGATGAATATTAAGGACCCGTTTGTTTCGCGGAAAGAGGGCGCTGGAAAGGGAAGATGGGAGACTTCCCGCGGAAAAAACGTGTTTGTTTGTCTCATCTTCCTTCGAGTAGCATTCCCGCCAGTTCGAATCTTCCATCATCCGTAGGAATGTGCTTTCCCTCCAAAAGAGGCGGGAATGTTAAAATCGTGCCAGGAGAGTGAAAATGTCAGACAAAAAGGCCCCTTGAAAACACTGTACCTATTTATCAAAAGCACGAGGAAGGCGCGAGCTGGAGCTGGACGAAGCTGTCGATGAAGACACTGTACCTATTTGTCAAAAAGCAGGAGGAAAGCGCGAGCTGGAGCTAGGCGAATCTGTCGGTGAAGAAGCTTGGAAAAACAGTGGGCGTTTTTCGGCGAAGGTAAAGTTTATCCCAGGGAACAGAGCTGCATTTGGAGGTCAGTATACATTCGAAAGAAAATAATCTTCTGTGATTTACCGGTAGGTTTTAAATTCCCACTCCTCACTGGAAAAGAGAGAAGACGACGAATTTGCCAATGCACTTTGTTATTCAGAAAAGAATATGATGAGTCGACCCTCCACGCTGCAATCTAAGCTTTGCCTCATGTCTCCCGACCTCCTACAAACTCGGACAGAGGCGGTGATGGGATAACGGAGTTGGTGTGATGGTGGTGAAGGAAGACCAAAGGTGAGAGACAGAAAGGATTGAAGGTTTAGAGGTGACCGCCTATGGCTCTTCCGTGGGATCCAGTAGTCACCACGGCTTAAGCTCTGGTTCAATTACTCCGATGGTGAATACGGAGGGAGTGGTGGAGGAGGTCGATGGTGGTGGTGAAACCTACGGCAACCGTGATGGTGGAGTGAAGGTGGGTTATTTTGGAGGTTAGATGCTAGGTTGAAGAAGAAGAAGAAGCCGATCAAGCTCTCTCTGCCGTGCATGTGATGAATATATATAGTATTCAATAATATTTATTTTCTAAACTTATATTTTAAATAATAATCCAAACAAGTTTTAGTTTGACAAAAAGGTCACTCCTACCACTGTCAATCTAAACACAAATCATATTTACAATATGACTTCTATCCTATCTTTAGCTTGTAAAAATCAGATTGAAACCACCGCTAATTCAAACGGGAATATATTGTGGTCCGGGCTTCAGCAATCAAACCCCAAGCTTGAAACTACAGTTTTGGCCGTATGGTATATGCTTTTCTTAATGTTTCTATTTCCAAAATCTATCATATTTACTATATGCTTTTCAGTTTGATCCTTAATTAAAAAAAGGGCCTTTTCAATCTTTATACATTGTTGGCTGATCTTCAACGACCAAATCCCAAGTATGAAACTTCAGTTTCGGCCGTATGGCATAGGCTTTTCTCAATGTTTCTGTTTCCAAAAGGAAGAAGCCTGCAGTGGCGAAGAAGCTAAACTTGATCTTGTGGATGTACCTATCGGAATGGCAAGGGAAAGTTGCTGAAATCGATGGAGTGGACAGGGGTGTCTTTTAAGGCAAATGAAAAAAGGTTGGGTTTCTGGCAAGAAGCAGCCACCAAGGGATTATGAGCGCCGTAGCTTGGAATTGTCAAGGTTTGGGAGCTACCTTGACAGCTCATCATCTAGGATGAAGTATTTTCCTTATGTTATTTTTCTCTCGAAAACTAGGATGAAAACAGAAAAGCTAGAAAAAATGAGAAGGATGTTCGAGATTGATAGTGGGTTGTATGTGGAACAAGTTGGTTTGTCTGGTGGTTTGGCTTTTTGGTTCTTCTCTACTGTTAACATAGTCTTTGTTTATGGTCCTCCGGAGAAAGAGGACAGGAAGGTATGGTTGGGTAAGCTTATATCTTTAAATCCTGACACTAATACCCCATGAGTAATTATGGGTGACTTCAATGATTTACTATACAGCTCGGATAAAGATGGTGGAAGAATATATGACTTAAGGATCTTAGGAATTTTAATGGGTTCATGGAGGACCTAAATATGATGGAGGTTGACTTAAACGGAGGGCAATTTACCATGATGAATAGAAGGCAAGGGGAGCCCTTTATTGAGGAAAATCTGGATAGGATTGCGTGCAATACGTGCTGGTTTGGAGTGTTTGAGAAGGCGCAGGGGTTTATTTTAGAGGCGGTAGGATCTGATTCTGTCCTTTCTTGCTATGTTTTGAGTACATTGAATCAAGGACCCCATGGAGGTTCAAGTTTGACAGTATTAGGCCAGATGATCCTGAATTGCTTCTGCTGGTTCGGGAGAACTGGTGTTGTAAGATAGAGGACGTGGACTTGGTGTCCGACTTTGAGAGAAATTTGGCAAAAATTAAAAAGGTTTTGACTGAAAAATTTCTAGGCAACAAAAAACTGATTGAAGAGCTGCTGGTGCAATTTAGGGGCTATTATACTCAAGGGTGGGGCTTGGAGGAGGCAAAAAGAGATAGGGAGGTTGCAACCAAGTTCACCGAGTCATTTTTTATTTTTATTTTTTTAAATGTCGATTGAAGAGAGAATGGATGGCGATGTTGATGTTTATGGAGAGAGAATGGACTGCTGCTCCTCTGTTCAACGTCCTTGGTTCTGTGCGATGAAAATGACAAACAATACCTTGTGCGGTTGCCTCCTTCTCTGTCGATGATAGCAGCAGCTGCTCCTCCCCTTTTGTGCAATCATGTTCTCTCTCTCCCTCTCCGGTTTAGATACATTCCTTGGAAGAGGATGACTCCACAATGAAGCCACGTGTCCTTCGTTTGTTTTTTCCTCGCTCCTGTGCCTCTGCTGCTTCATAAAACGATTCAAGTGTGAGAAATCACGTGCGTCATCAAGGGTGACAAATCACGCACCTCATCAAATGTGATGAAAGGACATGAAGGAGCAGACTTTTAAATGAGAAGTAGAGAAAGAATAGACTCTCAAAAGGCCCGACTCTTCACGTTCTTCTATCCTCATCAAAAGTCATGCCTTTTTCCAATTTATGTCTTTGGTTTTTTTAAGAAAAATTTTGTGGGACCTAATTCCCATTAAATCCAAATGGTGCCAATCTTCTTAGATATAATTTTCAATCCCATGCTTGTGCTATCAAGAGGAAAGCAAATAAATATTACTACCTCCGCCGTAAATATACGACATAGTTTGTAGTGTAAATACACTACAAACTATGCTCTACACTTACGACCGGAAGCGTATATAATAAATCCTGGAGACTTAGCTTCCCGGTTTAGCTGCAGTCGACCCACTAACCACCCGCACCCCCCCCCCCCCCCCCAAGGAAAAAAAAAAAAAAGCACGCCAGATGAGTTGAAAAGGCATCTGGTACAGATTGTAAATGTAATAGAAGCTGAAGAGCCTGGGAAGTATTTAGGTCTGCCGGTACTATGGAAATGATCAAAGACAGAAGCCCTATTTCATGAAGGACAGAGTAAGGAAGAAACTAGAGGGCTGGAAACAAAGTCTCTTGTCTGTAGCCAGGAAGGAAATAGTGATCAAAACAGTGACAAGTGTCATTCCGGTATTTACTATGTCTTGCTTTTTGTTTCCCATTACTACTTGTAAGGAACTTGATAGTATGCTTGCTAAATTTTGGTGGGGACAAAAAGGGATAGAAAATATAATTCATTGGGTTAGTTGGAATGCTTTAACTGAATCAAGGCAGGATGGTGGACTGGGGTTTAGAGATTTTCACTTGTTTGACATGGCTTTGTTGGCCAAACAAGGATGGAGAATTTTGAATGAGCCAAACGAAATGTGGTTGAAGATCTTGAAAGGTGTCTACTTCCCGGAGCCTACTTTTTTGGAAGCAAAGAAGGGAGGGAGGGCCTCTTGGGCTTGGGTCAGTTTGTTAGAAGGAAGAACTATTTTACAGGAGAATATCTGTTTCAATGTGGGGAATGGTTTAAGTACACGAATTTGGGGAGATCCTTGGATTCCAAATCTCCCGTCATATAAACTAGGATCAACTACCCCTGCTCAAGATGCAGGAAAATGGAAGGTGGCTGAGCTTATTTCTCCATTTGGTCTGAACCTGAGGTTAATAAAGGATTATATAACAGAAGCTGAAGAAAAGGCTATACTCAGAGTTCTATTACCTAGTAGATCTCGAGAGGATAGAGCATGTTGGGTGGCTAGGAAAAATGGAGAATACTTTGTCAAGGCTGGGTACAAGTGGGCAAAGAAGAACCATCCTTTCCCTCTAAATAGACCAGGTAGATCTGTTTCAGTAGATAAAAGATTATGGAATGGAATTTGGAAGCTAAAGGTCCCAGTTAAGGTTAAATTGTTCGTACGGAAAGTGGCAAAAGGTGCTGTCCCAACTAGAGAAGCCTTATGGAGGAAAAGGTGTGTATCCTCTTCTGTTTGTCTTGTGTGTAATGCTGAACCTGAAAGTCTTGAACATTTATTGTTTCTTTGTAATAAATCGCAAGTAGTGTGGTTTGGAAGCTCGATGGGATTAAAGTTTGACAGTAGAAATATTTCTAGGATGGGTAGTTGGTTGGTAAATATATTGTATGATGAGGAATACACTGCAAAGACTAAGGCTCTTATAGCTTGTTTGTTATGGCAAATTTGAAAGGCACGATGTGGTTATGTGTTTGAGAATAAGGTAATGACCCCATGTCTGTGATTCAAATTGCTGCTGAATTGGTTGAGTCCTTTTGGAATGCAAATAGATGGAATAACGAAGAGAGTAAAACACGAGAACCAGTAGTGAAGGAACAAAGCCAATTGGTGGGAGGTGGTGGAATCAGCTTTGATATTACTGTATGGCGCGATGGTTCTTATAGAAGCAGTCAGAGGGTGGCTGGGATGGGTATTGTGGCAAGAAAAAGTGATGGTAGACACTTGAGCATCCAGGGAATGATGGTGGAGCCAATGTCACCTTTTATGGCTGAGGCATCTGCTATGTTGCAGGGAATAAAGAGGTGCGTGATGAATCGGTTTAGATCAGTGAGGATCAAATCAGATTGTCTTTCACTTATTCAAGCAGTGGATAAGGTTGCACCTTGCCCTGAGTAGGAGAGCTTGAGCAGTGTTAGTATGTTATCAGTTCGATGGTTCTGAGCTTTCTAGTTCGTAAGATTGTGATATTCTGGTTTTTGATGGAATGAAATATTTGCTATTGATGCCAACAAAAGCTTTGTATAAAGTTAAATTTTAATTCGTTGTGCATATGATTTAATGTTAATGAGCATTGCATCAACTACTACAACAATGATATACCTGGAACTAATTCTCTGTATAAATTTGAATTTGTGACCAGTACATCACTGACCTATACAATCTATTCAATACCAGAGTCGATTGGCTCAGCTGCAAGGTTAGTATCACATAATTTACATCCATCAATATATTCATATGTTTTCATCTATATTCATATCCAAGTTAAATTAGTGCAGCTTCTTAATTAATCAATTTTTTTATTATTATTCAGCACAAGAGTTTCAAATACATTAGGAGCTGGAAGTCCACAAGCAGCACGAGTGTCTGCCTTTTGTTCAATGGTGCTAATGCTTTGTGAGGCTTTTATAGTGAGCTCAATTGTCTTCGCCAGCCGAAGTGTTTTAGGTCATGTTTTTAGCAACGAGCCTGATGTAATACGCTATGTCACAGACATAACTCCTATACTAGCTATCTCTATTTTCATGAGCTCCGTACAAGGTACCCTTACAGGTAAAATCTTTCATTCCAATATAGGGTCTGCTTGGTTTCCAATTTCCAATACTGTTTTTAGGGAAAATTGGGAAAAATCCCTATTGCGAATTTTATTGGTGAGAAGGATTTGATAAATTTTTATTTTTATGTGAACAGTTATGTGTTCTGAAATACCCAAAAAAAAAAAAAAATTGTTTTTTTTTTTCTGAAAAGCAAGTCAGAACATCCTTTTGATGCTTTCTTACTTTTTGTTTAAAATTAGATTAGATAAGAGATAGAAAAGAGTGTACTCCTCTGGCTCTAAGGTAGTATTTTCATTAGTGATAATCATACTATAAAAACAAACTATTATTTTAACCTTCACTTCACTTTTTTAGATATATTTTTCAAAATAATGATTCAAACACAGTATTTTTTAGATTATTGTTTCCAAAACTTGTTCTAAGAAATTTACTCTACAAAATTGTCCTAAGAACATAAAAATAGATAGTATAATCAAATAAACCCATATTCTTGTTGGATTTAAACTCTCATTTTTTTCCTGGTTCTATGAAATCTAATTCTTGTCCAAAATATAGGGATTGTGAGGGGAAGTGGGTGGCAACACATAGGAGCATATGTAAATTTCGGATCTTACTATGTTTTTGGCCTTCCACTTGCTGCAATTTTGGGGTTTTGGGTACACATGAGAGCAAAAGGCCTTTGGCTTGGAGTAACAGCTGGTACAATTAGCCAATTGATTGTGCTATTGATTGTTGTAAGCTGTACAGATTGGGAAAAAGAGGTTTGTTCTACACACTTTCAAGAATACCGTTTTTTTCAATATATCATCTTCAAATTTGATGTGTGGTCTCTTTTACTTTTAAGATTATGCAGTAACATTTCAAGATTTATGTAATGCTTAATTATTTGAAATGTTCTCATTATGGGAGAGTCTGAATTCGCAGGCAAGGCTGGCTAGGGAAAGGGCACTCAAGGGACCTTTGGCAGAAGAAGAAGAAGAAAATGTAATGATTTGATCAAACAGAGTTTATTAATTAATTTTTGTGCTCTGCAAACTAGTAACATTCTTGTGACGTTTGGCCACTAATTTGAGGATATCTTGCCTAGCAAAAAAAAAAGTACTCTCTCCGGTCCTAATTAGAAGACTTAGTTGACTTTTTCAGAGAGATCAAGGAAGCTAAATTAATTTAAAAAGCTTTTTTTTTTTTTGCACTAAAAAAGTGCTTTTTTAATCAAAAAAGTCCATCTAAATGGGCCCTTAATCATTTTATATGTTATGTATCCTTATATTATATATTAATTTATTAGTCAAATTAAGTAGTTTGAAGAAAAAAATAAAAATAAAGATACTCTAAAGTAATTTAATTAGTTTCCTTAATCTCTCCAAAAAAGTCAACTAGGTCTTATAATTAGAAGCTGGAAGGAGTAATATCTCCGGGCAATGTGTTCCACTCCTTTCACACCCACATTGGGTCTTGTCTCCCTTTGCGTGTAATATCACTTGATAGTTGAATCCTAAGGCCCCAAGTATGAGTGTCGGTCGAACGATGTGGCCAAATTTGTCAACATCGGTTTGCTTTACTTTTTCTTGTTCGCATAGCATTTGACCAGTGTACTTGTATGGAAATATAGTTCATCTACGTTAATATAGAGAAAATGATATTACAAGTGAGAAAAGGGTGGCTTAATGCACGTCGCTCTTTGCCCTATAAATGGAGATTTGTTTTTTAGATTTGAATAATTGACCTTTATGTCTCTATTTTTTTATATAGACATTTATTTCACCTGGCAGCAACATTAACATTATGTTGAGAGTCTGAGACTCACTCTCTTTAAGATGAATAATTCTTCACGGACTTAAGTGCATAAGGCGTAGCTCAGCGATTGCAATCATGCCTCTGGTGACTGAAGGATTGTAGGTATCCTCACACACAATTCGTCCCACATTCATAATTCTCTAACTCTAAGATTTTAATTGGCGCACAACAAGCATGGTTCAGTTTTCCTAACAGAAGTTTTGGATGGGATGTCTGGGTCATAAGCGGAATCGAGACACCCCAGGACAGAATGAAACGAGTTACGTGACAGAAAATCCATCTCGCCCCTGTTTACTGGGAGATGCCAGTCCTAGTCGGTTCCGTCGGGTAAACACCCCTCGTTGTAGTAATTATGGATAGAACCACTACATCAACAACAACAAAGTAAACTGCAGCCTCATTTTTGTGTCCAAGTCTATCACGCAAGATTAGGATATATTCAACCACTATAAATAACTGCAACTATTATTGACGCCACTTGGCATAAAAAGATTATAAACCACCACAACGTTGTAGTGGCATTTAGAGACAAATTGCTACAAATTCACATACCATTTGGTGATAGTCAACTCCTCGTTGCGAACTTGTAGCAGTTTTGCCATAAACAGCTACTAGTTCTAGAACTTGTATCAATTTATTGAAACCACTACAAAATAGCCTTCACTATATTATGTTTTTTTTTTTTTCAGTGTTAAAAGTTTATCTTGGAGGCTATGTATTCACTTGTTTGATAGTTTTTAAATTAAACGTCCGATAATAATTTAATATTTGTTGCTCTCTTCATATAACTATAAAGCTTTTTATTTCAGAATTATTTTAAAAGAAAAAATAGAGGTTGCTTGAAAATTAACGCATTGCAATTTTTGTTATACAAGCTATGCATACAGTTAACCAAAAATAATTGAACAACAAAACCAAATAGAGCAAAGCAGAAACAACATTAGAATAACAAAAATATCTATATACAAAGCACTCCTCTCTTTTGTATGCCAAACTATCAAGTTCAGAGTAATGTGCGTAATTTGGATAACTTTTAATATTGTCACCCTGTTTGATCATAGGAAATTATGATTCTTTAGCAATTCGAATATACAGTGGCTGGTATTGTTCATTAAATTTCTCCTGAAACACAACCCAGGTCATTGGAATATTCTGAGCCTGCAAAGTAGTTTCTGTATTCCTCCACCAGCGATCTGCATCCCCCTCTAGTTTATAAATGGCCAGCTAAGCCTTTCTTTCTTCGGGACAGCCAAGAACTTGGAAAATTTTCTTAAGTCTCAGAATCCAGTCCTCAGCCGTATCAAATCGCCCTTTGAAAACTGGAGGATTCTGCTTACAAGTGATGAGGGATCTCCTCTAGATCATAATTATGATCATTCCCATTTTCATCATCATTTTCGGTTCTGTTTTGATCCCGCCGAGCTCTTAGTTCATTAATTTATGCTCTCATTTGCTCCATCATTTGTCCCTGCTATTGTTGCATTTTCATCATTTGTTCAGTAAGATTGGGTGCCTGTGGATTCTGTTCTTGTTCTAGCTCCCTCTGTGCTCAAGTTCGTCGTCTCGCCATTACAATTTACTTGCTACATCACAATAGGAATGAATAAGTAATTAAAGATACTAGAATTTACACATCATACTCACATTATTCACATAAAAGTTTTATAGTGGCCACATATTCGATACCTTACAACTATTTTACAAACAGTTACATACCACATCACACTTAGCTATTTTACATTATCACAAGTCATAGTACATCCATGTCCTAACTTTATATTACAGCACAACTACACTGCATTCATAACTATTATACAACGTACTACCCTCATCTCCTGATTCAACCCAGGTTTACATCTCTGATACGACATGTGTCCTGGTGTACTCGAGGAAATCATCAAAGTCATGTGCTTGCTTTCGCTCATGTGCCATTGTTCTATTGAGTAAACGTGTCCAATAGTGAGTTGTTGGGAAGAAATAGAGCACCGTAATCTTCCATTGTGCCAAAGTATACCCCATCATACCATTTAACGTCTGGTCGTCGTATAGTCTCTTCATTTTCCTCATGAAATAACGGTACTGGCTCCTTAGGGTATGCGTATTCGCACAAGCTAACTGATGCTCAGTATAGGCCGCTTCTACCAGACTTAGGTCAATATCCGTCTGATAAGTGATGGGTGGAGGCTCTTCATTGTTAGATGTGTCTTCTTTGCCCACCAGAGGGTGCCGTGGTAATGCTGTAGGTACTTCAGAATCTCCTACGGACGAATGTGGTGATCTGTTATTATCTTCGATGCCTTCTACCTAATTTTCCCCTACTCCTTCCTCTACCTCGGGTAGTGGGTGCACAACGGCAAGAGGTTGCACCATGAATGGAATATTCTCGGGCTTATTCGGGGATACCTGCTCAGGTTCAAGTGCAAGATTAAACAGGTCAGGAATTTCTGGGTTATAAGGTTCACCGAACGCTAGTGGGAAGGCTGGTATAGGTAAGTTTGAGTCAAAATCAGGTACAGGCATTCTAACTCGGGTATCACATTAGGTAAGGCTTTTGGGTCCTGCCGGGTTCTGGAGGGAACAAAGGCACGTAGGGTGGTATCTGTTCTGGATTAGGTGGCAATTCTGGCTCAGGTATGATTAGAGGGATAGGTGGGATCTCAGGGACTGGTGCTATCGGGAGCAAGGGTGGAAAATCAGGCTCTGGAGCAGGTGCAGGTAGATCCCCTCTATGCCTTGCTCTTCCCAGTTCGTCGGCTGCCTTCTCCTTCTCCACTGGTATGCTTGTCCATATCTGGGGTCAGGGTCCATCTTCGCCTACTACATTATACCACTACATTAGTACCCTTAACCGGAAACTTTTACCAGTACTGTCCAAACCATGCTTTGATACCAAAACTGTTAAACCCCTACTGGCTTGCCCTTTAGGGTGGCGGGATAGAAGGATCCCTTTTATAATTTACCTTTCCTATATTATTAGTCCATTTAATTGTAACTCAGAGTATGCGTAACAGAACACAGGATCAGTTTGGACAAACTCATCGTACTGGTAAAAGTAAAGTCGACAAAAAGTAAAGTCCCCGGAGGGTTAAGATATAGTCATCCGGCAGTAAATACCAAAATAATAGGTACAGTTATCCTAAAATATAAAATACACAATATGATAGGGCATCCTTATCACTCATCTGCACTGCCATCCCTACCTCTGCAAAAAGGCCTTCAGACACGTTCCCCTATGTCACCAAAAGCTTCTGAGGTCCGAAAATGGCCCCCAGAGTAACCATCAATACTCATGCATTAAATGTATAATGTGTATGCATGCAACCATGTAAGTATGTAAACACAAATAAGTATGCCAAATATACCACAATATGCAAGCAGACGAACACACAATAACACGTCTTCGCACCGTCAGGCCGCCTTATAGGCAGACCCCGGCAAGCACCCTCAACACTTGGGACATAATCACAAACATGTTCTGTATGCATATTTGGCTAAACACAAAAAAAAAAAAAAAAAAAGAAAAAAAGAAAAACACATATGGCAAGCAACACATACAACAAAACATAAAATTGTTTGAGTAAAGTAGTTACTACCTGATAGGCTTTTACCGTCCTATAAAATATTTACAATGCTTGGAAGCTCCCTCGGTACACTTTTACCCTAAATAACACCAAAACCTTTCTTGCTAGTTCTCATGTTTTTGATGTTTTGATGATAACAATTATAATGTGATTGAATCTTAATTTTAGATGAAAATTTGGAGTTTTGTTTTGCCACTAGTCATTCAATATTTTACCTCCAGGCATATGTTTTGGAAAATCCACTTGAATTGGCAAAATCGTAATTTTCTTGAAAATTCACTTTCAATGGCAAAAGTGTAATTATGCTGAAATTTACATGTTTCCTCTAGTCATTAAGTGTGTTGCCTCAAGTAATTTCCCTTCATTCCAGCATATGCTTGAAATCCCACTTGAAATGGCAAAACCGTAATTATGGAGAAAATTCACTCGATGGCAAAATCGTAAATATGTTGAACTTTCACTCTTTGCCACCTCTAGTCAATTAGTTTTGCCTCAAGTCACTCCCGCAAGTCATTCCCGCAAGTTTTGCAAAATTCACATATAATGGCAAAATCGTGAATACTTTGAAATTCATTTTTAATGACAAAATTGTAATTACGTATTTGAACTTCACCTCATGACTCTAGTCACTACACAATTGCCTCTAGGCAATATGACTCTAGGCATTCTCATGACTCTAGGCAAACCATTCTTTTATTCAATATTTCTATGCTCTCGTTTTTGCCTCCAGTCAAGTAACTCATACCTCTAGGTACATGACTCAAGGCATAAATATATGACTCTAGGCATTTCTTCTTTCATCTTTTCAAACCATCGTATTTGCCCCTAGTCAGAAAGA
This sequence comes from Acacia acuminata, assembly GCA_019022655.1. NCBI lineage: Eukaryota > Viridiplantae > Streptophyta > Magnoliopsida > Fabales > Fabaceae > Acacia > Acacia acuminata. The sequence continues at coordinate 197,847 of JAFJYI010000187.1, forward strand.
TATTGCCTCTAGTCATGATAACTCAAGGCATCATATTTGTTGACTCAAGGCAAAATCTTCAAATGCTTTATTCTTACCTCCAGTCAATTAACATGCCTCTAGTCATGCTCCTCAAGTCATATCATTCTAATTATCAAATCATAGTCTCAGGAAAATCAAAATCAATTGATTATGATTTTGTTTCTTCAAATTATTACTCATTATTATTCTTAATTGCATTTAATCAATTTGTTAATGAGTTACAGATTATTAGGATGAGGATCAACACAGGATGTTCACTAAAGCAATCCGGCATTTATTAAACTTACCTATTCGAGGATCTCAGCCAACAGACATACCTACGCAACATTCGGGCAAGAATATTTCATTTCCTTTGCTGGGTCTTAACAGTCATAATCACAATTACAGGAATAATGACGGCGATCATTCCGACCCTTCTGCTTCATCTCTAAACGGTCATTTTGAAGAGCCTCAACGGATATTTCTTCAATCTTCAACTACTATAAATACTCAAAGGATTGAGTTCATCAAAAAGAACCAACGCATACACAAACAAAGCATACATAGAGTTCAATCTTCATTCTGTTTATATCTTTGGATATTATTGAGCTTCAGTGTTTATCAACATCTACTTTGTAAGAGAGTTCATTTTTGTGTATATCATTCATTGTAAGAATCTCAAGTCGTGGGACTTAGAGATTGGGTAATCCAGTACAACTTGTAAGGGGAGTGTATCCTAGAGAGGATAACTTTCTAGTATAGAGTGTGTATCTGATTGTGTACAATTACAACTTGTAAGGGGGAGTGAGTCCTAGGGAGAAAGGATCATCCTGAGTTACAGAGTGTGTAATTATTCTTGAGTGATAGTAGAAAATCCTAGAGTGTCTGGGTACTCGACGTAGGTCAAGAGTTGGACCGAACCAGTATAATTCCTCTGTGTCATTTCTCTTTACCTTTCTTACTGCTTTCATCGGTTATCCATCATACGTCGAAAGAATTTTTTGAGATCACCTATTTATCCCCCTCTAGGCGATATTCCACCTTCATTTGGTATCAGAGCGTAGGTTTCTCAGTTGGGCTTAACATCCCGAGAAAGATCATGAAAGGAATATTACCTGATGGAGCATCTATCTATCGTCCTCCAGGTTTCAATGGAGAACACTACTCCTTTTGGAAAGCTAAATTTAGAGTCTTCGTTATGGCCACTGAATTTGGTTTATGGAATGTGTTCGAGAAAGGTGATTATAAACCATCTGTCACTAAAGATGGAGTTCTAGCGGTAAAGCGTGAAGAAGAATACGATGAAAATGACAGAAGACTTGTTACCCTAAATAGTAGAGCTATCCTGATGCTTCAAAGCGCTCTCAGTCAATAAGAGTACTTTCGGATTTGCAATCTGACAAGTGCAAAAGACATGTGGAAAGCATTGGAGATTGCGTACGAAGGAACCTCTGGTATAAAGGAGAATCGTATCAACACTCTAACAACGAGAATATGATCTCATACGTATGAAGATTTGGAGAACCCATAGGAGAGTTTCAACTTCGTTTTACTCATTTGATAAATCAATTATCGGCCTTGGGTAAAACATACGAGCAAAACTCTCAAGTCAAGAAAATCCTCAATTTCTTGACTAAAGATTGGGAAGCTAAGGTCACAGCAATCGAAGAAGCCCGTGGAGAATCAATGCAATCAGTTGCTGCTCTATTCGGAAGTCTATCTGAATACGAGAGCAAACTGAAATTCAAGAAGGACTTGGATGAAGTCGACAATAACAGAAATAAAGGTGTTGCTCTGAACGCTGTGAAAGAAAAAGAACCCAATAAGGAAGACGAGGATGACGATGAGATGGCTATGTTCGTTCGAAGGTTCAAAAATTTCTACAAGAGAGATCAAGGCTACAGAAACAGATTTCAGAAAGGAACTTCTATCAGAGAGACAAGAATTCATAGATAAAGATCAAATCATTTGCTACGAGTGTGAGAAGGCGGGCCATATCAAATCGAATGTCCTCATTTGAAGGATAAAGAGAAGGAGAAAATAAGAGATTCAATCACTTCAAGAAGAAAGCATGTATCGCCATATGGGAAGATAGTTCTTCGATGAAGAAAGTGACGAAGAAGAAGTAGCAAATGTCTGTCTAGTTCTTTGAAGAACAATCGAAAATAACGATAAGGTAAGTGACTACGAGCCTACATATGATGAACTATTTTATGAATATAATGAATTACATTCTGAATATAGAAAAATTGCTAGAGAGCTTATTAGTTCAAGAATGAAAATCAAACTACTTGAGCAACAAGCTAAAGATATTCCTCGGTTTGCAAAAATCATTCTTGTGAAAAATGTCCGATCTTGAAAAGAAAAACATTAAACTTACACAAACTCTTGAGAAGTTCACTAAAGGCGGTGAAATGCTTGGAGTTATTTTGAAAGCTCAAAGATTTACAAATGATCGTTCGGGCATAGGTTATAATCCTGTTTTGACAAAAAGAAAGGAAAAAAAAGTGGTGGAAAATCTTATTTAAATTACTTCAAGAAGTCGGTTCATTTTTCAAATCCCTTTACTCATTGCAACTATTGTAATCGAAAGGGTCATAATACTTCATCTTGTTTTCATAAGAAAGATAGAAGAGGTAAACCTATTGGTAATTATCAATAGATACCAAAGGGAACTTATGTTTTCCTGGCTCGAACTAACTCTGAAGGACCCAAGTGTAAATGGGTACCAAAATGTCCATCTAGTGCTTTATGTGTGCAGATTGATTCTGAAAAGAATGGACCTAGACGTATTGAGAAGAATGAGAGTCAAAGAGTTTCTTATGAGCCAAAAATGAGATTCACATCTGTTAGAAGAACTCATGGAGAACTCATTGCTACAACCTTATCCTCAAATCAAAAAAAGCAATGGACACAAACAAGAGGAGTATATTCCACCTTAAGAAAAAACTACCACAGAATACCATTCAACTATCTTGAGGAAAACAAGAAAAGGAGATTCTCTCAAGTATCAAACAAAAGACACTTGAAGTCTATACCTTTTGAGAGAACTTTGCAGACACCCATGAAGCGGTGGGTAAGCAAAGTCGATCCTCCAAGTATCTAAGGTAAAATCTATACAATGGTAAAACCTCCTATGCCATTATCAGTAATAATCATTGAGGTTTTATACTTTGGATATTATGAATAAGCATTGAAAACTATTTTTGAAATTAATTTCTTTCTTATTCCTTGAAAATCTATTTGACAGATTCATTCATAAAACGATTTCATTGTTAAAAAAAAACAAATCTAATTCTTTATGCGAGACACGATAATTTGAAAAGAAATTGTTCCCTATATAAAGTCATGTTAATTCAATGTATTTAGTTGTTATGAATTGATTCTTAAAAGCATATAATTTTGTTCCTACACGCTAACAATGATTGGATCCAAGCAAGGTTGGATACCAAGAGAGAAAAAGTTTTACACCGTATTGTAGGATCAAAGAAAGCTTCTCAAGAGAGCAATTACATAGTGAAATAATTCTACTCTTGAGGAAGCCTAAGAAGCAATGCTTGATGTTGATGATGAATGTCGAAGCAGGAGACATCTACATCAATCTGTCTTAATCAAGCAAGCCTTTGTACAAGGACAAGAGGAATTACGGTGCTATTTAATCTTACCCTATCTTTGTACTTATATGAAATTCATATTTGGGTAAGGAATACTTGTCCACTACTTGCATTCCATTAGCAATCAATCATTTATAACTTTCAAAATGTTTTTGATTGCTAAATAGACCATAAATGAATTCGTGCATAACTTCCGAGTCTATGTTTCGAAATGCACAATTCTAGAATTTGCTTTTGATGTCAATTCACTTTGTTTTGTGAAAATGCATACAAATCTTTTTAAAAATATGCATACTTTAATTGCATTCAAATGATGTTTCAAAATTGGAAGTTAATATTGTATCTTGAATGTTGGATATGCAAATTTCTCTAGTTAAGTTTTTCCTATCATTCACATATTGATGTTTGGTATTCAATATGATGCTTGAACCCCTCATCCTTTATTCTCGACTAGTTGGACCTTATGTCCAACAAGTTGATCATATATGAGTTTCAAGTCTACCTTCAAGAAAAGATTTCAATTTGTGAATCTGTTATGCTTAGCTGGCTGATTATTCCAAGTTTATAAATGTTCATTAGTGCATGGAATATTAATGCATTAACCATTATATGGAGTAACTTACTAGGATAATATTATGCAGCTCTAGTCATATGGACTAAAGAGTTTATGCTTCATCGTTCATGAATCTTAGTAGTCTTCTTGTTACTTAAATTCATCAGCATTTGTCTTCATCTATATTTTGAGTAACAATATCTGCAAATTCATATTCTTGCCTTGATTATTCATTTCTAGATTCATTTCTAGAGGCAAGATTATCTCATAATCAACAGCAAAGTCATTATGCGTAGATATTTCTATTCTACTTAGTCCTTTTGGCTAAAACCATTTCCCTTATGACTTTTGCTTTTGGGAAAATTCCTTAACATATTAACTTCGATGTTCAATATGTTCCTCAAAAATTGAAGCACTCTGACATGTTCTTTAACAAGTTGACTCCCACCAAAAATTACATCGAGTCAAGCGTCTTCATCACAGCTAGTGAAACGCCTTGAGTCAATGTCCCAATGCTTGATAGTAATTAATTGCCTCGGGTCAACAGGTAAATACCTCCAGGTAACTCTTTTTCTCCAGATAAATCCTCTGAATTCATTTTTTTTCTCCACCTAATACCCTGAGTTACTTTTGATTGGAATTGATTTTATTTCATTATTATTACCATTTATCTTCATTAAATGACACAAGATTTTCGAAAAGCAACTTTTGCACCACCTTTAAGTAATGACGTGCTGTTTCTTTTTGCATGTACTATGTGTGCCCTTCATTTACCAACAATATACCATCATTCTTTAAAGGGCATCATTTTAACAGCGTCATTTTTTTCTCTATGCTTTAATATAAAAATCTTGAGATTACACTAGTTGACATCTCTGAGCCAGCTGTTGCACCTTCTACTGAGCATTCTCTCATTCTTCTCCTTCTATTAAATCCTCCCTTTTCGCTGATGGCAAAGGGGGAGAGAGCTAGTTGAGATTTTTTTTTTTCTGTTGCTTAAGTTGTTAAATGTTGTTAATTTCAGTTTGAAGTTTGACAGTTATATGCCTATCTTGTTTAATGGAGCTTTGAACTTAACTATATGCATATATCTTGTCTGCTCCTGAAATTATTTTTGCTGTCATTTGGTTCAAGTTATCTGTGCTTACTTAGAAAAATCTTGAGAAAAATATCTTCAAATTTTCAAAACATTATAAGTGTTGTCATCATCAAAAAGGGGGAGAATGTTAGTTCTTATGTTTTTGATGTTTTGATGATAACAATTATAATGTGATTGAATCTTAATTTTAGATGAAAATTTGGAGTTTTTTTTTGCCTCTAGTCATCCAATATTTTACCTCCAGGCATATGTTTGGAAAATCCACTTGAAAATGACAAAATTGTAATTTTGCTGAAAATTCACTTTCAATGGCAAAAGTGTAATTATGCTGAAATTTACATGTTGCCTCTAGTCATTAAGTGTGTTGCCTCAAGTCATTTCCCTTCATTCCAACATATGCTTGAAATCCCACTTGAAATGGCAAAACCGTAATTATGGTGAAAATTCACTACGATGGCAAAATCGTAAATATGTTGAACTTTCACTCTTTGCCACCAGTCAATTAGTTTTGCCTCAAGTCACTCCCGCAAGACATTCCCGCAAGTTTTGCAAAATTCACATATAATGGCAAAATCGTAAATACTTTGAAATTCATTTTTAATGGCAAAATTGTAATTACGCTGAACTTCACCTCATGACTCTAGTCACTACACAATTGCCTCTAGGCAATATGACTCTAGGCATTCTCATGACTCTAGGCAAACCATTCTTTTATTCAATATTTCTATGCTCTCGTTTTTGCCTCCAGTCAAGTAACTCATACCTCAGGTACATGACTCAAGGCATAAATATATGACTCTAGGCATTTCTTCTTTCATCTTTTCAAACCATCGTATTTGCCCCTAGTCAGAAAGATATTACCTCTAGTCAGAAAGACATTACCTCTAGTCATGATAACTCAAGGCATCATATTTGTTGACTCAAGGCAAAATCTTCAAATGCTTTATTCTTACCTCCAGTCAATTAATATGCCTCCAGTCATGCTCCTCAAGTCATATCATTCTAATTATCAAATCACCGTCTTCGGAAAATCAAAATCAATTGATTATGATTTTGTTTCTTCAAATCATTACTCATTATTATTCTTAATTGCATTTAATCAATTTGTTAATGAGTTACAGATTATTAGGATGAGGATCAACACAGGATGTTCACTAAAGCAATCCGGCATTTATTAAACTTACCTATTCGAGGATCTCAACCAACAGACATACCTATGCAACATTCTGGGCAAGAATATTTCATTTCCTTTGCTGGGTCTCAACGGTCATAATCACAATTACAGGAATAATGACGGCGATCATTCTGACCCTTCTGCTTCATCTCTAAAGGGTCATTTTGAAGAGTCTCAACGGATATTTCTTCAATCTTCAACTACTATAAATACTCAAAGGATTGAGTTCATCAAAAAGAACCAACGCATACACAGACAAAGCATACATAGAGTTAAATCTTTATTCTATTTATATCTTTGGATATTATTGAGCTTCAGTGTTTATCAACATCTACTTTGTGAGAGAGTTCATTTTTGTGTATATCATTCATTGTAAGAATCTCAAGTCGTGGGACTTAGATATTGGGTAATCAGAGTACAACTTGTAAGGGGGAGTGTATCCTAGAGAGATGATAACTTTCGAGTACAGAGTGTGTATCTAATTGTGTACAATTACAACTTGTAAGGGAGAGTGAGTCCTACGGAGAAAGGATCATCCTGACTTACAGAGTGTGTAATTGTTCTTGAGTGATAGTAGAAAATCCCAGAGTGTCTGGGTACTGGACGTAGGTCAAGAGTTGGACCAAACCAGTATAATTCCTTTGTGTCATTTCTCTTTACCTTTCTTACTGCTTTCATCGTTTATCCATCATACGTCGAAAGAAATTTTTGAGATCACCTATTCACCCCCCTCTAGGTGATATTCCACCTTCATTTACTTCCAATATCTACAAAAATACCCTTACAAATTCATAAAAATCCGAGCCCCTCTTAAATCTCCGAAATTCTGTAAATTTGATCCAACTTCCAGGATTTTTAATAAATTCCAAAAACATCATTTTTGCATGAAACTAGCGCCATTTGAACCATTGAAATGTCTATTTTTCAGGACAAATATACCCAGACCCTGAAAGTTCACATATTTTGGTGTGGAGCTCAAATTTCACTCTCTGGTATGATTCGCTCCCCTGCTTTAAGACCTTTTTTCAACAATTTATGTAACCCAGTATTTTTATCCAAAGGTTATCATATTACTTATAAAAATCATGCCCCAGATGTCTAGTTTGGCCATGAAAAATGTTAGCTCAAAATAAGTTCATTTACTCCTTTAAAAACGTGTTTGAAGCTTTGCTGCCCAGATTCCCAGAAACTGGCAGCAAGCTCTTACTTAGGGTTTTCGGTGTTCTCGACTTCGGAAACTTAAGCCATGACTATGCCCCCTACAAAACCACGTTCCAGAACCATTGGAGACCTTAGAAATACAAAAATCCAACCATAACACTAAGCCTCTACCTTTTGGACGAAAATAACTTAACAAGAACTCAAGAAAGTAGAGTTTTCGGGGTTACCTAAAATTAGAGAACCGTTGGATGTTCTTAGTGGCTTGGTCTTTGAGCTTTGGCTATGGAGGTTGCTGGTCTCTCTCCCTTGCTTCTGGAATTTTCTCCCCTTAGGGTCAAAATGAAGGGTCAAAATGCCTTTTTAATAAAGGGTAATTTGATCCGGTAAATTCAGAATTAACAGGCGTAAATTTCTGTTCATTATGGAATAAATTGGATTTGCTTTCTTGACTTTTTCCCCAAGTATTTCCAGAAAATTCCAGGGTCTCTAGGGAGCTGACTTGTGGCACATCCCCTTCCAAAATATCTAGATTCTTTGTTCCCTTGGAGCAAATTACTTGTTTTGGCCCGAAACTTTTGTAAATTACAATTGTGGCCCAGAAGTTATTAGTTATTCCTAACTTTTCCCATGTACTTTGGTCAGCCCAAAAGTACATATGTGGCACCATTTAGGGCCCACATACCTGCTCCAATTGATTTTTTGCACAGTTATTCCTGTTTTACCCTTTTATTGAAACGTGGGACCCACAGTTTGACTTTTACACTGATTTTTATTTTCTTTCTCCTCAAGAAAATATTTTAATAATTAAAGGGGGCTTTGTGGCGCATAATGGGGCCCAAAAATTTGATCCCCTACATTTAGTTCCTTTTTCCCCACTTAATCAGTCCAATTCTTGGTCTACCAGTCTGTGTGGGGACCTAGGGTGTTTCCCATTTGCACTTTTCTTCATCTCTTTCAGATTTTCCCCTTTGAATAGATACTCATATTTGGCGCCCTCTAAACTTCCCAGAATGGCCCCACATTTGTCCCATTCAGTCCAAAGGAACCCCTAACTGGTCCCTATCGATCCTGTTTCTTCCGACTAATTACCCGTGGGACCCTCATTTTGGGTTTGGGCCAGACTATGACTTAAATCATCTCGTTTTCTATTTTTTCTCATGGTGAACGAAATTCAAGAGTAGAAGGACAAGGAATTGACTGTTTTGCCCTTGCTTTTCCTCTTTTACCCCTGAGGTGACACATGTCATGCTCTCCTTTTTCCTTGTTTGCACTAGGCGATATTTTGGACCTTTTTAGGGCTCACCTTACTATCTCCCATCATTCTAGCAACTCTTTTTAGATTATTTTTCCAATTGAATTGTTACGTCAGATAATAATAATAATAAAAAATGAAGCTTCTCATTAATTCAATAATAATTACAGTACAATAATTACAACAGTAGGGTTGTTACGGATAGGGTCTTCAAGGAAAGGATCCACCGAGGGGTAGGAGGAGGTGAATCAAGCTTTATTGTGGAGGTGTGAGAAGGAGGTACAATTTCAGTGGTTGGGGAGGATGAGGGAGGTATGATTTTTGTGGTAGGGGTGGAAGCTGCAGGTGGAGAAGTAGTAATAATGGGTGTGGTAAAGGTGAACGAAGGTCGGAGTAGAGGGTGAGGGTTCATGCTTGGGTGAGCTGAAACTAGGGCCGAGGGGAACCAAAACCGAACCCGATGACGAGAATCTTCAGAATTTTATCCACTTTGTCTCCCAAATTTACATTGTTGATCATCAAAGTAGATATCTTGGCATCTTGATCTTCCACATGACCAGTAAGATTTTCTACCTTCTCCTTCATCTCATCCTAGGCATCAACCAAATCATGGTTGCCCTAAGTTACCTCAACTACCAATTTTCCAACTTCAACCTCGATTTTCACTATCATCTCTGATATGGCAGCATCTACAATAGCCTTTACCCTAGCATCAAAGTCAGAAGGCATAGAAGACTAAGGAGGAGGAGGTGCTGATTGGGCCTCTTCTGCTCTTGCCTAAGATGCTCTGGATCTTGAGGGGGCCTTTGATTGGCGAGATCCTTTGACTTCAATGTTGATCCTCATTAGATTCAACTACTATTTCCCAAACACGGAGGAGTCTTCAATGTCTCAAAGCGGTACCAACATACCATACCTTGTGATAGAATAGGATGACAGAAATAAGAGAAGGAAATTGAATGTGGGAAGGCTTTCGAGAAGAGAATTTAAACTTAATCATTTCTTGGAGATCCAGTGCCCAACATTCATAGGATCTTTGTTGACAATGGCAGCAAAGAGAGGGTAATCCTTCTCTACAAAATGAGTGAAATTGCCACCCTTTTGAAAGAGGTTCCTAGAATAGATATACCAAAGAGCTCTATGAGCCGGGGGCATAGAAACAGGAGGAAAAGACAAAGAAGCCAATTGATCCTCGGGAATTGGTTCATTTGGCTTCGAATTTCAAAAATTTCCCGTTACTATCCGAATCGAAGGAATAGGAGGAGGATTATCAATTTTTAGAATTGAATTGATAATGGAAGCTGAAAAAGTGAACTTTACTCCTTTGACAGTAGTAGAAACTCTCTCTTCCCCAAGAATTTTATCACAGCCCTCTAGGTTATCTTACTCCATGTTAAAATAGAATAATTTGACAATATTGGGAGTAAAAAGAGCAGAAATGGAAAGGAAAGATTCAAATGGCTTCAGCCAAGGAGAGAGTTCTAAGTTACACTCTTCCCTTAACTTAGGCAAATTCACAGAGACCACAGACAGACTTCTTTCTTGAGGAAAGATTCTTTGAATTTGTTTGTTAATTCAGTAGATAGAACAGAAGTAGAAGTGACAAAGCCTTGAGGAGGTGTGGTATGAAGCAAGGGCAATTTGTCACATGTTCAAACTCGATTTTTAACCGATATTTTAAACATTTCGACCTAATCAGGGTCAGCATGACAGTTCACCTCAATACCAAATTTTGATGCATCACAACTACGAAGGCTTATTGTTATACCTTTACTTTAACTGAAGTCGGGTTCAACTACCCTAGCTTCATTCATTCATTCACCCTTGCTACAATTTGAAACATAATTATCAGCTGAAAATTACTTCATTTATTTGCTTCAAAACTAAAATTGACTAGACAAGTTTGCCAACATAGTTGCCTTTAAACAATCTCTAAAAGGAAAAATGCGACAAAAACAAGACAAGCTTGACATGGAACTCAAATTTAACTATAATACACTTTCGGTTTATTTGTGTTCCATGTGCTTTTAATTAATTTATTATCCAGAGTTTCCAACATATAAGCTCGTTTGTTGAGCTTTTCTCTAACCCGGTAAGGGCCTTCCCAATTTGCAGCAAGCTTTCCATCTCTGGCATTTTTATTTTCTATGCCCGCTCTTCGAAGTACTAAATCACCTTTTTCAAATGACCTAGGCTTCACTTTTTTATTATATTTGGCTGAGATGAGTTGCTTGGTGGCCATATCACGACAATGTGCTGTGACTCTGACTTCATCTATCAAGTCCAACTCCACAGCCAAAGTTTCATTATTCTTCTCCTTGTTCTTTTGAAGAATCTTCATTCTTCTCCATGACAGATGACCTATCTTGACCAGGATCATAGCCTCACATCCATAAGTTGAAGTTGTTGGTCGATTTTCTTGATGGCAAGTGAACCAGTTGAACAAGTAATAAAGAGTAAGTAGAATATCGTCCCACATAGACTGGATACCAAATGAGGACACCGAATTGCAAGATAGTTTTGTTTGAAAAGAGAATAAATTTGATTTGTTTGGGAGTTTTATAGCTATACTAATGAACAAGAAAGTAAATAGAGTTTCGTAATCGTAAGAAGATATCAGTAGGAAATTAGGCTGAACTTGGAATCATTCTTAAGCATATCAATCCTCCAATTGTTTCACACATTGCTATAGCATTTATCGCATAGCTTCCACAATGCTACAAAGATAGACACTATTTACAATGCTATTCGGCTAACCCACCACTAGAGTCTATCGAAGCTTTCGCGTCCGGTACATCTAATACTAACTTTACTTCTCCCATATGCCTATGACAATTTTCTAGTTAGATTAACATTACAAAACAAGGTGTTATGGTTATGAGTGGTAGACCGATTCTTGAAGCTACAATAATAGGTCAAGCCTCGCACCAGCTTGCCTAGCAATCACTGTTTCTCAGAGGTCTAACCCCGACTCTTTTCCAGTAAGCCGAGGCCACTAATCTAGGCCTTGGCTTTCACTAATCGACAAGAATTTAATTCAATGATAAGCAAACTGAATTTATTGAATTAAAAACTAGCAACCGGGTTCATTCCAAACTTAAGAAATCATCCTCGCTCGCCATAGGAAATTTAGTTCATGACCGACGAGGGAAACACAAAACAGATAACAACAAAATGACCCATGATCAAAATATTAAAATGAAAGAAAATAGAAAGCTTGATGGAGGTTCCCATGGCGTGGAAGAAGCCCTATCACGTCACAACTCCACGTCTTCTTCACTCCGTCTCATTGCAAGGAAGGATGCTGGGTTCTCTTGGACTCCTCATGCTTTGCAACTTCTCTCACTCTTCTTTCGAGTCTAGCCATATATGATTGGTCTTTGACTCTCGACGACTCGACCTCCTCTAGGGTTGGCTGTTGTTTCCTTAAATAGTCTGGTCTTACTTGCAGCATACGTTCAATGATCTGGGCCTTTCTTAATCTGTTGAGGTCCAATTGTATCTTTCTTTCTAATCTTGGTAGATTGATTCTGCTGATACTACGAGATTTTTCAAATCTTTGGTTTCGATCATCCGCATCTCTATTTCAATACGTAAGCAATCTAACCGTTATTCTTGCCCTGCAATATATTTCTTGAAACAACCTTAACAAAAGATCAGGACATACGTCGCATAGCATTACGTCCTTTACTTTGCTATAGCTTCAGAGATGCCTTATATTGCTCTTCGATAAGCTGTCCTGATGTTATAGCATAGTATCAGCTTTGCTATACGTTTTACTCATAAAACCTCGCAACTTGTTCTTTTCTTAGCACATGTTTAGGATATGTGTGAAATGCATACTTAAGTTCCCAGTATAATGAATTAATGTCTTTTTGCTTAGATTTAACACAATTAAGCTTATATTCACTATACAATTTTTTCATTTAATACAAGGAAAACATAGCATAAATTGTGCTCATCAAAAGTACAGCTGTTTAACCTAGATGGACTCTGAATCCTCTATCCGCTTCCTCAATCCATCAAAAATTATTTTATTTGCTGCTTCAGCTTGCCATTTGACTGAGGATGCTCTACAGAACCAAAGTGATGCTTGATGTGCAACCTGCATATTATTTCTTCGAACCCCTTATCAATGGCGGGTTCCATTATCGTTACCACCTTAACTAGTTTTGAAGGATGATTTGGTCTGTTTTCCTTTTTGACAAGCATCACAGATCATGTCATTTTTAAAACGAAGTTTGGGAACACCGATTACCAAATTCTTTTTAAGTAGTTTGTCAAGTTGAATCATATTGACATGAGCTAATCACTTGTGCCATAGCCAACTATAATCCAAATTACTAACAAAACATTTTTCGAAACAGAACCATTACTAGAGAGATTAAGTGTATAACAATTGCCATCTCTAGGGGCTCTAAATAAAGCTTTTGACTTTATTTTTTCTAAAGGGAGAATATCCTTACTTACAATCAAGCATTCCTCAGAATCGAAGATAACTAAGTTACCTTTATCAGTACTTTGACTTACACTGAGGAGATTGTGGCAAAGTCCCTCGACTAGGTAGATATCTTTGATTAATGGTCCTTCATTGTTGCCAATTTCACCAATTCCAAGAATCTTTCCAGATTGATCTCCACCAAAGGTCACCTTGCCACCATCCTTGGGCTTGATTGAAGCAAATTTAGATTGGTCTCCCGTCATGTGCCTAGAGCATCCACTGTCAATGTACCATTTGTTGGATTTTGATGCTCTTAGGCAAACCTGCAAGACACAGCAAATCAGGGCTTAGGTACCCATCTTTTCTTGGGTCCTTTGGGGTTAGTTTGTGTCTTAGGAATCTTGTAAGATCCCTTTGGCACCCATTGATAATTCCCTATGGGTTTGCTCTTTCTTTCCTTCTTATGAAAGCAGGAAGAAGTAGTATGACCCTTTCTATTGTAGTAATTACAATGTGCAAAAGGATTTGAAGAATGAACTGGTTTTGTAAAATAGTTCATATAGGATTTTTCACCAGACTTCTTTCTTCCTTTCTTTTTATCAAAATTAGGTTTGTAGCCAATTCCTAATCTGTCATTTATAAATCTTTGTTGTTTCAAAATGACATTGAGCATTTCACTTCCTCTAGTGAATTTCTCAAGTGCCTTTGTAAAATGTAAATTCTTTTTCTTCAGATCAGGACAATCTTCACAAGCAAGATATTCAAAGGAAGAAAGTTTTTCAACTTGCAATTCAAGAGTAATATTCCTGTTTTTCAACTTGAAATATTTATTAGCAAGTTTTTAAATTCTGATTGTACAACAAGGTATTCAGCAAATAATTCATCATAAGGTGGTTTTGAATCATATACCTCATCATTATTAGCATGTTGCTCTTCTTCTTCAACAACCAAGCAAATATTTGCTTTCTCTTCCTCATCCTCATCATCTTCATCAGATGAGCTATCACCCCAAATACCAGAGACATATGCCTTCTTTTTGAATCTATTGAACCTCTTCTTTTCTTTGTCTTTGTTCTTCAGATTAGGACATTCTGATTTGATGTGACCAAGTTTCTCACACTCGTGGCAGATGATTGGCTTCTTAGCCTCATAACTGGAGCTACCCTTGTGAAACTTCTTGTAGCCTTGGTCTTTCTTGTAGAATTTCTTGAATCTCCGGACCATCATCCTGATCTCTTCATCATCGTCTTCATCATCATCATCATCAGATTCTTTAACCTCCTTGACAGCTTTGAGAGCAATTCCCTTGTTCTTGCCATGGACTTCTTCAAGTCCCTTTTTGAACTTGAGATTTGCCTCATATTCAGAGAGACTTCCAAAGAGGGCTGCTACAGATGCCATAGAATCTCCACGAGCTTCTTCAATGGCAGTGACTTTGGCTTCCCATTCTTTGTTGAGAATATTGAGAATTTTTCTTACTTGGACAGGTTGCTCATATTCTTTGCCCAATGCGACAAAAGCCGATTGATGAGATGAGTGAATCTCACTGGAAATCGCCAATGGATTCTCCAGACTTCATACGAAGAAGATCATATTCAGTCATTAGAGTGTTAACTCTATTTTGTTTCACTCCAGCAGTTCCTACATGAGCAATCTCTAAAGCATCCCACATAGCTTTAGCTGAGGTTAGGTTGCAAACGCGGAAATACTCTTGTTGACTAAGAGCACTTTGCAGAAGAAGGACAGCCTTGCTGTTGAGTGTGACATTTCTTCTGTCACTTTCATCATAATCCTCTTCTTCCTTTGGAACCTTAAGACCATTCTCCAAGACAGTTGGAGCATAGTCTCCTCGTTCAAACACTCTCTGTAGACCATACTCTGTAGCCATCACAAACACCTTGAACTTGGCTTTCCAGAATGAGTAATGTTCTCCATTGAAACCTGGAGGTCTGTTGATTGAAGCTCCATCAGGTAGAATACCTTCCATTGTGATCCTTCTCGAGATGTTAAGCTCTTTAGAGAACACTAGGCTTTGATACCAAATGAAAGTGGAACTATATACCCAAGAAGGGGTGAATTGGGTATTTTAAAACTTTTTGAAATCTGCTCTGTTTTAGACAACAAAAACAGAGATAAACAGAGTAAAGGAGAAGAGCAGCTAGACACAGAGATTTATACTGGTTCGGTCTTAACAACTTGACCTATATCCGGTCCCATTCTCTCGGGATTTTCCACTATCACAAAGATTACACACTCGTACTCAAAGAGTAGTTCTCTCACTAGAACTCACTCCCCCTTACAAGTTGTAATCAATGAACTCCCAAATCACCAAGTCCCCTTGACTGTGATTCTTTATAATAAATGATTTACAAGTGACAACTCTCTCTAAGACTAAATGATGATAAACACTTAAGCTTAAATATCAAAAGTCACAACACACGTGAAAATTGAAGAGTAGTTGAAGAACTTTTAATGTAATGTGTTTTCAGATGTTGTAGTCATTGAGAATACTTGAATGCATCTCTATTTATACTAAGAGAGCATTAAATGACCATTGTAATCTTCATTATAACCGTTGCCTTCATTAACCAAAGTTCTGGGCAAGTTTAGGTCTTCTTCTCTCACTAACCTCCACTTAATCCAGTTGTCCAGATGTTCAGAGTTGACTCTCTGAAAATTAATCCGTTGGAGCAGTAGCTTCTGGATGTGGTAATCATTCTTTAATGCTTTGCAAATGTGTGCAGGTGGATTGCCCAAAAGAATGCAAGTTTCTGGGTTTGCATTTAATGTTCTGACATCACTTTTTGCTTTTGCTTCAAACCTTCAATGTACACTCTCTAATCTGTCTGAAACTCAGTAATAAAGTGATTAAACATGTCTAGGAACATTAGAGAATAATCATAGGAATTATTAAAATCAAACAAGAAGGTATAGCAAAATCGTCAGATTTGAATTTCTGAAGTCGCTCAGAAACCTGGAGGTTTATTCTCAAACCTCGAGGTTTTGAACTTCGCAGTGAAAGAAGTTTAAGTCCAAAACACCAAACCTAGAGGTTTCTCCAAAGCCCGAAGGTTTTTCGAGTAGCAGAAAAACGTTTTTCTCTCAGTGTGACAAAACCTCGAGGTTTTCATAGGAACCTCGAGGTTTCACTTTGAGAGTGAAACTTTGCAGTAATTACGTTTGTTCTTTGGAACAAGAAACCACGGAGGTTTTAAACAATACTCGAGGTTTGTGTTAAATTTCAACATTCTTAGTTTGGTACCAAAAACAGAAACTTGGAGGTTTGTGTGAAAACCTGGAGGTTTCGAAAGTTAGTAAAAAGGGGTTTGCTCTCTAGATTCGGAAACCTCGAGGTTTGCTACAATACTCGAGGTTTCACCTTAAATTTCAAATACTCGAGTTTGCGCCAAAACAAAAACCTTGAGGTTTGAATGAAACCGGAGGTTTTGAAGAACTTGGAAAAATGCAGAAGCTCTCCGCCAAGACAAACCTCAAGGTTTCTCAATTTTTGAGAAACTTATAAAACATGATTGAGATCAAACCCTGGAGGTTTTCCTCAAACCCGGAGGTTTTGAAAACTGACGTTAAACTGAGTTTTTCTCTGGAAGGCAAAACCTCGAGGTTTCTTTCCAAACCTCGAGGTTTCACATAACTTTGTGAGACCAAATATTTCAAGTTAAAAATGTAGAACCTTGAGGACTCCTTTGTAAGGCCAAACCTCGAGGTTTCTTTGCAAACCTCGACGTTTGCTCTTATAGTGAGTTTTTCACTAATTGAGAGCAAAACCTCTTGCTTTGTTTACAACCAATGCAAATCATCAAAACCCATAGAGAACTAACACACAAAACTCGGATTGATCTACACCTGCTTTATTGTAAAGTAGTCGAGGTCGGTCCACTTTTTTCATCTTAGTCAACGCTACTTCCCTCTAATTTTGAGACCATGGAGCATTTAGAGGAGTGTATTTTTCATCTTCTGCTTCATACTTGCCAACCCGAAATTTATTATTCGAGTTTCTTTCGCTCTTGCTTTTAACTTCCTAGTTGTTCCTTTTGTTTTGGAGGTGGACTCTTCCTCCTCTCCTTTCCCGCAGCATTGGCTATCTTCATTTGCTCCAACTCCAAATATTTCTTTGGCCACCGAGTTCTAAACTCAACCAGGGTCTTACAAGGATCTTTACAAATTGACTTTGCCAGCTAAGATGCACTATCCAAGCCGGCTACAATTAAGTGCACATGGACATTTTCTTGCAATCCATGTACTTATAAACCGGCATCTTTAAAATAATCCAAGTATTTTTGGAGCGTTTCCCCTGGTTGTTGCTTGTTGCAAAATTCAGCAAAAACTTGTCTCCCAAATCGTCAAAATTTCGGATTGAATTTGCAGACAATGTGTGAAACCAGGTTTGCACAGCTCCTGTCAATGTTGTAGCAAATATCTGGGAAATGATGGGCTCATCAATTCCCCTCAGATAAATGTCCATATCGAAAGTATCAATATGGACTTGTGGATCCTGACTTCCATTGTACTTTAACAAAAAGGCTAATCAAAGTCTCCCTGTAAGCAAAGATTCACAATCTCATCGGTGAAGGGACTATTGTTATCTTGCCTCCTATTGTACTTCCTCCTATATGTCCCGGAGCCTTTTGCATTCAAGGTGCCACATCCGGTTTTGATCTCCTCCATTCCGATTATCCTCGGCATGTTGGCTCTTGTGAGTATAGGATCTGAACCCTGAACTTGGGGAATTCGAACCCGGTCTTGATTAACCAAGTTATTTTCAGTATTATTAACTCGAGGACCTCCAACATCAATCCAAACAAGACCTCCAGTATTAACTTGAAGAGAGCCTGAGGCATTAACCCGGATAAGGTTACTTTCATTGCGGTTCTCATTACGAACCGGGTTCTCAATTCGTCTAAAACGCTCCTCCACCAACTGCATTCTTTGAATTTCTTCTTGCCATAGAGCTGCATTATGACGATCCTTATCTTCCTGCATTATTCTGATATCCTCTTGCCTCTGGAGAATGTTGTGCTGCTCCAACTCCTCAATTCGCCTTAATATAGAATTTAAAGCGGCTTGCATTAGGCAAGCATCTGAATCTACGATTCGAACTTGTAGAGGAGGGACTTGTCAGACAATCGCATTCTGAGGGGTTGTCGCGAGTATTGGGGAGGAAGCCGTGTCTGATATGTCTTCAACTTGCACTACATTGTAATCTGGAACATCCTCAGGTTGTGGTTTTGGATTTTGTTGTGGTGGATTTTCAGGCAACTACTCATGAAAGGGCATTTGACTGCTGCTTCTAGTATTAACCATCTTTGGTCACGGGAATCAAAATTTATCGAGTCCCAATGATCAGCGCTAATGTTCTGTCTGAATTGACAGAGGTGTCTAGTCCGTTGGACTAGTACGTTAATATTGGATCGGTAAACTCTCTTAGGTATTTATGGATCAAATACCTATGAGTATGGTAGATCACTGTACATAAATAGGCGTTAGCCAAAGGGGGTAGTGCGTGTGCACAGTGACAGCAGAATAGTAATTGAGAGAAAATGAATTATACCTCTAGGGTTTACCTCTTATTTATAATTTTTACCTGTGGGGTTAGGGTTTTGACTTATGGGCCTTTGTGTCTCCAAGCTCAAGTGCTATGACGCCATATCTATGTCACGTAGATTGTCCCTTGTTGGGCCATACATTCAATGGGCCTCATATGAGTCCATAACATACATACATACATACATATATATATATATATATATATATATATATATATATATATTTGTTATCTCTAATCAACTTTTCGATCAATATGTTTCACTTAAGGGTGGAAATAGGCTAGGCCCTATCAGGGACCTATGGCCTAGCTTACTTTAAGCCTAACCTAGCCTAGCTCAGACTTAGGTCTATTGTCAGGCCTATTTAGCTAAACAAGCTAGACCTATTTTCATAAGGCCTAGCCTATATGCCTACAAGCTTGACCTATTTAGTTTCTTTAATAAAAAAAATGTATTATTATGCATAATTATATATAATTTAATCTAAATTATTTTTTAGGTTATTTATAAAATTAATAACTTATACTTAACCCTGGTTTCACATTTCATCATTTATCAACGAGCTTAACCTTTTCATTCATCAATTAATCATATACGCTTCTCTTCTTTTTGATCGCTCGAGATTGTAATGCCAGCTCACTACTCTCCCTTGATTTATTTCATTTGATGCAATACAATTATTGTAGTATGTTTATTTTAGTGATGCCCAAATGAAAATGATCTTAATAGGAGGAGTTTGTCTCATTTTCTACAAAAACAAAAACAAAAACAAACAAACAAACAAACAAGAGGTAAAATCTAGATTGATATGCTACTTGTTGTGCTTGGTTGATTTTAAGAAATATATCTCCTCAATCAATACATGATTGATTGTTTTTTTCTACTTGTTCAAACAATTGTTAGCACTAGGTGTTCTTTTCTTTCATTTACTAACTCTTTTTATTTTACTAACTCTTTTTAGACATAACGTATGCTTTTAAATAGGCTTGATTAATTATATATGAACTTAGATGCATAGGCTTTAAGCCTATATAAAGGCTTACATTTTAAGTAGTCTTTTAAATAGGCTTAGGCCTTGTCAGCCTTTTGAAGGCTCAGGGTCAAGCCTAAAAAAAAGCCTATATACGGGCTCAAGCCCAAGCTCAAGCTTTAGATTTCCGTTGCAAGCCCATACCTAAACCCTAAAACCTAGCCTAGCCTAGCATATTTCCACCCTTGGTTTCAATTAATATTCTTTCGGTTCTTTTTATAAGAACAACTATAAAAATTATGTGATTTAAAATGTCAGTTAAAAACAATAAATGCATAAAAAATGAGAGTATCATTTTTCCTCATTATCAAGGATCTTTGGTGCTAACAGGTGGCAGGTCGCATGCCTTGATTCCTTTGGTGCTAAAATGTGGATCCTTGGTGCCCCCATGTGGCGGCATCGTAACAGTACATGTCTGTCTCTTTCTTTATGAAAATAGCCAAAATGAATAACTCCAATTGCATGAAGTAACCAGAATGTCCCGGAATGTGTGCCAAGAAAATTTTAAAAATAAAAAAGGAATTACTCTTTCGTTTCATAATTTTCGAAAGTTTTGGCAAAATCGAGGTAATAATTAACATGATATTATAAAAAATCTCTTAAAAAGGATTCTTTATTAATTAATTAAGAGAGTAGAAGAGTGTGCGTGAGAGAAAGATATTTAATGAAGTGTAACATCCTCATTTTTCATGTGCATTAATGTGAAATTATTTGCATATGCGAATTTTCATGAAGTTATGTGTAATAAATTTGGCCAAAAAGGAATGAGAAGAAGTTGCATGAGTATTTTTAGGAAATAAGAAAAAAAAAATTGAAGCAAGGTTAAAATTATAATTTCCATGAAATTGTGCCATATGTCTTATAATTATTTAGAATTTATGGGCATATGAGCATGGGTTGTAAGTTAACAAAGTGGGTTAAAATCATCCTAAAAGAGGCTTAAATTTTTGGCCAAACTAAGAAAAAAGAAAGAAGGAAATTGGCCAAACATCTTCCAACTAAATGGTTGGATTTTTACATGATGGCAAAGTGGTAAATAATGGGTTAGTTGAAGGTCAATTTTTCCCTTCATTCTTTCAGCCGAAATGGACCCCTTTAATTGACATTAAATCACTCATTTTCCCCACTCAAGCTTCAGCCAACACGAGCGACAAGGGAAGGAGGAAGAGTGGAAAAAATTCTAAGAGAAAGGGAGAAGGAAAAGTTTAAGGATTCAATAAGTAAGCTTTAGGTAACCTCTCCCATATCTTCTAAGCTTCTTTTTGCAACTCTTCTTGACCCCAAAATCTGTCTTCTCATGGTGTTCATGAAGGGGGGCTGAAAATTTTGGGTAAACAAGGAAGAAGAAATTACAAGAACATCAAAGGTTAGTGATTCTACATTCTTATGGAGTATTTGAGTTGGTGAATTAATTTATGGTGGTATTCCCTTGCATTCTTGAAATTGTGGAAACCCTAAGTTTATGGGGAGTTGCTGCCCAATTTCTCAAATATGATTAGAGTATGATTAAGGGTTCAAACAACAAATTAGGAATGATTGTAGACAAGATTACGGTGTTAGAATGGAAATTTGACATTTTGTTGGTTAGACAATAATTTCGTCCAGCTGGATATACTAGTATTTTGGGAATGGATTTTGGTGTTTTTAGTGGTTTTAAAGCGTTTAAAATGAGATTTTGTATGAGGTTAAACTTGGATCATAATTTTGGAAGCATAAATGGAAGTTGAAATTCATCGGGTGCTGTTTCTGGAAATTTCCTGTGGAGTCAGTCACCTTCTTCATGAAATTTGACCTAGTAAATGGACTTGAAACATTATGATATTTTACAGGGAGAAAATAGACATCTCAAGGATTAATTTGGTATATAATTTGTATTTTTCTGAATTTTTTGCTAAGAGAAACAAATGTTTCAAAATAGCCCCTGAAAACAAGGCATTATTTCGGACAGCAGGGGTATTTTGGGCTATGGATGAACTTTTGACTTGGTCTGGCCTAAATGAGTATTTTTGGTTGAAAATAGACATATTAAAGGATGCAAAAGGAGTTTTCTAGATTTAATTATGAAATTTTGAAGTTGGGCTTCTATTTCAGAAAAATTTCAGCCTTAGGACTTAAAATTAAGAATATATGGCCCAAATTAAATTCCTTAATAAGAAAAGGAATTTAGTGAATATGGACACATTGATTGGGTTTATTTTAATTTACCAAAGAAAATATTTATTGAGGAGGATTTGATTTTATTTATATTTTATAATTTTAGGGATAATTGTGATATTGTGCGTAGGGAAAATTATTTAGTAGTGGTCATTTGCCGGTAGTAACCTTAATCTTCATATACTCGTGTGACTTGTGTATGTATGTTTTACCTTGAAATTGCATATATTTAGTTATCATTCATTTTCCTAGCGCTATGGAACCGGAACTTTCTTTGTGTGCATTAAGGGCTTTCTTTGTGTGTTGTGCCCAGGTGGTCTCAGGGCTTTGTGTGCTATTACGACCACGCAATCAGGCCGTGTGCTATTAGGACTGCTAGTTCCGGATTTGGTTGTGTGCCTTGATACTGAATGTCATGTGGTATTTGTTTATTTATAGTTTTTCTTACATGCATTATTATACATTTTATATGAAATTAAACGGTTACTCTAGGATTCAATTTTGAATCCAAATGCCCCATTTAAGCCCTCGGGTGTTCATCGAGACCGGAGCGGGGAGAGAGAGGTAAGGCTCGGAGTAGTGTGGAGGTGGATATTAGTGTTGTTATTTTTTGGTATTTATTTTGATTACCGGATGACCGTATTATGTTATTCTGGCCGGTTAGGCACTATTATCCGGATGGCTGTATATTTTGATCCCTCCGGGGAAGAATTTATCCTTCCATATTTTTATCAGTATATTTTTGTCCAAACCGGTGTGGGCTCTGCTGCTTATACTCTGATGTGTGTTATAAATTAACTGGGGAAATATAAGCTAAAATTAAATAAAAGTAAAGGACCACACTACCTGCCACCCGAAAGGGCGAGGCCGGTAGGTGTGTTACATGAAGTGTATTTTTTGAAAAGATGAGATAATAAATTAAATATTCCCACCGATTCTTATTATAAAGCACTTTTAATCAACTCATCAAAATTAACAAGATATGGTTGAATCAGTTACTTTGTCTGACAAAAACATTTATGATGGAAATGATAGTGGAGAAACAAATATTTGCTCCAAAGGATTTTGAGAATCTTTTGCAGTGTTTTCTGTCACTTAATTCATACCAACATCATAAGATCATTGTGGAAGTGTTCACAGAGATATATGATGCTTTGTTTCTCACTGGGTTTAGAGTTTGAATGGGGAAAAACACAGAGAGCACTTATAAGAGTTCATTGTGCTTTTGTTTCTGTGGAAATTAGTTTAGTTAGTTTCTGACTTTGTCAATGACCATTTGAAAGGATCGAAATTTTTGCAACTTGTGGGATGAGCTGAACCACAAGCACACCCATTACTCTGTTCGATCCTGTCAATAAATGCCGCAATTTTCAATGTCTGTTTTAGAAAATAAAATTATGCAAAACATAGGTTTGCGGAAGGTCCCTGTTAATAACTCATTTGGTTTAGAGATGGGATTGGGTGTTATGGGATGAGGATAGAAACTGCAAACAAAAGGCAAAATGCAAGGACCAGTTGGATGAAAGGATGAGATTGCAGAATCTGATACCGAGGTCGAGGTCGAGGGCGAGGGTGGTGGGTCCACCCGAGTAAGAAATCGCAGATGACGGCCACTGCAGGGGAAAGGTATTAAGAATTACCACAAGACTATTACCATCTTTTCACAATTGCAATCTATTACCCAAATTTCACATGAGACTTTACTGCAAATTAAAAATTTCAAGGAACTTTAGGTCGTATTATGTTTTGCTTGGGATTTTGGAGCAATTTTCCCAATTACATAACATAGAAGAGGAACAACATAACAAGAATGGCTTTTGCCAAAATAGGAAATGTAGAAAATGTCTCACAGGATTTCACTGTAAATTAGAAATTTTAAATGATCTTTGGATCATATTTTGTCTTGTTTGGGACTTTAGTGTAATTTTCCCAATAGTTTTAATGCTTCAACACGTTGCATAGAAGATGAACAACGAAACAAGAATGGCTTTTGCCAAAATAGAACACGTTGGAAAGGTTTTCGCTACGATTCGACATGTGTGTAGATACTTCATCACGAGAAATGATTTTATGCTATATATTTTATTCATCTTATCAATAACAAACACGAACCAGAGCTTAGAGTAATATATCTTGCTGTTTCAAGTTTTGACTGGAGTGCGTATGACCTAGATATATTTATAGAGGAAGCAAAATGGATAATAAGAATCTCTTGGCGAAAAACATAGAGGTGGAGAATCAAGATGGTCTACGCTTAACGTGGCGTGTGCTATTTAAAGAAGTGAAAGAGGTTTGTTGTGTAGCAGCGCCTATGGTGGCTGTGAATTCTTCAACCTTCTATCTTCAAACTATTGCTTTGATGATGGTGGGTCACTTGGGTAAACTTGCTCAATCTAGCACTGGTGGTGCCATCTCTCTTTGTGCTGTCACTGGCTTTAGCGTCATAGTAAGTACAAAATTAAAAGTAAGTCCATCTTTACAGATTTGGGGTGTTAGATCTCTGGTGGCCCTAGGTATCTCTTAAATTTTCCCAACTGCCTGATTTTTTTCTGTATTTTTTTTTTTTATCATTATATATTACATAAATAAGTGACATTTTGATATCTAATGGTAAAAATGATATATTTTTGAATTTTGTACGATTTTTTCACTAGTTTTAACCCATAAGATATTAAAATATCTCTCTCTCTCTCTCTTTTTTTATTTTTTATAAAGTCTAATAATTAAAAGAAAAAACATATATATTTGGAAGTTGGGAAATTTTAGGTGACAACAGACACCCCAAATCCCTTGCATTGTGGGGTTTAATTATACTCTTGATCATAACTAATAATTGCATTCTGGATTCTCTAATTTGTGTTTCCTTATAACAGTTTGGATTGGCTTGTGCACTTGAAACACTATCTGGGCAAGCCTACGGAGCTAAGCAATATAAAGTTTGGCATTCAAATTCAAAATGGCATCTTCTGTCTCTATTTATGTTGCCTTCCTTTGTGTGTGTTGTGGCTTAACATGGGGAAGCTATTAAATTTGCTTGGTCAAGAACCTTTAATTGCACATGAAGCTGAAGAATTTGGAGTTTGCTTAATTCCTGCTCTCTTCTGTTATGCAGCACTTCAAGTCTTGGTTCGATACTATCTTATGCAGTGTTTGATCACTCCTCTTGTATGCTCTTTTACATTTACTATATGCTTCCACATAGGTTTCTGTTGGACAATGGTCTTTAAATCTGGTATGGGTGAGCACTTGCAATTGGTGCTTCATATTGGTTAAATGTGATAT
The DNA here is from genome assembly GCA_019022655.1 of Acacia acuminata. NCBI lineage: Eukaryota > Viridiplantae > Streptophyta > Magnoliopsida > Fabales > Fabaceae > Acacia > Acacia acuminata. The sequence goes on from JAFJYI010000187.1 coordinate 223,171, forward strand.
TACTTCTGTTATATATGAAATTCTCTAAATCTTGTGCAAAGACTCGGACTCCAATTTCCAAGGAGCTTTTCAAAGGCATTAAAGAGTTCTTTCGTTTTGCTATTCCTTCAGCTATAATGGCTCGGTATATATTCTTCTCCTCCACATAATAAATATGGCTTCCTATTTACATTTTATGTTACACCTTAAATAATATGATATATTGATATAGATGTTGATGATTGAATATATTTCAGCCTTCAATGGTGGTCATACGAGGTGACTACATTGCTTGCTGGTCTTTGATAAATCCTAATTTTAATATATTTTATCCCGTCTTATTCATTTATTTTAGGGACTAGTTTAGGCTAATTTAGACTTATGAGATAATAGAGTCAAGGTGCAAATTTGCCAACCAACTATTACACGAGGAGCGTCTGGCACAAATAACTATTGAGGGGAGCAAAATTGTCAATAAACAATTAAAAAGTGGAAAAAAAAACACAATTTGGAGCGATTCGCCAACGAACTATTACCCCGTCATTTGTCTTGGTGTCTCCGTTTTCCATTGACATCACAAGTGTCGCGACGTCGGCATTTCCAAAGCTTCTATTGTTGCTTTGGGTGTTCCACTCACCCTCTTGAACTCATCCAGTGGTCCACAGTGTTCGACTGCTATGAACCTTGCACCCTGGTTCCATCCCTCCGATGCCATAAGCAGCAACCGCTGCTGCCACAATGTCTGCTCCCATGGGTCCCATCTCGTTGGTGTTTTCCTTTTCCAACAAGAAGACTTAACCGCTCTTTTCTCCAGCGTTTTCGCCACCGTCTTACACCAAAGGCATCATATTTTAACTTAATTGTGATAGTTGTTTTTTTTTTTTTTTTAATAGTTATTTAGTGTTTTTTTTTTTCACTTTTTATTTGTTGATTGACAATTTTGGTCCCCTCAATAGTTATTTGTGCCAAACGCTCCTCGGGTAGCAGTTGGTTGGCAATTCTACACCTTCACCCTAGATAATATTTGGATTGTTAGCCAATTTTAGAAAATAATATAAATCAGAATTAATTATGAGATTATTGGGCTTAAATTATCAATATTCGATTGATATCTTGTGATTGAATAATATTTCTAAATATATGATAGATCACGATTTTATTTAATTCTTACGGGATAAGAAAAAGCATATTGGAAGATCCTACGATGCAGAATTAACCTTGGACGCTAAAAGAAGATCTAATGATGAGATTTTATTGGGCTTCTTAAATTTTAATGGGCTTAAGTTGGTACCCAAAACTCTCCTCTCCTTTTATAAAAAGACCTAGCAGCCAGGAGAAGAGATACGCTATCATTGAGAGCCGAGGCCGCCAAACACACATGCACGCAGAGGGAGAACGCTGGTGATTGGAGGAAAAAGTCATCATCAATATCCATTACATTCCTCACGTAAGGGTGTGAAAGTCAAAGTATTCATCCATCAATTCACCATTATTTCTCCACTATTCTTGTCTTCATGGCCGTGGCTAGCTTACTGCTTGAAGGAGGAAATTTGATGGTAGCTTAAGCTAGTTTGGGAGACAATTTGGGAGGAGCATGGAGGAAACTAAGACCTAGAAAATTACACTTGAAGACCACAAAGGAGTGTTGTTCTTTTTATCTTCTTAATTCAAAATTGAGGTTCTTTAGTTTTAAAGGGTTTCAAGTTGTGTTAATTAAGAACAATCTAGTTTTAGATTGTAGACATATTTCTTTTAGATTGGATTTGTAACATTCCTAATTTTCATGCAAATTAATTAATGAAATATTTGAATCTCTCACCAAGTAGTAGTTCTTGGTATATTATTTTTCGACAAGATAATTATTGGGAAAAAAATAATGAGGAATTATTTGAAAAGGTGGCAATTAAATTTGGTTATGGATAATTTAAGATAAGTAATGTTAAAGGGGTTAAAAATATTTTTCCCCATTATTTCTATAATTTTCGTCAAATAAAAGGAGGGGGAAAATTCTGATGAAAAAATTAGTGGAGTTCTAATATAAGTCTAATTTACTTTAGAAAAATGAATATTAAAAAAAAAAATGTATGCATAGCCTCTGATGTGAGAAAGAATAGATGAAGGTATCTATATATATGTAAATATATTACCTCCTGCTCTTTCAAAATCGCAGAGAAGGAAGGAGCGATGATGTGACAAATCACAATTAATGGAGACTCAAATGTGTCTGACATAAGAGAAGCAAAGGAAATAATTTTTCTAAAAATAAAAGAATGAAGTGAATATTTCCCCATAATTCCTAAAGGCGTCGGATGTGTGTAGGGGGGAAATAATTGATAATTGTGATATGATCTTGGGAGTGCTTATGAGACGAAAGAAAGGGAAGGCAAGATGTGATAATCTAATTTTAGGTGTATTAGTGAGTTAAGAGAGAGATTGGACGAAGGAAAAAAATAATAATAATAAATAAATAATATACCCCCTCACCGGACGAGAGAGACATCAAAGGAAGAAGGAATTGACAGATGTGACCAAACGATTAATAGAAGAAGCAAATGGGCAAGCTGTACAAGTGGGGGAAAAGCAATATATAAAATACTCCATCAAATTCTTAGGTGTTGCACGTATGGAGGAAGTGAAGAGTATCTTTAAGAAAAAGGGAGTTGTACTTATTACTCCCTCAAAAGTCAAAACCGCTGGACCAAAAGAGGGAAAAATATATACATATATGAAATATACAATTTCTTTTATATTTTTCCTTGGACCCGGACGTGAGAAAAAAAAAGGAATGAATAAAATGAATATTTCCCATAATTACAAAAGGCACCGGATGTGTGAAAGGGTGAAGAGTAGATATGACCTTGGAATTGACAAGTATAATCAATGAAAGTTCAGAGGAGCTGTGCAAGTCGGTTTAATCAAGGCAATTTGAATCACAATTTTTTTTACCCTCCCAACGTGCCTGAACAAAATGAAAAAAAAAAATACTTGAAATTGGATATTTCCCTAGGCATCCGGATATGTGTGAGAGAAAGTCAAATAAGAAACATTTTTTTCCTCTTCCCAAGTTTCTTCAGAGCGTCGGACATGAAGAACAAAGAGAAATCTGAAAATATTTTTTTCTCAAACTCCAGAAGCGTCAGCCAAACGAGATCTGTGAACATCAGATTTTTTTTATTTCCTCTAGAAGGGTGAAGAAAAATCTAGACACCAATTGGGGACTTAGAACCGACCTTGGAACCGACTTTGGAGATCTATTTAAAGAGATCACCTTCACCCATTTTCTCTGCTGGACGAATTTGGTGAAGAAGAGAAGAAAGTGATCGAAGATCAAGAAGAAGACACAAGGAGGGCCAAACAACACATCCCAAAGGAAGGTAAGGATTTTAAATATTCATTCCACCTTCTCCTATTTTCGTTTTAGAAGTTCAAATTTTGAAGGAAAACTCCTTCCATATTCTGTGAAGGTGAAGGACGCAAAGAAGCGAATCTGAGAATCAAGTTTTTTAGTTGGTGGAACACTCATAGCAAGTAAGTTATAATTTTAACTACCTATAAATTCATGGATGCTAAGTTGGAAATATTTGTTTCTTGAGTGTATAATCGTTTTTTGGGTATGATTATTGGATAAAAGGGGTCAACAGAGAATCAAATATGAAATTTTCGGTCTAGAAAGAAATATTACTATGAGAGAAGAAAAGTTGGTGGTTAAAAATGGTGGATTGATTGTTTAATCTAGAGGAAGAATTTCGTCCAGCCTCCTTAACACCAGGATTTGATTCATTTTTGGAAGTTTTAATGTCTTTGAAGTGTTTAAAATGATTATTTGTATAGGAGTAAGCCTGGATCATATTTTTAGAATCAAGAATAAGGATTAAAAACATTGAAATCTGCTTATTGAAGGATTTGTGAGTCAGTTGGCTTCCTTATGCGTTTTGACCTATCAAATAAACATTGGAAATTCTGAGATTTTACAGATAGGAGGTAGACATCCCAAGCATTAATTGGATAGGTAACACGAATTTTTTTGAGCCTTGTGCTAAGAGAACCAAATTTTTGAAAACAGCCCCTGAATCTGAAACTTCTGTCTGACCTGAGGTGGTGTTCGGGTTTGTGGCTGGGTTTCGGTTGCAACTGGTCCAAATTAATATTTTTCATCGAAAATAGACACACTAAGGATCAGTTGGCCTTTTGAACTACCGCAATCGGATTTTTCTAGATTTAGTTATGATTTTGTGAAGATCAAACACTGTTGTTGGAATTTCTAGAAAAAGAGGCCGAAATTGGAATTGGATTGGAATTTACCAGCAATAAATTCATTTTTGAAAAGAAATTTAGAGTTTTTTTTTATGGTTGAAAAAGGCTTATTTTGAGCCATCAAATAAATATTTTTAAGGAGGAGCTATTTATATTTATATTTTGGTCATTTTAGGGTCTTTGTGATTTTTGTGCGTTCGGGGAAAAATTTTACTGATATTTGTGGTCGACTACCAGGTAGTAACCTTAATCCTCATATGTCTTGTGTTGCTTTGTATGTTTGCTTTTCCATGATTGTGGACCCGTGTCTCCTGAAAAGGGACATGCGTTTGTGTGCATTCAGTGTGGTCTGGGTTCGGAGCCCGACTATTGTGTTTTTCCTAGCGGCGCGGATCCGGGCTTGCTTTGTTGAGCGATCTGCGTTTGTTTCTAGGACATGTAGTCCTTCCGCAGTTAACACGATATACTTGGTATGTTGTATTTGTGTTACTACGCGTTTGTTACTGAATGCTATTATTTGGTGTTTTCCTGATTATGGTTACATACATACACTTGTTTATGCATTACATATGAGATTAATGGTTACTCGGGATCCATTTATGAATCCCAGATTTTTGTAGAGCCACTTTGGAAGTTCCTTGAGGGCAGATTTTGGAGATAAGGGTAAGACTAGGCGGGAGTAGATGGAGTCGTTCGTGGCAGTGGAAGACTATTTTGTTACTTATTTTGAAATTGGATGACTGTATATTATTTTGCCCTTTTTGGCATTGTTGGATGACTGTATGTCTGACCCTTTGGGGATTATATTTCGTTACCTACTTTTGGTTATACCAGTATTGTCTGAGATCCAACCGGGAAATGCTCTGTAGCGATTAAACTCTGATGCATGTTATTAAATAGAAATTAAATTATATATGGTAATTATTAAAAGGAATCCCTCTATCCGCCACCGGAAGGGCGAGGCCGGTAGGGGTGTTATAGGATTGATAATTTGAAGTTTTTATGTTTGAGACAATTGCTAGAGTTTTGTTTGCAACCTTTGGATTGTCAATTGAATTATTAATTGAGGTTTCGCTATTAATTTAATTGACAATTTGGTTTATCATCTTAATTGTTTGATTTGGTTGATAAATTGTCTACTTGTTCAATTGGATAATTGTAAACAAAATTTCTAAAATTATTTTGAAATTAAATGTCATTAGGTTTTAATAAGCTTAATTAACTAGCGTTCATTCTATTATGAGTTTTCTAGTGGATTAAGTGTTATTGAACTTGAGGGTTTCCCATGTTTCAATTAGTTAATTAAACTCATTAACTCCAACATTTCATTAACCTCTCTTTGATCTAATTAATTAATTTGGGCTAAGAAAGTTGACTTCATACAATTTCTAAGTTGTCTCTTTCATCATACCCGAAGTAAACCTTTTGTGTCTTTTCTTATTTGATTTTCTTAATAGTTAGTTAATTTCTTTTCTTAGGATTTTAATTATTCTCTCATCACAAAAACCCCCAGGCGTGCATCCACATCTAGATTAGTTCCATTCTCATATAGGTTTTAGAGTCATTTTCATCTTGCATTTAGTTAGTTTAGTTTCATTTGATTGCATTTTTCATCACCTAAATTCAATCTAAAGAAAAACCCGCAGCTTGTTCCTTGGGAGAATGACCTAGGTTGACCCTAAACTGCATAATTAATTAGGACCTAGTTTAATTGATTGCTTTAACAATAAAAGCAATGCTCGGTCTTCTACGACAAAATCCAGAGCTAGAAACTTCAATCTTATCCGTCTGGTATACTCTAAATATTTCATCAATTTACAAAACCTATCAAAAGTTTTTTTATAGTCAAATAATTAATCCTCCGTTTCTAATGTAGGACCTAGTTTGAAGGCAGGTTTTAGTTCTAAATGTAAGACCATTATATATTTTATCTCTTATATTACCATTTTTCTTTAAACTAACATTTTTCTTTAAACTAATTTGTGTAACTTATAAACCGATACATAATCTAATATTACATAGAAGTATTTTAGACAAATTATGCATGTTATAATGAAGTACTATCTCAAGTCCTTAATATAAAATACAAGTTGATTAATTTTATAAGATTAAAGAAGCTATATAAATTACTTTAAAATATTTATCTTTACCTTTCTTCCCCAAACTTATTTGACAAACTTATAAAATAATATATAATCTAATGATACCTATAAGTATTTCAAGGAGATCATGTAATATATGTTTGAATTAAATAATTTATTTAATTTCCTCAAGTTCTTTAAATAAGCTAGTTAGGTTTTACATTAAGGATCAAAGATATTAATTTATTTTGTTTCTTTAATCCGGATTGGATCAAAAACAATTCTTGAATGAGGTATTCAACTCCAGGGATGAATCGAAATGGGGCCACCGCTATAATTACTAACCGAGTAAACGAGTAATTTTTTATGATGTAAACTTCCTCTACATTCTTTATAACCACTGTATCAGCCACCGCTATAATTACTAACCTTTTTTTTTTTTGGGTGCAAATTTGAATTTTACAACAACAGTGTGTCAATGCACGTTACAATATATCCAATACCAGAATCCATCGGTTCAGCAGCAAGGTTTGCAAGACATAGCCTCCATTGATAATGCATTATCATATGACTTATAATTAGTATGGCTTCTTATTATATTGTCAATTATTAATCAAATCTTTGCATTATCAAGTACAAGAGTTTCAAATGCATTAGGAGCCGGAAATCCACAAGCGGCACATGTTTCTGCCTTATGTTCTAGGATTCTTGCAACTTGTGAAGCTCTTATAGTGACCTCAATCGTTTTTGCAAGCCAAAAAGTTTTAGGTGATCTTTTTAGCAACGAGCCAGATGTGATAGCCTATGTCACAAACATAGCCCCTTTTTAGTTATGTCTGTCCTTGTGGACTCCTTACGAGGTACCATTACTGGTAAAAAATTTCATTTTTGCTGTTAATCAAAACAAATGTATATTCTTATTGTATTCAAACTGAAAGACCTGGCTATCACACAAGACGGGGGGTGAATTGGGTGTTAGATAAAACTTTAGGAACTTTGAAAATCTTTTCGCAACTTCTAAATCGACAGTTAGATATTTAAATAAGCATATACTGGAAATATAAAAGATAAGAGAAGAGAATATGCAAACTGTGATTTATACCGGTTCGGTCAGAATCATTGACCTACGTCCAAGTCCCTTTAACACCTGGGATTCCACTATCTTTCAAGAACAATTACACACTCTGTAAATGAAGGATGGTTCTCTCACTTTTAGACTCCACTCCCCCTTACAAGTTGTAATTGATACACCCGCTTGATTACACACTCTGTAAACGAAGGATGGTCTACTCACTCTCAGACTCCACTCCCCCCTTACAAGTTGTAATCAATACAATGTGTTTCCTACTCAAGATCACCCAATCTTGAGTAACTTTCAGCTAGAATGTTTATAGATAAATCTTCTCTCTCAGAAGTGAATGAATAAACACTGAAGTACATAGTTGATCATTTCACTCTTTACGATAGACTATATGAACATTGAGGAACGAGAGTGTATGAGCTATTGAACTATCGACGGTGAAGTAAAAGACATTTCATTGGCTTCGTCCAGTCATTCTTCAATCGTCGTCACTTCTTTCGGTTTGAAGACTTTGCAATTTATAGGTATTTTTGTTTCGACCGTTGCGAGCATTCGACCGTTGAAGATCAGTTGGAAGCAGCTTGAATGTGGCCGTTGAGTCTTCTTCAAAAGTTTCCGTTGAGGCGTTCGTATTAATCGCCATCAATGGTTCTTGGTCTTAGCAACATTCTTCATTCCTTTTGTTTTGACCGTTGAGAGATAGCATTTAATGCGCCCGCGGAATAACAGAGAATGCTTTACATTGATCAGAAGAGTGATTACCGAGGATATCACTAGTTTGGTAACTGCATTTAATGCTTCTATCAGAGCTTTTGCTTTTTCACCTAAACAATGGTTAATAGCCTGAAACATACTCAAAATAGTGATTAGTATTTGATCAGAGTAGCTTGAGTGATATAAGAGAAGAGTTAAAGATAACCCATTGATTTTGAATTTAATGCTTCGTTTCTCTTAACAGAGAGTGATCTTGCTCGAGCATGAATGTTGGTGTGCTCGGGCAATCAAAGAGAAAAAGAACTTAGAAGAATAGGAGATCATTCTATGCTCGATCAACGTCGAGCTACTGCTTGAGCACCATGCTCGAGCATTTAAATTTGCCTGCTCGAGCATGCTTCAAACCAAGCCTTAAAGATACTTCAATTAACGTCGATGCTCGAGCATGCCGCTTATCGTGCTCGGCAACGCCGAGACAGAGAGCAATGTAAGTTTAGACGTATGCTTGCTCAGACAACCTTTTACTCTTGCTCGAGCATGCTGCTTGGGCATGATATTATCCTGCTCGAGCACAAGGCAAACATAAGTGATGATCAGGTAACTTACGATACTGCTCGAGCAAGCTACTTACCCATGCTCGAGCAGACTTACACTCTGCTCGGGCACAAGCCATATGAAGCGAAGGATCAAGAGATTTGCGATGTTGCTCGAGCATGCTTTTACCCTTGCTCGGCAACCCGCTCAAGCATGCTTTTCACTCGCTCGGGCATGGTCTTCATTTTGCATTTAATCATGAGTTTGAGTTCCACTATCAGCCCGATGATGCATGGGCATGCCAATCACCTTGCTCGAGTACACTTCTATCTTTGAGGCTTCGATCATACATGAATAAGCATTATACTCTCCAATACAAAGCTCAACTTCCGAGAATGTAGATACTTTCAGAAACAAGAATATTAGCAAGACAATAGTCAATTTTCCCGAAAGCCTAACGTCTTCGATATAGCTTCAATTTTGGAAAACCACCCATGCAAAGCTCTTCAAGTCTTCTTTCCAATGCAAGAAGAATCAGCTCCAAACTCATTGTACTTTGTCCGTTATCATCAGATGATTGGAGGTTGTTCTTGATCAGCATTTTTTGCAGCATTCTGAACATACCGTCAACTTCAAAACATCATATCTCCTTTAATTGATCTTTGTTTTTCTTGTTCTTGATGTTTTTGGAAAGGTATTTGAGTCTAGTTTCCAATGGAATCCTTTTTAGCTCAATTTGATTTTTCATTTGTGACATACACTCAAATTACTGAAGCTCGTTCTGGATTGTGACGTTGACTTTTGTTGCAACTTCAAAAACTCATAGATCATTGATCTGAACTCCTTTGGGCTTGAATTTTATATCAAAATGATGCATTGGATGTCTAGTTTCATATGACACTAGTTTCGTGTCAATCTGATTCCTGGTTTGGGAGATATCGTCGATTTATCGAGGTCGCGAGAAATGAGATGAACAGAGTTGCTGAACCACGTTGTTGCTCGAGCAAGCCGGGTCTCTTGCTCGAGCAAAGTCGTTTTTTATGCTCAAGGAAGGTCATTTCTCATGCTCGAGCGAGGGTATTTTTCATGCTCGAGCATCACTGTTCATGCGTGAAAATAGCTAAAATTGTATTAATGCCCCAAACAAACTAGTATTCATCCGGAAGCTTGAACTTGCTTATTTTAGCTCCAAATTGAGCCGTTCCAACTTCTATTTGATCACAGAGACTTGAATATTGATATTTTCATGATATTTAACAAGTTCTTCTTTCTTCAATATCCATTCTTGGTCATTCTTCATTGTATAACATGGACTTCATCATTCTCTGCAACTTATACATTCTTCAATATTTCCTCTTCTTCTTGAACTTAACATTTTCTCCAATTTCTTCTTTCTGAAATCTCTTATCTCCTTCTTGTTCTATAATTCAACTTGGACAAATCTACATTAATTATAGTAGTTAGTCAATCTAGGAGATAAATATATTATACAAACTTTTTGCTCTTAAGAATGACATCTATATAAGGCATCATCAAAACTAATCATATCTAACACAAAACTATGTTATTTTTTTGAGAAAAAAAAAAACTATGTTATTTTGGTGTGATATTATGAAATCTAATTCTTGTCCAATATAGGGATAGCTAGGGGATGTGGGTGGCAGCACATTGGGGCATTTGGGAATTTTGGAGCTTATTATGTTGTTGGAATTCCACTTGCTGCTATTTTGGGTTTCTGGGTTTTCATGAGAGGAAAAGGCCTTTGGCTTGGAATAACAACTCGTACATTTTGCCAAGTGATTGTGCTATTGATCACAATAAGTTGCACAGATTGGGTAAAGGAGGTTTGCTCTTCACTTTCAAGAATACCGTTTAAATTCATCTTGACAATTGCTACCTGATCTTTTACTTATTCCCATAAATGTAGCTGCTGAATAGCTAATTTACAGATATTAAGTAAATGAGTTAAATAAGTTATATAGGGAAAAAAATGTATGTTGATTTCGATAAAATATCAGCCCTTTAATTTATTTGTATCAGAAACAATTTTGTTGAAAAAAAAAAAAAAAAAAAAACTCCTTTAATTAATATTTATAATCAATAGGGAGAATTTATGAAAAAATATTACTATCTTCATTGAGGTTAGAGATTTAGTTACAAATAAGATATCAATCCACTTTTTCCTCTATATATATCATTGTTTAGACTATCCCTAATGTTAAGGGAGTTCGCACCTAGGGGTAGTTTCAATACATGAGCAAATTTTAGAAAAACCAACACAAATTTTTAATAATTAAATAATTTAACTAATTTCTTTAATCAACTTGAATTATTTAAGTATATCTTATATTAATGATTACGGGTAGTATAAATTTAAAAAACAAAATGGATTGAAGTGTCACATTTTAGCAACAAAGCAAATTAAACTTGTCTATCTCCTACCTCTTACATCTAAAGCCAAAGGCAATATCAATTACGATGATGTGGCATCTTTTGAACAGTAATGTAGTACTTATTTGAAAAGTTCTCATTGTGAGAGTCTGAATTTGCAGGCAAGACGGGCTAGGGAGGGGATATTGCAGAGGACTTTGGTAGAAGAAGAAAATGTTTTGGTTTGAGCTACTAGTTAGCATGTATTCCTTATTTGTTGCGCCAATTATTACCATATATCTTCTTTAGAGACAAAGTGTGATATTTAATTTGAAGGAGTCATCAAGCTTTTGGCACCACAAATAAATGTATTTCACTTATTTCTTTCCTTTTTCAAATTTATAACTCTTAATAATAACTTTTGCCAACTCGTTTGCTACAGTTTTCTTTAATCAACTAGACCATATGGGCCTTGTGCTATGTATGAAAATCAGATTAGGTCATAAGATTAGGGAAGCCTTCTTAAAGATCTCATATTTCTATACCATACATTTAGTCTTTTAAGTTTTATATAAGATATATTTTTGTTCCTTAACTTTATAATAAAATATACTTTTGGTCCTATATTTCTAATACCGTTAATGTTGTTAATGCAAAGTATTGACACAACATACTTAAGTGATGATTGTGTAGTTAACAAAACATATTTAAGTTTTAATTTTTGATATAATTTTTTAATATGATTTACTTAAATTATTAAAATAAAAATAAACCAACAAATCTTATAAAATTAAATAAAATCGAGGTTTCGATATTTATACTATGAAACCAATATATTTATATTATTAAAATAAATTTTGTTAATGCAATCGTGGTTTTGATATTAATTGCTTCATTAGGTTTTAGATATTTTTCCATTTACATATATTTTAAATCTAAGATTAATAGTATTTAATTACACAATCATAATTTAAATTTATACCGTCATCATTTGAGTTTGTTATGTTAGATTTTTCAATCAACAACATTAACAATATTAGAATTGAAGAACTAAAAGTTAAGGGACCAAAATTATATCTCATATAAACTTTAAAGAATATACTTAATTTAGTCGATTTCTATTTATATTGATTTTGATTGATGATATATATGTTTTGTGTCATATATGTAGATTATTATATTTTAAGTTTTCAATATTGGCCATAAAAAAATGTAACTTTTCAATAATTTTTCAGTTTAATAATTTGTGTCATGCATATATTTATACAACTCATAATTATTTTTATTTATTCCTTATTATTCATTAATTATATTATAAAACCTGAATATTTATTGTTTCAGTCTTTGTTTTTTCCCGGCTACAATTTTTCAAAACCTACTCACACCGAAATAAATAAAAGAATTTGGAATTTATGATTAATAATCATATGTGTGAGATATATCCTTTCATCAAAACCATTTTTCGTAAAAAAAAAAAAAAAAAAAAAAAAAAAAAAAAAAAAAAAAAAAAAAAAAAAAAAAGTCTTTACTTATGATGCACTAATAATATTTTGGACAAAATACATATGACACCCTCAATTTTAGTTCAGTTACACATAATCCCCTCATATTTAAAAGTTTAAAAATCAAACACGCAACTTTCAAATCTTGACCATCAGGCCTTACCGTTAAGATGACAGATAAATTTAACGGAACGTAAGCCACGTTAGATTATCTGACATTACTTGGAAAATGACATATAATTTTTTATATTTTATTAATTTATCCTAAATTAAAATTCTAAACTTTACGTCATTTCCGAAAATAGCAATACCTAATTTCTAATTTCCTTGGCCTCCCATGGCATTGCGTCTTGCTCCATCTGTCTCTTAATTGAAAATTCACCTATTGAAGAAGGTAAGTAATAACCCTAAAAGAAAAAGAGATTAAAGGCAGTTGCAAAAGGAGCAGTAGAAGCGGCGTTTGGTTTTGAAGAATGAAAGACTTGAGCTTTGAGTTTTGCAGAGAATAATGACAAGAATGAGTGTTGATGATAGAATCACTAGTTTTATGCATTTATGGTTTTCTGATGAAGGAGGGATTTATGATCCAGCGCAGCAGCTTAATTTTGCACTACTTGATTAGAGAAGGTGAAGAGAACGAGAAGGCTTTGACTTAATCGTGGCATTTTGTTTTATATTGTGGGCATTGGTTGGGTAACATGAGAGGAGATGGAAATTTTGGGTAAGAAAATTATGGTCAAGACAAAAAAACCAAGAAGAAAATATCAAGAAGATGTGAACCCAATCGATCATTAAAGTCAAGATGTCTTTGGTGTTTGTGTGCGACAAGAATAAAAAAATGGCAATTATGAATTGTTTTTGGCTGGATGACAAATTTTTGCTTTCAGTATAGTTTAGATTTTTTTTTTTTTTTTTTTTTTGATACAATTAAGCAACCACATATTATCTTAGACATTATCAGCAGCCAGGAGACTCTCAAGCGTCCTATCCTGGAGTGAAAACACATGAAGCCCAGGCATCACTGAAAGGCTTCCTTTAGCAAGATGATCGGCAGCAGAGTTCGCCCACCGACTGATGAGTCTAACCTCGACATCCCAGTCCCGCTCCAGCAGAAACTTCATCTCCCCAACCAGTCGACGATCTTCGTGGGTTTCGTTCACAGGGTTTCTGAACAGGGCCACCGTATCTGCAGAATCGGTCTCCAAGATGGCCTTTCTAATCCCTAAATCCCACGCAATCTTAAGTCCATGGATGCATCCCCATATCTCAGCAGTTACCCCCCCTCTCTGAACATGAATCCTTGAAGGAAAACGCCAAGATCATTGCGTAGGACTCCGCCACTTGCAATGCCAGGGGTCGTGAAGGAGAAGGCTCCATCCGTGTTTATTTTAACCCAACCAGAAGGTGGAAGTTGCCATTTTTCCACAAGCGCACGTGTCAGAATCTGCTCACTATTCACAAGGGAGATTCGGGCACGAGCTTCGTTCAAGCTGCGTATCAATGCACAGACGCTAGCTGTGATTTGGGAGTTCGAAACCTTTTTATCTGCAAATACTGCCATGTTAAGACGTCGCCAAAGCCACCAGCAAATCAGGACAAATAATTGCCTCCATTCCTCAGCTTGTTGCTTCCCTCCCCTGGCTTTCAGGTTCCAGCGAAGCCAAGTGTCAAATTAATAAAATATATAGCAAAATTACATGTCATCTGCCATGTAATGTTAAATAATTTGATGTGGCTTACATTTCAATAAATTTAACAGCCATTTTAACCATAGGGCTTGATGGTCAAGATTTGAAAGTTGAGGTTTGAATTTTAAACTATTAAATATGAGTGAGTTTATGTACAACAGAGTTAAAGTTGAGGGAGTTGTATGTATTTTAGCCTATTCTTTTTCTTTCTTTTTTTTTTAAATATATATATTAGTACGCATATAAAGTTAAATTATCCCCATCGAAGAACCTAGAGATTATTTCTGGCATATCTGTGCCTTTTGTGGGACTTAAATTAGAATCCTTCCATGAGACATCAGCGTAATTTTCATGGGGCCACGGTTGCATTTGCCTCTTGACATTAACATAGCTCCACGAGTTGGTGTAATTGTCCATTTACAAATATTTGGTAGAATTACTATATGGTCCCCAAAAAAAAAGTACTGATAAAAAAATCTCATAAATTATGAGTAGCGAGCATTTCCGTTGAATGAAATAGACTAGGAGAATTCTTGGAAGGAAATTATGCTTGAGAAATTCTTGGACACAAAATATGAGCACTTCTCTCAATAAGAGTTTGAATGTTGTTTCGTTACATTATGACAAACTAACACATTTTGCTAGATTCAACCCTAGGTTATATTGCCAACGGAGGTTGGGTCTAACAAAGGAACTAATCCATTAACACGTGATACACTAAGGTTCGAATCCTGTTTGGGGAGATGTACTCATATTTAGTTAGCATTGAGAACAATAAAGGTTTTAAAAGTTTTCATTAACATTTATTAAGTTAAAATCATTAGATATGTTGGTGTTATTTGTAATCACATCAGCTATGTAACTAGAATACTTTATGATTGTTAATTAATATTAATGAACTATTAAGTTTTTTCTAATATTTAAAAAAAAAATATTGTTTTTGAAGACCATTATGTCTTTGTTTTTGTTGACATAAGGTTAGGAGACAAATTATTTGTAGATGTTACACGACAGGTTGTTTCTTATGAACTATCTTTTTTGTCACTAAATAAATGACAATTTTTAATTACAACTGTTATTTTTGTGTTTTTCATGATTTCACCTCTCAATACATAATGATAGGTATATTTAACCATTAAGTTTTAAGGTTATATATTCTTGAGAAACCTCCGCCTTGATATATATGATATTTATTCGCCATAACTATTATTTATTAAGTGTTATATATGTGTGAATCTATGGTAATGGTACGTGCTCAAGGGCCAGTCCTTGCAAAATAGGCATTTTCTAATGGTGAACCCATGAAAGGCATGTCATTTTTCCCATCTCTACAGAGAAGTAGCTACACCTCAATGTAACTTCCAATATAGGTTTTTGGATTTTGTGGTAGCTTCTTTTTTGAGAAATTGCAAGTTTCAACACTTAGATATCCCTCTCCAAATGTGTGTTAGTTTTTTGAAATACTGTTTTTAATCATGTGAGATGGGAAGTATGGTAGTCAAAATCGCGCTTAAAGCGCAAAAAACGCCGCTTTTACGCTTTTTTTCGGGCAAAACGTATTACGTGGTGGAAAAAACGCACCAGAGGTAAAAGCGTAAAAAGCGCCGCTTTAAAGCGTAAAAACGCAACGTTTTTGCAAAAAGCGCCGAGTTTACTAAGGGACTTAAGTGAAAGTTTTAAAAGTTCTGGAGAGGGACTAAAGTGAGAATTTTCAAACTATTTTAGGGCAGAACTGAAATTTCAAAAACATCTGGGTCCTTTTCTGTAATTAATAAATAAAGATCATTTTACCCCTAATTACACTTAATTCAATACAAATGTTCCTAACTCAACTTAGTACTTAATCATACAATAATGTCCCAGAAAATGCATTAAAAATCTCAATTTAATCATGTAAAATTATATAAAAAATATGATTTGATCAATGACAATGTTAGACATTTTGATTGATATTGTATTGATCAATATATGTGTGTATGAAGGCAGGTACCTTATATACATATGCAGGTAAAATCTCCGTTCTATTTTACGATTTTACGTTTTACGATTTTTCATTCTCCTTCCGTTTTTACGTAAAAACTATGCTTTCACTACTATGAGCCATTAATAGAAGTCCTCTTTATATATGTGTGCGCGCATCAATAGAGATTCTTTTAAAAAAAATTATTAATTTGAGAGTCATGCAGTAGATTAAAGTCTTACATTTAATGTCAAAATAAATCTATTCTGAAAATCATACAAGGATATTATAATATAAAATCTAATTAAGGACAACAGAGGGTATAAATTAAACGTACATTCAAATACATGTGTGTGTCTATATATATATATTTTTAAGAGTTGGCAACCTAGCTAGGGAGGACACCAAGTTAGAGTTGGTAGCAAAAATGCAAAATTGTTGTCGTATGTGTGTTTTGTCGTTGTTGGGAACGGCGTCTCGGGAACATGTATTCTCTAATTCAAGTATTGCATGTGCAGTTCCCAAGCTTCTTCAGAATTCAGTCAGGCTGAGATCCCATTTTCCCGTCGAGCCTTTAAGTCAAGAGAGACAGCTGGCCGGTCTAACACATAATACTCTTCTGTTAAGTATTGTAGGTACTATTCCTTCCGTTCTTCCGCTTGCATATCAAGGAATATGATCGGAAGAAGCATAAAACTAATGGCAACCCATAATATTGGTAACAATAAGAAAATGACATAGAGGTAAAATCACCCAATTTAAAAATTCCCAAGACAGTTGTTTAGTTTGATTAGGAATTTGTTTGAAACGGACATCTAAGTTGAATTTCTACATTTTAATCGGATTCAATTGAGATTTTTCTTATTTTAAATCTAAATATTATTATTTTTATTATTAAATATGGATATTTTTTACACAAAACCAAGAGCCCAGAGTGATATATCTTTCCAAGTTGCGACAGGCGTACCTTTGAGCTAGGTAGTGGAAAGAAAATGGATACGAATCTCTTGGAGAAAAACACAGAGCTGGTGAACCAAGAGGATCATCTACGCTTGACATGGCGTGTGCTTTTTAAAGAAGCGAAAGAGGTTTGTTATTTAGCAGGCCCAATGGTAGCTGTGAATTATTCAACCTTCTTTCTGCAAACTATTTCTTTGATGATGGTGGGTCACTTGGGTGAACTTGCTCAATCTAGCACCGCTGTTTCTATCTCTCTTTGTGCCGTCACTGGTTTCAGTGTTATTGTAAGCAACTTCATCTTCTTTTGTGAGATTTATATATTTTCCTTTAATAAACTAATAGTTGGGGATTTTGGATTTTTTTATTTTTCTACTTCCTTGACAGTTTGGAATGGCTTCTGCACTTGAAACACTATGTGGGCAAGCCTACGGAGCTAAGCAATATAAGAAGTTTGGTGTTCAATTTCAAACTGGAACCTTCTGTCTTATTGTATGTTGCGTTCCTTTCTGTGTGTTGTGGCTATATTTAGGGAGGTTATTGGTTTTGGTTGGTCAAGACCCTTTAATTGCACAAGAAGCTGGCAAATTTGCAGTTTGCTTGATTCCTGCTCTCTTTGGTTACGCAATACTTCAAGCCCTGATTCGATACTATCTGATGCAAAGTTTAATCACTCCTCTTATACTCTCTTCTTCAATTACAATTTGCTTCCACGTAGCTTTTTGTTGGACGCTGGTTTTTAAATCTTCTATGGGTCGTTTTGGAGGAGCGTTTGCCATTGGTACTTCATATTGGTTAAATGTGTTCATACTTGCGTTATATATGAAGTTCTCTGATTCTTGTGCAAAGACTCGAGTTTCTATTTCCATGGAGATTTTCCATGGGATTGGAGAGTTCTTTCGCTTTGCTATTCCTTCAGTTATAATGATTTGGTATTATTCTTCTCTACATACACAAAATATTAATACGACTTTCTGTATATTTATATGTTTTACCTTGAACATTGATATTGATTATTGAATATTTCAGCTTCCAGTGGTGGTCATACGAGGTAGGTACGTTGTTTGCCGGTCTTCTAAGACCAAACCCCGAGCTTGAAACTTCAATTTTCGCCGTATGGTATGCTGTTGGCTTTTCTTTATGTTTCTGTTTCGATAATCTATCACAATTTTAGTCCTTTACTTATATAGAGTTTCAGTTTAATCCCTTAATTATAATATATATATATATATATATATATATATATATATATTTTAAAAAGGTCTTTTCAGTCCCTTATATGTGCCTATTTGGGAAGGCATTCCAACGCCTAAAAGTCTAGTGGGTTTAGAAAAAAAGCTCTGTAGGAAAAAAAGAAAAAGAAAAAAAGCCTATTTGTATGGTGTTTATGTTGGGATCCGTACACCGCGGATATAAAACTTTGCGAATCCCTTCGAGGATCGCTCAACAACGTTTAAATCAAGGTTAAAGAAACTCGAATCGGAATACTTCTGGTTCGGTTTGAACGGTGGGCTATCTTCTTGATCGCCAGAAGTCGACTCTACGAATCGCCTTCCTCTACGGTATCCGCACGAATAATCTCCGAACACGGACGCGGCAGCGTGCTAGCGCCTTCGAACTATGTGTCTCTCTATTTTCGCTCTAGGGTTTCTCGTGGCTTTCTAATACGCTCGACAAAAGTCCCGTAGGTTTTTCCAAACCTGATCAGCGTATTATATTCTAAATTAATCCTTATTAATTTTGAAATTCAAATTTTGAATTTGAATTAAAAAATATATTAATTAAATCTATCAACCATGTCACGTCCCTTTTGTCACTCGATAATTTGGTCAAGGATGAGGCATGGATAATGTCAACTTCCTGTTCTTGACCAGTACTTTCTCGATTCTCGAGTAGTCTAATAATTGAAATGGAAACTCCTTTCCATCATAGTATGGCCATACATTTCTAGACTCACTCATCGAGGGGCCCAATATTATCTCTATAAATGTGAGGGACAAATCCATCTTGACCATTCACATTCCTCCGCATGAAAACTATTGATCCCGATCCCAGCCTTTATCATCACCCGGTCAAAGGTGACTTTTGACTAGGTCAAAGACCCGATGACTCATTATGTAGGAATCCATGATGATCTCAGTCATGTGGCGTCGTGATGCGGTTATACATGAGATAAGCTTATGACTAAATCCATGCAACTTTCTCATAGTGGGTCGGTCTAGTACCTTGTACTCTTACAAGTGCCCATGACTTTGATTCATATCTCCATACCTCATCAAAGTCATACTGGTCTTATCTCATCTTCGCTCCCGTGTAGATGACCGACCAGAGACATTTAGGATAATCTATAAAAGGATATATCCAGGGATACAATTATTAATATAAACATGCTAATGAAATGATAACTAAAAGAGAATACTTTAAATAACATAAATGTCTAAAGTACAATGACTTGCCCCTAGGGCATAATTTCCAAAAGTTTGGGTTGGCATATTTGTGATTGGCCTTCTAAAAAAAGTAGCTTCGATTAGAAGCCGGGTTATGTGTTCCCGAGAGTGTTAAGCCAAATTCTCACACCTGCCTGGCATCTTGTCGTGCCACTGATGAATATTAAATTCCCAATCCTTGCTGGAAAAGAGAGAAGAAGACGAGTCTGCCAATGCACTTTGTTATTCGGAAAAGAATATGACAAGTCGAGCCTCCACGCTGCAATCTAAGCTCTACCTCCTACAAACTTGGACAGAGGCGGTAATAGGATAACAAAGTTGGTGTGATGGTGGTGAAGGAAGACCAAAGGTGAAAGAGAAAGGATCGAAGGTTCAGAAGTGACCACCTATGGCTCTTCCGTGGGATCTAGTAGTCACCACGACTTAAGCTCTAGTTCAATTACTTGATGGTGAATATGGAGGGAGTGGTGGAGGAGATCGATGGTGGTGGTGAAACCTACGGCAACCGTAGTGGTGGAGTGAAGGTGGGTTATTTTGGAGGTGAGATGCTAGGTTGAAGAAGAAGAAGCCGATCCAAGCTCTCTCTATCGTGCATGTGATGAATATGTGTGTGTGTGTGTGTGTAGTATTCAATAATATTTATACCCTTTTTAGTCATTTGACATCTCAACTTGCTTTTCAAATAATAATCCAAACAGGTTTCAGTTTAACAAAAGGTCACGTCTACCACCGTCAATCCAAACACAAATCACATTTACAATATGACTTTTATTCTATCTTCAGCTTGTAAAAATCAGATTGAAAAAAAGTCATTTCTACCACCACTAATTCAAACGGCAATATATTGTTGTCTGGGCTTTAGCAATCAAACCCCAAGCTTGAAACTACAGTTTGGGCCGTATGGTATATGCTTTTCTTAATGTTTCTATTTCCAAAATCTATCACAAATTTAGTCCTTTAACTTATATAGAGTTTCAGTTTGATCCTTAATTAAAAAAAGGGCCTTTTCAGTCCTTTATACATTGTTGGCTGATCTTCAACGACCAAATCTCAAGCTTGAAACTTCAGTTTTGGCAATATGGCATAGGCTTTTTCTCAATGTTTCTGTTTCCAAAAGGAAGAAGCATGCAGTGGCGAAGAAGCTAAACTTAGATGATCTTGTGGATGTACCTATCGAAATGGCAAGAATGGACGGAAAGTGGCTGAAACCGATGGAGTGGACGGTTGTCTTTTAAGGCAAATGAAAAAAGGTTGGGTTGCTGGCAAGAAGCAGCCACCAAGGGATTATGAGTGCCTTAGCTTGGAACTCAAGGTTTGGGAGCTATCTTGACAGCTCATCATCTAGGATGAAGTATTTTCCTTGTGTTATTTTTCTCTAGAAAACTAGGATGAAAAAGAAAAGCTAGAAAAAATGAGAAGGACGTTCAAGATTGATAGTGGGTTGTATGTGGAACCGGTTGGTTTGTCTCGGTGGTTTGGCTTTTTGGTTTTTCTCTACCGCTAACATAGTCTTTGTTAGTAGGTCGTGAAATTTCATGCATGTGAGGGTAGATGTTTCAGTAGCAGGGTGGTTTGGGTGCATTACCTTTGTTTATGGTCTCCAGAGAAAGAGGACGGGGAAGGTATTGTTGGGAAGCTTATATCTTTAAATCCCGACACTAATATCCCATGGGTAATCATGGGTGACTTCAATGATTTACTATACAAAAGCTCGGATAAAGATGGTGGAAGAATATATGACTTAAGGATCTTAGGAATTTTAATGGGTTCATGGAGGACCTAAATATGACGGAGGATGACTTAAACGGAGGGCATTTTACTCCGGATGAATAGAAGGCATGGGAGGCCTTTATTGAGGAAAAGCCTGGATAGGATTGCGTGCAATACGTGCTGGTTTGGAGTGTTTGAGAAGGCGCAGGGGTTTATTTTAGAGGCGGTAGGATCTGACTCTGTCCTTTCTTGCTATGTTTTGAGTACATTGAGTCAAGGACCCCATACAGAGGTTCAAGTTTGAGAGTTTTAGGCCAGATGATCCTGAATTTCTTCTGCTAGTTCGGGAGAACTGATGTTGTAAGTAGGGGCGGATCCAGGAATTTATGGGAGGGGGGGCACCATTGGCGGGGTTCGGGCGGCGCCCCTTTTTTTTTTTTTTTTTAAAAGTAAAGCTTTAAATACATTAAAAAATAAAAGAATATAAAAGGAAAAACAAGACTAAGTGCTATTAGAACCGCATTTATGTAACACGCATTAATTTTGTAACACATGCTATAACATTTTTCTTCCCTACAATTATTGAGGACAAGGATTGATTAAGAAGAGAAATATCACGGCTTAATAGTTCAAAACTCAGCTTATACTAACAGCATGCACAATCCAAGAAGACGCAAAGTAAGAACATACCAAGACAGGAATAATAATCATTCAATGATAAAATCTGAAAATCTGATTTGAACTACATGCTTGAATAAATATAAAAGATGACTTAACTTTGTTTAATCCGATGAAAGATTTTGTTCAAAGGTAAGTAAAGATGGTATTACCCGATGTTTTAGAGTAGCTAAGCTTTTTGTATGCATTGGAGATTGTGGAATGACCCCATTGGAAGGAGGGATTCCAATAAGCCCGCACAACAAAGTCGGCAAGAAATATGAAAGAGTCCCCAAAAAAATCATTAATTTGTTACATGTAACAATGAGGATATTCTTTGTTGTAAGCTGGAATTGCAATAAAATTTATTATTTCAATTAAATGACTAACCAAAAAGCCCAAAAGAAGAAGGTCATAATGATGGGAAGAAGGTTTTTGAGATTAAACTCCTTTTCTTTGTGCAAGTTGTGACGCAACACCGTGATCAAAGGAGTAAAGTACAGCAATCATAGTTCTTGGTATAAATGCTCCAATAATATACACAAGCAGGAACATCCAACACTTTCGCACAATGAACAAGCATGAGCAAAGAATCTGGGCTTGTTGAGGAAAGAATGAAAGTTTTTTTTTTTTTTTTTTTTTTTTTTAAAAAAAAATCAAAAATTGAGGGGGCACGTGCCCCCTTGTCTTCCACCAAGCGCCCGCCTATGGTTGTAAGATAGAGGACGTGGACTTAGTGTCCGACTTTAGAAATTTGGCAAAACTTAAAAAGGTTTTGACCGAAAAATTTCTAGGCAACCAAAAACGATTGAAGAGCATTGGTGCAACTTAGGGGCTATTATACTCAAGGGTGGGGCTTGGAGGAGGCAAAAAGAGATAGGGAGGTTGCAACCAAGCTCACTAAGTCATTTTTTTTTTTTAATGTCGACTGAAGAGAGAGAATGTTTATAGAGAGAGAATGGCGATGGCGATGTCGATGTTTATAGAGAGAGAATGGACGACCGCTCCTCTATTCAATGTCCCTGGTTCTGTGCGATGAAAATGACAAGCAATACCTTGTGTGGCTGCCACCTTCTCTGTCGATGACGGCAGCAGCTGCTCCTCCCCTTTTGTGCGATCACGTTCTCTCTCTCTCTCCCTCTCCAATTCAGATACATTCCAAGGAAGAGGGTGACCCATGTATCCTTCCTTTTTTTCTTCCTCGCCGTACGCCTCGCTTTGGTTCATAAAACGATTTAAGTGTGAGAAATCACGTGCGTCATCAAGGGTGACAAATCACGCACCTCATCAAGTGTGATGAAATGACATGAAGGAGCAGACTCTTAAATGAGAAGCAGAGAAAGAGTAGACTCTCAAAAGGCCCGACTCTTCACGTCCTTTTATCCTCATCAAAAGGCATGCCTTTTCCAATTTATGTCTTCCTTGTTTTTAAAAAAAAATTTAAAAAAATTTGGGAGAATTACGCACAGTCCCAAGGAGCGACATAATTACGCACAAGGTCCCTTCAAATGACAAAATTACGTAAGTCCCTAGGGACTTCGTAATTATTTCATGAGTAAAAGACCTTTTTGCCCATTCTCCTTCTCCTCTCTCCCTTTTTCATCTCTCACTTCTAGAAGCTATTTACAACAACAAATGCATGTAATAACAACAGAAAATGCATATATTAACAACAACTTTTGAAAACCTGGATTTTTTCATCTCTTACTTCTAGAAGCTACTTACAACAACAAATGCATGTAATAACAATAGCAAATGCATATAATAACAACAACTTTTCAAAACATGGATTTTTTCGCCTATCCCTTCCAGAGGCTATTTACAACAACAATGCATATAATAACAACAGAAAATGCATATAATAACAACAACTTTTCAAAACCTGGATTTTTTCACCTATCACTTCCAAAGGCTATTTACAACAACAAATGCATGTAATAACAACAAAAATGCATATAATAACAACAATGTTTCAAAACCTGGATTTTTTCGTCTATCACTTCGGAGGCTATTTACAACAACAAATGCATGTAATAACAATAAAAAATGCATATAATAACAACAACTTTTCAAAACCTGGATTTTTTCACCTATCACTTTCAGAGGCTATTTACAACAACAAATGCATGTAATAATAGCCTCCGCATGTAACAAATCCATACTAAAAAAAATCCAGGTTTTGAAAAGTTGTTGTTATTATATGTATGTTCTATTGTTATTACATGCATTTGATGTTGTAAATAGCCTTTGGTAGTGATAGAAAAAAAATCCAGGTTTTGCAAAGTTGTTGTTATTATATGCATTTTCTCTGTTGTTATTACATGCATTTGTTGTTGTAAATAGCATCTGGAAGTGAGAAGTGAAAAAAATCTAGGTTTTGAAAAGTTGTTGTTATTATATGCATTTTCTGTTGTTAATATAAGAAGAAGGAGAATGGGCAATAAGGTCTTTTACTCATATGAAATAATTACGTAAGTCCCTAGGGACTTCTGTAATTTTGTCATTTGAACGGACACGGGCGTAATTATGTCTTCTCCTCGGGACCGTGCGTAATTCTCCCAAAAAATTGTGGGACCTAATTCCCATTAAATCTAAACAATGCCAAATCTTCTTAGATATGATTTTCAATCCCATGCCTATGCTATTAAAAGGAAAGCAAATATATATTACTACCTCCTGTTCTAAATATATGATATAACTTGTAGTGCAAATTACACTACAAACTATGTCCTATATTTATAATCAGAAGCGTATATAATAAATCTTGGAGACTTAGCTTC
The DNA here is from genome assembly GCA_019022655.1 of Acacia acuminata. Classification (NCBI taxonomy): domain Eukaryota; kingdom Viridiplantae; phylum Streptophyta; class Magnoliopsida; order Fabales; family Fabaceae; genus Acacia; species Acacia acuminata. The sequence goes on from JAFJYI010000187.1 coordinate 247,885, forward strand.
CCCAATTTAGCTCTTGTGTGACCCACTCGACCTTGGACCTAGTACCCTCGTCGGTGAAGTAGCCGATCCGGGTTTCAAAACCTTGCCTCCCCCCACCCCCCCCGAAAAAAAAAAAAAAAAAAGCACGCCAGATGAGTTGAGAAGGCATCTGATACAGATTCTAAATGTAATAGAAGCTGAAGAGCCTGGGAAGTATGTCTGCCGGTGCTATGGAAATGATCAAAGACAGAAGCCCTATCTTTCATGAAGGACAGAGTAAGGAAGAAACTACAGGACTGGAAACAGAGTCTCTTGTCTGTAGCCGGGAAGGAAATAGGGATCAAACCAGTGACAAGTGTCATTCCGGTATTTACTATGTCTTGCTTTTTGTTTCCTGTTACTACTTGTAAGGAACTTGATAGTATGCTTGCTAAATTTTGGTGGGGGCAAAAAGGGATAAAAAAATAGAATTCATTGGGTTAGTTGGAATGCGTTAACTGAATCAAAGCAGGATGGTGGACTGGGGTTTAAAGATTTCACTTGTTTAACATGGCTTTGTTGGCCAAACATGGATGGAGAATTTTGAATGAGCCAAACGAAATGTGGTTGAAGATCTTGAAAGGTGTCTACTTCCCGGAGTCTACTTTTTTGGAAGCAAAGAGGGGAGGGAGGGCCTCTTGGGCTGGGGTCAGTTTGTTAGAAGGAAGAACTATTTTACAGGAGAATATCTGTTTAAATGTGGGAATGGTTTAAGTACACGAATTTGGGGAGATCCTTGGATTCCAAATCTCCCGTCATATAAACTAGGATCAACTACCCCTACTCAAGAAGCAGGAAAATGGAAGGTGGCTGAGCTTATTTCTCCATTTGGTCGGAACCTGAGGTTAATAAAGGATTATATAACAGAAGCTGAAGTAAAGGCAATAATCAGAGTTCTATTACCTAGTAGATCTCGAGGATAGAGCATGTTGGGTGGCTAGGAAAAATGGAGAATACTTTGTCAAGGCTGGGTACAAGTGGGCAAAGAAGAACAATCCTATCCCTCTAAATAGACCAGGTAGATCTGTTTCAGTAGATAGAAGATTATGGAATGGAATTTGGAAGCTAAAGATCCCAGTTAAGGTAAAATTGTTCATACGGAAAGTGGCAAAAGGTGCTGTCCCAATTAGAGAAGCCTTATGGAGGAAAAGGTGTGTATCCTCTTCTATTTGTCTTGTGTGTAATGCTGAACCTGAAAGTCTTGAACATTTATTGTTTCTTTGTAATAAATCGCAAGTAGTGTGGTTTGGAAGCTCGACGGGATTAAGGTTTGACGGTAGATTGGTAAATATATTGTATGATGAGGAATACACTGCAAAGGCTAAGGCTCTTATAGCTTGTTTGTTATGGCAAATTTGGAAGGCACGATGTGCTTATGTGTTTGAGAATAAGGTATATGACCCCATGTTTGTGATTCAAATTGCTGCTGAATTGGCTGAGTCCTTTTGGAATGCAAATAGATGGAATAACGAAGAGAGAAAAACACAAGAACCAGTAGTGAAGGGACAAAGCCAATTGATGGGAGGTGGTGGAATCAGCTTTGATATTACTGTATGGCGCGGTGGTTCTTATAGTAGCAGTCAGAGTGTGGCTGGGATGGGTATTGTGGCAAGAAAAAGTGATGGTAGATACTTATGCATACAGGGAATGATGGTGGAGCCAATGTCACCTTTTATGGCTGAGGCATCTGCTATGTTGCAGGGAATAAAGTGGTGCGTGATGAATGGGTTTAGATCATTGAGGATCAAATCAGATTGTCTTTCACTTATTCAACCAGTGAATAATGTTGCATCTTGCCCCGAGAGGGAGAGCTTGAGTAGTGCTAGTCTGTTATCAGATCGATAGTTCTGATTTTTCTAGTTTGTAAGATTGTCAAATTCTGGTTTTTGATGGAATGAAATATTTGCTATTGATGCCAAAAAAAGCTTTGTATAAAGTTAAATTTTGATTTGTTGTGCATATAATTTAATGTTAATGAGCATTGCATCAACTACTACAACAATATATGCCTCTAACTAATTCTCTGTATAAATTTGAATTTTGTGACCCGGGTATCACTGACCAGTACATCACTGACCGGTATAATCTATTCAATACCAGAATCGATTGGCTCAGCCGCAAGGTTAGCATCACATAACTAACATCAATCAATATGTTTATATTTTTTCATCTATATTCATATCTAAGTTAAATTAGTGCAGCCTCTTAATTAATCAAAGTTTTTTAATTATTCAGCACAAGAGTTTCAAATACATTAGGAGCTGGAAGTCCACAAGCAGCACGAGTGTCTGCCTTTTGTTCAATGGTGCTAATGCTTTGTGAGGCTTTTATAGTGAGCTCAATTGTTTTCGCCAGCCAAAATGTTTTAGGTCGTGTTTTTAGCAACGAGCCAGAAGTAATACGCTATGTCACAGACATAACTCCTATATTAGCTGTGTCTGTTTTCGTGAGCTCCGTACAAGGTACCCTTACAGGTAAAATCTTTCATTCCAATATAGGGTCTGCTTGGTTTCCAATTTCCAAAACTGTTTTTAGGGAAAATTGGGAAAATCCCTATTGGGAATTTTATTGGTGAGAAGGATTTGATAAATTTTTATACATATACTCTGCAAATTTTGTATGTACAGAATACCCATACTCTTCTTCAGGTCCGTCCCACCAATAAACTTTTAATGCAAGACTTTTTCCCAATTTTCCCCTCTTTTTTGTTTTGAAAAACATAAAAAATAAAATATGCTAGAAAATGTGTTTTTCATTGTGTTCTGTTTTTTTATGTGAACAGTTATGTGTTCTGAAATACCAAAAAAAAAAAAAACAATTGTAATTTTTTTTTTTTCTGAAAAGCAAGTCAGAACATCCTTTTGATGCTTTCTTACTTTCTGTTTAAAATTAGATGAGAGATAGAAAAGAGCTTACTCCTCTTTACCGAAGGTAGTATTTTCATTAGTGAAACACTGCATATTTTTTAAATTATTGTTTCCAAAACTTGTTCTAAGAAATTTACTCTACAAAATTGTCCTAAGAACATAAAAATAGATAGTATAATCAAATAAGTCCACATTCTTATTGGATTTAAACTCTCATATTTCTTTTTGTTCGATGAAATCTAATTCTTGTCCAAAAAATAGGGATTGTAAGGGGAAGTGGGTGGCAACACGTAGGAGCATATGTAAATTTCGGATCTTACTATGTTTTTGGCCTTCCACTTTCTGCAATTTTGGGGCTTTGGGTACACATGAGAGCAAGAGGCCTTTGGCTTGGAGTAACGGCTGGTACAATTAACCAAGTGATTGTGCTATTGATTGTTGTAAGCTGTACAGATTGGGAAAGAGAGGTTTGTTCTACACACTTTCAAGAATACCATTTTTTTCAATTTATCATCTTCAAATTTGATGTATGGTCTCTTTTACTTTTGAGCAATTAAGATTATGCAGTAACACTTCAAGATTTTTGTAATGCTTAATTATTTGAAATGTTCTCATTATGGGAGAGTCTGAATTCGCAGGCAAGACTGGCTAGGGAGAGGGCTCTCAAGGGACCTTTGGCAGAAGAAGAAGAAAATGTAATGAATTGATCAAACAGAGTTTATTAATTAATTTTTGTGCTCTGCAAACTAGTAACATATTCTTTTGACGTTTGGCCATTAATTGGAGGATAATCTTGCCTAGCAAAAAAATTAGTATCTTCGTTTTCGGGCAAAACGTGTTCCACTCCTTTTACGCCCACGTTGCATGTATTGTCTCGCTTTGGACGTGACATTGATAGTTGAATCCTAAGGCCCCAAGTATAATTTGGCCGAACGATGTGGTCAAATTTGTCAACATCAGTTTACTTTACTTTTTCTTGCTCGCATAGCATTTGACCAATGTACTATATGGAAATATAGTTCATCTACGTTAATATATAGAAAATGATATTGAGAGTGAAAAAAAGGGTGGCCTAATGCACTTAGTTTTACCCTATAAACAGAGAAGAGAAGTTGTTTTTAAGATTTGAATAACTAACTATATGTCTCTTATATATATATATATATATATATATATATGAGACGAGTTACGTAATGGAAAATCTATCTCGTCCCTGTTCACTGGTAGATGCCTGTCCTAGTCGGTTCTGTCACGTTAACACCCCTAGTTGTAGTGATTATGGATAGAACCACTACGTCAACAGCAACAAAGTAAACCTGCAGCCTCATCGCTGTGTCCAAGTCTATCACGCAACAATAGGATATATTCAACCACTATAAATAACCGCAACTATTATTGACGCCACTTGGCATAAAAAAGATTATAAACCACCACAACGTTGTATATGGCGTTTAGAGCCACAAATTCTCATACCATTTGGTGATAGTCAACTCCTCATTGCGAACTTGTAGCAGTTTTGCCATTAACTGCTACTAGTTCTAGAACTTGTATCCATTTAATGGAACCACTACAAAATAGCCTTCACTATATTATGTTTTTTTCAGTGTTTAAAGTTTTATCTTGGAGGCTATGCATTGACTTGTTTAACAGTTTTTAAAATAAACATCCGATAATAATTTAATATTTGTTGCTCTCTTTATATAACTATAAAGCTTTTTATTTCATAATTTTTTTTATAGAAAAAATAGAGGTTGCTTGAAAATTAACGCATTGCAATTTCTGTTATACAATCTATGTATACGCTGAACCAAAAATAATTGAACAGCAAAACCAAATAGAGCAAAGCAGAAACAAAATTAGAATAATAAAAAAACTCTATATACAAAGCACCCCGCTCGTTTTTTATGTCAAACTATCAAGTTCAGAGTATTGTGTGTAATTTGGATAACTTTTAATATTGAACACTCCAATCAATAAAGCAGTCCTCTTCTTTTGACAAAATAAACTCAACTACTACTTCTTTCAGAAGAGACTGGAAAAAAGACTGTTCCCATCCAAAATTTAGTATCAGAATTATCCCCACTACTTGTTAAAGTTAATCCATTTTTAACTGATCATCCATATCCCCATCATCAAGATCAATTTCTCCTGTTGAGAAGCACTTGGTCTTTCTATTTCTTCACCCCGCTATATTGGTCACTCATATTTCTAGCATTTATCCAACTACATATGATCCATCTAGTATCCCGTAAATGTTGAACCTCCATGTATAATTTTACATTTGACCAAACCTAATACAACAATTCTCTAATTCCCGTATATCAATTCTATATTAAAAAGATTGAAAAATATGAAAAATACGTATTGTATTTAGAATTAAGATCTACTCCTTAAATAGATCATATATAAAAGATAGAATGAAGTATATATTTTCTCCTTTTCTTATCGAATCTCACACTACTAGAAAATGCACTATTTATGACCAAAGATTTGCGAGGAAAAGGTTTCCCTCGCAAAATTTGAGATTTTGCGAGGAAAAGGTTTTCGCAAAATTTTCAAATTTTGCGAAGGAACATTCTTCCCCGCAAAATTTGAAACTTTCTTTAGGGAAAGTATTTTCCCTCGCAAAATTGTAGATTTTGCGAGGGAAGAATGTTCCTCGCAAATTCTGAATTTGCGAGGGCAAAAAGCATTTTTGTGATCGAAAATTGGTTTGCGATGGAATTTTTTCCGTTCTCAAATTCCGCCGCAAATCAGTTTTGCGACGGAAAATTGCTTTTTTGCGAGAGAATTTTTCCGCCGCAAAAAGCGATTTTTGTTGTTGTGTCATCTCCACCTTAGATTAAAAAATGGGTGCATAGATTTCATAATTTATAAAACAATTATCATAGTATTTTTTTAAATTTGTGTTTGTATTGCGCTTATAAACTCGTGCTAAGCAAATTTTAACACTTTAAATTTATTTATTTATATTGAAAATAATAATTTTATAAAATAATGAATCTAGATCATTCATTTTTTTATGTGATGGTGAACATGAGATTATGAGAATATAAGAAAGAGGAAAATGAGAGAACCCAAACCTTCTTCTCCACTATAGATTCTCTTTCTTCCATAGAAATGAGGGCATTGTAGCAAGAGAGAGAGAGAGAGATATATATATATATATATATTTGTTATCTCTAATCTACTTTTCGATGAATATGTTTCACTTATGAGTGAAAATAGTCTAGGCCTCAATCAAGGACCTATTGATGACTTCTCATTTTTAATAGATTTAAGATATATTTTGATATATTTGAGAAGTCATTATTACTAATTTAAAGAGATTTTATTGAGATTTGAAGAGAAATCAACTTGGATACATCATCTATGGGATTTCAATTTAAAATAAAAGTTTTTTGAGTTTAATAAATAAATAATAATAATTCAGTTTATTAAAAAAAAAAAAAAAAAAAGAGAAAACTAAAAATTCAGTTTTATTGTTATTATTGTTATTAGATAATTGTTTTTTTTCTTTTCTTTTATTAAATGTTTTTTTTATGAAGTAGAGGCACGTGGGAATAGAATCAATTGAAGATTAATGATTTAAAGGAGGGGAGCGTTGCAATAGAGGAGAACGCACCGTTTTTGGATTAAAAGCATTGAAGACCTAAATTGATGAATCAGCCACGACACCATTAATGAAATGAAAAATAAAAGACCTAAAAGCAAAAAAAAAAAAAAAAAAACAAGGAAGAGGCGGCTGGAGCGTGAGAGGAGAGTCACTCTTTCGCTGCACAGTGAGAACGATTGGGAAATAGGAAAAAAAAAACAGAAACAGAGGAGGCGGCTATGGAATTAATTGATCATCGCGAGTTTGAGACGGACGAAGGGGAGAAGAGCAGCTCGGAGGATAGAGTGGAATTGCAGAACGAAGACGCTGTGTTCTCATTATTTAACCTTCTCTTCTTCTTCGTTTGTTAAGCTGGACCAAAGTGACAGTTTAGAGAAAGGATAGAGCAAAAAGTTGATGCTGTTGCTGAGTCTATTTCTTGGTTTTGTTATTTCATTTAACTCTGTTCCAGTTTATTAGCATTTAAAGTATGTCTCTGATTCTGAATATTATTGTTGCTGTGATGATGTTTAAAGCCATGTGTGGCTGAATTTACTTTGCAACTTAGAGCATGAGACTTAGAAATTGTTCCCACTAATTAGTTTTGCTTAATGGTAATTCAGTTTATTTAATCTTATTTTGATTATTCATTCTTTAGTGATTGGCCACCATTAAACATGTTTGGGGATTTAGGATTAAACTTGACGAAGGAAATCTTAAATTGATCTTGGATTAAATAATGTGAAATTAGATTTTAATCTAATTTGCGTCTAGGATAGACATATACCTAGAAGCTCCACATAATCAAATTAGAGTGAGCCCGAATTGAATTGCATCTTAATTAATTGTGTGAGACATTGCATAATTATTTGATGTAGGTGTATAAGTGGACCGACAGGCACTTATAAACATTAATACTCTAGATTAACTGATGAAGTTAAGTTAGAATTAATTTAGTGAGAATAAAATCTAAGGAACAAACAAAGGATTAATATCTCTAGGTTGTCCTCCTTGATATTTGAATTCTCTCTCTGTTGAAAGTTCTTGTTTTTATTAAAATTCTTTTTGTTATTGTTGGAAACAATTCGATTTGCTCAACTTAAATGAAAAAAAGAAATTTAATACCTAATCACTAGTTTGACCGAGTCTCTGTGGGATGACCTTGATTTGCCACTCACTATTTTTATGACTCGTACACTTGCGATGCTTAGTTAAATTTTGGTAGCATCAAGTTTTTGCGCGCGCTTGGGGACTCAAGGCAATTGGTGATTAGTATTAGAAATCCTTTAGTAGTTTTAGTTTGAGTAATTTTTTTTATTTGGTTTTATTTGTTTTTTTTTTCTTTTTAGCTTTTGGTGTTAGCTTGATACTTTGAGATTTGTTTGGTTTTGCAGGTACATTGATATATGACCCGTAGAGCCAAAGCTACTAAAACACCATAGAAAACAAGGAATATCCAAAAGCTTTTGGAAGCTACAACACCTCAGATCCAAGAGGAGGAAGTAATACATATTGAAACTGAAGAGATGGTTGAAGATGAGAATGATAATTTGTGTATCAATGATTTTCTGGGAAGATAATCTCGGGGCTATCAGTCAGGAATCAGAGTGCCTGATTTTCAAGCCAACAATTTTGAAATCAAGCAAACTATGCTTAAGATGCTTGAACTATAGGGTCAGTATTCAGGAAACGATTCAGAGGATCCAAATCAGCATCTGATACAATTCCTTGATGTTTGCAACTCATTCAACCAAAATGGCGTTCCTAATGATGTGATCCGTCTTCGGCTTTTTCCTTACTCTACAAGGGAAAGCCAAAGAATGGCTCAACAATTTAAAAGAGGCGTATAATCTCTTGGGAGACATTGGAAGAACAGTTCAGATCACGATTTTTCCCACATAACAAGATGGTGGATGCAAGAGCGGCTCTTACTAATTTGTCAACAATTTGGGGGAACATCTGTATGAAGCATGGGAGAGGTTCAAGTTGCTTGTTAGGCGAGTCCTGGTCACAATCTAGATAAGTGGGTCTTACTTCAAATCTTCGATACTCGGTTGACTTCTCGAATCTAAATCAATTAAATGTCACTAATGGGGGAATTACAAAGCAACCGGTGAATCATGTCTGGAAATGCTTGGATGACTTATCAACGACTTTATACAGAACAACAATGAAAGAAGGCCGGTGAAATCAGTTGATAAAGTTATTGAGGAACCTTCTTCACGAGTTGATGGCAATGTTGAATACAATCAACAAGAGGTTTGATCACTTAGAATCTCAAGTAAACCGATCTAATGGTAGACAGATGGGAGTCAATGCTATTCATGCTTCTTGTGATTACTGTGGAAATGGTCATGATAATGGACAATGCCTCATATCTCAACAGCTAGAGCCAGTCAACTATGCAGGAAACTATCGAGGCAATAACCAGAACAATCCATACTCAAATACATACAATTCTGGGTGGTGTAAAAATCCCAACTTCTCTTGGAAATATGGTACAACTCTTAATGAAGCATCAATCTCTAGTACAAAACAAGTGCAACCTCCTGGGTTCTATCAATTTGAAAAGGAAGTTATTCCTACCCAAGAACCTAAATCTGATCTAGAGGCAGTGATATCTCAGCTCGCAAGTTTTCAATTAAAGAATGCTCAGGAGCAAGCTGCTACTAATGCAAGAGTAGATTCATCTATTGCAGAAGTAAATTCATCTATAAAAAATCTTGGGGTACAAATGGGACAACTTGCAAATGCTATGAATGTTTTACAACAGAGAGAATTGCCAAGCAATACAAAGTGCCTAATCCTCGTAGAGATGTGAAAGAGGAATGCAAGGCTCTTACATTGAGAAGTGGAAAGGAATTACCGAAATTCCTCAACCAAAGAAGAAACCTTCCGCTTCTACTGATCAAACCAATCCTACAATCACTATAGAGGATGATGAAGAGGTTTTACAGAAGGTGAATGGAAAAGTCAATGAAGAGAAAGTTGAGATTGAGTCTAAAGAGGGTGAAGTGAAAAAAGAGGGCAAACCAGGAGAATCTTAAATGGGTACCTCCTTTACCATTTCCTCGAGATTTCGGAAGAAAGCTTTAGAGGAGCAATATAAGAAGTTTTTGGGGATTTTCAAGCAACTACACATTAACATCCCTATCCTTGAAGCGTTAGAGCGAGATGCCTCAATATGTGAAGTTTCTCAAAGAGATGTTGAGTAAAAAGAGGAGATTTGGTGACTATGAAACCGTAGCCTTAACACAAGAGTGTAGTGCTATTCTTCTCAACAAGCTACCCCTTAAACAGAAAGATCCAGGTAGTTTTTCCATACCTTGCATAATTGGAGAAAAGTTTCAGGGAAGAGCATTATGTGATCTAGGATCAAGTGTCAACTTGATGCCACTATCTATGTTCAGAAAATTGCAACTGGGTGAAGCTCAACCAACTTTCGTGACACTTGCCTAGCGATCGAAGTTTAGCTTTTCCAAAAGGTATCATTGAAGATGTTTTGGTAAAAGTTGACAAGTTTATTTTCCCTGCTGACTTTATTGTCTTGGACTATGATGAAGATAGAGATCTACCGCTCATTGTGGGAAGACCTTTCGTTGCTACAGCTTGAACACTGATTGATGTTGAAAAGGGAAAGATCAAGTTGAGGGTGCATGAAGAAGAAGTTATATTCAACATGAACAAGGCATTGAAGTATACTAGGGATGTTACGCATTGCTTCGTGGTTGATATGTTTGATGAGATGATTCAAGAGACTTTAGAGTCATTTTCTATAAAAGAACCGTTAGCATCTGTTTTACTTGGGATTGATGAAATTGAAGAAGAAAATATAGTTGAATGTAAGAAGTTACTTGAAGCGTCTCCTTATTATAGGAAATCATCACAGCAGTTTGAGTTGTTAGAGATGGAATCAAGGCAACCCACTTCTTTGAAGCCTTCTATTGAGCAAGCACCAATTCTAGAGCTTAAACCCTTACCATCACATCTTGAATATGCATACTTAGGTGAATATGAAACACTACCTATTATCATCCATTCTTCCTTATCTCGAGGATCAAAAAGAACAGTTGTTGAAAGTTCTCAAGAGCCACAAAGGTGCCTTAGGTTGGACAATTGCAGACATAAAAGGTATAAGCCCATCACTTGTAATGCACAAGATGTTGGTTATGATTAGTTTTAATGATATCTTATATAGATGCCATTAAGAGCAAAAAGATTGTATATCATACTTATCTTGTATATTGACTAACTACAATATATTTGATGTAGATTAGTCCAAAATGAATTATGGAGATTAATCAAGATGAGAGATTGAAGAAGGAAGAACTTGCTCTATAGAATGAGAAAATCATCATACAAGTTCCTAGATTGATTCTAGAAGTCCCCACGATGATATGGAAGTTGGAACGGCTCAAATCGAAGTGAAAATAAGCAATTTCAATGAGCTAACTCGAGCCAGGCAATTTACCTCGAGTTAGAACATCTAGCTACGTGTTTTGGGCATCTAGGATGTTTACCTCGAGTCACACAACTCACCACCTCGAGTCGGGGTGATTTTTGAGTGATTTTCTCATCGGAACAACTTAACTCGAGGCAACCAACTTATCGCCTCGAGTCGGGGCCTACCTCGAGTCAGAATTTCTTACGCCTCGAGTTAAAGTGCATTTTCAGCAACTCGGTGCACTCGTTCCACGTTCAGCTCGGGCGACCTTTGGTAATTTGGTGATATCTCTCAAACCAGGTATCGGGTTGATACGAAACTAGTGGCATATGAAACTAGACATCCAACACGTCATTTTGATATATAATATAAGTCCAAATGAGCTCAGATGAGAGAGATATGAGTTTTACAAGTTGACACAAACATCACCCTCACAGTCAGAACCAAGCTTCAATGTTTTGAGTGTATCTCACAAAATAAAAATCCAATTGAGCTAAAATTAGTTCCATTGGAAAGTAGACACACAGAGCTTTCCATCAAGAGTTGAATCAACCAAAACGGAGTTCAGACCAGGGAGATATGGCCCTCTAAAGTTGACACAAGAATTTCTGGAAAGAATTCAGCATAGCCTCGGGTTTCTTCTATATCTCACTTTAGAGAACACTTTTTACCTCGAGTTACGAGTCTACCTCCAGTTTTGGAGCAGACAGAGAGTTTGAACAATTGAGATCACTTTTTACCTCGAGTCGAAGTTCCACCTCGAGTCAAATGGCTAACCCGAAAGATTGAACAATGGCAAGCAGTTTTTAACTCGAGTCAACATTGCGGCCTCGAGTCTGTCTCTTCCAAACTCACTCTTCACCTCAAGTCTCCACATATCTCACCTCGAGTCAGTCCTACCTCGAGTTGGGACGAAGCATAACTCGAGTCTCTATGTTCGATTTAAACGAAGTCTTCTATATTCATCGAAAACTCGAGTCGGCGGTTTCGGTGCCTCGAGTCAAAAAGAGCTCTCTAAATGACCTTTTGAATTCAATTAATCGATCACCTCGAGTCGGGAACCTTGTGCCTCGAGTTAAGATGCATCCTGGAAATATCATTTTGAATCTAATTAATCAAAGCAACTCGAGTTGACTGTTTGTGTGCCTTGAGTTAAGGACTGAGATTGTTGAGATTCACCGTATCCGAAATATTGGGCTCTTATCAAGAGAATCCGGATTAATTCCAAATGATCTTGTAAACATTATGCAACATTTATTGTAAGAATATTGATCATAATGTTGAGTGATTTTCAGATAAATCAGCAACGGTTAGATCTTCAATCAGGGAACTTTGAGGAACAGAGACAAGCAGAATCAAGACATTAAATCCAATTGAGGCGAGATTAGCGCGAATGGTTAAATGCTACCAACGGTCAAAATCAAACAGACGAATTCAAATCCTACCAACGGCTATTTCTCCAACTATTATAAATTCACGAAGAAGAAAGTTCATCTAAAAGAACCAGCACATACACAGACAAAGAATACAAAGTGTTCAATCTCTATTCTGTATATATCTTAGGATATCATTGAGCTTCGTGTTTATCATTTATCAACTCGTGAGAGAGTCTTATCATTTGTATTACAATTCATTCAAATCTCAAGATAGAGGTATCTTGAGTGTGGGTGTACAATTACAACTTGTAAGGGGAGTGAGTCCGAGAGTAAAAGGATCATCCTTCGTTTACGAGTGTGTAATTGTGTCCGAGTTATTTGGTTACAACTTGTAAAGAGGGGTAAGTCCTAGTGAGAGGATTACTTGAGAGTTACCGAGTGTGTAATCAAGGATTGAGATAGTGAAATCCCAGAGTGTTTTTGGGGACTGGACGTAGGTCAAGAATTGGACTGAACCAGTATAACCTCTTGTGTTCATTGCTCTTCTCTCTATCTCTGTTTTAAGTGTTCTTGAGCAATTAGCGAAAGAAGTTTCATAATCACCTATTCACCCCCCTCTAGGTGATATTCCACCTTCATTTGGTATCAGAGCATAGGTTTCTCAGTTGGGCTTAACATCCCGAGATAGATCATGGAAGGAATATTACCTGACGGTGCCTCAATCAACCGACCACCTGGCTTCAACGGTGGACATTATGCATTCTGGAAAGCAAAGTTTAGAGTGTTTGTTTTAGCCACGGAGTATGGTCTCTGGCAAGTCATAGAGAATGGGGATTATGTTCCCACAAGAGTAGAAGGCGGAGTTAATGTTCCAAAGGTGAAGATGAATTCAATGAGGATGACAAGATGGAAAATGACTCTTAACAACGAGCCATTCTAATGCTCCAAAGTGCTCTTAGTCAAAAGGAGTATTGTCGTATCGCAATCTACCTACAGCCAAGGAAATGTGGAAAGCTTTGGAAATGGCATACATGCCTACTATATGTGGAGAGAACTCCTCGTTGAAGAAAGTGAGGAAGAAGAAGTTGCAAACATGTGCTTAATTCTTTGAAGAAGAAGAGCAATGTGAAAACGATGATGAGGTATAGGATTGAACCTACCTATGATGAATTATTGTCTCGAATACAATGAACTACATTCTAAATTTGAAAAACTTGCAAAAGAGTTTATTGCCTCTAAGAGGAAAATCAAATTGCTCGAACAAACCAAAGATTTACCTCCAGTTTCAATTTATGAAAACTCTGTTTGCGAAAAATGTCTTGATCTTATAAAGAAAAATTCTTATCTTACAAAAACACTTGAGAAATTCACTAAGGGTAGTGAAATACTCAATGTAATCTTGAAAGCTCAAAGATTCACAAATGATCGATCGGGCATAGGTTATAATCCTATTTTTGACAAAAGGAAAGGCAAAAAAGAAAACTGGTGGAAAATCTTATTTGAACTATTTTCAAAAATCAGTTCATACTTCAAATCCCTTTGCTCATTGTAACTATTGTAACCATAAAGGTCACAATACTTCATCATGCTTTCACAAGAAAGAAAGAAAGAAGAGACAAACCTTGTTGGTAATTATCAATGGGTACCAAAGGGAACTTATGTTTTCCCTAAGGTTCGAACTAACTTAGGAAGGACCCAAGTATAAAGAGGTACCAAAATATCCGTCTAGTGCTTTATGTGTGCAGATTGATTCTAAAAAGAATGAACCTAGACGTATAGAGAAGAATAAGAGTCGAAGAGTTTCTCATGAACCGAAAATGAGATTTACATCAGTTAGGAGAACTTGTGGGGAAGCCATTGCTACAACCTTATCCTCAAATCAAAAGAAGCAATGGATACAAGCAAAAGGAGTATGTTCCACCTCAAGAACGAACTACCACAGGATACCATTCAACTATCTTGAGGAAAACAAGAAAAGGGGATTCTCTCAAGTGCCAAGCAAAAGACTCTTGAAGTTTACCTCTGAGAGAGCTTTGCCAATACCCGTAAGAAAATATATGAAGAAACAGTGGGTGAGCAAAGTCAATCCTCCAAGTACCTAAGACAAAGCTAACAATGGTTGGATCCAAGAAAGGTTGGATACCATGGGAGAACAAGGTTTATATGTCTCTGTAGGATCAAAGAAAGTTTCTCAAGAATGCAACATAGAGAAATCATTCAAGTCTAGAGATTCTAAAGAAGCTATGCTTGATGTTGATGGTGAGAGTTGAAAAAGGAGAGACATCTACATCAATCCATCTTAACCAAGCAAGCTACTACAAGGACAAGAGAAATTACGGTGACATCTAATCCTTACCCTATTTTGCTCTTAAATGAATTACATATGTGGGTAATGAATACTTGTCCATTATTGCATTCCTTTAGCAATCAATCATTTATGTTGTTTCAAAATGTTTTCAGATTGCTAAATGAACCATAAATGAATTTGTGCATAACTTTCTGAGTTTATGTTTTTGAAGTGCACAATTCTAAAATTTGTTGTTGATTTCAATTCACTTTGTTTCTGTAAAATGCATACAAATATGTTTGAAAAATATTCATGCTTTTATTGCATTCAAATGATGTTTTCAAAATTAGAAGTTAAGTCTTGGTATACTGAATGTCGGATATATATGCTGAACTTTTCCCTGTCATCCACATGTTGATCTTTGGAATTCAATGTGCTACTTGAACTCTATTGTTTCATTGTCTAACTAGTTGGACCTCATGTCTAACAAGTTGATCATACATGAGTTTCAAGTCTATCTTCAAGAAAAGAATTCAATTTGTGAATCTATTATGCATTAAACACTAATGTTCATCATTCAGGAATCCCAGTATTCACTTTGTTACACTAATACATTAACATTGTCTTCATCCATTCTTTTGAGTAATTATATTCGAATACTTGCCTTAACTATTCATATGTTTCTAAATTCAATTCTAAGAGGCAAGATTATCTTTTGAACAATAGCAAAGTCATTGTGCTCATATGTTTCTATTATGCTAAGCATGTTTCGATAATGCTCTATCTTTATGACTTTTTGCTTTTGAGAAAATTGTTCAACATGTTCTCTAAATCTAAAGCATTCGATATATTCATTAACATATTGACTTCCACCATGATTAAAATGAGCATCGATTTTTCAAGCATGTTTCAAAAAGGAATCTTTCATTTATGAAAATTTTGATTTCATAATGCGTTATCACATTTTTGAAAGAACATTCAAGATTTGAAACAATTTGCATATTTCATTATCACCCTTAAAAAATCTGAACTGAAAGTTGATAAATGCTTATCGTTATGGATAAGATTTTCTATGCTCATTAATCAACTTACATGTATTTTATTAATGATATCTTTTATGCATAAAGTGTATTTACAAATTGAGAAATAACATTCTTGACATGATTCAATTGTTTCCCTTTAGACTCAATGGCTTGAATTTTTTTTGATTGGGTAAAATTATGTTCTTAATCTTTGATTGACTTATTATACTCTTTGCTCAAATATCATATGATTTAATTCTATAAGAGCATAAGAGTTGTTATGTCTAATCTTGTGTGGACTCAAGATTCATTGAGTACCAAAGAACATATCTTTTTGCGGGGAGTTGACCAAAATGTTCTGTTGTTGAATACAAAGAATATAGGAAAACAGAATAGACCATTTCGGTGGCTATGTACGCAACACGTGACTTCACTTGAATGACATCCCATCACTAGCAAGAGGCTTAGACTAAGATGATAAGGAGCATGCTAGCTTGATAAGAAGCTATGAGAAGAAAGTAATTTTGAAGATCCTATACAAAGCTCATTTGGGATTTCCGCTTCTAAGATGCATTCAGAGCAATTGGTGGTTATAAAGAATCATCCTCTTGAAGCTCATTCACATCCAGAAATCCTCAATATTGGTCCCATCATCAGAAAGTGATTAGCCAATGATTCATCAATGTCTACGAGGATTATAACTTGAGTAATTACGATATTACTCGAGTGAGGTATTGTATTATGAAACAATATGCGTATTGTATATCATAATCATGCTAGGCTAATTTGATTTTACTCATTTAATTTTATCTCATGAATCTTAGCCGAGCAAACTCATTTCTAAAATGATCTTATGCTCTAAACTTTTCTTTTATCATCATAAAAAGATAAGTTTTACAATTATTTGGTATCATTAAAGGGAACTTCATTCTTTAATCATGCATCCATTAAGGGGAGCTTCACATTCACATGTGTTTGATATCTTAAAAAGCTCATCTCCTTTATTTAAAGAAAATCCTTTTAAGTATACTCATCTGCATTCACTATGTTTCTATTAGTTTTGATGATGAGTTAATATCACATTCTCCTTTCATTATCTTAATTTGAAAATATCATATAAAAAGGAACATTTTGATATTTGATTGCACTAATAACTCTTCTTTGCAAGAAAGTTTTACAATTGACTCAGGAGAATTCGGTCTGTGCAAAAAATCTTCCTTAATGTGCTACAATGAGAAACTATTATATTAAGGAAAGATGCTTTGATGATCAATGACATTAAAGCTAAGCTATGCTCTAAAAGGAAGAGGGAAATCTCTTGAAGCCAACACGTTTTGCAGAAGAGGAAAATGATGGAAGCTAAGTATTGACCATATTCAGATGAAATTGCCTTCAAGCAACCAGTACTCTTGCTCTATTCACATCATACAAGATATTCATGATTCTTCTATCGAGCATACTTCAAAGGATCTCATACTACAAGAAAGCAACTGGACTTCATCGATTATTCAACAATTTGCAGAACCAACATGAGCATTTCTAAACTCTACCTTTTTATATTCAGTAGAAACTTTGCACATGTTTGGTGTCTATATACTTTAATTGTGAAAGATGTCTTGAAAACCTCTTCCAATTCCTTCAAAATTGTTTTCATAAAAACTTTCCAAATTGCATCATATTTTGAAAATAATAGTGGAGAGAAAATTGTTTTGACATATGGTTAAGGAGAGACAAGTCAATTTTAACTTATTTCTTCATTACCTCAATCTTTTTGCTAATGACAAATAAGGGGGAGAGAATGGCAAGAAAAATATGTGATCTAATATATTTTCATATTCATATATATTTTTCTTAATGTATTTGCCATCATCAAAAAGGGGGAGAATGTTGGTTATGATTAGTTTTAATGATGTCTTATATAGATGCCATTAAGAGCAAAAAGATTGTATATCATACTTATCTTGTATATTGACTAACTACAATATTTTTGATGTAGATTAGTCCAAAATGAATTATGGAGATTAATCCAGATGAGAGATTGAAGAAGGAAGAACTTGCTCTATAGAATGAGAAAATCATCATACAAGTTCCTAGATTGATTCTAGAAGTCCCCACGATGATATGGAAGTTGGAACGGCTCAAATCGAAGTGAAAATAAGCAATTTCAATGAGCTAACTCGAGCCAGGCAATTTACCTCGAGTTAGAACATCTAGCTACAGTGTTTTGGGCATCTAGGATGTTTACCTCGAGTCACACAACTCACCACCTCGAGTCAGGGTGATTTTGAGTGATTTTCTCATCGGAACAACTTAACTCGAGGCAACCAACTTGCGCCTCGAGTCAGGGCCTACCTCGAGTCAGAATTTCTTCTGCCTCGAGTTAAAGTGCATTTTCAGCAACTCTGGTGCACTCTGTTCCACGTTCAGCTCGGGCGACCTTTGGTAATTTGGTGATATCTCTCAAACCAGGTATCGGGTTGATACGAAACCAGTGGCATATGAAACTAGACATCCAACACGTCATTTTGATATATAATATAAGTCCAAATGAGCTCAGATGAGAGAGATATGAGTTTTACAAGTTGACACAAATATCACCGTCATAGTCAGAACCAAGCTTCAATATTTTGAGTGTATCTCACAAACTAAAAATCCAATTTAGCTAAAATTAGTTCCATTGGCAAGTAGACACACAGAGCTTTCCATCAAGATTTGAATCAACCAAAACGGAGTTCAGACCAGGGAGATATGGCCCTCTAAAGTTGACACAAGAATTTCTGGAAAGAATTCAGCATAGCCTCGGGTTTCTTCTATATCTCACTTTAGAGAACACTTTTTACCTCGAGTTACAGAGTCTACCTCCAGTTTTTGGAGCAGACAGAGAGTTTGAACAATTGAGATCACTTTTTACCTCGAGTCAGAAGTTCCACCTCGAGTCAAATGGCTAACCCGAAAGATTGAACAATGGCAAGCAGTTTTTAACTCGAGTCAACATTGCAGCCTCGAGTCTGTCTCTTCCAAACTCACTCTTCACCTCAAGTCTCCACATATCTCACCTCGAGTCAGTCCTACCTCGAGTTGGGATGAAGCATAACTCGAGTCTCTATGTTCCTGATTTAAACGAAGTCTTCTATATTCATCGAAAACTCGAGTCGCGGTTTCGGTGCCTCGAGTCAAAAAGAGCTCTCTAAACAGCCTTTTGAATTCAATTAATCGATCACCTCGAGTCGGGGAACCTTGTGCCTCGAGTTAAGATGCATCCCGGAAATATCATTTTGAATCTAATTAATCAAAGCAACTCGAGTTGATTTGTTTGTGTGCCTTGAGTCAAGGGTGAGATTGTTGAGATTCACCGTATCCGAAATATTGGGCTCTTATCAAGAGAATCCGTATGAATTCCAAATGATCTTGTAAACATTATACAACATTTATTGTAAGAATATTGATCATAATGTTGAGTGATTTTCAGATAAATCAGCAACGGTTAGATCTTCAATCGGGGAACTTTGAGGAACAGAGACAAAGCGAGAATCAAGACATTAAATCCAATTGAGGCGAGATTAGCGCGAATGGTTAAATGCTACCAACGGTCAAAATCAAACGAGACGAATTCAAATCCTACCAACGGCTATTTCTCCAACTATTATAAATTCACGAAGAAGAGAGTTCATCTAAAAGAACCAAGCACATACACGAGACAAAGAATACAAAGTGTTCAATCTCTATTCGTATATATCTTAGGATATCATTGAGCTTCAAAGTGTTTATCATTTATCAACTCGTGAGAGAGTCTTATCATTTGTATTACAATTCATTCAAATCTCAAGATAGAGGTATCTTGAGTGTGGGTGTACAATTACAACTTGTAAGGGGAGTGAGTCCGAGAGTAAAAGGATCATCCTTCGTTTACGAGTGTGTAATTGTGTCGAGTTATTTGGTTACAACTTGTAAAGAGGGTAAGTCCTAGTGAGAGGATTACTTGAGATTCGAGTGTGTAATCAAGGATTGAGATAGTGAAATCGAGTGTTTTTGGGATTTGGACGTAGGTCAAGAATTGGTGAACCGGTATAACCTCTTGTGTTCATTGCTCTTCTCTCTATCTCTGTTTTAAGTGTTCTTGAGCAATTAGCGAAAGAAGTTTCATAATCACCTATTCACCCCCCTCTAGGTGATATTCCACCTTCACAAGATACTCTTGGAAGATGATCAAATCTATCCAGAATCAGAGAAGATTAAATCCTATGATGAAAGAAGTGGTCAAGAAGGAAATTATTAAATGGTTAGATGCTGGGATCATTTACCCCATTTCTGATAGCTCGTGGGTTAGCCCAGTGCAATGTGTTCCTAAAAAAGGGGTATGACGGTGATCACTAATGAGCAAGATGAGATTATCTCCACTCGCATAGTTACTGGTTGGCGGATTTGCATGGATTATAGAAAGTTGAATGATGCTACAAGGAAAGATCATTTCCACTTCCTTTTATTGACCGGATGTTACCGTATTTGGTAAAGAATTCTTGTTTCTTGGATAGGTATTCAGGTATAATCAAATTGTGGTTTCTCCGAAGATCAGAGAAGACAACATTTACCTGTCCTTATGGCACTTTTGCCTTTAGAAGAATGCCATTTGGTTTATGCAATGCTCTGCCACTTTTGAGAGATGTATGATGAGTACATTCTCGATATGATAGAAGAGATAATGGAAGTATTCATGGATGATTTCTCGGTATTTGGAGAATCATTTGAGGAGTGCTTGATCAATGCGGAAAAGGTCTTTGAAGCGATGTGAGGAGACAAACTTAGTGCTCAACTGGGAGAAGTGTCATTTCATGGTATTTGAAGGTATAGTTTTGGGTCATAAAGTTTCTAAAAATGGTTTAGAGGTTGATAGAGCCAAGATTTCTGTGATTGAACAGCTTCCTCCTCCTTCTAATGTCAAAGTTGTAAGAAGCTTCCTGGGCCATGCTGGTTTCTATCGTCGATTCATTAAAGATTTTTCCAAGATTTCAAAGTCACTTTCACAGTTGCTGGAGAAAGATACTCCTTTTCAGTTTAATGAGGAGTGTATGAAGGCTTTTGAAGAATTGAAGAGAAGATTGACTTCATCTCCTATCATTGTAGCTCCTGATTGGTTACTACCTTTTGAAGTAATGTGTGATGCGAGTGACTATGCTGTTGGAGTTGTGTTGGGACAGGCGTGTGAAGATCTTTCATCCTATCTACTATGCGCGGGACCCTAATAGCGGCTCGGGTAAACTATTCTACCACTTGAAAAAGAAATGCTTGCTATAGTGTTTGCTTTTGAAAAGTTTAGGGTATATTTGATGGGTGTTAAGGTTATAGTTCACATTGATCATGCTGCCATTAAATATCTGCTAGGGAAGAGAGAGTCTAAACCTAGACTGATTAGATGGGTCTTGTTGCTACAAGAATTTGATGTGCATATAGTTGATAGGAAAGGAATTAAAAATCAAGTTGCTGATCATTTTTCTAGAATTGTGAACCCTTCTGATCATGTGAGTGATTTGTTGTGAATGAATGTTTTCCTGATGAGCAATTGTTTGTTGTAAGTAGTTGTGGTTTGCCATGGTATGCTGATATTGTGAACTATCTTGTGTGTGAAGTATTACCTCCTGATTTGAATTTCTATCAAAGAAAGAAGTTTTTGCATGATGTTGCCTACTATATTTGGGAAGAGTCATTTCTTTTTAAGAGATGTGCTGATTTGATTATTAGAAAATGTGTACCTAAGGTAGAACAAGAGGAAATTTTGAATGCATGTCATTCATCTTCATATGGGGGACATTTTGGCGGGCAAAGAACTGCATCAAAGGTTCTTGAATCTGGTTTTTATTGGCCTGCTTTTTTTAAAGATGCTCACCAATTTGTTACCAAGTGTGATAGATGTCAAAGAACAGGTAATATTTCTAAGAGACATGAGATGCCTCAATCGGAATCCTTGAGGTGGAGTTGTTTGATGTTTGGGGGATGGATTTCATGGGTCCTTTCCCATCTTCAAGAGGAAACAAGTACATCCTTGTTCTTTGTGGAATATGTGAGTAAATGGGCTGAAGCTATGGCTTGCCAAGCGAATGATGCTAACACAGTGATTCGATTCTTGGAGAAGTATATCTTGACAAGATTTGGCACCCCCAGAGCAATCATTACTGATGAAGGGACTCACTTCAACAACAAGAATTTCAAGGCTCTCTTGGAAAAATACAGAGTGCACCATCGGATGTCTCTTGCATACCATCCACAAACTAATGGTTTGTGTGAGTTGACTAATAGGGAAATTAAGAGGATTCTTGAGAAGACTGTGGGTCCAACTAGAAAAGATTGGTCTGACAAGCTTGATGATGCTTTATGGGCTTATAGGATAGCTTTTCGTACTCCAATTGGCATGTCACCATACCGTTTGGTTTTTGGAAAAGCTTGTCATTTACCACTTGAATTGGAATATAAAGCATGGTGGGCAATCAAGAAGCTAAATATGGACCACTATCAAGCGAGGAGCTAAAAGGTTGTTTCAATTGAATGAGTTGGAAGAATTGGACTTCAAGCATATGATAGTGCACGACTATATAAAGAAAGAACAAAGAAATGGCATGAGTCATATCTTGAAGCGCTCTTTTGAGCCGGGGCAATTGGTGCTTCTCTTCAACTCAAGACTTCAATTATTTCTGGGAAGCTTAAGTCAAGGTGGTCTGGTCCTTTCAAAGTGGTTTCGGTGTCATCAAAAGGTGCAATTGAAGTTAAAGATGAGAGAACAGGAGATTGCTTCAAAGTGAATGGGCAAAGATTGAAGCACTACCATGTGGTGAAGTGAGCAAGCAAAAAATGGTTCACCACTTGTCATCACCTACTTAGATTGTTGGTATAGTCAGGCTGAGGGCTATAAACCAAGCGCTTCTTGGGAGGCAACCCAAGGTATGATTTGATGTTTTGTTTGATTTTGTAGGACTATTGAAAGCTCTTGATGATGTATTCCACTTTGGTGGCAAGGATTGAAAGCGCAAGTCACGGATAAATAAGGAGTTTTCTTCTACTTTTCTTTGATTTGTTTTATCTTATTGTTGATGATATATTGCTTGGGAATGAGTGCTGGTCTTAGTTGGATATACATGTGATGACTATTGACTAATTGTTAGCACTTGAGCTGTTTAATTGGTGAAAATTTGAAATCTCTGAAATTGGTTGGTGTTACCCTTACACTTATAGATGGTTATTCTTCACTTCCATTACTTTTTGTTACTTGTTCACATTGAGGACAATGTGACATTTAAGTGTGGGGGTGAGGATATCTGGATTTTACATGACTTTTCTTGTCCTCGATTTTTTGAAAAAAAAAAAAAAAAGCTTATGGAAATTTGAATTTTATTTGTGAGCATTGTCACAACTGGGTTTATTTGAACATGAAAAGGAGTGAATTTGATTAGGAATTGATTCTTTGTTCTTTGAATGTTAGTAAAGAGGTAAAGATTTGGTTTTGGTACTTTACTTTAGGATGTCAAAGAACACTGTAAGGAATTTGAGCCTAAAGTTTCATTTCTTTCAAGAGGGAGTACACTTATTATGATTTCATCTCTAGAACTTGTCTTGAATCTCTTTTGAAATTTGAAATCCTTTTGCATGCACAAAGATGATCTAGGCATTTATTTCATAGCTAGTTCGGCCAAATTTCCATCCTTATCACATGAAAATCATTTGTTTACCCCATTTGAGCCTTTATTTTTTTATTTTATTTTATTTTTAAAAGAAATTTGCATAGAATAAATAGCCCTTTGTTTGAGATATGCAATTTTTATATCTTTTTCTTCCTATTCATTTTTTTTACTTTAGTAAGTGCTAAGTGAACCAATTTAAAAGAGTGAAGGAGTTAGAAAGTCAACACTATAAAAGTATGTGTATATAGTGAAAAGGAAACAAAAAAAAGATAGATAGATAGATAGAAACAAAGGAATATATGAAAAAAAAAAAAGATCCAAAAAAAAAAAAGGAAAGAAAGAAAGAAGAAAAAAGATTGTTGAGATCAAAAGAATAAATGTTGTTTATACGGTGTTAGTGAGTTTATTTTCTCTTAGTGAGGATATCCTAAATTTTACATGACTTTTCTTGTCCTCACCTATATGGCCTAGTCTAGTTTAAGTCTTGCCTATTTAGTAAATAGGTCGGGCTCAAACTCGGACCTATTGTTAGACCTATTTAAGTAAACAAGTCGGACCTATTTTAATAAGCCCTAGACTACATGCCTACAATCCTTGCTTATTTGGTTTTTTTTTTTAAAAAAAAATATATATTATTGTGCATAATATATATAATTTAATCCAAATTATTTTTGTAGATTATTTATAAAATTAATAACTTATCCTTAACCCTAAGTTTCACATTTCATCATTTATTAATGAGTTTAACATTTTCATTTATCAATTGATCATATCTATTTTTCCTCTTTTTTATCGCTCGAGATGGCGGTGCTAGTTCACTTTGCTACCTCCTTGATTTATTTCATTTGATACAATATAGTTATTGTAGTAAGTATTTTTTGGTGATGCCAAAATGAAAATTATCCCAATAGGAGAAGTTTGTCTCATCTTCTGGAAAAAAAAAAAAAAAAAAAAAAAAGAGAGAGAGAGAGAGGTAAAATCTAAATTTACATGTCACTTGTTGTGCTTACTTGATTTTGAGAAATATATCTCCTTAGTCAATACATGATTGATTTGTCTTATTTCCACTTGTTCAAATAATTATTACCACTAGGTGTTCTTTTCTCTCACTTACTAACTCTTTTATTTCATATGAGAATGAGTCCTTAAACTTTTTAGACATAGCGTATGCTTTTAGACTTGATGAATTATATATAAACTCATATGTATAAGGTTTAAGCCTATATAAAAGCTTGCATTTTAAGTAGGCTTTTAAATAAGCTTCAAACTTTGTCAGCCTTTTGAAGGCTCAAGCCTAAAAAAAAGCCTACAATGGGCTTAAGCCCAAATTCAGGCTTTGGATTTCCGTCGCAAGCCCAGACTTACTTAACTAAAATCTAGTCTAGTTTAGTCTATTTCCACTCCTAGTTTCAATTAATATTCTTCTGATTCTTTTTATAAGAACAACTATAAAAATTATGTGATTTAAAATGTTAGTTAAAAATGAGAGTATCATCTTCTTCACTATCGAGGATTTTTTATGCTAACAGGTGGCAGGTCGCATGCCTTGATTCCTTTACTGCTAACATGTGGATCCTTGGTGCCACCATGTGGCGGGATCGTAACAGTTGCATGTCTGTCTTTTTAATGAAAATAGCCAAAATGAATAACTCCAATTGTATGAAGCAACCAAAATGTCCCGGAACGTGTGCCAAGGAAATTTTAAAGATAAAAAAGGAATTATTCTTTTGTTTCATAATTTTCGAAAGTTTGGTGTTTCAGTTGGTGAGAAATTAATGTCACAAAATCGAGGTAATAATTAACATGATATTATAAAAATTCTCCTAAAAAATCATTTATTAATTAATTAAGAGAGTAGAAGAGTGTGCGTGAGAGAAAAATATTCAATGAAGTGTATTTTTGAAAAGATGAGATAATAAATTAAATATTCCCACCAATTCTTCTTATAAAGCACTTTTAATCACCTCATCAAAATTCACAAGATATGGTTGAATCAGTTACTTTGTCTTGGAAAATTTTAATACCATGAATTACATTCAAAAAGTCGTTGATGTTTGCCATTCATGGGATTTTAAATAGGACAATATATATATATATATATATATATATATAACATTTTATTTGGTCACTTATAACAATGAACAGGGGATAGTATCACTATTTAAGAGTGTGAATAGGTCAGCCCCTATCAAGTAACCTGCAGTCTGACCTGTTTAGAACTTAGTTTAGCCTAACATATTTATTAAAAAGATAAGGCCAAGACATATTTAAAAGTTTAAATGTGTAAATAGGTTAGACTTATTTTGTTAAGACACGATCTATTTACATATTAAATAAATATAATTATATTTATATTATATAAATAAAACAATATTAATTTTTTTCATTCTTATATTCTAATTTTAAGTTATAATTAGTTAATTATAGTACTACCTCTAGTCTTCTTTGGAAAATTTTCTTTTGAACATCCTCTTAACTATTCATAGTTGCATCCTTACTATTGTCTTTAATAGCAATAATGTTTTATTTTGGGTGATTATATTATTAGCTTTGAATGTTGGTGAAATCATTTTTTTAATAATGATAATAATAATAATAATAATAATAATAATAAGATTTATCTTAATTATACATAGGCTAAACACTTATTTAAAGGGTACCATTTGTAAAAATTATGCTTTGAAGTCTTCTAGAAGCCTACATTTATATAGGTTAACTTGCACAAAACCTAAGTTTTGGAAGATTTCCAAACGAGCACTCAAAATGGATAAAGCCTACTTATAACCTTTAAGGCTGTAATGTGAGGCCTTTTTAAAGCTGCATTGTTAGTAGGCCTTTAAAAAAGCTTTCGATCGATCGGCGCCTTATGAAAGCTTAGGCCTAAGCCTATCTACATCCAGGCTTAAGCATTTTGCTCTCATTACGAGGTTTAGGCTTGTTTAATCAAAGTCTGGTCTAGCGACTATTTTCATGCCTAATTATATTTATAGATCCAAATTATTTAATTCTTATATATAAATAAAAGTTAGTTAACTCAATAAATGTGGACTAAATTGATTTTGTTTTCAATTTTGCCTTCATTTATAAATGAGTATTTTTAGCCTCTTTCTTCTCTATTTACATTTAATAAGGGTAAAATTGTATCATTCTCATTTATTACTCTAAAAGTTGACTTACAATAAGATCCAAAATTCTTCCCAAAATAGACTTACAAATAAGACCTTGATTGTAAATCATCTAGATTCTTTTAATCTGTGTAAAAGAAATTAGAGCCTACAAATTCTACGAGGAGTCTTCAATAATTTACTAAGACCTTGGAATCCAGGTGCTTGAACAGATTCTTTTAATCTGTGTAAAAGAAATTATCGTTTTCTTTTTCTTTTTTCTTTTTTGGTGGTTGGTGTTTTGGGGGGGGGGGGGGGGACTCAGAACTAGAACCTACAAATTCTACTTCAATAATTTACGAAGACCTTGGAATCCAGGTGCTTGAACTTTTTTGTAACAGCACTTCTTTTTTCCCGCTCCCTTCCATTTTTCCTCGTCAAAATCTATAAGGAAATCATTTCCGTCATTTTACAATTTAAAGTATCTCTACGACCAGGCCAGTTTAAAAGCATTGTGGTGGTCCTGAACGACAAAAATGTTTTCACATGACACATCCTAAGATGGCTAAAAAAACAAAACACTTGTGTCACTTAATTCATATCACTGGGTTTAGAGTTTGAAAGGGAAAAAACAGAGAGAGCACCTTTATGAGTTCATTGTGCTTTTGTTTCCGTGGAAATTAGTTTATACGAGTTCATTGTGCTTTTGTTTCTGTGGAAATTAGTTTAGTTTCTGACTTTGTCAATGACCATTTGAAAGGATCGAAATTTTTGCAACTTGTGGGATGAGCTGAACCGCAAGCACACCTATTTCTCTGTTCGATCCTGTCAATAAATGCCGCAATTTTCAATGTTTGTTTTAGAAAATAAAAGTATGCAAAACATAGGTTTGCGGAAGGTCCCTGTTAATAACTCATATTGGTTTAGAGATAGGATTGGTTGTTATGGGATGAGGATAGAAATTGCAAAAAAAAGGCAAAATGCAAGGACCAGTTGGATGAAAGGATGAGATTGCAGAATCTGATATGGAGATCGAGGGTGAGGTGGTGGGTCCGACCGAGTAAGAAATCGCAGATGATGGGCACTGGAGGGGAAGGGTATTAAGAATTGGCACAAGGGTAGTCCCACCTTTTTTTTTTTTAATATATTACCCAAATATCACACTAGACTTCACTGTAAATTAAAAATTTTAAGAAACTTTGAGTTGTATTATATTATGTTTTGCTTGAGACTTTAGTACAATTTTCCCAATTACATAATAGAAGAGGAACAACATGACAAGAATGGCTTTTGCCAAAATAGGATATGTGGGAAAGGTGTCATAGGACTTCACTGTAGATTAGAAATTTTAAACGATCTTACCCTATTTTATCTTGTTTGGGACTTTAGTGTAATTTTCCCAATAGTTTTTAATGCTTCAACACGTTACATGGAAGATGAACAACGTAACAATAATGGCTTTTGCCAAAATAGGACACGTAGGAAAGGTTTTCGCTACGATTCGACGTGTGTGCAGATACTTGATCACGAGAAAGATTTTCTGCTATATATTATATTCATCTTAACAATAACAAACATGAACCATCAAGAGCTTAGAGTAATATATCTTGCTGTTTCAAGTTTTGAATGGAGTGCGTATGAGATAGATATATTTATCGAGGAAGCAAAATGGATAATAAGAATCTCTTGGAGAAAAACATAGAGGTGGAGAATCAAGACGATGGTCTACACTTAACATGGCGTGTGCTTGTTAAAGAAGCGAAAGAGGTTTGTTGCGTAGCAGCGCCTATGGTGGCTGTGAATTCTTCAACCTTCTTTCTTCAAACTATTGCTTTGATGATGGTGGGTCACTTGGGTAAACTTGCTCAATCTAGTACTGGTGTTGCTATCTCTCTTTGTGCTGTCACTGGCTTTAGTGTCATAGTAAGTACAAAATCTTAATTAAAAGTGACCCCATCTTTTTACAGAATTGGGGTGTTAGATCTGCTAGCCCTTGTCTCTTACATTTTCACAACTGCCCCGATTTTTTTTTTTTTTTTCTGTGTTTCTTTTTTATCATTATATATTACATAAAATAAATTTTTTATCATTATTTATTACATAAAATAAATGACATTTTGATATCTTAACGTCAATGATTTTTTTTTTCAAAAATCACTAGTTCTTATTAAAATATCACTTCTGTTAATAAAATCTAATAATCAAATGGAAAAAAAAAATGGAAGTTTGGAAATTTCAGGGGACAGCAGATAGCCCAAATCCCTTGCATTGTTTATACACTCTTGATTCATAACTAATAATTGCATTCTGGATTCTCTAATTTGTACTTCCTCATAATAACAGTTTGGATTGGCTTGTGCACTTGAAACACTATGTGGGCAAGCCTACGGAGCTAAGCAATATAAGAAGTTTGGCATTCAAATTCAAACTGGCATCTTCTGTCTCTATCTATGTTGCCTTCCTTTGTGTGTGTTGTGGCTTAACATGGGGAAGCTATTTAATTTGCTTGGTCAAGACCCTTTAATTGCACATGAAGCTGGAGAATTTGCAGTTTGCTTAATTCCTGCTCTCTTTGGTTATGCAGCACTTCAAGTCTTGGTTCGATACTATCTTATGCAGAGTTTGATCACTCCTCTTGTATGCTCTTCTGCATTTACTATATGCTTCCATATAGGTTTTTGTTGGACAATGGTTTTTAAATCTGGCATGGGTCGCTTTGGAGGAGCATTTGCAATTGGTGCTTCATATTGGTTAAATGTGATATTACTTCTGTTATATATGAAATTCTCTGAGTCTTGCGCAAAGACTCGGACTCCAATTTCCAAGGAGCTTTTCAAAGGCATTAAAGAGTTCTTTCGTTTTGCTATTCCTTCAGTTATAATGGCTTGGTATATATTCTTCTCCTCCACATAATAAATATGGCTTCCTATTTACATTTTAAAATGTTACTTCTTAAATAATATTATTTATTGATATAGATGTTGATGATTGAATATATTTCAGCCTTCAATGGTGGTCATATGAGGTGACTACATTGCTTGCTGGTCTTCTACGACCAAACCCAGAGCTTGAAACTTCAATCTTATCCGTATGGTATATGCTCTCTTTTTTTCCCCTTCTATTCTTAATATTTCATCAATTTACAAAGCCTATCAAAAGTTTTTCTTATATTCAAATAATTACTCCTCCGTTCCTAAATGTAGAACCTAGTTTGGAGATAGATTTTAGTCCTAGATGTAAGACCTTTATATATTTTATCTCTTATATTTATCATTTTTTTCCAAATTAATTTGCCTAATTTATAAACTTATATATAATCTAATGTTATACAGAAGTATTTTAGACAGATTATATATATGTCACATATGTTATAATTAAGTAATATTTTCAGTCCTTAATATAAAACTCAGTTGATTAATTTTGGAAGATTAAGGAAGCTATCTAAATTACTTTAAAGTATATATTTACCTTTATCTTTCTTCTCTAGAACTTGTCTTGAATCTCTTTTGAAATTTGAAATCCTTTTGCATGCACAAAGATGATCTAGGCATTTATTTCATAGCTAGTTCGGCCAAATTTCCATCCTTATCACATGAAAATCATTTGTTTACCCCATTTGAGCCTTTATTTTTTTATTTTATTTTATTTTTAAAAGAAATTTGCATAGAATAAATAGCCCTTTGTTTGAGATATGCAATTTTTATATCTTTTTCTTCCTATTCATTTTTTTTACTTTAGTAAGTGCTAAGTGAACCAATTTAAAAGAGTGAAGGAGTTAGAAAGTCAACACTATAAAAGTATGTGTATATAGTGAAAAGGAAACAAAAAAAAGATAGATAGATAGATAGAAACAAAGGAATATATGAAAAAAAAAAAAGATCCAAAAAAAAAAAAAGGAAAGAAAGAAAGAAGAAAAAGATTGTTGAGATCAAAAGAATAAATGTTGTTTATGTACAGTGTTAGTGAGTTTATTTTCTCTTAGTGAGGATATCCTAAATTTTACATGACTTTTCTTGTCCTCACCTATATGGCCTAGTCTAGTTTAAGTCTTGCCTATTTAGTAAATAGGTCGGCTCAAACTCGACCTATTGTTAGACCTATTTAAGTAAACAAGTCAGACCTATTTTAATAAGCCCTAGACTACATGCCTACAATCCTTGCTTATTTGGTTTTTTTTAAAAAAAAATATATATTATTGTGCATAATATATATAATTTAATCCAAATTATTTTTGTAGATTATTTATAAAATTAATAACTTATCCTTAACCCTAAGTTTCACATTTCATCATTTATTAATGAGTTTAACATTTTCATTTATCAATTGATCATATCTATTTTTCCTCTTTTTTATCGCTCGAGATGGCAGTGCTAGTTCACTGCTACCTCCTTGATTTATTTCATTTGATACAATATAGTTATTGTAGTAAGTATTTTTTGGTGATGCCAAAATGAAAATTATCCCAATAGGAGAAGTTTGTCTCATCTTCGAAAAAAAAAAAAAAAAAAAAAAAGAGAGAGAGAGAGAGAGGTAAAATCTAAATTTACATGTCACTTGTTGTGCTTACTTGATTTTGAGAAATATATCTCCTTAGTCAATACATGATTGATTTGTCTTATTTCCACTTGTTCAAATAATTATTACCACTAGGTGTTCTTTTCTCTCACTTACTAACTCTTTTATTTCATATGAGAATGAGTCCTTAAACTTTTTAGACATAGCGTATGCTTTTAGACTTGATGAATTATATATAAACTCATATGTATAAGGTTTAAGCCTATATAAAAGCTTGCATTTTAAGTAGGCTTTTAAATAAACTTCAAACTTTGTCGGCCTTTTGAAGGCAAGCTCAAAAAAGCCTACAATGGGCTTAAGCCCAAATTCGAGCTTTGGATTTCGTCGCAAGCCCAGACTTACTTAACTAAAATCTAGTCTAGTTTAGTCTATTTCCACTCCTAGTTTCAATTAATATTCTTCTGATTCTTTTTATAAGAACAACTATAAAAATTATGTGATTTAAAATGTTAGTTAAAAATGAGAGTATCATCTTCTTCACTATCGAGGATTTTTTATGCTAACAGGTGGCAGGTCGCATGCCTTGATTCCTTTACTGCTAACATGTGGATCCTTGGTGCCACCATGTGGCGGGATCGTAACAGTTGCATGTCTGTCTTTTTAATGAAAATAGCCAAAATGAATAACTCCAATTGTATGAAGCAACCAAAATGTCCCGGAACGTGTGCCAAGGAAATTTTAAAGATAAAAAAGGAATTATTCTTTTGTTTCATAATTTTCGAAAGTTTGGTGTTTCAGTTGGTGAGAAATTAATGTCACAAAATCGAGGTAATAATTAACATGATATTATAAAAATTCTCCTAAAAAATCATTTATTAATTAATTAAGAGAGTAGAAGAGTGTGCGTGAGAGAAAAATATTCAATGAAGTGTATTTTTGAAAAGATGAGATAATAAATTAAATATTCCCACCAATTCTTCTTATAAAGCACTTTTAATCACCTCATCAAAATTCACAAGATATGGTTGAATCAGTTACTTTGTCTTGGAAAATTTTAATACCATGAATTACATTCAAAAAGTCGTTGATGTTTGCCATTCATGGGATTTTAAATAGGACAATATATATATATATATATATATATATATAACATTTTATTTGGTCACTTATAACAATGAACAGGGATAGTATCACTATTTAAGAGTGTGAATAGGTTGACCCCTATCAAGTAACTGCAATTGATCGACTGTTTAGAACTTAGTTTAGCCTAACATATTTATTAAAAAGATAAGGCCAAGACATATTTAAAAGTTTAAATGTGTAAATAGGTTAGACTTATTTTGTTAAGACTGATCTATTTACATATTAAATAAATATAATTATATTTATATTATATAAATAAAACAATATTAATTTTTTTCATTCTTATATTCTAATTTTAAGTTATAATTAGTTAATTATAGTACTACCTCTAGTCTTCTTTGGAAAATTTTCTTTTGAACATCCTCTTAACTATTCATAGTTGCATCCTTACTATTGTCTTTAATAGCAATAATGTTTTATTTTGGGTGATTATATTATTAGCTTTGAATGTTGGTGAAATCATTTTTTAATAATGATAATAATAATAATAATAATAATAATAATAAGATTTATCTTAATTATACATAGGCTAAACACTTATTTAAAGGGTACCATTTGTAAAAATTATGCTTTGAAGTCTTCTAGAAGCCTACATTTATATAGGTTAACTTGCACAAAACCTAAGTTTTGGAAGATTTCCAAACGAGCACTCAAAATGGATAAAGCCTACTTATAACCTTTAAGGCCTGTAATGTGAGGCCTTTTTAAAGGCCTGCATTGTTAGTAGGCTTTAAAAAAAAGCTTCGATTTCGATCAGACCTTATGAAAGCTTAGGCCTAAGCCTATCTACATCCAGGCTTAAGCATTTTGCTCTCATTACAGGTTTAGGCTTGTTTAATCAAAGTCTGGTCTATGCGGACTATTTTCATGCCTAATTATATTTATAGATCCAAATTATTTAATTCTTATATATAAATAAAAGTTAGTTAACTCAATAAATGTGGACTAAATTGATTTTGTTTTCAATTTTGCCTTCATTTATAAATGAGTATTTTTAAGCCTCTTTCTTCTCTATTTACATTTAATAAGGGTAAAATTGTATCATTCTCATTTATTACTCTAAAAGTTGACTTACAATAAGATCCAAAATTCTTCCCAAAATAGACTTACAAATAAGACCTTGATTGTAAATCATCTAGATTCTTTTAATCTGTGTAAAAGAAATTAGAGCCTACAAATTCTACGAGGAGTCTTCAATAATTTACTAAGACCTTGGAATCCAGGTGCTTGAACAGATTCTTTTAATCTGTGTAAAAGAAATTATCGTTTTCTTTTTCTTTTTCTTTTTTGGTGGTTGGTGTTTTGGGGGGGGGGGGGGGGGACTCAGAACTAGAACCTACAAATTCTACTTCAATAATTTACGAAGACCTTGGAATCCAGGTGCTTGAACTTTTTGTAACAGCACTTCTTTTTTCCCGCTCCCTTCCATTTTTCCTCGTCAAAATCTATAAGGAAATCATTTCCGTCATTTTACAATTTAAAGTATCTCTACGACCAGGCCAGTTTAAAAGCATTGTGGTGGTCCTGAACGACAAAAATGTTTTCACATGACACATCCTAAGATGGCTAAAAAAACAAAACACTTGTGTCACTTAATTCATATCACTGGGTTTAGAGTTTGAAAGGGAAAAAACAGAGAGAGCACCTTTATGAGTTCATTGTGCTTTTGTTTCCGTGGAAATTAGTTTATACGAGTTCATTGTGCTTTTGTTTCTGTGGAAATTAGTTTAGTTTCTGACTTTGTCAATGACCATTTGAAAGGATCGAAATTTTTGCAACTTGTGGGATGAGCTGAACCGCAAGCACACCTATTTCTCTGTTCGATCCTGTCAATAAATGCCGCAATTTTCAATGTTTGTTTTAGAAAATAAAAGTATGCAAAACATAGGTTTGCGGAAGGTCCCTGTTAATAACTCATATTGGTTTAGAGATAGGATTGGTTGTTATGGGATGAGGATAGAAATTGCAAAAAAAAAAGGCAAAATGCAAGGACCAGTTGGATGAAAGGATGAGATTGCAGAATCTGATATGGAGATCGAGGGTGAGGTGGTGGGTCCGACCGAGTAAGAAATCGCAGATGATGGGCACTGGAGGGGAAGGGTATTAAGAATTGGCACAAGGGTAGTCCCACCTTTTTTTTTAATATATTACCCAAATATCACACTAGACTTCACTGTAAATTAAAAATTTTAAGAAACTTTGAGTTGTATTATATTATGTTTTGCTTGAGACTTTAGTACAATTTTCCCAATTACATAATAGAAGAGGAACAACATGACAAGAATGGCTTTTGCCAAAATAGGATATGTGGGAAAGGTGTCATAGGACTTCACTGTAGATTAGAAATTTTAAACGATCTTACCCTATTTTATCTTGTTTGGGACTTTAGTGTAATTTTCCCAATAGTTTTTAATGCTTCAACACGTTACATGGAAGATGAACAACGTAACAATAATGGCTTTTGCCAAAATAGGACACGTAGGAAAGGTTTTCGCTACGATTCGACGTGTGTGCAGATACTTGATCACGAGAAAGATTTTCTGCTATATATTATATTCATCTTAACAATAACAAACATGAACCATCAAGAGCTTAGAGTAATATATCTTGCTGTTTCAAGTTTTGAATGGAGTGCGTATGAGATAGATATATTTATCGAGGAAGCAAAATGGATAATAAGAATCTCTTGGAGAAAAACATAGAGGTGGAGAATCAAGACGATGGTCTACACTTAACATGGCGTGTGCTTGTTAAAGAAGCGAAAGAGGTTTGTTGCGTAGCAGCGCCTATGGTGGCTGTGAATTCTTCAACCTTCTTTCTTCAAACTATTGCTTTGATGATGGTGGGTCACTTGGGTAAACTTGCTCAATCTAGTACTGGTGTTGCTATCTCTCTTTGTGCTGTCACTGGCTTTAGTGTCATAGTAAGTACAAAATCTTAATTAAAAGTGACCCCATCTTTTTACAGAATTGGGGTGTTAGATCTGCTAGCCCTTGTCTCTTACATTTTCACAACTGCCCCGATTTTTTTTTTTTTTTTTTTTTTCTGTGTTTCTTTTTTATCATTATATATTACATAAAATAAATTTTTTATCATTATTTATTACATAAAATAAATGACATTTTGATATCTTAACGTCAATGATTTTTTTTTCAAAAATCACTAGTTCTTATTAAAATATCACTTCTGTTAATAAAATCTAATAATCAAATGGAAAAAAAAAATGGAAGTTTGGAAATTTCAGGGGACAGCAGATAGCCCAAATCCCTTGCATTGTTTATACACTCTTGATTCATAACTAATAATTGCATTCTGGATTCTCTAATTTGTACTTCCTCATAATAACAGTTTGGATTGGCTTGTGCACTTGAAACACTATGTGGGCAAGCCTACGGAGCTAAGCAATATAAGAAGTTTGGCATTCAAATTCAAACTGGCATCTTCTGTCTCTATCTATGTTGCCTTCCTTTGTGTGTGTTGTGGCTTAACATGGGGAAGCTATTTAATTTGCTTGGTCAAGACCCTTTAATTGCACATGAAGCTGGAGAATTTGCAGTTTGCTTAATTCCTGCTCTCTTTGGTTATGCAGCACTTCAAGTCTTGGTTCGATACTATCTTATGCAGAGTTTGATCACTCCTCTTGTATGCTCTTCTGCATTTACTATATGCTTCCATATAGGTTTTTGTTGGACAATGGTTTTTAAATCTGGCATGGGTCGCTTTGGAGGAGCATTTGCAATTGGTGCTTCATATTGGTTAAATGTGATATTACTTCTGTTATATATGAAATTCTCTGAGTCTTGCGCAAAGACTCGGACTCCAATTTCCAAGGAGCTTTTCAAAGGCATTAAAGAGTTCTTTCGTTTTGCTATTCCTTCAGTTATAATGGCTTGGTATATATTCTTCTCCTCCACATAATAAATATGGCTTCCTATTTACATTTTAAAATGTTACTTCTTAAATAATATTATTTATTGATATAGATGTTGATGATTGAATATATTTCAGCCTTCAATGGTGGTCATATGAGGTGACTACATTGCTTGCTGGTCTTCTACGACCAAACCCAGAGCTTGAAACTTCAATCTTATCCGTATGGTATATGCTCTCTTTTTTTTTCCCCTTCTATTCTTAATATTTCATCAATTTACAAAGCCTATCAAAAGTTTTTCTTATATTCAAATAATTACTCCTCCGTTCCTAAATGTAGAACCTAGTTTGGAGATAGATTTTAGTCCTAGATGTAAGACCTTTATATATTTTATCTCTTATATTTATCATTTTTTTCCAAATTAATTTGCCTAATTTATAAACTTATATATAATCTAATGTTATACGAAGTATTTTAGACAGATTATATATATGTCACATATGTTATAATTAAGTAATATTTTCAGTCCTTAATATAAAACTCAGTTGATTAATTTTGGAAGATTAAGGAAGCTATCTAAATTACTTTAAAGTATATATTTACCTTTATCTTTCTTCCCCAAGCTAATTTGACATACTTATAAACCGATATATAATCTAATAATACATAAAAGTATTTCAATAGGAGATCATGTAACATATGTTATAATTAAGTAATTTATTTAATTTCCTTAACTTCTTCAAATAGCTAGTTAGGTTTTATAGTGAGGATCAGATTTATTAATTTATTCAGTTTCTTTAATCTACCTAAAGTAGATAAATGGGTCTTACATTAAAGATCAGAGGAGTATTTTTTATGATGTAAACTTCCTCTACATTCTTTATAATCACTGTACCAACCACTACAATATATTACTAACCAATCTTTTTTTGTACAAATTTGAATTTTAAAACACCAGTGTATCAATGCACGTTACAATATATTCAATACCAGAATCCATTGGCTCAGCAGCAAGGTTTGCATGCAAGACATAACCTCCATTGATAATGCATTCATATATATGACTTATTATTCGTATGGCTTCTTATTATATTGTCTATTATTAATCAAATCTTTGCATTATCAAGTACAAGAGTTTCGAATGCATTAGGAGCTGGAAATCCACAAGCGGCACGTGTTTCTGCCTTATGTTCTAGGATTCTTGCAACTTTTGAAGCTCTTATAGTGACCTCAATCGTTTTTGCAAGCCAAAATGTCCTAGGTGATCTTTTTAGCAACGAGCCAGATGTGATAGCCTATGTCACAGACATAGCCCCTTTTTTATTTATGTCTGTCTTTGTGGATTCCTTACAAGGTACCGTTACAGGTAAAAATTTTCATTTTCGCTGTTAATCAGAACAAATGTATATTCTTATTATATTCAAACTAAGGTATTTTTTGGTGTGATATTATGAAATCTAATTCTTGTCCAATATAGGGATAGCCAGGGGATGTGGGTGGCAGCACATAGGGGCATTTGTGAATTTTGGAGCTTATTATGTTATTGGAATTCCACTTGCTGCAATTTTGGGTTTCTGGGTTTGTATGAGAGGAAAAGGCCTTTGGCTTGGAATAACAACTGGTACATTTTGCCAAGTGATTGTGCTATTGATCATAATAAGTTGCACAGATTGGGTAAAGGAGGTTTGTTCTTCACTTTCAAGACTACCTTTTAAATTCATCTTGACAATTGATACCTCATCTTTTACTTATTCCTCCCTCCAATGCTGCTGAATAGCTAATTTACAGATATTAAGCAAAAAGAGTTAAATTATAGTTATATGAAAAATAATGTATGTTGGTTTCTCTAAAATATTAACTCTTTAATTTATTTGTGTCCGGAACTGGTTCTTGATGAAAAAAAAACCCCTTTAATTAATATGTAAATGAGTAAATACCCTTTTGGATCCTTGAAAAAAAATACGGACCCCATTTTCGTCCCCAAGGACTAAAATGAAACATTTTTATGGACTAAAAAGAGGTTTTTGGAAATTTTCGAAGGACCAAAATGTTCACCAATCAACCCTTATTCGTCCTTTTCAAGGACTAAAAAGGGGTTTTCGTCGTTTGAGGGACGAAGATGGGGTCCGTGTTTTTTTTCGGGGACCCGAAGGGTATTTACTCTATAATTAATTGGGAGAATTTATGAAAAAATATTATTATCTTCTTTCCAAATATAACAGCTAGTTAGAGGTTAGAGATTTAGTTATATAAGTATAAGATATCAATCCACTTTATCCCTTATATATATATATATATATATATATATATATGTCATTGTTTGAACTATCTCTAATGTTAAGGGAGTTCACATCAAGGGATGGTTTCAATACAAGAGGATATTTTAGAGAAACCAACACAAATTTTTAATAATTAAATAATTTAGTTAATTTTCTTATTCTACCCAAATTATTTAAGTAAATTTTATATTAATGATCAAAGGTAGTATAAATTCGAGAGATAAAATGAATTAAAGTGGCACATTTTAGGAAAAAAGCAAATTAAACTTGGCTACTAGCTCTTACATCTAAAGCCAAAGGCAATATCAATTACGATGATGGGGCAGCTTTTGAACAGTAATGTAGTACTTATTTGAAATGTTCTCATTGTGAGAGTCTGAATTTGCAGGCAAGACGGGCTAGGGAGGCGACATTGCAGAGGACTTTGGTAGAAGAAGAAAATGTTTTGGTTTGAGCTACTAGTTAGCATGTATTCCTTATTTGTTGTGCCAATTATTACCATTTTCTTTAGAGACTAAGTGTGACATTTAATTTGGAGGAGTCATCAAGCTTTTGGCACCACAATTAAATGTATTTCACTTCTTTCTTTCTTTCAATTTATAACTCTTGATAATAACTTTTGCCAATTCGTTTGCTACAGTTTTCTTTAATCAATTAGACCGTTTGGGCCTTACGCTATGTATGAAAATTAGATCAGGTCATAAGATTAGGAAAGTCTTCTCTTAAAGATTTTATATTTCCATTGCTAAAGCTAAGGTATATACATTAGCACTTTTAATTTTATACGCGCGTGTACTTTTGGTCCTTTAATTTTATAAAGTATATTTTTAGTCATATCTTTTTAGCAACGTTAAGCTAATGAAAATATTATCATAGCAAATTTAAGTAATGATTGTACAGTGGCAAAGTGTATATAAGTTTAAATTTTTGATATAACTTTTTAATATAATATATTAGATTATTAAAATGAAATAAAATGAAACATGTTACCCATTTAAATGAAATCAAGGTTTTGATATTTAGATTATTAAACTAATATATTTAAATTATTGAAATAATTTTCTTTTAGTGCAATTGCAATTTTGGTATTAATTGCTTCATTAGGTTTTTAAATATACTTTAAACTTAAGATTAATGGTATTTAATTACATAATCATAACTTAGGTTTACACAATAATCAATTGAATTTATTATGTTGGCATTTTTCATTGGCAATATCAAGTGTTAAATTTAAAAGACTACAAGTATACTTTATAAAGTTAAGAGACCAAAAGTATATCTAATGTAAACTTAAAAACTAAAAATATACTTTGGTGGATTTCTATTCATATGGATTTCGATAGATTATATATATTTTTTGTGTCATATGTGTAGATTATTATATTTTAAGTTTTCAATATTAGCCAAAAAATATTTTAACTTTTCAATAATTTTTCAGTTTAATAATTTGTGTCATGCATATATTTATATAACTCATAATTATTTTTGGTTATTTCTTATTATTCATTAATTAATATTCTAAAACCTGAATATTTATTATTTCAGTCGGTTTTTTTTCCCGGCCACAATTTTTCAAAACCTACTCCCCGAAATATATAAAAGAATTTGGAGTTTATGATTAATATCATATAGGAAAGACGTGATAATTCATCAAAACCATTTTTCCTTTTAAAAAAAGGTATTTACTTATGAGGCGCTAATAATCTTTTGGCTAAAATACTTAGAACCCCTCAACTTTAGTTCAGTTGTACATAAAACCCTCATATTTAAAAGTTTAAAAATCTAACACTCAACTTTCAAATCTTGACCATCAGGCCTCTACCGTTAAAATGACAATTAAATTTAACGGAATAATGTAAGCCACGTCAAATTATTTAAC
This sequence comes from Acacia acuminata, assembly GCA_019022655.1. Lineage (NCBI taxonomy): Eukaryota > Viridiplantae > Streptophyta > Magnoliopsida > Fabales > Fabaceae > Acacia > Acacia acuminata. The sequence goes on from JAFJYI010000187.1 coordinate 287,952, forward strand.
ATTACTTGGCGAATGAAATATAATTTTGTTATATATTTTATTAATTTATCCTAAATTAAAAATTCTAAACTATACCGAAGGCAAAAATGTGTCATCCAGCCAATAACAATTCATAATTGTCATTTTGTGATTCTTGTCGCACACAAACACCAAATACATCTTGACTCTAATGATCGATTGGGTTCACATCTTCATGATATTTTATTCTTGGTTTTTTGTGTTTATAATAATTTTCTTACCCAAAATTTCCGTCTCCTCCCATGTTACCCAACCAATGCCCACAATATAAACCAAACTACCTTTTTTGCTTCTCTGATGAATGCCACCATTAAGTCAAAAGCCTTTAATTTCCCTTTTCTTTTAGGGTGAAGGAGGATGAGGGAGGCATTTATGATCCAGTGCAGCAGCTTAATTTTGCACGACTTGATTGGAGAAGGTGAAGAGAACGAGAAGGCTTTTGACTTAATGGTGGCATTCATCAGAGAAGCAAACAAGGTAGTTTGGTTTATATTGTGGGCATTGGTTGGGTAACATGGGAGGAGACGGAAATTTTGGGTAAGAAAATTATTATAAACACAAAAAACCAAGAATAAAATATCATGAAGATGTGAACCCAATCGATCATTAGAGTCAAGATGTATTTGGTGTTTGGGTGCGACAAGAATCACAAAATGACAATTATGAATTGTTATTGGCTGGATAACACATTTTTGCCTTCGGTATAGTTTAGAACTTTTAATTTAGGATAAATTAATAAAATATATAACAAAATTACATGTCATCTGCCATGTAATGTTAAATAATTTGATGTGGCTTACATTTCAATAAATTTAACATCCATTTTAACCGTAGAGGCTTGATGGTCAAGATTGAAAGTTGAGGATTTGGATTTTAAACTTTTAAATATGACGGAGTTTATGTACAACAGAGTTAAAATTAAGGGGAGTTGGTTGTATGTATTTAGCCTATTCTTTGTTTGTTTATATATATATATATATATTAGTAGACACACATAAAGTTAAATTATCCACATCAAAGAACCTAGAAATTATATTTCTGGCATATTTGCGCCTTTTGTGGGACTTAAATTAGAATCTTTCCATGAGACATCAGCGTAATTTTCATGACGCCAGGGTTGCATTTGCCTCTTGACATTAACATAGCTCCACGAGTTGGTGTAATTGTCCATTTATAAATATTTGGTAGAATTACTTCATTATGGTCCCCAAAAAAAATGTACTTACCAAAAAATCTCATAAACTCTGAGTAGCATGCATCACCGTTGAATGAAATGGATTAGGAGGATTCTTGGGAGGAAATAATGCTTGATAAATTTTCAGACATTAAATATGAGCACCTCTCTCAATAAGAGTTTGAATCTTATTTCGCTACGTTATGAGAAACTAGCACATTTTGCTAGATGCAACCCTAGCTTATGTTACCAACAGAGGTTGTGTCTAGTGAAGGGACTAGTCTCTCACAATGTGAAAAACTAAGATTTGAATCCTCACTGGGAGATGTGCCCACATTTAGTTCCCGATAGTACGTTGATTATAATTGCTTCCAATAAGAGGATACATATATCTAGCATAAAAAAACCCTAGCTCATGTTTGTTGTTGTTTTTGCCTAGCCCATTACATAAAACATTACACATAAAGGGAATCAATTCCCAAACTGTTTTGACGGCACATTGCCCTAATATGTCGAGGAGACGCTTCCAATAAGGCTGTTTTTTATAAACCTTCCTTAGCCAAAGCATGCATAGCATGTTTTGCTCCCTTGGTACATGTTCAGCTGTAGGTCCCAATAATGGTTCTTCATTTGTTTAATTTGAAGATATACAGTACTGCAGTTTTGTTGCTCCTCCCTCATCAACGTATTAATAAGTAGTTTAGAACCTGGTTCTAAACTGCTGATTGATAAGTATCAAATTATCGAATTAGTATGTTTATATTAGCTTTTGAGAATAGCTTTTATAATTTATAAGGTAAATATGTGAAAAAAATTATTTCAGCTTATGGAAAAGGACTTATCAAACCACGGTCTAGTGGTTTGCCAAACATACACCTGATAATTTTCCTGATGCCCATATCCCAAGCTAATTTCGGGCCATGCAATTGGGCCCATTCTTCAGCTTCAAAAGGGCTGCATTGGCCTAAAAGATCCTAGCTCATGTTTGTTAAGCACTTTTGCTCATTACAACTAACGATGTCCACTTCATTTTTTGGCATTTTCGTATACTTTTGTGCTATAAAACAAGAAATTCCCTCAGCCCACATATTCAATGGTGAGGAGGCCCGTGAAGCCCAAACTTTGAGGCGCCCACCCATACCTTCTATCTCACTATTAACCAAAAAAAAAAAAAAAAAAAAAAAAAAAACTAGCCCATGCGCTAGCCTATGCCCATGCAATGCACATGTGAGGGGCAGGTATTTATTAATGTGTTATCATGTGAAAAATAACCTAGATTTCTAATAAATAATCAAAATATCATATTAACTATTTACTAAATATTTTGTACTTACCTCTCACTATTAATTTACAAAATGACGTGTAAATACCTTCTCATTACATATCTTTCATAACCGCCTTTTAAAATATTTTGTACTTACCTCCCCATTATTAATTACATAATATTGTGTACCTATCCTTACCATTATCCATAGTTGATAACCACCTCTTTTTTCTTTTTCTTTTTTTCAATTTTAGTTTCCATCATTATTAATTTCCAAAATATTGTGTAACTACCTTTCCATTATAGATATTTCATATTACCCTTTTTTTTTTTTTACTTGTTTTGAGTATGTCATTTTGTTGATGTGTCGCCAAGTAAACGCTTATTGCTCTATTTTTATATAATTAAGATGTTGTCAAGTTTATCTATTTATGTACCAAAATAAATAAATAATGTTGTAAACATGTGACATACGTTAACAACGACAATAATGGGCATTTGGGTTCCACAAGTATGAGAGTGATGCGGGCAAAAAAATAAGGTCAGGTGTTAGAAAAAATTTCGGTGAAAAAAAGTCCAGGTGAGAGATGTTTGAGTTGTCTTATTTCCCACGCATTTTAACCCAAAACACCACATTTTTTAGAAGCTAGGAACCCGAGCTTTTTTGCGTTACATTATGGTAGCTTTTGGGAACTCTCACTTTTTTCACATGAAGGCTTTTTGACGTGGGTGTCACCACCAATAATTATGTCTTCCTATTAGCTCTAGTCCCGCCCCCAAGTTTTTTTTTTGTTTTAATTTTTTTTCTTTTCTTTTCCCTTTTTTTTAACAATTTCTATATTTGTTCTTTCTCTTTCTTCCAAAAACATAATTTGGGATTACACCTCCAAAATTTAAATCCTTCCATGTAAATTCTTTATACTGAATTTGTAACGTCCTCAAAATTAACTTAGCATATCAACTAATTAAGGGTTCATTAACAACTAATTAATTCCCATCGTTTACCAAAATATACAAAAGTAAATCAGAGTATGCAGAATGAGCCCTAACGTGACAATATACAATCATCCCACATAAAACCAAAAAGACAGAAGCACTACTTTTGGCAGAAGTAGCCTAAGCTTTCCGGGGTCTTCCTCGATGGACCCGCAGGACTATGCAAGGTTATTAAAACCGGACCCGGGCCGTGAACCTACGGATACCGGGTCAAGGGTCAATGGGTCGACCGAGTCAAACCGGGTCGACCTGTGCCAAACCGGTGAGAAAATAAATATTTCATAATTATTAATATGAAATTATAAAAAAATAATTCTCTTTAGTAACCTTCGAAATATTAATATTAACTCCATTTATTTTAAATTTTACTTTTTGATTTTACATTTTTTCCAAAGATTTTTGTCATTTCCAAAACCGTGAGTATTCCAAAGATTGTGATCATCTCCTACTACTCTATAGTCATAGGCTATCCAGGTGGAGTATGGCGGAAAAGAAAGTAAAAATAGCTTTAATTCTAAAAACTGATAGCATAATTAATACCAACAAGTACGAGTACTGGTGGCTTATCGACTAGCTTTCAGCCTTTCACTCCTTCTCACTCACTTCCTCCTTTTCCTATTTCCTTCCCTCTTCTTTGTTCAAACCGATGGCCACTTTCTCTTTACCCCTGTTCCTCCATTTTTTTCTTTCTCTTTTTCTTCGACCCATCGCTACTTTCCCTAATCTCTCGGTGCTCTTCTCCGCCATGTCCAACGCCCACGCACCCTTTCACAACATTGTTGATGCATGTGAAGTCAGTGCAATCTTCGATCGTTTTCCCGCTCACCAGATCTCGTTCTCACACCGGTTCATTTTTGCTAGATCTAATGTTAGCACCAGATTTTTCTCATAGCCTCGGTTTCTTTCCATCTCTCCCTCCCCCTTTGTAATCATCTTAAATCGACGTTTTTGAAAGAAAGAAAAAAAAAAAGAGGGTCACTGTGACCCGGGCCTCTTTGGTAGACTGGACCGGCTCCACGGCCGGTTCGCCGGTTTCCGGCCTGAACCGGCCGGTCCGGTCCGAGTCTGATAACCATGGGACTATGACCTGAAAAATGTGGGTAACCCTCAGTCCAACTTATTACGAATACTAATATGTCTTTGGTGAGGTGCCAAGTGGAACAATTTATACGACAAAATATTAAAAATATAATTCACCAATATCCACACCACAAAATTCATATAATAAATTATGTATCATACATTAGGTATTTGTCATTAACACAATTCCCAAGATACCTCCCACCAATCCAACCGAACCGCCTTATTTCCTCCGATTAGAATCATAGGCTAAGTTACATCCATGTTACTGGTTACTCGAAAGCTCATTGGTCATGTGATGAGGACCGGCCAAAATCTCCAGAACACATGTCCCAGACCATGGGTCTTTTCCCCTCATTGAACTAGTGGGCCAGTCCCTCATTAAACAGGTGGGACAATAAGCCAACCATCATGTATCAATGGAGGTCTCACCATGTAGTGGAATAACTACTCCATCTATTCCCAATTCAACCATTATTATAATGATCATAATAAATATCATAATATCAAAATGCTCAATTTTATACATAAATAAATAAATATGTATATATTCACAATTAAAATCATAAGGTTCCGCAAGGCAATTTCTACTAAGATATTCATAATCATTTCATAAAATACTCACATACAACATACTAATACACGTAACATGTGGAAAGTGGTTACCTCTTGCCGAAGCTAATCTATATCACACTCGCTCCTAATCCAAGAGCTCAAACACACGCCAAAATCAATCTACCACAACCAATTTACTAATCATTAATAACTCTTCTAAAACTCTTCATAAAATTATAACTCATAATTTCATAAAATTAAAAATATACGAATTTTAAAAATAAATTTGGAATGCTTGAAGTGGGTAAACTATGACGGGACTGAAAAATTAGGGAGACCATTGTAACTTTTAATTTTTCCCTTTCGATTAATAAATCCCTTTTCTATTTATTATTTATTAGTAATCTCCTAAGTTATTTATTCCATTTTTACTAATAATAATAATTATTATTATTTCTTTAATCAATTATTACCATTTATCTATAATTATTTTAAACTCTCTAGGCCTATCATAACCCTTTAAATTAGGAATTATAATACTAATCATCATATACATTATGCTCTTTAGATATGATTAGAATTATATACTCTTTTGGATATTCCAAAAATATAGTATCTTATTATTCCAAATTTCTAAATTATAGTCAAAGCAGCTTTTGGCTTTTATTGATTAACTACAACTATTCATGCACTGTACGAATCACATGTAGACTATATCCAAATCCCAACTATAGCAATATATGTATATATAAGCAAAGAACGTGTCAACCACGTTTTCCTATTTTTAATAACAATATTATTATTTATTTACTTTATTATTATTATCATTATCATTCTACTATTTGTTGTTATTTAATAATTTCCTTTATTATTTTTATTCCCATTTCTTAATAATAATAACTATCTATTTATTTATCTATTTTATTTTGCAAATGATATTATAAGTGAGGTAATATACAAATTAGTTAGAATAGATCCTATTATATAGGAGTAAATTATTCTAGATTCTGTTTATTTGAATTTCAAATTCCCTCAATGTTCTTGTGTTTGTATGTATATATATATCTGTAAAGGTTCATAAACAATTATAAAAGAAATATTTATAAAAGAAAACATTTTATAAACATAGTCATGCATGATCTACATAGATATTTAAAGCCACGCATGATATATATATATATATATATAACTTATTTCCTTCTCTTTCTAAAAAATAATAATTATCTATTACTATTATTATTATTATTATTATTATTATTATTATTATTATTATTATTATTTTCTTCCTTATATAAAACAATAACTTCACAGAACCATTAAAATTGATACGGTATTATCACAAAGTAGTGTTAGATAAATACGTTCTAAAGAATCTCCTCTTGTGGAGAAAGTGAAAATAATTGGTGAAGTAAATGAATATAAGTAAAAAGTGTTAGTGATTTGGAGTGTTGAAGGGAACACTAAGCATGCTGCCACTGACAGGGAAAGAAATCTTCAAATTACTTCTAAAGTTGCTAAACCAATAATGTGTTGCCTTGTTTAGAGATTTGAAGTTGCATTAAAAAAATAGATATGCAGTGATACATATATTGTAACATCCCAAATTTTGGGATTTCCAAATTAGGAATAATATATGAAAGGTATTTATGAAATTTTGATTTAAAATAATTATGAGAATAATTATTTGAAATTTAGGCTTATTTGTCCTTAATTTATTTTTGGAAAAGAATAATTCAAATAACGAATAAATTATGCCCGAAATTATAGAAATAATATACGAGAATTAAATGGTGGAAATTGACCAAATGGTCAAACTAATTATTTGGAGGATGAGGAAAATTATTTTTCCATATAATATTTAAGAGTTAAAAAAAAGAATTATGGAAGAAACAAAAAAAAAATTCAAAAGATAAAATGTTGATAAAAGCTCAACATGTGACAAATATATATATATATATATATATATATGTACACACACGTGGGGTATATTTATGTAGGATATGTATTCACATATCCATGCTCCCATGTTGATCAATTTTCCCCAGCCCAAGAATAACATCACCAAGTCCTCCACTGCAACTTTTCCCACGTGAATGAAGATTAGACTATTGGGCTTGAATTGGTTTTTAACTAAACTTAGGTTCATTTTCATAGCTTTAGCCCAACTCACTAAAATTTGCAGCAACCCATTACCTATACTTTTTAACCCGAACGTGATGAAATTCTTAAAAGAATATATACACATATAAATATATCTATACCCTTTTATATTCATTAAACCGTTGGCTTATCTCAGTCACCAAAGCGCAGAAGGAGATCACACCATCAGATCATAATAACGTCTTCTTCGGAAGCACAGAGTCAACATGAAAACAGCAATACCCATGCTTCTTCCATTAGAAAATCCAGACCTCCCATACTCCTCGAGCCCAACGTCCACACCATATACCCAACAGTCCTTCTTTTTCTCTCGGTTTGTGCTACTCGGTCTGGACCCTTAGGTTCTTATAAATGTTGTTGCTCCTTGACTCATTCAAAAACGAAAGAGAGAGAGAAAGAGAGCCAAGAGGGAGTCAAGAGGGAGAGACGAGAGAAAGACGAAGGTAAGAGAGAGAGAGAGAGAGACAAAAACGAAGCTACTTTCCTCTGTTTTCCACCAGTTAAAACAGAGGCATTTGAGATCATCTAGGATCGGTTTTGTCTTCAAGTCCTTCATCTCCTAGTTTCATGGGTTTCGACCTGAAGCTTTTGCTCTGATTTTGAGTTCCAAAATAGAGAAGGTCTAGCCGGTATGAATATGCATCTACGTAATAGTTTAGTATTAAACATCCAGAAGCATTTGTTGTCAAAAACTTAATTTGCTGGTTTATATATCTTTCGCTTATGTATCTAGATATAAAACTGCACCCATATAAAAGAGAGAAGGAAGTTTTACTCTCAAGCATGTGTGTGTGTGTGTGTGTTAAGAGCTTAGTTAGTTCATTCAAGTACATGCATATAACATGTGTATATATTCTGCATAAAAGGGAGTGAGAAACTTTGTTTGATGTCATGCATATAAATGATCAACAAACACTATATAAAAAAAATTGGAAGAAGAAGAAGAAAAGAAAGGAAACTGAAGCAAAAAAAAAAGTCACTGTACAGGAAACTAGCTAATACATTGTTGAAGATTTGGTTCCAAAACATATATATAAGCATCACATGCATTTTATATATGTATGAAAGAGATAAAAACTTGAATAGTATATATGTGTAAGCATGTGGGGTTGAGAGTGAATATATGTGTATAAGAGGGGAGCTTGCTGATATAGAAAAGAAGCTTACTGATATATACATATGGATGTTATAGCATGAAATAAGTGTGTGTGTGTATATATATATGTATATATATATATATATATATATACATATATATATGGGAAGTATAGGTATATACATGCATGGCGTGGTATCTAATGTAAATATATATATATATATATATATATATGCATCGATATGCACTTGCTGATTTTTTTTTTTTTTAAAAGGCATCTAACATGCATATATATATGAATGCGTGCGTGGTATGCATTCTATTTCTTTCTAGAGAAAAATATTAAATTAATAATAATAATAATTAGTAAAATAATAAGAATAGTAATAGTAATAAAATAAATAAATAATAATAAATATTATTATTCTTAAAAAAAGAGAGAATAAATAATAAAGGAAATTATTAATAATAGATAGAAAAGGGTATTATTAATTAGTAATAAATAGAAAGAGAATTAATAGTCACAATAGTCTCATTGATTTTCAATCCCGTCATAATGTGCCCACTTCAAGCATTCCAAATTTATTATTATAATTTGTGTATTTTTTTTAATTTTATGAAATTATAATTTATAATTTCTATGTAGAGTTTTAAAAGAGTTATTAATGGTTAGTGAATTGGTTGTGGTAGACTGATTTTTAGCGTATGTTTGAACTCTTGGATTAGGAGCAGTGTGATAATAGTTAGCTTCGGCGAAAGGTAACCACTTTCCACTTGTTATATGTATTAGTATGTTGTTTGTGAGTATTTATTGAATTGATTATGAATATCTTAATAGAAATTGCCTTGTGGAACCTTATGATTTGAATTATGAAATATTTGCATATATTTGTATATGTATAAGGGTCTTAAATTCCATAAAAGTTTTCACTCGGTGAGCACCGGTAAGACGAAAGTTTTTTTTGGATAAAAAATGCCACGAAGTTTTCACCGAGGAGCAATTTTGCCCCAGAAGTTTTCACTCGGGAGCAGCATTTGCCGGAAGTTTTCACTAAGGAGCAATTTTGCCCTTCTGTCCCTAAATATTAAATTTGACTATTAAATCAGTCAAAGACCATACATGTTATGCCTTGAAAAGGTCATATTTGGAGCCAAAGAAGAAGATCCCGAGGTGTTGAGCTCAAGGCGTCAGAATTTGTGAAGCCGAACTGGTCAAAGGGATCGAAATGTCACTGTCACAAAACCCAAAGGAAGCATCACTTATGATCTAAGCAAATGATCGCCTATACAAACGTAAATATTATCACTATTGATTTGTTTTACCGAACCAATTTTTGGAACAATTCATTTCTCGTTTTGCATTTCATTTGCGTTTTGTGATTTGAGATCTTTCAAATCCCTTTGACCCGTTTGGCTTCACAAATTATGGCCGCCTTGATTTCAACATCTAAAGGATCTCCTTCTCTCGACTCCAAGTTTGACCTTTTCAAGACATGACATGTGTGGTCTTTGATCGACTTAATAGTCAAATTTAATATTTGGGATTAAGGGAAAAATTGCTACGTTTTGTAAACTTCCGGGCAAAATTGCTCCTTAGTGTAAACTTCCGGGGCAAAATTGCTCCTCAGCGAAAACTTCCGTGGCAAAAATGATACTTCCGGGGCAAAATTGCTACGTCTTGTGAACTTCCGTGGCATTTTTTGTCCAAAAAAAACTTCCGTCTTACCAGTGCTCTTGAGCCAAAATTTCCATGGCATTTAAGACCCTTATCCCAATATCTTAATAGAAATTGCCTTGTGGAACCTTATGATTTGAATTGTGAAATATTTGGATATATTTTTATATGTATAAGAAATTGAGAATTGAGCTATTATGACATGTATATGAGAATTTTTTGATATGAACATGAAAATCTTGGAAAATTCCTATTGAGTTATTTATTGTGATAATTATGATAATGGTTGAATTGGGAAGAAATGAAGTAATTATTCCACCACATGGTGAGGCCTCCATTGGTGCACGATGGTTGGCTTTATATTGTCCCACTTGTTCAATGAGGGACTGGCCCACTAGTTCAATGAGGGCATACGGCACCCCACATGTTCAATGAGGGGAAAAGGCCCATGGTCTGGGACATGCGCTCTGAGGATTTTGGCCGGTCCTCATCACATGACCGGTGAGCTTTTGAGTCACCAATAACATGGATGTAACTTAGCCCATGGGTCTAGTCGAGAAAATAAGGCGGTTCGGTTGGATTGGTGGGAGGCATCTTGGGAATTGTGTTAATGAAAAATGTGATACATACTTTATGATATGAAATTTTGTGATATGGATATTGGTGAATTTTATTTTTAATATTTTCTTATATAAATTGTTCCACTTGGCACCTCACTAGCACATATTAGTATTCATAATAAGTTAGATTGATGGTTACCTACATTTTTCAGGTGATAGTTCCCGTACAGGTCGATTAGGGAAGACCTTGGAAGCTTAGACTACTTCTACCGAAAGTAGTGCTTCTATCTTTTTGGTGTATGTTGGATGATTGTATATTGCTACGTTAGGGCTCATTCTGCATACTCTGATTTATTTTTATATATTTTGGTAAATGATGAGCATTATTTAGTTGTTAATGAACCCTTAATTAGTTATTATGTTGAGTAAATTTTTTAGGACTTTATATATATGAATACAACATGTGTATATATAATAATTGGGAACACACGAAAGACTCGCTCCACTGTTAATCAACCTTCAAATGCTCTTGAGACCGTCGTTAATCAACCTTCAAATGCTCCTGAGACACCGATGTGTCAAGAGAACGAGGTGTTGGATATGATTAGTTTTGATGATGTCTTATATAGACGCCATTGTTAAGAGCAAAAAGCTTGTATACTATATTTATATCCTACATTGACTAACTACTATATATTTAATGTAGATTAGTCCAAGTTGAATTACATAGATTAATCAAGAAGGAGATAAGAGATTACGGAAAGAAGAAATGGCAGAGAATGATGAGTCCAGAGAAGAAAGAAAGAGTTCATTTATGAAGAATGATCAAGAGAAGAAGAAAGGATGGAAGAACTTGTTTCATGGAGTGAGAATATCATTATTCAAGTTCCTAGATTGATACTAGAAGTCTCCATGATCAAATAGAAGTTGGAACGGCTCAATTCGGAGTTAAAACGAAGTTAAAATGAGTTATATTGCATTCTTGAAAGCATGCTCGAGCAACACAAAATCATGCTCGAGCAAGGTACATTTCCATCCCCAATTTCACATGAAATCTGCTCATGCTCGAGCATAAGAAATGCCTGCTCGAGCGTAAGGAAATTCCGGCCGAGCAAGGTCGTGCTTCAGCCCACTGCTCAGCTGTTTTGGGCGACCTTCGGTAATTCAACAATATCTCCCAAACCTGGAATTGGATTGACGCGAAACCAGTGGCATATGCAACTAGACATCAAATTCGTCATTTTAATATAAAATGGAAGCCCAAAGGAGTTCAGATGAGAGAGCTATGAGTTTTACAAGTTGGCACAAAAATCACCATCATAGTCCAGACCAAGCTTCGGTAATTTGAGTGTATCTCACAAACGGAAAATCCAAATGATCTCAAATCGGTGCCATTGGAAACTAGACTTAAATACCTTTCTAAAAACATCAATAGATAAAAAACGAAGATAAATTGAAGGAGATATTATGTTTTGAAGTTGATGGTATGTTCAGAATGCTGCAAAAAACGCTGATCAAGAACAACCTCCAATCATCTGATTATAACGACAAAGTACAATGAGTTTGGAGCTGATTCTTCTTGCATTGGAAAGAATACTTGAAGAGATTTATGAGGATGGGTGGTTTGCCAAAATTGAGGCTTTACAGAAGACGTTATGCCGACTGAAAATTGCCTCTTGTACTGTCAACGTAATTGTTTCTTGAAAATCTGATTTTTGCACAAGAACATAATATATGGCAACCAGGAGTTTGATATTCGAAGGCAGTCAGCGTAAGAATTATTGCCAAGAACATAATACTTAAGCAAAGAACAATTCATGTTAAGCTGAATTATTGCCTTGAGCCAAGAAGAAGCAGAGAGCAAATTAGGAAGTTTGCTTGAGCAAAGAATGTGGTATGCCCGAGCATCAGCGTAACAAGCAAGAAAATGGCAAATTGGAAGAGGCATGCTCGAGCAGAGAAAATGGCTTGCTCGAGCACCATGCTCGAGCAGAAGAAAAGTCTTACTCGAGCAACAGCGTGACCAGCAACATTCTCACTGAATTGGAAGTCATGCTCGAGCATAAAGGAAGGCTTGCTCGAGCAACATCAATCTGAACAAAGAAACAGTCGGTTGAAGAGTCTTACTCGAGTAGAATCAAAGGCTTGCCTGAGCAACATGCTCGAGCAGAAGAAAAAGGCTGCCCGAGCAAGCATGTGCCTGAATCCATTTTTTCTCTGTGTCTCAACATTGCCCGAGTACGATATCTGGGCTGCTCGAGCATCAGCAATCTAAGGCGCTTCTACCTGATTCAATTGAAGCCTGCCCGAGCATGATTTAAATCATGCTCGAGCAACATACTCGAGCAACCAGAAAAGTATGCTCGAGCATCAGAGATCCAAATGTGCCTTCAACTGATTTATAAAGGGCTTGCCCGAGCATGATATATTCATGCTCAAGCAACATGCTCGAGCAAAGGGATTTTGTTGCTCGAGCATCAGCGACCAAAGAACAAACTCTGAGCAATTCAAAGAGGCTTGCTCGAGCAAGCATAGATCATTGCTCGAGCATATCCATCCCTGTTTTCTAATCATCGTCTACGAGATTCAGGAATCTTTGATTGGATTAATATCTCTTCTGATTATTACTTATTGTGATTACCAAATGCTTTTAACCAATTTATTCATAAGTTTCAAATTACTCAGACATAGATTACCGGCGGATTTGAATAAAGCAATCTCGCTGTCAAAAGCATTAAATGCAGCTACCTAAACCGGTGAAAATATGGGAAACCAACTCTGATCAAAGTAAAGCAACTTCTGATATTCCATCTGCGCAATAAATGCTATCTCTCAACGGTCAAGACAAATGGAATAAAGAATGTTTATGAAGAACGAAGTCAGCGATGACGAATGTGACCAGTGGAGCTTCATCTGTCTAACAGATATATTCATGAGTCACAACGATTAATCTTCAAGCTTCTGCAACGGTCGAATGCTCGCAACGGTCGAAACACAATAACCTATAAATTGTGAAGTCTTCAAATCGGAAGGAGTGACGACGATTGATGAACGAATCGACGAAGCCAATGAAATGATTTTACTACTTCACCGTTGATAGTTCATACTCTCTGTTTCTCAATATTCATATAGTTATAGTAAAGAGTGAGATGAACGATTATGTACTTCAGTGTTTAATTCTTTATCTAGTCGTGAGGAGTTCATAAACATCTATTTCATTATCAGTTGAATCTTAAGGTTGAGGAACCTTAAGAGAGGGTGTATCAATTACAACTTGTAAGGGGGAGTGGAGTCTGAGAGTGAGAGGATCATCCTTCATTTACAGAGTGTGTAATTGTATCCTTACTGTGTGTAAGGAGAGTATCTCGGTAAGAGATTGTAAAGGCTGCACAAGTGCTCGACTAAACTTGTGAGGTTGTAAAAGGCTTTTCTCTTGTGCCCGATTAAACAAGGAGACAGTGGATTGAAAATCTCAAGTGAAGCTTGGGGACTAGACGTAGGTCAAGGATTGGGCCGAACCAGGATAAATCTGAGTTTGCATATTCTCTTCCCTAAAGTCTTACATTTCCAGCATACATATTTGAATGATTGACTACTGCTTTATAAACTAATTCTGTCATTCGAACTACTTTCAATAAGTTGCGAAAAGATTTTAAAAGTTCCTAAAGTTTTATCAGACACCCAATTCACCCCCCTCTTGGGTGATAGCAAGGTCTAACACGAGGCTCTATTACATCGATTCAAAGATACATTAATGACTGTCATGGATGCAAGGTTTCGACAGTTTGAGGAGGATTTTCAAAAGAAGATAAGAGAGGAAGGAGGTATTCCCACGCCAAAGAATCATGACGTACCTGAGCTTAGCATAGCAGTATCACAGAGACCTGAGCTAAGTGGCTCAACTAATCATAACAAAACTGTGAGGAGTAATGGTGATGAAGGATCATCAGAGCCCAATCCTGAAGACCTAGCAATCAATAAGGTTTGGAAGGATGTCCATCGTCACAATCCTGGAAGTTTCATGGAGATTTGGATCCACTGGAGGCTGAGGCCTGGATTGAGGGCTTGGAAACTATTTTTCAAGCTGTGGTCTGTAATGAATACCAAAAGGCTAGGGTGGCCATTATACTGCTAAGGGATCGTGCCAAAAGGTGGTGGAAGAGCACAGGTTGTTTGGATGACTCCAGAACAACTTGGAGAGAGTTCAAGACGAAGTTTTTCGATCATTATTTCCCTCCAGCGTTGAGACAAGAGAAGGAGACAACATTCTATGCCCTTCGACAGGGTGATATGCATAAGGACGTTATAATTTGGTATCAGAGCATGTAATTCCAATAATAGACGTGCATGCACTACATAGAGTGGCAATATACAATATTCACACATACCTTCCCTATTTAATCGTTTTGTTGTGTTGTTTTATCACTCACTTAATATGGTGGGTTTCATCCTTCGGTGGGGAGAATGGGGAACACACGAAAGACTCGTTCTGCCGTTAATCAACCTTCAAATGCTCCTGAGACACTGATGTCTCAAGAGAACGAGGCTCTATTACATCGATTCAAAGATACATTAATGATTGTCATGGATGCAAGGTTTCGACAGTTTGAGGGGGATTTTCAAAAGAAGATCAGAGGGGAAGGAGGTATTCCTACGCCAAAGAATCATGACGTACCTGAGCCTAGCATAGCAGTATCACAGAGACCTGAGCTAAGTGGCTCAACTAATCATAACAAAACTGTGAGGAGTAATGGTGATGAAGGATCATCAGAGCCCAATCATTTGGAAGGATGTCCATCGTCACAATCCTGAGAAATTTCATGGAGATTTGGATCCACTGAAGGTTGAGGCCTGGATTGAGGGCTTGGAAACTATTTTTCAAGCTGTGGTCTGTAATGAATACCAAAAGGCTAGGGTGGCCATTATACTATTAAGGGATCGTGCCAAAAGGTGGTGGCGAGCACAGGTGGTTTGGATGACTCCAGAACAACTTGGAGAGAGTTCAAGACGAAGTTTTTCGATCATTATTTCCCTCTGGCGTTGAGACAAGAGAAGGAGACAGCATTCTATGCCCTTCGACAGGTGATATGCATGAGGACATTATAGAATTAATATATGTAAATATAAATCTAAATAACAAATACTTTTATTTTTCCTTTTTTCAAGTTTAAATATAAATATAAATTTTTATCTTTATTTATTACAATATATACAACTAATATTAATATATGTAGTATCCAATAAGACTCATGCTCTTTTTAGTCATTTTTTTATCTCAACTCGACTTTTGAAATTATAATCTAAACACTCATCGGTTTAGAAAAAGTCGCTTCGCAAAAAGCTAATTTAAACACAAATCACATTTACAACCCGATTTTTTTCCTACCGGACTTCTACAAAAGTCGATAGAAAATAAGTCACCGCTCCCACCACTAACCCAAAAAAGCCCAATGTTATAAAAACTAAGAGCTTGTTAGCGCCTTATAGAATTAATTACTCCCAGTAGGAAGGTTTTTGTGCCTAACAAAAAAATAATGTTCTAAAGACGGTAGATGATAAGTTTTCTTTAATTACAAAAAATATTTTTTAGTTAAAAAAATAATATTATATTTCATTAGTAATAAATAGTGTGTGAAAATTAAATAATAACAAATGTATTTAAAAAATATAAAAGAAAAATAAAGAACTTGGAAAGTACAAAACTGAGATGCCCTCAATATCAATAATTTCTATGAGATGTGAGATTCTACAATGCAATTTTTAAAATTTATGTGAAAAAACACAAATGTCCTTATTTATATATTTATATTTTAAGAAAATAACATCCCCTCACCGTGTGGCCAAGAACCGCCAACGTCAGAGCTCCAACCAGAATAATTTCTTTTGCAAAGTGGTTGGAATGGGATTTGATCCCCACGACTTGTTAGCTAAAACATTGGTAGCTAAATTTCAATATATATAAGTTTACTCTTTATTTTTTTACTCAAGCTCATTTCCAAATTTTAATAAAGGCATTCCTTTCATTTTCATAGGCATTATCAATAATTTTTTCTACCAAGTAACAAATCTACACTTTTATATCATTTATAAGTTTTGTAGGCATTCCCCATTTTCTATTAGGGATTACCAACTTTTGTTTTCCAAATTATAAAACCACACTTTCAAGTTATTTACAAATTTTATATGGGCATATTACCATCATTTTATTAGGAATAACCAACTTTTATTTACCATATAACAAATCCAGAATTTCAAAATGAAAGTTCGTATCATCTAATGAAATGTCGATATTAGATGTACAAAACTTGTCAATGGTATAAATGTATATATTTGTTAATACCAAATGAAACATGGGGAAGGACTAGACAAAACTTAAAAATGGCTTGAAAGCTTGGATGTAGTGACTAGTCTAGTTTTCAATACCCATAAATAGGTGACGCACATCCACAAGACTTTAATTAAAAATGACTTATCTAATTCTAAATGTAAGAACAAGTGAAGGACTTTGATTATATTCTAAATGCAACACTTCAACTTACTTTATCTCTTAAACTTATAAATTGTTCTCTATATTATTATTCCTATTAATTAATTGCACTTTTTAAAAAAATTTATCACCAGGTAGTATTCGATACAAATAGTTAAAGGGATATTTTAGTAAATCAATACACATTTTTTACAAAATAATTAATTTATCTAATTCTCTTGGTCTCTACAAATTATTTATTTACCGTATATATATTTGAGAATAAGAAGTAATTACTCATTTCTTTCTCCACCAGGAAATATAAATAATTAAATTAAACCTCATATGATTACTACTTGATGGCGAAAGACAGAAGAGGTATGGTTTTGATGTGAAAGTTCCAGCCCCTCCCAATATATTAAAAAAAGTTATATTTTTAAAAAATAAAATGAAATG
The DNA here is from genome assembly GCA_019022655.1 of Acacia acuminata. Lineage (NCBI taxonomy): Eukaryota > Viridiplantae > Streptophyta > Magnoliopsida > Fabales > Fabaceae > Acacia > Acacia acuminata. The sequence continues at coordinate 305,452 of JAFJYI010000187.1, forward strand.
ATCGAATTGAAAAAGAAAAATCCATTATTTGTTAAGGAATCTCCCATCAGGAGGCTACAAGGCCACGTTTGCCATTACATAAAAAGATCCAACTCCGCTTCCACGTAACTTCTTTCGCCATTCCAAGTTTATATACAGCAGGTACTTCCCCTATATCTATATATATATATATATATATATATATATATGGGTTTATGATCTATACTGTCACTGCATATAACATTAGGTGCAGTGAGGATTTTACTGCGTCGTTTCAATTACAAAAACGGAAACAATCACAGCTGACTGAATTATTTTTGTATACTTGGTCAAAGATTGAATTATTTAATGCTTTAATTGAATTATTTAATGAGGATCTGATCTATAGCAATCACGACTAAATAGGAAGGTTTGAGGTTAGTCAAATGAGGATCTGATTTGTAGCTATCACGGCCAAATAAAATGCATCAAACACACAAGCCGTACATTTAATTAGTTTTGGACTAATAGAGTATAAACTGTTTAACAATTTTCTTCTTATTCTCAAAATTGAGAATTAAATAATTAACCGAAAGGTTAAAATAGGAGTCTAAATTATTTTTTAGAATTGTGGGGTTGAAATAAATGGGAATACGGGAAATAGTTAAAAACAAAAAAACAAAAACAAATTTGGTCAAAAATATTGGATGCATGGGGAAACAAGAAGAGAAAGATAAAATAAATGTTGGAAACAAGAATTTTTTATTTTTTTTTTGTTTTGCACCGTAAAAAAAAAAAAATATTATAGATCACAGGAGAATAGTGAATTTGACTAACCTCAAACCTTCCTATTTGACCGTGATTGCTATAGATCGATCCTCATTAAATAATTCAATTGAAGCATTAAATAATTCAATCTTTGACCAAGTATACAAAAATAATTCAGTAAGCCGTGATTGTTTCCGCTTTTGCAATTGAAACAACGCAAGAAAAAATCCTCACCGCACCTAATGTTATACGCAAAGGAAGATAAATCATAAGCCCTATATATATATATATATAACGAAATGATCAAACTGAAAAAGAAAACTACAGAATTTTTAAGGAATCTCATCAGGAGGCAGTGGCCACGTTTTCCATTACATAACTCACGCTTCCCTCAACTTTTTTCGCCTTTCCATGTTCATATATCGCAGGTACTTTATCTATATCTATATCTATATATATATATATATATATATGGAAATGATCAAATCGAAAAAGAAAATATAGAATTTTCTTTTTCATTACATAAAAAATCCAACTCCGCTCCCGTTATATGCAGCAGGTCCTTCCCCGTTAATGTGTGTATAGAAACACACACATCAGTGGCATATGTAGAGGGAGGTAGGTACGTATAAATGTATGTATGAATGACCATATCCAGAATAAATGTGTAAGAAATACTACCTCAAATCTTTGATATAAGATCTCATTTATAATATAATTTATACAATTAGTTCTTATATTAAGGATTGAAGATAGTATTGAAAATTATGCCCTAGGGGTCAATCATTGTACTTTAAACATTATTATTATTTAAAGTATTTCTCCATTTTGTTATTATATTATTTTCATGTTTATTATGATAACGTATCCTTGGATGTATCATATAGATTGTCTTAAATATCCCTGGTCGGTCATCTATGCGAGAGCAAAGATGAAATAAGACCAGTATGACTTTGATGAGGAATGGAGATACGAATCAAAGTCAGAAGCCCTTGTAAGAGTACAAGGTGTTGGACCGACACACTATGAGAAAGCTGCATGGATTAAGTCATATACTTAGCTCATGTATAACCACGTCACAATGCTCTTTTGGCTTGAGATCATCATGGATTCCTATATAAGAGTCGCTTATTTTTGACCTAGTCAACAGTCACCTTTGACCGGGTGATGATAAAGGCTTTGATCAGGATTGGTGGTTTTCATGCAGATGAATGTGAATGGTCAAGATAAGATTTGTCCCTCACATTTGTAGAGAGATATTTCTAGGCCCTTCGATGAGTGAGTCTGAGAAATATATGGCCATACTACGATAGAAATGAATTTTCATTTCAGTTGTTAGACTACTCAAGAATCGAGAAAGTAATGGTCAAGAACAGGAAGATGACACTATCCATGCTTCATCCTTGACCAAATTATCGCGTGACAAAAGGGACGTGACATGGTTATATGATAGGTTGCATCATATCATCGATCCTCATATGAATTTGGTAGTCATAATGTCTTGCTAGAGGACACTTGTGGGTTGGTACAGTATTGGCCTGCTACCAATCTCATATGAGCCTACAGGGTCGCACACAAGAATAGCTCAATACAAACAATAATGTTCAGATTCATTGAATCTTAAATATGTCTAAGATTTAATGAATACAATGTTTAATTTAGGAGGGATATATATATATATATAGATAATATTATTATTATGTTGTATTTAATTTATTTGATAAATTAAATAATCGAAACAAGTAGAGATATCGTATCTCGATTTAATTTAAATTGAGATATTATATTTCAGATTTAATTAAATAGATAGATATCATATCTCGATTTAATTTATAAAGATAAATTAAATCGGTGACTTTTAATTTGGATTAAATAATTAGATTAGATTAGATCTCGATTTATTGATGATTTAATTAATATTATTTTAATCCAAATTCGAATTTAAAAAACAATTGAGATTAATTTTGTATATTTTAATACGGCCCATTAGGGTTTGGAAAAACCCTATAAGATAATGATCAAGTCGTATTAAAGAGAATTCAACCGCGATAATGGAAAACCCTAGAGAAGAGACGCAAAACGCCGAAGGCGCTTAGCACGCCGTCTATGTTGAAGTTCTATTCGTGTGATACCGGTAGAGGAAGTTGATTCGCTCGGCCGACTCCTAGTGATCGTATTGAACAAGACACATACGAATACGAAAGGTACGGTTCGACAACCCTAGTTTAAATACCGTTGATAGATCCTTCTATGGGATTCATAATTTATTGGATAAATTTCTTCCGTTGAGTGTACGAATCCCAACGAGATAGTATTTTTTTTTTAAAAAAAATATATCCTTATTTACGCATAAATGGCGAGGCTTTAAATTATAATGACGGGGGACGAAAAAAAAAAAAAAAGTATATCATAAATAAAATTATTTGAAATACAATACAAACATAATATACAAAAAATTGAAAAAAAAAAGTCTATTACGAAGACCATTTCACTTGACTCTTTCTCTACATATTTCATATTGTTAAACTCATCTATAATTCAATCTCGTTAAAACTCAAAACAATTTCTTTTTCAATTTTTTTATTTATAAAGAGCATGAATTAATTCATAAAATTTCATATCACACATTCCATTTCACAAATTCCATATCATAAATGATGAATCACAAAATTTTTAACTACACCTTAACTTTATTTTTCTCAAATCAACAACTCAAGTAAAAATATAAACCATACAACTTTTACTCAACCCTCATTAACTCCATTAAAAGCAACATGATCATCTAGAAGCCTCAAAATTTCAAAATCTAACAAATCCTTGAATTTTTCATAAAACAAATTCCATCCAATTAAAAGATAAGATACTAGGAAGAAAAACTATACTCCCTTTAATTCTTATTATAAGCTACCAACAAGAATTGTATTTGGCCCTTTTATAAGGTGACTTGCTTGTTTCCGAAGCGCATTAATTATTATTATTTCAATACACTCTCATAATTAATAAGAGTAGTGGGTAAGAGTAATAATTTATAAATGTTAGAGTTTAGTGTAATTAATAGGGGTAATATTAAAAATTACTTAAATTATATGACAACTTTAATTTTTTTTTTTTTTTTTTGGACAACTATAAAGACAGAATTATATACGACAACTTTATTGACTTTAATTATTTTTATTGATTTTATGAAAATTATCAATTGATGCCTTATAATAAAGACTAGAGGGACTATCACTTACCGAAACCCCAATCTTCTGTGCGAGTGTGCCGACTGTGCAAGGAGCCGGGGACTGAATTTAAAAACGGAAGGTTGGAAGGGGTTTTAACTTCTTGTGCCGACATTTTTTAATGTATAAGAAGCAGCGAATGTTTTGGTGGGCTCATCAACGGCAATCAGAAGGAATCACACACACACACACACACACACAAAACAAAAATTTCTTTCTAACTCAGTGCACACACACGCACACACAAAACAAAAATTTCTTTCTAACTCAGTAGCTTGGTGGTCTTAGAATCACGTTCGGTTGGGCCCATATGCTTGGGTTTTAACTTCTTGTGCCGACATGTTTTAGTGTATAAGAACTAAGAAGCAGCAAATATTTTGGAAAATTTCTTTCTAACTCGGTGCCTTGGTGGTCTGAGAATCACACAAAACAAAAATTTCTTTCTAACTCGGTGGCCTTTCTAACTCAGTGGCTTGGTGGTCTGAGAATCACACAAAACAAAAATTTCTTTCTAACTCGGTGGCCTTTCTAACTCAGTGGCTTGGTGGTCTGAGAATCACACAAAACAAAAATTTCTTTCTAACTCAGTGGTTTGGTGGTCTGAGAATCACGTTCGGTTGGGCTCATATGCTTGTTGTTTGGTAACCATGCCTAATTCTCATTTTTCTTAAAAAAAGAAAAAATTTAGGGGGTCCACATCCACCCCAAAACAAAAATTTCTTTCTAACTCAGTGGCTTGGTGGTCTGAGAATCACGTTCGGTTGGACCCATATGCTTGTTTGGTAACTATGCCTAATTCTCAGTTTTTCTTAAAAAAAAAAAAATTTAGGGGGCCCACATCTGCCCCTACTTACAGCTAGGGTAGGTGAGAGAGAGAATGAGCAAAGAAATAAATGAGAGAAAATGAGTAAGAAAAAATATATAAAAGTCATATAATTAATTAGAGTTAAATATAAAAAATAAATGAAGTTTTCATATTAGTATGAAGTATAACTTATTAAAAGGATCAACCATGTTCCAGAATTTGTAACTTATATTTAGGGGAGGTGGGAGCATCTTTTTATTGATATAATCAAAATTTAAAGATGATTGTTTCTATGGATATTATTTATTCTAAAACTTACACGATTAGTCCTTTTTTCCAATTATTATTAGAAAAAATATCAATCATTATAAAATTTGTGCATTTATTTATTTTTTAAAAATGGAAAAAAATATTTATTTTTAATTTTTATAAAATTTGAAGATCAGTCATACATTAAGATAATTATATCTAATTTATTATCTAATCATCGTTATAAAATTATTTATACAAAAGAAAATGTCATATAACTAACAATGTTTGTTGGTTGATATAGTAAAGCTGGCCCTACCCTCATAAGAAAGAGAATACAAGTTAGAATTCTAGAAAGCGCACATATTGGGAGAGACAAAAACCTTTTACATACTAATTAAATTTCGAAAGATGAAACCCTTAACCAATTTTTTTTTTTTTTTTTTAAAAAAAACCTAGTATGTATGTATATATAATGAAACCCTTAATGATCATCAATATGTATATCCATTTGGTGTTATACCATCCATATGCAGCACATTGCAACTAATAGGATAAAACTTGTTCTTGCTACTTTAATCTTTATTATTTAAATCACTATTAAAAAACTTTGGCCCCTCTGTTCAGCCCTGGTCTAAAGGAGACATGTGTGATTAAACATCCACAATCCACACAACCATATCTCAGCTGTAGGTCCCAATCATGGATTCATGGTTCATCATTTGTTTAATTTGAAGATATACAAGACCAGAGTTTTGTTGCTTCTCCCTCATCAGCATATCAATCAGCAGTTTAGAATCTGGTTTAATTGATAATTATCATATTATCAAATCAACATGTTTGGATTAGCTTTTGAGAATAACTTTTATAATATTTCGGTTTGCAAAAAAAGACTTATGAAACAACGGTTTAATTTGGTGTGTAAATGGTGGGTGGCACAGTGTGCAACCACTCTGAGATTCTGTCGGGCGCCGAAGTGGGGACCTCTTCCAGGGAAGTTTTTTCATTCACAAGGGCTCAAAACCGAGACCTCTTGCTTAAGCGACCGGAGCCTCTTCCACTCAGACCAATTTCCGCTTATTTTCCTGATGCCCAGATCCCAAGCTAATTTCAAGCCATGCAATTGGGCCCATTCTTCAGCTCCAAAAGGGCTGCATTCGCCTAAAAGATCCGAGCTCATGTTAGTAGCGCAGTGGCACCGGAGCCGCATTAACCTGGCCTCCCTCTCTCCACGCCCGGGTTCGAACCCTGCCCCCCTCCCCTACCACGATGTATCAAAAAAAAAACTAACTTGGGCTGATGTCCCCTTCAATTTTGGGCCTTTTAGTATACATTTGGGCTATAAAACATGAAATTTCCTCAGTCCACATATTCAATGGTGAGGAGGCCCATGAAGCCCAAACTTGGAGGCGCCCACCCACACTTTCGATCTCACTATTAACAATGATGTTGTCAATCCCTCGTCATTGGGGTTATAAAACATGAAATTTCCTCAGCCCACATAAATAGGTGACGCACATTAACAATACTATAATTAAAAATGACTTATCTAATTCTAAGTGTAAGAACTAAGAAGTAGTGAAAGGACTTTGAAATAGAAACAATTAAATTAAGGGAAAAACACTTCTCATATTGTAGGAGAAGTGTATTATTATGTCACACATACATGAAATGGTGGGACACACACATATATATAATTAGCGTATATATATATATATGTGGGTCCCACAATTTCACGTGTGTGTGTAGAATCTTCTTCTTTTTAAATACGGTGAGAAGTTTAAACCCTTAAATTAAACCACATATGATTACTACTTGATGGTGAAACAGAAGAGGCATGGGTAGATGTGAAAATTCCAGACCCTCCCAATATATTTAAAAATTTATATTTTAAAAAATAAAACAAAATGATCAAATTGAAAAAGAAAAGCACATGATTTGTTAAGGAATCCCATGAGGAGGACAATGGCCACACTTCCCATTACATAAAAAATCCAAATCCGCTTCCACTTAGCTTCTTTGGTCTTTCCACGTTTATAAACAGCAAGGGGGTACTTCCCCTATATATACATGACAAAACGATCTAATTGAAAAGAATAGTACATAATTAGTGGCCACGTTTTCCATTACATAAAAAATGAAAGCGGCTTTCGTTCTGTACTTATTTCCTCTGTTACACTCTTATGCACTTAAAACGGCACCATTTGGTGCAAAATCACACTGTTCCTTTCCTTTCCTTTTTTTTAAAAAAAAAAAAAAAAAAAATAGCATTCATCATTCTCAGTAAGATTTTTAAGTACCAGTCAGTATGCTGAAATATTTTTTCATGATCCTAAAATAAATTTAGGATCTTAAAAATATTTCAGGATACTAATTGGTACTAAGAAGATACTTCAGGATACTAACTAGTACTGAAAAAATATTTTAAGATCTTGACTAGTACTTAAAAATATTTCACAATTTTTAAAAATTATTTTATGATCTTAAAAAAAAAAATAGCATTCACTATCTTGTAGTATTTTTTTCAATTTTTGAAAAAAATATTTCAGAGTATTAACCCAGTATTAAGAAGATACTATAAGGTAGTAAATGGCACTGAAAAAATATTTCAGTTGGAACTTAAAAAATATTACAGCATGATGAATGCTATTTTTCAAAGAAATAAAAAAAGAAACAATACGATATTACATTAAACGGTGCCGTTTTGAGTGCATAAGAGCGCAACAGAGCAAATAAATGTAGAACCAAGGCCGCATCTATAAAAAAATCCAACTCCGCCTCCCTGAACTTTTTTCGCCTTTCCACTTTTATATACAGCAGGTTCTTCCCCTGTTAATGTATGTATATAGACACACACACACCAGAATATATAGAGAGAGGTACGTACGTAGATATGTATGTATGAATGACCATATCGAAAATGAATGTGTAAGAAATACTACTCAAATCCTTAATATAATATTTTATTTATAATATAATTTACACAATGAGATCTTTTATTAAGGATTGAAAATAATATAGTTTTTTTTTTTTAAATATACCCTTATTTACAGAGAGTAGGTGAGAGAGAGAATGAAAAAAAAAAAATTAATGAGAGAAAATCAATAGGAAAAAAAATGAAAGACATATAATTAATTGGAGCTAAATATAAAAAATAAATGAAATTTTTATATTAGCATGAAGTGTAACTTATAAAAAGGAAAAGCCATATTCTAAAATTTTTACTACATCCGGTCCTAATTATAGGACAAAGTTTGTAGTGTAATTTGCACTATAAACGTTATCTTATAATTAGAATTGAAGGGAGTAACTTATATTTAGGGAATGAGGGAGCATCTTTTTATTGGTATATGCAAAATTTAAGGATTAATTTTTTTATTAATATTATTTACTCTAAAGACAGAATAATGATAGTGCTTAGCCTTACAAGTTAGTCCTTTTTCTTTTCAATTACTATTAGAAAAAAACATATCAATAATTATAAAAATTGTGCATTTATTTATTTTAAATTTTTATAAAATTTGAAGATCTGTCATACATTAATATAATTATATCTAATTTGTTATCTAATCATTGTTATAAAATTATTTAAACAAAAGAAACTGGTATATAACTAACAAAGGCCTTACCCCATAAAGAGGAAAACACAAATTTGAATCCTAAGAAGCACATTTGTTTAGAGAGACAAAAGCCCTTTACACTCTAAGTCTCGAAAGAGAAACCCCTAACCAAATCAAAAAAGAAAGAAAGAAACTAGTGTGTGTATATATAATGAAACCTTAATAATCATCAATATGTATATCAATTTGGTGTTATATCATCCACATGCAGCATATCCTAACTAATAGGATAAAGCTTGTTCTTGCTGCTTTAATCTTTCTTGTGTATATCAATATTAAAAAACTTTGGCCCCTCTGGTCCACCCTTATCTAAAGGAGACGCGTGATTACGCATCCACAATCCACACACAACTATATATAGCACCAACCATATACCATAATGTTTCCTATAAATAGAACTCTAGATTGGTTGTGCAATTCGTTCTTACATGTGTATACACACTCTTTATAAGGGGAGACCATTTTCCTATTATTTCCCCTTCTTCTATAAACACCAAACAATCAAAATGAATCATCAAAACCCAGAGTTGGTATGTCCCTGCAGTGAGCAAGACAAAGAAGGGAAAGTAATGGAAAATGACCTCCAAGAGAACACCACTGGGCTGGTGGACGAAGTAGACGACGATCGCCTAGGCCTAACATGTCGTGTGTTTTTCAAAGAAGTAAAAGAGGTTTGTTGGGTAGCAGGGCCTATGGTGGCTGTGAATTCTTCAACCTTCTTCCTTCAAACTATAGCTTTGATGATGGTGGGTCACTTGGGTAAACTTGCTCAATCCAGTACTGGTGTTGGCGTGTTGCTATCTCTCTTTGTGCTGTGACTGGCTTTAGTGTCATAGTAAGTACAAAAAATCTTACTTTACTGTAACACCATCATCTTGTATTGAGGGGTTAATTAATTTTTACTTTTGAATCATCATAACCAATAATTGATTTTTTTTTTTTTCGATTTTCTATTTTTTTTTTACTTCCTTGACAGTTTGGATTGGCTTCTGCACTTGAAACGCTATGCGGGCAGGCCTATGGAGCTAAACAATATAGGAAGTTTGGAGTTCAAATTCAAACTGGCATCTTCTGTCTTCTTTTATGTTGTATTCCTCTCTCTGTTTTGGGTTAACTTAGGGAGGATATTGGTTTTGCTTGGTCAAGACCCTTTAGTTCCACGTGAAGCTGGAAAATTTGCAGTTTGCTTAATTCCTGCTCTGTTTGGTACTTTGGTTATGCAACACTTCAAGCCTTGGTTCGATACTATCTCATGCAGAGTTTGATCACTCCTCTTGTGTTCTGTTCTTCGTTTACTATATGCTTCCACGTAGTTTTCTGTTGGACAATGGTTTTTAAATCTGGTTTGGGTCGTTTTGGAGGAGCATTAGCCATTGGCACTTCATATTGGTTGAATGCGATCTTACTTGCGTTATATATGAAATTCTCTTATTCTTGTGCAAAGACTCGAGCTCCAATTTCGATGGAGCTTTTCCATGGCATTAGAGATTTTTTTGCCTTGGCCATTCCTTCAGCTATAATGGCTTGGTACTCTTCTTTCCAACTTAATAAGTCAGCTTCTTTTACAAATATGTATCTTATATTCGGAAAAAGTAATCTATCAATCCGTATATTTTCACCTGATTTTTAATGATGTCTCTATAGTTTTTCTTCTTCTTGTTTTTTATCATGTCCTCGTAGTTTTATAAGTTTTTAATAGGACTCATGTAGATTTTTTTTTTTTTTTTTAAAAATCAAATCCTTATAGTTTCACCTATTTTTGATCAGTTCATGTACTTCTACGTAATTGATATAAAAGTTACGAAGATCGTATTAAAGTTTTGATAAAAAAAAAGGTACCTAATAAAAAATAACTGAAACTATAAGATATAATTAAAAGAAAAAAAATTATAGGGATCTGATTGAAAAGCATATGAAACTATATAGGGACTTTTATATTAAGTTTCTCTTTTATATTATACATTGAATATTGTGAGGCACTTTTAGTGAGCTTAATCGTTTTCTCTTGCCGAAATGTTTTAGGTCATGTTTTTAGCAATGAGCCAGAGGTGATGGAATATGTTAAAGACATGGCTCCTTTGTTAGTCGTGTCTGTTTTTGCAGACTCCTTACAAGGCTGCCTTACAGGTAAAATCTTTCATCCAGTACCATACAAAGCAAAAATATTTGTGGGAAAATTAATCTATTGGTTTCCAATAGTTTTGACCAGTCGATTGTGACTCAGTCCTTAAACTTTTAATTTAGTGCAACTCAATATCTATAGTTTTTGACCAGCTTAAAACTCGGTCTCTGAAATATAACTTATTTTAACTCAATCCTTATAGTTTTACCTATTTAAAACTTTCATCCCTAAGCTTCATAAGATATATATTTTTATTTTCTAAATTATTGTGATTGATTATTTTAAATGGTTAGACTATAGGAATTGAGTTACAGTTGACTCAAAACTATATGGATGCAATTATTTTTGATACTATGAGATCTAATTCTTGATTATTTGATTAAAAAAAAATTCTAATTCTTCTTCCAAAATAGGGATTACTAGGGGAAGTGGATGGCAACGCATAGGGGCATATGTAAATTTAGGAGCTTACTATGCAATTGGCGTTCCACTTTCTTTAATCTTGGCTTTCTCGGTACACTTGAGAGGAAAAGGCCTTTGGCTTGGAATAACTTCTGGAACAATTTGCCAAGTGATTGTACTATTGATCATAATAAGTTGTACAGATTGGAAAAAAGATGTATGCTCTCTGCACTTTCAAGAACACCATTTCAATTACAGACATCTTGAAAATTTATGAAATATGCATGATTCATCTTTTGGTACTTTTGTGCAATTAAAATTCAGGTTAATTTGTAATTTTGCCATTAAAACATTTTTTTGAGTAGCACTCAGCATTCTAAAATCATTTATTGTTATAATTTTATCTTTAAAGTATATTTTCGCAGTAATACTCAATGCCATAAAATGGTCTTTGGTGCAATTTTTTTCCTCAAAATAATTTCTCATAGTAGTACTAAACACTGTAAAACTTCATGACCAAGCTAAGGTTGCGCCAAAATGATAGTTTATGGTGCATGTTATATTTGAGAAAATTTTTTTAACGGCAAAATTGCATCCTATCCCATTAAATAAAATTCCTGCATCAACCTTTTTGAACATTTTTGTAGGGCTTTATTTGAATTATTCTCATAGTGGAAGACTTTGAATTTTGCAGGCAAAGCGGGCTAGAGAGAGGACATTCAAAAAGTGTTTGCCACAAGATGAAAACGAATGTATTTGAGAAACCAAAGTGCATAGAGTATTTGGAAGACTTTTAATTTACGGCCATGCCTTTGAGAAACGTGATATATATTTGGAAGCTGTAAAGATTGGAATCAATGAATAAGCATAATAATGCTACTATAAAATGTATTACACTTGTCAATGTCCACTAGTTCTCTTAAGTGTTGTATGATGAATTATTAAATCACTGGTTTGGTCTTCGATCAATACTTTTAAATTATGCATAACGTAACTTTGGTATTGACTATAATATTGATTTTGTGTCTTATGTGTACATTATTATATTATAATCTGATTCCTTTAATCCATCTTATAAGAGCTTTCTAACTACTTCACAAGGATGAAGAAAAAAATAGTTAAAAGTAGTTTGTATCATTGAAATGATAAGAAATTATCACTACTTTCCCATATTATCCTCCAATTAAAATCAACCTATCTTAATGTAATTTCTTTCTTATACAATTTCTCTACATTAAATTAATAAAGGTATTATTACCCAAAAAATTAATAAATTTATTTGTGGAAAATAAGAATTTAATATTATTGACTTTTGACATATGGTCTTATATTTTTTACCACAAAAACTTTCTAGAAGAGGTCTTATAATATGGATTATGCACTAGAGGGAGAACTTTTTAATAATTTTCCTTTTTATAATTTGATTTTCATAATAGACATCAATTGGTGAATCTGTAGTTTGTTCCTTTATTTATAACTTGGTTTCATTTGAATCAAAATTGTTATATTTCTCTATAGTCCTGTAACTTAAGTACATTTATAATTACTTAATTTAAAAAAGTAATAAATTGCAAAAATATGTTTATGAGAATTTTTAAAGGAGAATATTATTGAAGGCCCCATAAGCACCATAATTCCATCTAAGGCTTAAATAAATTTAAAATTCTTTTGCTGATGAACTGAACTGAAATAATTTTAGCCGTGGAAAGAAATAAATACCCCTGACAAGTGAAAAGCAATTATATTGCACGGTGAATCTTCATATTTTTTGAGCCTTGGATGCCATTTTGCCACTATTTGCAATATGTACTCGTTTCGGACCTTCTTACAAGTGATACCTATTGCTTGTTCCAAGAGGCTTTTTAATTTTAGCATGTAATACTTATACTCTGTCACGCCTTAAAGATTAACGGGTTGATGGTATGAAATATGAGTACACTTACATTTCTTAAACCTTAAACTTATAAACATGTGATTCAAAACACATCGACCTTACCTATAAATTACATGGAACATCTAGCTTTAAATATTAATACAAAAATCTAGGGCTATGATTACATCAACTAATAGCGTTACGGATGGATCAACGATCTTTTCATCATTAAAGAGGCTGTTTGCTCGCAACAGGAAAGTACTGGGGCTAGTAATATTATCTGATCCAAATAAATTTTCCGGTAAATAACGTCTCATTCTTCTAATTTAATAAAATACAAGAGTAAATAATTTAAACATCATTATCTTCGAATAATAACAATATGTCAATAACTTTAATCTCTATATCATTTGATCTTGAATAATAACAAAACTTTATATATGATCATCAATCAACTACCTTGAAATATGTTATAAATCGTGGTTTAAAACAAGTAAATCATAATAAAATAGAACTCTATATAAAATATTGTTAATCAAAAAATTTCAAGTACGTAATAAAACCTTTGATTTAACATAATCATTTTTAACCGTAATTCTCAAAACCACATCTTTCTCGTAGAACTTCTTACAGAATGAATGACAAGCGTGACCACATAATCTATGAGGGTAACTAACTATGTATGACTCGAGGCCGTAAAACAAGCATAGATACATAGTCTAACTAACCAAGCATGGCTCGAAGCCATGAAACAAGCGTGGATGGACAAACAATCCATGAAACAAGTGCAAATTCAAAACCCGTTGGTTATCGAGTTTTGATGATAACAAGACTAAGATGCTTACAGTTTTACATTGAAAATAGTTGAGATTTTATGTTAAGAGTATATTACTTGAGTAAGGCTCTATGTTACTCGAGTAACCTCAATCTAACATGTTTGTTTAAGTATTGGCAGAAAGTTACTTGAGTAAGGATGCTATGCTACTCGAGTGAATATTATAAACAGGCAAAGTTCAGAGCATTCACGATATTACTCGAGCAACAAGATTGAGTTACTTGAGTAAGGGTTTCAGCTTACTCGAGTAACCACTGTTTCATGTCTATGAGAATGTATTACTCAAGTAACCTACTCGAGTAAGGAAAGCACGGTACTCGAGTAAATTCTTCTCTAATTCATTCTTTGCTCTCTGTTTGATAGTTACTCGAGCAATGTTATTTTGTTACTCGAGTAATAGTTGTTAACTCCTTTGCTCAAGTATTTTGTTTTGCGAGATCAATTGCTACTCAAGCAGGATTCTAGTCTACTCAAGTAAGCTACTCGAGTAGACATTATATGCTACTCGAGTAAGTGTGTAGCTGAAGCAACCAATTTAGACTTACGCGATATTACTCGAGTAATATGGGATTGGTACTCGAGTAATCATGTAACAAAACCATTAAATTGGAACTGCGATATTACTCAAGTAACATCATAGTGTCACTCGAGTGAGGGTCTTCAGTTTATCAGAATGTTTCGCGGTAATGTTAATCATGAACTTAATTGCTTTGGGCTATTATTTATTTTTATCTAATCTCACACAAACTCAATTACACTATATCTAATCATCTTTTTGAGTGAATTTCATATGATTAACCATCGTTTAAACTGTTATTAGCCGAAAAGCCATTCGACGTGTCAGAAGCATTTAATGCTCGTCAAAACAGAGCCAACAAACAGAATGAAATCTTGTAGTAGATGCAATCATTCCTTTGAGGTATACTTATTCGACAATTATTCCGAGTCAACTTCGTGCACAAGTACGTTTACGGCAAACGAGTTAATGAAGCAATGGTTGACTGTACCTGATGGAAATCACCTGTGCCTAACAAAAGTTTGAAGAGACACAACGATTACTTTCAAGGCTTCACAAAGGCATTAATGGAGTTATGTATAAAAGCTTATCACATTCAATTCCGCCACCAACTGAAAACTCTGCGCAATCAATTCGACATTATTTCAACTTACTGTTTCATTCATTTCATTTAATATCTTCGGATCTTTTCTATACTTCATTGATTATCACTTATCTACTAGATGAAGAGTTGTTAAACACTTATTTGATTTCTTGATAATCTGTTAAATCTCAAGGTTGAAGAACCTTGAGTGTGGATGTACAATTAGGACTTGTAAGGGGGAGTGAGTCCTAGTATGAAAGGATCATCTCGAGTACAGAGTGTGTAATTGTAACCGCGTTTGTGAGTTAGTGACATACCCGAAGTGTCTGGGGACTGGACGTAGGTCAAGGAGTTGGACCGAACCAGTATAAATTCTCTATGTCCATTCTATCTATCTCTGTCTCTGTATTTACTGTTCGTCTTTACTTTCAGAAAAAGATTTTTGAAATCCCTTATTCACCCCCTCTAGGTGATATTCTGTCTTCAAAACCTACAAATAACAAGCATGAGAACAAATCTCATGATCAAGTGAGCTCGAGGATAAACATAGTACACCAAGAACTAACAATTATTGCTTGATAGTAACCGAGTTCTTTATTCAAGTCCTCTCCAAAAAAAAAAATTTCAAGCATTCTTGGGGCGAGTTTGTCAAAGTAATAAAAATTATTCTTTCAAAATAATAACATCTCGTATCTAATACTTCATATAATTGAATTCCCCAGCATAAAAGTTTACAAACAATATTTCAAAACTTTCCTTCAAATTCAATCTATCGATAAAATCCTTTTAAAATATCAAGAACTCAAGTAAAAACATTTCAAATTTCAAGATCATTTTAACATAATTTTTTTTTTAAATATCTAAAAAGTCTTTCTTTCCATTCAAGTACATAATCATAAATTATATTATGATGCAATTGGATGAAAATAAATAATAATGAATAAAATCTTCATCTTTACTCATGTAATATCAATAAGAAAATGTAACAAGTATGACAAACTTCCCTTTACAAAATCATACTTAAAAATATGGTAATTAACATAAAAATACAATAACTAGTAAATATCTCATTTATAAAAGTTATAATGGGACATTATTCACTTACCCGTTGCTCCTTCCGAAACTATACCTTTACCAAAATCGTTTGGGTTCACTTTTCTCTTGAGCTCAAGCAATTATCAATTCCTTGAAATTCATATAGATATGTGTTGGTCGATTTCCTTGATGGCAAGTGAATCGGTCGAACAAGTAATAAAGAGTAAGTAGAGTATCGTCCCACGAGATCGGGATACCAAATGATGACACCAAAATTGCAGGACTAGTTGTGATTAACAAGAAAATAAATCTAATTTGTTTGGGAGTTTTGATAGCTATAGTAATAAACAGAAAAATAACTAAATGATCATAGTCGCAAGAAGATATCAATAAGAAGATAGACTGACCTCGGAATCCTTTCTGAGCATATCATTCCCCAGCTGCCTATACGCAATGCTCTAGCATTCATACTGTACGGCTCTCGCAATTGCTATAGCATGAACACCCTATGCAAAGTTATTAAGTTAACCAAACCACACTAATTTATCGAAGCTCTCGCGTCCGATATGTACAATCCTAGTCTGTACTTCTCCCATATGTCTATGGTGATTTTTCTAGTTGGATTATCAATACAAATCAAGGTGTATGGTTATGAGTGGTAGACCGATTCCTGAAGTCTACAATAATAGGTCAAGCCTTGCACCAGCCTGCCTAGCAATCACTGCTTCTCAGATATCTAACCTCGACTCCCTCTCAATAAGCTGAGGCCACTAATCTAGCCCTTAGCTCTCTCTAATCGATAGGAAATTAAATCACTGATAGGCAACCGAACATATTAAATTAAGAACTAGCAACTGGGTTCATTCTATACTTAGAAAATCATCCTCATTTAGCTTTAGGAAGTTAGTTCATGACTGACAAGGGAATCACAAAACAGAGTACTACAGAATAGCCCATGACAAAAGATTGACTGGAATTAAAATAAAGAAACAGAAAGCTGATGGAGGTTCGACGGCGTGGAAGAAGCCCTGTCACGTCACAACTTCACGTCTTCTTTACTCCGTCTCACTGCAAGGAAGGATGCTGGGTTCTCTTAGAGTCCTCGTGCTTTGCAATTCTCTCACTCTTCTTTTGAGTTTGGTTGTATAGGATTGGTCTTTGACTCTCAACGACTTCCGACCCTTTTTAGGGTTGGCTGTTGTTTCCTTAAATAGTCTGGTCTGACTTGCAGCATACGTTCAATGATCTGGGCCTTTCCTAATCTGTTGAGGTCTGACCGTATCTTTCTTTCTAATCTCGGTAGATTGAATATGCTGATACTGCAGGATTCTTCAAATCTTTAGTTTCGATCATTCGCATCTTCTATTTCAA
Organism: Acacia acuminata; assembly: GCA_019022655.1. Lineage (NCBI taxonomy): Eukaryota > Viridiplantae > Streptophyta > Magnoliopsida > Fabales > Fabaceae > Acacia > Acacia acuminata. Next base: position 322,814 of record JAFJYI010000187.1, read on the forward strand.
TACGTCAGCAATCTAACTGTTATTTTCGACCTGCACTATATTTCCTAAAACAACCTTGACAAAAGATCAGAACATATGCCGTATAGCACTACGTCATTTACTCTGCTATCGCTTTAGGGATGCATTGTATTGCACTTCGGTAAAGTTGTCCTGATGCTATAGCATAACATCGGCTATGTTATGCGACTTTCTCATAAAACCTCAAAACTTGTTCTTTCTTAGCACATTTTTTATGATGTGAGTGGAATTTATCCTTAAGTTCCTTGTACCATGAATTAATGTTTTTTGTGTGCTTAGATTGACTGCAGTTAAGCTTATATTCACCATACAATTTAGTTATAAAATACAGGGAAAACATGGCATAAATAACGCTCATCAATATGTCATCATTGGTAATATTTTTATCCTTATACATATATACTCACCAATACATAATTAAATGCCTATTATCCTACTCAAAACTCTTAACTCATGGCTAGATACATTTATCCAAAAATATTATCATTTTCAGACTTAACAGGAAATTTGGCTATAATTTTTGAAGGAACTTGGAAAAATCATAACTTAATATAAGAAACTCCAAATGAGGTGATTCTAATTCTTAATTAAAGCTCTTCAAGTTTAGTTTATAGGAAAAAAATCACCAGATCCATTTGTAGTTGTATCATTCTCAGAATTTAAAGAGATACAACTTGAATCTTCAAATAGGATTTTCGAGAATTTCATGACCAAACTTTGAAAATCATAATTAATTCTATATAATTGCAATTGAGGTGGTTCAAATTCCTATTCAAAGCTATTTGAATATATTTTAAATATAAAATATCACCCAATGCCAATTCTTGCTACAAAATTCCAGAACCATGCCTAAACCCTCATTGCGATAGATTTCATTCAAGATTCAATGTCTAATTTCCAAAAATCATAATTCTTAATGTACTAATTCATTTTCCTCATATTATATATCATTTTAAAGCTCATCATTCATACTTGATATATGAAAAGTTTCATCACCATTGGAAATCATACCTAGGACTTACTCCCCTTTATAAGTTGTAATCGTATACCCACACTTAAGGTTCTTCAACTTTAAAAACAGAAAATGAAATAAGTGTTTAACAACTTCTCACTGAGTAGATAAGTGGTAATCATTGAAGTACAGAAAATATCCGAAGATATTAAATGGAGTGAATGAAATAGTAAGTTGAAATATTGTCAAATTAATTGCGTAGAGTTTCGGTGGTTGGCGGAATTGAATGTGATGAGCTTTTATACCAATCTTCCTTTAATGCCGTTGTGAGACTTTGAATATAGCCATTGATTCACTTTGTCATTCCGTTAGGCACAGATGAATTCCGTTGAGTATAGTCGACCATTGCTTTATTAATTGGTTCACCGTCGTCGTACTTATGCACAGAAATTGTCTCAGAATGATTGTCAGAATTGGTATGCCTCAAAGGAATGTATACGTTTGCTCAGAGGTTTCATTCTGGTTGTAGGTTTTGTTTACGGCAAGCATTAAATGCTTCTGACATGTCGGATGACTTTTCGGCTAATCACAACTTAAGCATTCGTTAATCAATTGAAATCCACTCAAAAAGATAATTAGATATGATATAAATGAATTTGAGTGAGATTAAATAGAAATACATAATGACCAAAAACAGTTAAGATCAAGATTAACGTTACAGAGGAGGAGTCTAATATTTTGAAGATCATTACTCGAGTAACGTTCTTAGTTTACTTGAGTAATATCGAATGTTTCACAAGCGTGACTATGACCACATTACTCGAGTAACACATCTTGTTACTTGAGTCATGCTTTAAGTTTTAAAGAGTTCTTGAAGCCATATTACTCGAGTAACACTCTTCTTACTTGAGTAACACCGCAGATTTAAAATCACAGTGACCTTCTCATATGCTTACTCGAGTAATGTTGAGTGGTTACTTGAGTAACTAAAATCCTTACTCGAGTAATTACCAGACAGAGAGCAAATGCGAGAGTTGAAATAAATTACTTGAGTAAGACATTACCTCTACTCGAGTAACATTTACCTTTACTCGGTAGCATTGTGACAAGTAAGCACAATAAGAGCATGACACTAGTTTACTCAAGTAAGAAGGTTCCTTTACTCGAGTAAGATAAGTAAATCACTCTGATAATATTACTAATTGATATTACTTGAGTAACATAGCCTCTGATATGAACGTAGGCTATTCAACTGGTATAGTACTCGAGTCATTTCCAATCATTACTCGAGTAATATTCTACAATCACTTAAACACGCTGTTAGATTGAGGTTGCTCAAGTAAACAAAGGGCTTACTCGAGTAATCTCTTAACTTGGTCAATATTCATAGATTCAAAACCTTAACTATTTTCAAAATAAAACTTTAATCACATTAGTCTTGTTATCATCAAAACTACGAGAACTAACATTCTCCCCCTTTTTGATGATGACAACACTTGATAAAGTTTTGAAAGAAGTTTGAAGAAAGGTTTTGATATCAGTAAGTTCAAGTGAAATAAATGAATTATAGAAGTACAAAAGAAGCATGAATCAAATAATAACAGAGCTGCAATCATATCATCAGTGTTAGTACAATATAACTTAAGTACATAATTCAAGCGTTAGTACTAACACAGGTTATATAAGTTCAAAAAGACTAAGCAGTGAAGATAGTAAAGATAACATCGTTTCAAATCACAAGTCACTCACCACCTTTGTCATCAGTCAAAAAGGAGGGAGTAGGAATAGAGGAAGGCTCAGAGAGAGGCTCAATTGACGGAGCAAAGAAGGCTCAACAGCAGACTCAGAGACATCAACAGGGGCCACCTAAGGAGGGACTACAGGCATAAATGGAGCAGATGAAGTAGAATGAGGCTAAGAGAACAACTTAATACCTAGTTGATCTAGTGTCCTATCCATCTGGTAGACATGCTGCTGAAGGGATTGAACTTCCTCCTTCAATTCGTTATGAGTGGCAGAGCAAGCCTAAAAACTAGCTGCAATAGACTTGGTCAACTTCTCTAACTCAGCGGAAACTTGATTACAATGTTGACAGTGACCTTTTGAATATTTTTTACAATACCGGAAACTTGATTGGCATGGTCGATCAGAGGAGCTATGGTGTCAGTAACAGCTTTCGCAACAACTTGCTCTACAATATTCTGAATAGCGGTGTTGGCAAAGGATAAAGCAGCAGTAGAGGTAGTCGGAGAACCGACCTAAGAAGATTGACCCTCATCAGGGGCCTTAGAAGATAAAGGCTTGGAAGTTCCTTCAACAACTTGCTTGTCCTTCTTCTTCTTGCCAAAAACCTCAGTGAAAGATATTCTCATGTTTATCATATGTTTCTTTCCAAAACGCTGAGGAAATACCACTGTATCATCGGATAAATACCAGATGTTGTTTATGGCCAAGATGTGCGACACCACATTCAGATAAGGAATAATTGCCTTCTTCTTATTCAGAGCCTGAGAAGTGAACGTTATCATTTCATTAACAATCCATTTGCCTAAATTTCTTGGCTCCTTGGCAAAGATTAAGGCAAACTGCTGATAATCTTTTTGAACAAAATGGGTGTAACTCTGACCCTTCTGGACCATATTCCTACTGTAAGGGTACTACATCACCCTGTATGTATCATTCATCACAGCTGGCGTGAAATTTAGTCTGCCACCATCATAAGGCACATCATGAAGTAGAATATGATGACACTCGACATTAGATAACGTTGGTGGATCCTAAATATAAGACTAATTTTTGAGGCGAGTTGATATTGATCCTAAATATAAGACTAATTTTCTTTTACAGTTATTAACCTTTTTTTAAGAAAAAATTTATCCTTATTGATGCTCCCTCAACAATAGTCAAGTTAAAGAGAGATTAAAAGAATTAAGGAAGATGATTATGGTGTTTTAAGGAAAAAAACATGTTATATGAATTAACTTAACTAACTTTATTAATATAATAAAATTTGGAAAATAGGTCTTGTATTAAATACAAGTGGGAGTATTTTCTAAATAAATCGCCTTCTCATTTTAAAAAAAAAAAAAGGAGAAATTTTACTTAGCCCCTATGGAAGCAATTTAATTTCGGTCAACTCCAAAAAATTCTGAAATCTCACCGCCTCCCTAGACCAAAATTAAATTAAGTTTTGTGGGTGAAAATGCAATCATACCCTTGCTTTATTTTTTAAATTCATTTATTTGTCTTCCGAATGCCCTTATTGTTAGTTCTCTATGTGTTTTGATGATAACTGACATTTGTAAACTCAAGATGAAGTTTGTCTTTGGTAAGTTGAAAAACTTACATTCAAAGGCAAACTCAAGTTTTGGTTGGAAAACTCAAGTTTGGACTTGAGAGAGTAGCTCAATTTTTATGAACTAAGAAAAACTCTAGTTTGCATAGGCAAACTCGAGTTTGTGAGATACGAAGAGCACCCCAAGTTTTTCACATTAAGACAAACTCGAGTTTATTTTTCTAAACTCGAGTTTAGGTCATACAAAGAGCCTCCAATATTTTGAACTTAAGCAAACTCCGGGTTTGATATGGAAACTCCAGTTTGTGCTAAATGAAGAGTTTGTCAAGTGTTTGTGAACTTGACCAAACTCGAGTTGATGTTTTCTAAACTCGAGTTTGTGCTTGGCCGAGGTCTTAATGCTTTTCATCCCGAGCAAACTCTATGACAAACTCTATTTTGCACTTAGCCAAGAGTTTTCTAAATTTTCCAAAGTTTTGAGAAAACTTGAGTTTGTGTTTGTAAACTCGACTTTGTATTTGATAGAGAGCTTTCATGTTTTACCCACTTTGAGAAAACTCCACTTTGTTTAGAAAACTCTAGTTTTCACTTGGCAATGATTTTTCAAAGGTTTTCAGTTTTAAAGAAAACTCGAGTTTAGTTTTGTTAACTTGAGTTTGTGCCAAGCAGAGAGCTTTGCTATCTTTCAGTGATTTTGAAAACTCTAGTTAAGATTGCAAACTCCAGTTTTGAGCTTTTGGACTTAAACTTATTTTTCATCTTAAGAGTCCAAAACTCGAGTTAGTCACTTAATGACTCGAGTTTGGCTACTATTCAAAAATATGTTTCAAAGCTCAAATCGCGACATTCTCCTCTAGAAGAAGGAAACTCGAGTTTGTTCTCTGAAGCAAAGTTACAAACTCCAATTTGGATGAACAAACTTGAGTTTGTGTCGTAGAGTTTGAAATTCAAATTGAACGAATTTGTGAAATCTTCATTTTGATCTTAATAGTTCCTATCATCACTCATTACTATACCTAACTATGTTTAATTAGTTTCTTAGTAAGTTTCAGATGGTTTAAAAGACATTAAATGAAAATTTAGACAAAAGCAAAAAAGTAATGTCAAGCACATTAAATGCAATGCCAGAAAACTTGCACCCTTTTGGACAATCATTTTACACATGTTGCAAAGGGATTAATGTTTCCTTTCCTCATCCCATTTTGCTGCTCTTCCAACGGATTAAAATCAAGAAGTCAACCATAAACTTCTATGCACCTGGATTAACCAAAGAGTAGAGAGAGAAGAAGACCAAAGCTCAACCTGATCCTTCTTTAATGCAGGCAACGGTCACATTGAAGATTACAACGGTCATTTAATACTCTCTTCATATATAAAGAGCTGCATTCAATTCTTCTCTTCAACTAATCTGCGAGAAAACGAAAATCATTCAAGTTTCCAACTACTCTTTCGTTTTCTCTTGTAAAGTATCTTTTGATATATTTGTACTTCAATGATTATTATTATCCACTCTTAGAGAGAGTTTCATTTATTGAAATCATTCATTGTAAGAATCTCAAGTCGTGAGACTTGGAGATTGGGTTATTTGATTACAACTTGTAAGGGGGAGTAAGTTCTAGTGAGAGAATTACTCTGAGAGTTACAGAGTGTGTAATCATTTGAGTTATTGAAACACCAGAGAATCTGGGGACTGGACGTAGGTCAAGAGGTTGGATCGAACCAGTATAAATTTGCTGTGTCTTGCTTCTTCTTCCCTTACTCTATCCCGCCATGTTTTAAAGTTCTATAACAGAGCATCTTAAGAAAGAATTTAAAATCCCCAATTCACCCCCTCTTGGTGATTTGCTCCACTTTCACTTATTTGTCTTGTCAATTACCTTACTTATCTTGTGAAAGGGCCAAATTATTTTTAACACCTTGGGTTCTTTTGAATCCTTTTATTTGTCTTGTAAATTCTCTTATTTTTCTTATGAATTCCCTTATTTATCTTGTGAATGACCAAAATGTTCTTGTTAACTCCCTAGGTTTTTCTTTAATACATGTATTTGTTTTGTAATGTCTTACAAATGCTGTTATCAAAACTAAAGCAAGGGCAGTATCAATGGCGAAACCACTTGCTAGCCAACTGGGGCCTTGGCCCCAACTGACCTTAGCTGAATTTGTAAAATTTGTTAGTTATATATGTATCACTACAAAAAAAGGTCTATTTATAATGGTTAAAATGGAGAAATTGTAGCGGTTTTAGCCGTTACAAATGATATTAGTAGCAGTTTCGAGAACCGCTATAAAAGACATCGTTGCAAGCTGTTTTGTAGCAGTTACCAAAACCACTACTACATATGCCTTAACCACTACGGTATCTATAGCGATTTCACACTACCGCCACTATATGAGGTTGCGCTGACGTCGTGTGTGAGACATTAGTAGCAATTAACAAACCGCTACACTGTGAAATTGACCAACATTGTAGCGGTTGTCTAACCAATAAATATATAAACAAATTGCGCCAAACTTTCAAATTATAGTGTAGCGTTATGTAACTGCTACAAAATATTCTCGCCAATTTTTTCGGGAAAAATTTTTCCGCCTGTTTTAATTCTTTTTCATATACAACCGCTACAAAATACTCCCGCCATTTTTTTAGAAAAAGTTTTGCCACTGTTTCAAATTCTTTTTCATATTACAACCGCTACAAAATGGGATTTAAGTTTTTATCCGAGTCTTTGTAGCGGTTTCTTAACCGCCACAAATGAACAATTCTTTTTTTAAAAAAATTAATCATTATATTAATTAACTAAATATTGTAATATTAATAATTTATAGTTTTTAGTAAAAGTAAATGATATTAAAATATGATATTTGATTATATATGGTTATTATATATAGGTGTAAAACAATAAGAACAACTAATTATGAGTTGATTTAAATAATATTTAATTCTAAAAAATAATGTGTGTGAAAGTAGATGGAATAATGTATGTGAAAGTGGAAAGAAAGTTAAAAAGTATTCGTACAATGTGAATTAAAAAAGATTAGTATCTCAAAGTTAGAAGAAAAAATAAATATTTTGTTAATCATCATATTTGATCCGGATGAACAAGCACTTACCTTCTTCAAACACTTGACCACTTTGAGAAAATGTATAAATATGAGAGAAAACATGTATAGAAAACGAAACTGAAGCATATTAAATGCAGTTTGGTGGGGGTATTATATTGATATCTTTGCAACACTTTGTAGCAATTGAGATGACGTTTGTTGTAGCTGTTTATTGTAGTAGCGGTTAAGACTATGGTTTTTGTAGCGGTTATGTTTTCGTAGCACTTGGTATTTGTTTTGTAGCGGTTTTATAACTGCTACAAATCCTATTATAGTTTTTTTTAAAAAATAAAAGATTACAGATTAAATCGTAAGCATATTTTTTTCTTTCAAACTTCATCGCTCTCCCTACAAAAAAAAAGTATTGAGAAAATGTTACTTGTGAATTGAATATGTTTGAACACAAATTAAACTTTAGTTAAATGTTATTATTTCATAAAGTGTATATCAAAAAACGTACCGAACTATAGGTAAATTGTCATCGCCGTCTGGGAAGAAGCTTTTGAAATTGGTGGGCTCAAATGGCTTACTCTTGTAGGCGACGTTATCACCATTACCCATATCGTAAAGGTCCCTAGGCTTTAAGTAAACCACCATATTCCAATCCCTGTGCCTCTCATCAGTGACATAATAAACCTGATGTGCTTCTAAGGCTAGAATATAGGGCTCATTATCTTCAGATTGATAAATTCATTGATGTGATGCCTAAGTCGTCAGTTGTGAGTCCCTGGGACATTGTTGTATTCACCCACAAACACTTGAATAGCGTCACAGTGAAACGGCCTTGGTAATTTATTTTGACCACATCAAGCAGCTTTCCATAATATGGGACGTCACCGAACTGCATATTCCTGTCACTGTTGCTCGCATAATTCCTCATCCCAAACGTGCTATAGACACCTGAGTCTTGGGTCAACAATCCCTGATCTCGTGAAACGGTGCAAAACTTGAAACCATTGACATTGTATGTCGTAAATCTTTGGGCGTGGTCAAGCGAGCCGAGTGCAAGAGCTCTGAATTCTGGTGAGTGCAAGTTGTGATCATTCATTATTCTCCTTGTAAACTAACTCGGGAATTCTTTGTGGACCTTTCTATCAATTTTGGAGGATGTCTGAGTACGGATTCTCAGTTGACGCTTCATATGACTCCCGAATTCCCTGCAATTAAACATGTGATGACGATCATGAAAAGTGAGTATAAACTGTAAGGAAATATATAGAATAACATATATCTGTGTACAATCCTTACTGATTGTACGGTTCAAATTTAGTGCAATTAATCAAGACATGTCTATGTGCTTGAAACTTCTCAACTGCCATCAGTTTGAAGTTCTCACTTTCGCCAACTGGTTTACCAACATGAGGGATTAACAACTTTGTTGCTGATGGCTCTGGACAATTGTCTACGCGAGGCAGTCGGTTGAATGACGTCTCAATGTCATTAAAGTACCTTGAACAAAAATACGAGACTTTATCCCTAATATAACTTTCTGCTATTGAACCTTCGGGCCACACCTTATTCCTCACGTAAAGTTTCTGTTTCCCAAGAAACCTATAAAGTAATGAAGGAAAAATGTCGATATATGAATGCTAAAATGTGCGACTAGGAAGTAATGCTGAAGTAATTAATTTTAAATGAGTACCTCTCAAGAGGGTACATCTATCAGTAGTAAACTTGGCCAGCAAGCTTTGTTTCGTGAACAAAGTGTACTATCAGGTGAACCATCACCATGAAAAATGATGAAGGAAAGATCATCTCTAAATGATACAGCGTAAGAATGATTTTCTATTGCAGCTGGTTGAGCTCCTCCACGACCAAAACCTTGGAACACAACTTCCAGAAGAAAGAACATAGCTCAACCAAAACGATCAACACATCGAGAAGCAGCGTATCTTTGATGGCCAATGAAAGTAATTGTTGCATAAGCACATGTGAGTTGTGACTCTTCTTCCTAGCAACCTTTTGAGCCTGGACGTCGACACATCGTGAAATGTTGCTTGAATACCTGTCAGGAACTTTTATTTTCTTCAATGTCGCGGGGAAGATTTCCTTATTCGATTTTGTTAGGGTGAATTTTGCCAGTTGAAATTTGTCATGCTCATCTGGCCACGTGTCTGAAGGAACTCCCATATCCCATAAATCTTTCCTTGCTTGAAGATGATCTTTTGACTTGCCAGGTTCATTTAGAATCGTGCACAACACATTGTCACACACATTCTTTTCAATGTGCATGAGATCTAGATTGTGTCAGAGCAAATTATCTTTCCAATACAGAAGAGTGAAGAAGACACTTATCTTCCGCCATTGCTGGGGGCAGAACCAGAAGCCCTGGTAGTCTTTAACCCAGACTTTGCTGGATCTTCTTGTTTTCCATACTCAAATTCAACATCCTAAAGTTGCTCTATAATTTCTGCCCTAGATAAATTCTAAGGAGGTACTCTTTTTCTTGTTGCCCATTGAAATGATTGCATTGCAACCTAAACCTATGCGTACCATTGAGAAACCTTCGATGACCTATGAAGCACCACTTACGATTGTGGGAAAGGCACACTAAGTCAAACTCAAAATTGCAAGCTGGACATGCAAGGCCGATATGCACATTCCCACAGGATAATGTTCCTAAACCAGGAAAGTCACTTATCGTCCACATCAAGGCCGCACGCAAATTGAACAGTGTCTTCTCGTGCGCATCATACATCTCAATGCCTACATTCCACAACTCCACCAATGCTACGATAAGCGGTTGGAGATACACCTCGATGTCATTTCCCGGTGCCTTTTGGCTTGGAATGATCATGACCATAATGAAAAAGCTCTGTTTCATACACATCCAAGGAGGCAAGTTGTAGGGTATCAACACAACTAGCCATATACTATAACTTATGCTAAGATTCCCAAACAGATTAAAACCATTTGTCGCCAAATCAAGTGAAAGAAATTTGACGTGTCTCCCAAAATAACCAAGTTTGAAAATGATTTGCGAAATAGGGAACTGGGTCGTTTCCCCAACAAACTCGCATCGAGTTTGATTGGCGGCTTGATGAAAACGAACGGTGAAAATAGGGGTTTTGGTTCGAATAGAATAAAAACGAAATAAGTAGAAACAGAATGAAACAAACACAGATTAACAGATAAACAGAAGATCAACCCAGGATTTCGAATTCCACCACTTTCCTTCCTCAGACGAAAATAGATTTTGAAACAAACTCGTGATTGATTCTGGACGAACCGAAATCTCTGCGCTCGTCCAGAAAATCCCTCAACTAGAAGATCATCTAGCTTTTATCTGAACAGCGACGTGTCACTGTGCGATCGCATAGCAAGCACTTAAACCTAGTTCGAACTCGATCCTTGGGATATCTCAATTTGGGTGTTGAATCTAACACCCACTCCGAAAGTAAGTCGAATCCGAAATTACAAAACGAAACAAATTTGTTGCGTTAAAAACGAGTCCTCTGGATAGTGGAATCCTCAATCAGTGGGCCAATCACGGTAGCTTAGCCCATCATGGCTATGCAGAACGAAAATCGAACAGAAATGAAGAAGTTCATCATGAACATGAAGAAGAAATGAAGAACAGTTGAGAGAATTTCAAAACTTCTATTTCAATCCGAAAAGTAATAAAAACGTGAATGACATAGTGTTGTAGCCACCATCTGACTTAAAGTTAACCTAAAATGGAAATGGGCTACAATGGTTTAGCCCAAAACGGAAATAAAATAAAAGTGGGCTATAATTACAAGATTCGAGCCCAAATAAAATCCAGAAATATACATTTGACTTCGGCTCCAAAATCGACCACCCTCTTGTCCGAATTTTCCCTTTATGTATTCATAACAATTGTAGCTCTTTGAATCATTTGAAATATGAAACAAAAATGAGGCAAATCCGATGTCTGGTTCAAGAGTTATGGTAAAAATAGTGAAGCAATGTAAAACTGGAATTTTATTATTAAAAATGGCTAAAATATAATCAAAGGCCCAAAGCCCAAATAAGTATAAAAGCCATTATTTATTAACTAAAGAGTCCTAAATTATTAATCAAGAGATAAAAAGAAGTGTATGAAATATTCAATTATCAGCAAGACGAACATTTCTAAAGTCCGTCGCGAAACTGGAAAGTCCGAGTCAAATACTTTTCCACGCTTCAAAGATCTCGTGGATGTCGAGCTTACCATCTTCATTCTTGTTAGCTTCATGCCACCTCATATGCTCAGTTGTCTTAGACTACATAAACAATCTTTATAAGTGAGGTTTTAAAGGAAAGTACCTGAGAATCTTTGCGGGTTTCTTCTTCTACTTTTTCCCTTTCCAAACTGTCCTAAACCTTGAAGTGTGATACTTCTTACAAGTCTCCCTGTGAGCTTCCTCTCCCAATAAAGCATGTTGTTGGGGTATGCATTGATTTTTTCGTAGTTCAAGCCTAACCTGTTAATTATCTTCTTGGTTGTAGAAGGTTGTGGGAATGTCCACGTCAGGGAAACCATCTTGTAGTAATTCCAACAATATCAAATGTCTTAGGTTAGTAGCAGTTTATTTTTGTTAACCGCTCCAAATGTTAAGTTTGACTATTTTAAATTTTTAAAAATATATTTTTATTCACTAAATATTAATTCCATTATTTATTTTACAATATCTATTTTATTTAACTATAATAAATTTATTTCACTAAATTTATTTTTCAATAACAATTGTTATATATTATAAGTAACATTAATAAACTAATATAAATGAATATAAGCATTGAAATAGTATTACACTATAAAAAATGAACTAAAATAAAAGATAACAAATAATTTAAAGAAATAAAATTGTTAAAAAAACCAAATAAAATAAAAAGATAACAAACATTTTAAGTAGAAAAATGTGTGTGAAAATAAAAACTAACTATCGGGTGCTAGATGATCGAGTCCTCTCTCGGGGGTCTCTCAGGAGGGGCGTCTCGAGGGGGCGGGATCAGCGTGCTCACGAGCAAGAGGTTCCGGCCTCGAGAGGTGGAGATCTTCTTGTAGACCATGCTAGGCCGGCGCCTAGCCCTATAACCCTAACACGTCCATGATGCTCAATTGGGCCCACGATAGCTTTCAATAGGGCCATAAGATCCACGAGACCCTGTGACTCTAGGGGCGCAACGCTCACATCTCTACGGCTCTCGCTTAATGCGCCCCGGTGCACATATTTCATAAAACATTAATCAAACAATTTAATTCAATTTAAATATATTAACTTAACTATATAAATAATTTTTTTGTAACTTGCTTTCATCTCCTCTGTAGCCTCGAGGTTATCATCCCATCATGGTGTCTTTGGCTGTATGTGATCAACTCCCCATAGTTCATTTGACGGTTCTCCTCCCAAGCCTTTGTTTTTGAAAGAATCTAAAGAATATAAACTTTGTTATTTCAAAAATAAAACAATCAATCATTTAAACCTAAAATTAATTTAACCTTTTCCATACCAACTCACCGTAGGTCATAACAAATGTCTTGGATCTGCCGTGTGATGGATCCTTTGTTGTGCCCGGCTTCGGTGTTCCTGCGGGGCCAGCCTACAAGGAGGAGCAAACAAAATGTTAAGTGAAATTAATTATTATTAAACTAAATTTAAACTATTAATTAATTTAAACCAAATGTAAACTATAAATTAATTTAAACTATATTTCAAAAAAGTAAAACTATAAATTAATTAATATTTAAACTATAAATTAAGTTAAACTAAATTTAAACGAAAAATTAATTTAAACTATTTTTAAACTAAATTTAAACTATTAATTAATTTAAACAAATGTAAACTATAAATTAATTTAAACTAAATTTAAAAAAAAAAATTAAACTATAAATTAACTAATATTTAAACTATAAATTAAGTTAAACTATATCTAAACTATAAATTAATTTAAACTATTTTCAAACTAAATTTATAATTTTAAGCTATATTTAAACAAAATTTAAACTATGATTATTTAAAATACATACCTATCCTTCTGGACTTCTCCGTATTGGACAAAACCCGCCTTGATCATTTAGGTCGACACTGTCTAGGATGTTCTCGATCATTCTTTGCAGAGGAATTGTCCCATCTCCATTCCTCTTAGTGTAAAGACGAACCCATCGGCTCTTCCAACCGTCCCCTATCTTCGAGTGCGTACCTCTTCGTGTTGACTCACACTTTAAACTTAGCATGTACCATACTTTAATTAATAATTAATTATGTAATAAATAAATAAATAAACCACAAATTATAACTATTTACATGTAAAATTTAATTAAACAACATAACTTACCCGCACAACATCTGCAAACACTTTATCCTTGTTTCGCCGGAACATACTTCCAATCCTTGAAGTCGAGGGGGAACCACGCCCAATTCCTGCCTAATTCCATCAAGAATCAGTTGAATAGGTAAACGCCATTGCTGATTGGCTGGTTCGTGTCCTCATTCCAGGGGACTACGATGTGAGGCCCCTCCAATAGATTGACGCTGGCAACATCCAACATCTTCCTGCTGATGTTTCCCAGTGTATCTGTATAATTATAAAAACATGTTTATATTACGTTTAAATATAATTTAATTAACCGTAAAGAATTTAAATTTAAATTTTGTCACAAAAATAATTACTTTTACCTTCGACGTCCGCCTCAAATCTGGTGGAATGCGAAGACGATGGTTGGGGGTTCCCTTGGTCCCACTCAATCTCTCGGTCAACAAACCGCTCCACCTCGCCAATGGGCATGGTAAACTCAATCTCGACCTCCTCATTTTTGACATCATCGAGGTCATCGAATGACAGAAATGTGCCATATGCTCCCCCTAGGTCTCCAACTTTAGGATTGGCTCATCGGTGAAGAGCTGATCCAAGTAAATCTCCACTTGAGGTGGCGAAGGGATATTTTGACCCCCGTGCCCCCTACTACAACCCCTCTACTACCGTCGCCTCTTATAGTCACTCTACCACATGCAACCTCTTTGCCTTTCTCTCTATTTCCTTTAGAAACCATCACTCTTAGATTTTAAGTAAAATGTAAGAGAGAATGAAAATTTTAAAGGCGACGTCTTAAACCTTGGGTGGTTTGAAATTAGGGAAGGCGTTGTTTAAAAATCGCGTCATTTTGTATCGGTTATATATGAAAACTGCTACAGCTGTAAGTGAATTTGTAGCGGTCATATATAAACCGATTCATCAACCGCTACTAATTGCCTCGTTCATCATGACAATTTGTAGCGGTTACATAACCACTACTAAATGCTTGACCTTTGACATTCTGTAGTGGTTTTTTACGATAAAACCACTACAAACATTATTTATTTACTGAAGATAGTCCAACATGCCCGTGAAGATTTGGATTCAGTATAGATGCCAATCTCCCACAAAAAAGTCACTGACTCATTTTGATCAAGGATATTTTCATGATAGAAAGGCAGCTATATTGCAACCCGGTCTTGTTGCATGCTAGACTATCTTGAGGAAGAAAAGTTTTCACGTGAAAGAAATAGTTAAATCACTACTAGAAAATAGTCAATTTGCGACAGAATTTTTTTGTCACAAATTTGGGGATATTTGCGTCGAACTAAGAATCATTGGCAAACAAAAACAAAATTTGCGACGGAAAATTATTTCCGTCGCAAACTAGCGACGTTGTCCCCGGTTTGGGGAGAAATTGCGACGAATCCTTAGTCCGTCGCAAATCGAATAGGGTATCCATCACAAATCCCCAAGGGGATTTGCGATGGAAAAGATATCCGTTGCAAAAAGGCAGCCCCAACTTGCAGCGAACATGTTGTCTGTTGCAAGTTTTGCGAAGGATCTTCAAATCCGTCGCAAAACTGGTTTTTACGATGGAT
Source organism: Acacia acuminata (assembly GCA_019022655.1). Lineage (NCBI taxonomy): Eukaryota > Viridiplantae > Streptophyta > Magnoliopsida > Fabales > Fabaceae > Acacia > Acacia acuminata. The sequence goes on from JAFJYI010000187.1 coordinate 338,019, forward strand.
TTGAAGATCTGTCGCAAAATCTATTTAATCCTCCCTAGGTGGCTTCTCATTTGTGACTTATCATTTGCACTCCCTCTCCCTTGATCCGACCTCCTCCCCTTGCCCGTCCATCGCCGATGCTCACCCCCTCCGCCTCCTCCACCAAACGAAATTTCTCGGCTTGAATGATGAGATCTCGCCGATAGTTCATTCGGTGATAATGCAAATCTAACTATGTTTATATAACGGATTGTACAAATGATGTCACAAGTGTTTTCACGTCAAACAAATAATAAAATCTAGATTGTCGATGAAGGAACTATCTCGGCTTCAAGGAAGAGAGTTGCAGATAGTTCATTCAGCAAGAATGCAGATTTAATAATTTATTTATAACTAATGTACGGATTGAGTCACACATGCAACTATACAAAGCTGATGAACATATTGAGTCACATGCAACTATATATAGCTTGAATATTTGTAGTGGTTTTCTTAAGAACCACTACAAATAGATAAGATTTTTTTGCGGTTATTGCGTCTCTTTCTCCTGACTAGGAAAAATACGCTGTCGTTTCGCATACGTAGTGGTTATTTTCATATAACCACGACAATGTTCGCGCCATTAAGTACCAAATATGGCGCCAACTTTGTAGCAGTTTGTTCATTATAATTGCTACAAAATAACCACCACAAACCTTCGAGCCATTGCGCGCTAAATTGGCGCTACATTTGTAGTGGTTTCTTTTATGGTAACCGCTACAAAGGTCATCGCAAACAAGCCCACGCTTTGGCTCCATTGCGTCCGCTACAAATTTGTTGCGTTTTTGTCTATAATTGCTACAAATGTAGGTATTTGTAGCGGTTATTTTCGACCGCTACATTTTAACCGCTACAAATGATGGTTTTTTTAAGTGTATTTACTATATAATATTTTATTTTGACCAATAATTTAACCCCATCTAAGATTTTATCTTCTCTATAAGGACAATTGTTGGTTCATTACTCATTGGGTTGAAAGAGGAAAGTAAAATTCTTGTTTGAGATTCCTACTAAAAGTTAGTATCATCTTATATCTTGTTTTAATTTATAATTGCCGGTTATTATTTATTTATATTTTCAATGTTATATAATACTTTTTAGTAAATAGTTCAATATGTTTATTTCTTGGCCTAGGCTAAAAAATTTTTCTGGTTGCACCACAGGGTATTATTATCTTTTCACCCCAAACTTAATTTCAATTTGTGTACAGTGAAATTGTAGAATTTGTTGGAGTTGACTAGAATAAAATTGCTTCTTTGCGGGCTAATTGAAATTGAGAAAATTTCAATCAACCCCTTTTGTAGCAAATTAATTTCAGTCAACTCCCAAAACTTTCGAAACTTCAATGCACCCCCATGGCTAAAATGAAATTAATTTTTTAGTTGAAAAGACAATGATGCCCTTACTTCATTGTCTTGCAAATTGTCCTATTTGTCTTGTTAATACCCATATTTGTCTTGTAAATGGCCAAAATATTTTTTATTCCTGGATTCTTTTGAATTCTCTTATATTGTATTGTAAATATCTTTATTTGTCTTGTAAGTGCCTATATTTGTCTTATAAATTTCTATATTTGTCTTATAAATTTCTATATTTGTCTTGTAAATAGCCAACATATTTTTAACCCCTAGAAACTTTTGAGTCCCTTTATTTATCTTGTAAATTCTCATATTTGTACTCACCGAAATATATAAAAGAATTTGGAATTTATGATTCATAATCATATATGGGACACATATCAATTCATCAAAACCATTTTTCCTAAAAACAAAAAACAAAAGTCTTTACTTATGAGGCGCTAATACCCTCAACTATAATTCAGTTTCACATAAGCCCCTCATATTTAAAAGTTTAAAAATCAATCACTCAACTTTCAAATCTTGACCATTAATTAGGCCCCTACCATTAAAATGACAGTTAAATTTAACGAAATGTAAGCCACATTAGATTATTTAACATTGCTTGACGAATGACATGTAATTTTCTAAATTTTATTAATTTATCCTAAATTAAAATTCTAAACTTTACTGAGGGGACAATTTTGTCATTTCCGCAAATAACAATCCCCAATTTCGAATTTCCTTGGTCTCCCACGGCATTGTGTCTTGCTCCATCTGTCTCTTGCAAATTCTCCTATTGAAGTAGGTAAGTAATAAGAAATAACCCTAAAAGAAAAGGGAAATTAAAGGCAGTTGCAAAAGGAGCAGTAGAAGCCGCGTTTGATTTTGAAGAATGAAGACTTGAGCTTTGAGTTTTGAAGAGAATAATGATGAGAATGAGTGTTTATGATAGAATCACTGGTTTTATGCATTTATGTTTTTCTGGTGAAGGAGGATGAGGGAGGGATTTATGATCCAGTGCAGCAGCTTAATTTTGCATTACTTGATTGGAGAAGGTGAAGAGAACGAGAAGGCTTTGACTTAATCGTGGCATTCATCGAAGAAGCAAAAAAGGTCATTTGGTTTATATTGTGGGCATTGGTTGGGTAACATGGGAGGAGATGGAAATCTTGGGTAAGAAAATTATGAAAAACACAAAAAACCAAGAAGAAAGTATCAAGAAGATGTGAACCCAATCGATCATTAGAGTCAAGATGTCTTTGGTGTTTGTGTGCGACAAGAATCACAAAATGGCAATTATGAATTTTTATTGGCCGAATGACAAATTTTTCCCATCATCGGTATAGTTTATGTTTAGGATAAATATAAAAAAATTACATGTCATCTGCCATTTAATGTTAAATAATTTGATGTGGCTTACATTTCAATAAATTTAACAGCCATCCATTTTAACCGTAGAGGCTTGATGGTCAAGATTTGTTTTGAGAGTTGAGGGTTTGAATTTTAAACTTTTAAATATGAGGTAGTTTATGTACAACAGAGTTAAAGTTGAGGGGGTTAGCCTATTCTTTGTTTTTTTTTTGTTTTGTTTTTGTTTTTTTTTTTTTTTTTTTTTTTTTTTTTTTTGTATATATATTAGTAGACACATATAAAGTTAAATTATCCCCATCGAAGAACGTAGAGATTATTTCTGGCATATTTGTGCCTTTTCTGGGACTTAAATTAGAACCCTTCCACGGGACATCAGCATAATTTTCATCAGTGTAATTGTCCATTTACAAATATTTGGTAGAATTACTGTATGGTCCCAAAAAAAATGTTCTTATAAAAAAATCTCAAAAACTCTGAGTAGCATGCATCTTCGTTGAATGAAATAGACTACGAGGATTCTATTTTTTCTTTTCTTTTCTTTTCTTTTTTTTGTTGGGGGGGGGGCGGTAATTACGGAAAGAAACTAGGAGGAAATTATGTTTGAAAAACTTTCAGACACTAAATATGAGCACTTCTTTCAAATAAGAGTGTGAATCTTATTTCGCCGCGTTATGAGAAACTATTACATTCTGTTATATTCAACCCTAGCTTATGTCACCAACGAAGGTTAGGTCTAACGGAAGAGACTAATTTCTCACAATATGATGAACCAAGGTTTGAATCCCCGCTAGAGATGTGTCCACATTTAATTTTCGATAGTGCCTCGAACATGATTGCTTCTAATAAAATGATACGTATATCTAGCATAAAAAACCCTAGCTCATGTTTGTTGTTTCTTTTCTTTTCTTCTTTTTTGGTATGAAAGAAGGCCTAACCCATTACATAAACGTTACACATAAAGGGGATCAATTCCTTGACTGTCTTGATGGCACAGTGCCCTAATATGTCAGGAGATGCTCCAATAAGGCTGTTTTTGATAAACCTTCCTTAGCCAAAGCATCTACTAGCATGTTTTGCTCCCTTGGTACATATCTCAGCTGTAGGTCCCAATCATGGTTCATCATTTGTTTAATTTGAAGATATATAAGACTACAGTTTTGTCTCAAGCAGCAGTTTAGACGCTGGTTCTAACTGTTGATTGATAAGTATCAAATTATCAAATCAGCATGTTTGGATTAGTTTTTAAAAATAACTTTTACAATTTACAAGGTACGTATGTAAGAAAAATTTTATTTCGACTTGTGGGAAAAGACTTATAAAACCACGGTTTAGTGGTTTGCCAAACACACACATTTTCATGATGCCCATATCCCAAGCTAATTTCAGGCCATGTAATTGGGCCCATTCTTCTGCTTCAAAAGGGCTCCATTGGCCTAAAAGATCCTAGCTCATGTTTGTTAAACACTTTTGCTTGTTACAATTAACTTGGGCGGAGCCCTTGCGCCTTGTGCGCCTTTGGTTCCTAGGCTAGTCCTAGGAGCTTGGCACCCCCCATGTAGCGGGTTCGATCACGCCCCCCCTCATCTGTATCAAAAAAAAAAAAAAAAAAAAAAAATTAACTTGGGCGGATGTCCACTTCAATCTTGAGCCTTTTAATATACTTTTGGGCTATAAAACATGAAATTTCCTCAGCCCACATAGTCAATGGTGAGGAGGCCCGTGAAGCCCAAACTTGGAGGCAGCCACCCACAGTTTCTATCTCGCTATTAACAATAATGTTGTCAAGTTTATCTATTTATGTACCGAAAATAAATAAATAAACAATGTTGTAAAGCTTTGAAATAAATTGCCAACGACAATAATGTTGTAAAACTTAGAGCGGGTGAGTGCCTTATAGAATTAATTACTTCCAGTAGGAAGATTTTTGTGCCTAACAAAAAAAATAATATTCTAAAGACGGTAGATGATAAGTTTTCTTTAATTACAAAAAATATTTTTTATTTAAAAATTGTTAGTAATAAATAGTGTATGAAAGTTAAGCAATAACAAATCTATTTAAAAAATATATCAATACATATATGTTTGGAAAAAAAAAAAACAGATAAATAAAGAACTTGGAAAGAACAAAATCGAGGTGCTTCCAATATCAATAATTTCTATGAGATGTGAGATTCTAAAAAGCAATTTTCAAAATAATGCAAAAAGACACAAATGCCCTTATTTATATATTTATATTTTAAGAAAATAACATCCCCTTGCTGCGTGGCCAGGAACCACTAGACGGCCTGCTGCCAGTGACATAGCTTGCCAACGTCAGAGTTCCAACCTGAATAATTTATTTTGTCAAGTGGTTGGAGTGGAATTTGATCCCCCACCACTTGTTTGCTAAAAGCATTGGTGGCTAAATTCCAATATATATAATGCAAAAATATATATAAGTTTACTCTTTATTTTTTACTCAAGCTCATTTTCAAGTTTTATTATAGGCATTCCTCTCATTGTGATGGACATTACCAATAATTTTATGGAAAATATCTTATCATGTTATAGGAAAAGTGTATCGCTTATGTTATAGATATAAAAAGATGTGGTCCCAAAGCATTTACATGCTTGAGTTTTTTTTTTTTTTTTTTAAAAGATGTGGGTCCCACAATTTCATGTGTGTGTAAGAATCTTTTTTCTTCTTACGCAACATGGAAAGTGTAAACCTTTAATTTGATTTACCAAGTAATAAATCTATACTTTTAAATCATTCATAAGTTTTATTGGCATTTTTGTATTACCAACTTTTATTTTCCAAAATATAAAACCACACTTTCAAGTTATTCACAAATTTTGTTACCTTCATTTCATTAGATATAATGAACTTTCATTTACCAAATAATAAATTCACTATTTCAAAGAATGTTCGTAACACCTAATAAAATATTGATAATGCATGTACAAAACTTATCAATGGTATAAAAGTATGGATTTGTTATTTGGTAAAAAAAAAAAAGTAGGTACTACTATTACCTAATGAATTATGGGGAAGGACTAGACAAAACTTGAAAATGCCTGAAAGTTTGGAAGATGAGGTGACTAGTCTAGTTTTCAATAACCATAAATTGGTGACGCAGAATAATAAGACTTTAATTAAAAATGACTTATCTAATTTTAAATATAAGAACTAGTGAAGGACTTTGATTATATTCTAAATTGAACACTTCAATTTACTTTATCTCTTAAACTCATAAATTATTCTCTATATTATTATTCTTATTAATTGCACTTATTAAAAAGTTTTTATCACTAGGTAGTTTTCAATGCAAATAGTTAAAGGGATATTTTGAGTAAATCAATACACATTTTTTCACAAATAATTAATTTAACTAATTCTCTTAGCCACTACAAATTGATTATTTACCCTATATATTTGAAAATAAGAAGTAATTACTCATTTCTTTCTCCACCACACGCAGAGAGGAAATAGAAATAATTAAATTAAACCACATATGATTACTACTTGATGGCGAAAGACAGAAGAGGTATGGTTGGATGTAAAAGTTCCAGACCCTCCCAATATATTAAAAAATTTATATTTTAAAAAATAAAACGAAATGATCAAATTGAAAAAGAAAAATCCATTATTTGTTAAGGAATCTCCCATCTCGAGGCTGTGGCCACGTTTGCCATTACATAAAAAAAAATCCGACTCCGCTTCCACTTAACTTCTGTTGCCTTTCCACCTTTATATACAACAGGTACTTCCCCTCTATATATATATATATATATATATCATTTGTGTGTGTGTATATATATGTATATATGTAGAACGAAATGAGCAAATTGAAAAAGAAAAATACAGAATTTTTAAGGAATCTCATCAGAAGGCAGTGGCCACGTTTTCCATTACAAAAAAAAATCCAACTCCGGTTGCCTTATCTTTTTTCCCCTTTACACTTTTATATTCTTTTTTTATTTTTATTATAAGGTACCAACTGATAAATATATTTAGTTCTCTCTATAAAGTATTTACTTATTTCCAAGAAGTATTAATTATGTTTTTCCATATATATCCCTAATTAGTAAGGGTAATAGATGTGAGTAATAATTAATATGATATTAGAATTTTGTACAATTAGTAGGTGTAATATTAGAAATTATTTAAATTTTAGAATAACTTTATTGACTTTTAATTATTTTTATTGGTTTATGAGAATTATTAGTTAGTACCTATATAATGAGAATCCGATACATAAATTCAACTCTGCTTCCCTTAACCTTTTTCGCCTTTCCACGTTTACATACAGCAGGTCCTTCCACTGTTAGTGTGTATACACACACACACAGCGGAATATATAGAGAGAGGTAGGGACGTAGATATGTATGGATGGATGACCATACCCAGAGAAAATGTGTAAGAAATACTACTCCAAATCTTTAATATAAGATCTTATTTATAATATAATTTATACGATGGTATCTTATACTAAGAATTGGAGATATTATATTTTTTTAAAAGAAAATATACCCTTATTCACTGAGAGAATAGGTGAGAGAGAGAATAAGCAGAGAAATAAATGAGAAAAAATGAGTAGGAAAAAAATAATATAAAAGACATATACTTAATTGGAGATAAATATAAAAAATAAATGAAATTTTCATATTAGTATGAAGTATAACTTATTAAAAGGATCAACCATGTTCCAGAACTTGTAACTTATATTTAGGGGAGCTGGGACTTGGGAGCATCTTGTTATTGATGCAAGCAAAATTTAAAAATTATTGGGTCTGAGAGCTTTAAGTAGCTTAAAGCAAAGCAAAAAAAAAAAAAAAAAAAGTACAAATAGAAAAAAAAAAAAGCCAGAAATAAAGTGTTTTAGTTGAGCTTTAAGTTTACTAAGCTTTTTTTTTTTTTTCTAAAAAAAAAAATCTCTAAAAGTCAATTAAGGAAAAAGCTTTATGGGGTAGCTTTTTTCAAAAAGCTGAACCCTTCAACTTCTACCACTATCAATCAAAAAATAAAGTATATTTACAACTTGACTTTTTTTCTACTAGGCTGCAAAAAAATTAGATAGAAAATAAGATACCATTCCTATCGCTAACCCAAACAGGCTCATTGTTTTTATTAATATTATTTATCCTAAACACAGAATAATGATAGATGGTTAGCGACAGAATAATGATAGATGGTTAGCCTTACACGTTAGTCCTTTTTCCCAATTACTATTATAAAAAAGATCAATCATTATAAAAATTTTGTATTTGTTTATTTTTTTTAAAATTATTAATTTTTATAAAATTTGAAGATCTATCATACATTAATATAATTATATCTAATTTATCTAATTATCATTATAAAATTATTTAAACCAAAGAAACTGTCATATAACCAACAAGCCGTTGGTTAAGGTAGTAAGCGGCGTTACCCCCATAAGAAAGATAACAAAAGTTAGAATCCCAATAAGTGTACATATTGTGAGAGACCAAAACTCTTTACGTTCTAAATCTTGAAAGAAGAAACGCCTAATCAATTTTGTCTTTTTTTTAAAAAAAAAAAAAAAATAGTATGTGTGTGTGTATATATAATGACACCCTCAATAATACATGTATATCAATTTGGTGTTATCCCATCCATATGCAGCACATCCTAACTAATAAGCTTGTTCTTGCTGCTTTAATCTTTATTGTACATATCAATATTAACTTTGGCCCCTCTGCTCCGCCCTTGTCTAAAGGAGATGCATGATTACGCAATCCAGAATCCACACACAACCATATGGGACCAACCACATATCATAACATTGCCTATAAATAGAACTCCAGATTGGTTTTGCAATTCGTTCTTACATGTGTATACGCACTCTTTATAGGGGGAGACCATTTTTCTATTATTTCCCCTTCTTCTATAAACACCAAACAAACAAACATGAATCATCAAAACCCAGAGTTGGTATGTCCCTGCAGTGAGCAAGAGAAAGAAGGGAAAGTAATGGAAAATGATCTCCAAGAGAAAAGCACGGGGCTGGTGGACGAAGAAGACGACGATCGCCTACGCCTAACATGTAGTGTGTTTTTCAAAGAAGTAAAAGAGGTTTGTTATGTAGCAGGGCCTATGGTGGCTGTGAATTCTTCAACCTTCTTTCTTCAAACTATAGCTTTGATGATGGTGGGCCACTTGGGTAAACTTGCTCAATCCAGTACTGGTGTTGCTATCTCTCTTTGTGCTGTGACTGGCTTTAGTGTCATAGTAAGTTCAAAAAATCTTACTTTACTGTAACACCATCATCTTGTAATGAGGGGTTAATTAATTTTTACTTTTGAATCATCATAACCAATAATTGAATTTTTTTCGATTTTGTATTTTTTTTACTTCCTTGACAGTTTGGATTGGCTTCTGCGCTTGAAACACTATGCGGGCAGGCCTATGGAGCTAAACAATATAGGAAGTTTGGGATTCAAATTCAAACTGGCATCTTCTGTCTTCTTTTATGTTGTATTCCTCTCTCTCTGCTTTGGCTTAACTTAGGGAGGGTATTGGTTTTGCTTGGTCAAGACCCTTTAATTGCACGTGAAGCTGGAAAATTTGCAGTTTGCTTAATTCCTGCTCTGTTTGGTTACGCAACACTTCAAGCCTTGGTTCGATACTATCTCATGCAGAGTTTGATCACTCCTCTTGTGTTCTGTTCTTCGTTTACTATATGCTTCCACGTAGTTTTCTGTTGGACAATGGTTTTTAAATCTGGTTTGGGTCGTTTCGGAGGAGCATTAGCCATTGGTACTTCATATTGGTTGAATGCGATCTTACTGATGTTATATATGAAATTCTCTGATTCTTGTGCAAAGACTCGAGCTCCAATTTCCATGGAGCTTTTCCACGGCATTAAAGATTTTTTTGCCTTGGCTATTCCTTCAGCTATAATGGCTTGGTACTCTTCTTTCCAACTTAATAAGTCAGCTTCTTTTACACACACACGCACACACACATATATCTTATATTCAGAAAAAAATAATAATCTATCAATCCCTATAGTTTCACCTGATTTTTAATGATGTCTCTATAGTTTTTCTTCTTCTTGTTTTTATCATGTCCTCATAGTTTTATAAGTTTTTAATAAGACTCATGTAGTTTTTTTTAAAAAAAAAAAAAAAAAAAAAATCAAATCCTTATAGTTTTACCTATTTTTAATCAAGTCCATGTACTTCTACGTAATTGATATAAAAGTTACAAAGATCATATTAAAGTTTTGATAAAAAGAAAAAAAGGGACCTAATTAAAAATAAGTGAAACTACAACAGATAATTAACAAGAAAAAAATTATAGGGATCTGATTGAAAAGCATATGAAACTATAGGGACTTTTATATTAAGTTTCCCTTATATATTATATCTTGAATATTGATATATTTATGTTGTTATTGATAACTGAATACTTTCAGCCTTCAATGGTGGTCCTATGAGGTGACTACATTGCTCGCCGGTCTCCTACGGCCAAACCCACAGCTTGAAACTTCAATCTTAGCCGTATGGTATGTTTTTTTCTAAATGTTTCCCTAATTAAAAATTTCTAGTATCACATATGCAATTTATATATTTTTTTTTTACCATTTTTTTTACACAAGAATATACGCCTATATCTAATCTAATCCTGTGTACAAAAATTTGAATTTTGTGATGAACAGTGTCTCAATGAACGTCACTATCTATTCGGTACCAGAATCAATTGGCTCAGCAGCAAGGTTTGCATCACACACACACACACAAGAAAATTAATTAAATAGCTAGCTTCTCGATCAATATTGATTGAATTGTTTGTCTTAAAATTTGTAGCACGAGAGTTTCAAATGCATTAGGAGCTGGAAATCCACGCGCGGCACGTGTGTCAGCATTATGTTCTAGGATTCTAGCAGCTTGTGAGGCACTTTTAGTGAGCTCAATCGTTTTCTCTTGCCGAAATGTTCTAGGTCATGTTTTTAGCAATGAGCCAGAGGTGATGGAATATGTCAAAGACATGGCTCCTTTGTTAGCTGTGTCTGTTTTTGCAGACTCCTTACAAGGCTGCCTTACAGGTAAAATCTTTCATCTAATATCATACAAAACAAGAATATAACTCAATATCTATTGTTTTTGACTAGTTAAAACTTGGTCTTTGAAATATAACTCATTGTAACTCAATCTCATAGTTTTATACCTATTTAAAACTTTCATCCCTAAGCTTTATAAAATATATATTTTTATTTTCTAAATTATTGTGATTGATTATTTTAAATGGTTTGACTATAGGAATTGAGTTAAAACTATATGGATGCAAATGTTAATTTTCTACAAATAAATTTTATTGGATTAAACTTGTTTTTTTTGGTACTATATGAAATCTAATTCTTGATTATTTGATTTAAAAAAAAATCTAATTCTTCTTCCAAAATAGGGATTGCTAGAGGAAGCGGATGGCAACGCATCGGGGCATATGTAAATCTTGGAGCTTATTATGCAATTGGCATTCCAATTTCTTTAATCTTGGCTTTCTTGGTACACCTAAGAGGAAAAGGCCTTTGGCTTGGAATAACTTCTGGAACAATTTGCCAAGTGATTGTACTATTTATCATAATAAGTTGTACAGATTGGAAAAAAGAGGTATGCTTCTGCACTTTCAAGAATACCATCATTTCAATTACAATCACCTTGAAAATTTATGAAATATGCATGATTCATCTTTTGGTACTTCTGTGCAATTAAAATTCAGGTTAATTTGTAATTTTTCCATTAAAACATTTTTCTGAGTAGCACTCAGCATTCTAAAATCATTTATTGTTATAATTTTATCTTGAAAGTATATTTTCTCAGTAATACTCAACACCATAAAATGTATTTTGGTGCAATTTTTTCCCTAAAATAATTTCTCAGTAGTACTCAACACTGTAAAGCTTCATGACTAAGGTTGCGCCAAAATAATAGTTTATGGTGCATGTTATATTCGAGAAAATTATTTTAATGGCAAAATTGTATCCTATCCCATTAAATAAAATTCCTGCATCAACTTTTTTGAGCATTTTTGTAGGGCTTTATTTGAATTATATATTCTCATTGTGGAAGACTTTGAATTTTGCAGGCAAAGCGGGCTAGAGAGAGGACATTGGAAAGGTGTTTGCCACAAGATGAAAACGTATGGATTTGAGAAACCAAAGTGCATAGAGTATTTGGCAGACTTTTAATTATGGCCATGCCTTTGAGAAAAAAGTGAGATATACTTGGAAGCCGTAAAGATGAGAATCCACCAATAAGCATGATAATGCTACTAAAATGTATGACACTGATCAATGTCCACTAGTTCTCTTAAGTGCTGTATGATGAATTGTTAAATCACGGGTTTTGTCCTCAGTACTTTTAAATTATGCATAATGTAACTTTGGTATTTAATATAATATTGATTTTGTGTCTTATGTGTACATTATTATATTATACTTCACAAGGATTAAGGGGAAAAAAAGGGGAAAAGAAGAAGTTAAAAGTAGTTTTGTATCGTTGAAATGATAAGAAATCATCACTACTTTCTGATATTATCCTACAATTAAAATCAAACTATCTTAATTTAATTTAATTTCTTTCTTATACAATTTCTCTCTACATTAAATTAATAAAGGTATTTGTGGAAAATAAGAATTTAATACTATTGACTTTTTGAATATGTACTTATATTTTGAACCACAAAAAGTTTCTAGAAGAGGTCTTATAATATGGATTATGGACTAGAGGGAGTAACTTTTCAATAATTTTCCATTTAATGATTTGGTTTTCATAATACACATCAGTTGGTAAATCTGTAGTTTGTTCGTTTAATTATAACTTAGTTGGTTTCATTTGATTCAAAATCGTTATATTTCTTTATAGTCCTGTAACTTCTAAAGTGCATTTATAATTACTTAATTTTAGAAAAAAGTTAATAAATTATCAAAAATATGTTTTTGAGAATTTTTAAAGGAGAATAGTATTGAAGGCCCCATAAGTACCATGATTCCATCTAAGGCTTAACGAAATTTAAAATTCTTTTCCTGATGAACTCAACTTAAAATAATTTTAGCCGTGGAAAGAAATAAGTACCCCTGATAAGTGAAAAGCAAAATATATTGCACAGTGAATTTTCATATTCTTTTGAGCCTTGGATGCCATTTTGGCACTATTTGCAAAATGTACTCGTTTCGACCTTCTTACATGTGATACCTATCCCTATTGCTTGTTCTAAGAGGCTTTTTTTTTTTTTTTTTTCCCTCCTAGCATGTAATACTTAGCCTATTTGGATGGATTAATAGTCAAAGATACTTTTTCAATGTGATTTATAGTGTATGAGATAAATTTGTGAGAAGAGTTTTGTCTCGACTTACGTAAATGTGTTTTTCTAGCTTCAACTCAAACACGTCGGCTTTAATATAGGATAACTAAAGAAGTTGATCTTGGTACTAAATATAAAACTAATTTTCTATAGTTGTTAATCTTTTTTCAATTTACCCCTATTGATGCTCCATCAACAATAGTCAATTTAAAGAGAGATTAAAGGAATTAAGGAAGATGAATGTTGTTTTAGAAAAAAACATGTAATATGAATTAATTTAACTAACTTTCTTAATTTAATCAAATTAGAAAAATAGGTCTTGTATTAAATACTGGTGGAAGTATTATCTAAATAAATTGTATTCCCATTAAAAAAAAAGGGGAAATTTTATTTACCTTCTATGGAAGCAATTTCATTTCAATCAACTCCAAAAAATTCTCAAATTTCACTACAACCCCCTTAGACCAAAATGAAATTCAGTTTTGTGGGTGAAAAGATAATTATACCTTTGCTTTATTTTTTAAATCCTCTTATTTATCTTGTGAATGCACTTATTTGTCCTATAAATTACCTTACTTATCTTGTAAATGCCCAAAATGTTTTTAACCCCGTGGGTTCTTTTGTATCCTTTTATTTGTCTTGTGAATTCTTTTATTGATCTTGTGAATTACCAAAATGTTCTTGTTAACTCCCTAGATTTTTCTTTAAGACATGTATTTGTCTTCTAAAAGCCCTTATTTTCCTTACAAATGATGTTATTAAAAAAATAAAACAAGAGCATCATTATCTTTTCATCAACAAAACTTAATTTCATTTTGTTAAAGGGGATGCATTGAAATTGCAGAATTTTTTAGGGTTGACTGAAATGAAATTGCTTCTTTGGGAGTTAATTGATATTGGAAAATTTTCAATCAGCTCCCTTTGTTGCAAATTAATTTTAGTCAACCCTCAAAACTTTCTGAAACTTCACTGCACTCTCATGGTAAAAATGAAATTAGTTTTTGTAGGTGAAAAGACAATGATATCCTTACCTCAGTTGTCTTGTGAATTGTCGTATTTGGCTTGTAAGTACCCATATTTGTTTTATGAATTTCCATATTTTTTTTTTCCGTAAATGGCCAAAATATTTTTGATTCCTAGGTTCTTTTGAATCCCCTTATTTGTATTGTAGATATCTTTATTTGTCTTGTAAGTGCCCATATTTGTCTTATAAATTTTCATATTTTTCTTGTAAATGGCCAAAATGTTTTTAACCCCTAGATTCTTTTAAGGGTTAAATACCTAATTTGCCACGGAAGTTTTGCTAAAGGAGCGCCCAACACCCGAAGTATTTTGGGTATCATTTTTGCCTCGGAAGTTTACAAAATGGAGCAAATATGCCCTGGAAGTTTTTTTTAGGAGCAAATTTGCGTAAACTTCCGGGGCAAAAATGATACCAATCCAACGGTCAAGATTAACTGATGGGCAAAATTGTTATGTTTGTAAACTTTTGGGGTAAAAATGATATCCAAAATATTTCCGGATGTTAGGCGCTCCCTTAGCAAAACTTCCGTGGCAAATTAGGTCTTTAACCTTTCTTTAAATCCATTTATTTGTCTTCTAAATATATTTCATTGTCTTGTAAATGCCACATATTTGTCTTGTGAATTTCCATATTTGTCTGGTAAATAGACAAAATATTTTTAATTCCCTAAGTTATTTTGAATCCCTTTATTTGTCTTGTCAATCTCTTTATTTGTCTTGTAAATTCTCTACTAAGAAAATAAATAAAAGAAGGGCATAATTGTCTTTTCACCCACAAAAATTAATTTCATTTTGACCATAGAGTGTAGTGAAGTTTTAGAAAGTTTTGGGGTTTGATTGAAATTTATTTACTATATATAGATGGGGCTAACTGAAATTATCCAATTGAAATTTTCCCTAAAAACAAGGGGTCTTACTAAGATTGTTCCCATCCAAGTGATTTTTAAAGCCAAGTCAAGAAGTTCCAACTTTTTGGTCTAAGAAATATCCAATTCACAATCTTTTGTAATTCCTTGTTCTATTGTAAAATTATGGAAAAATAAGAAGACTAGAGAGTAGTAAGAGAAGAGAAGAAATAATAAGACAAAAGAATGTGAGAGAAGAGAATGACCATTTCATTCAATTTGTTTCATTGTTGTGCAAATGCCTAATACACGGCCTCTATTTACAAGCCTCCAAACATTGATGAAGACTAGCATAAAGACTTACAAACATATAAAGAGAATTAAGCAATATAATGGAATTGAAGGTTATAGAGAATGTGCACTCAAGACATTAAATATGAGTTATAAAGTGTAATGTCAACTACCATGACATAGTATCTTATGCATAGCGTTTTGAACCAAAGGAGGCAGGAAACTCAAATATTTACTTTTTATTTAATCTATTCAAAAGATCTCTTTATTTAACTTGTCCCAAAAATCTAACAAATAGAAAATCTACTCTAACTCAAAGCCTAATTAAGATATATTATGTTTATCCTAAAATATGAAACATATTGTATTTGAATTAAAATAAATTCAATCTTAGACAAATAAAATAATCCAAATTAATCTTGACACTAATCCCAATAAAATTTTGAAGGATAATAATGCTAAAATTTAAAATTATATTATATATTAAATTAATCAATTAATGCTATGCACTGAAATTCATCATAACATTCTAACATCATTATCAACCGACACCTTCACCCTGTCTCCATTAATACCTATAAGGCCGAGAGCCCATTTGATACGTGAAAGAGGTGGGAAGGGAAGAGAAGATGAGAAAGTTCCCTTATTTCACCACTACAAGTTCATTTAACGACACTAATTATGGTCCATTTTTAAAAAATAGAAGTTCAAAAGAAGGCGGTGGTATTTTTGAAATTTTGGGTTAACTTTCAACGACTTTTTCTCGATAAGCAGGCGTTAAAAGTTATTTTCAACGACTATTTATCGAGAAATAGCCATTGAAAGTTAACCCAAAATTTCAAAAATGAGGAATATTTGTGAGTTTTCAATGATTGGATTTGAAAACCAGTTGATGAAAAGTTTCTTTCAACAGACTTTCAATGAATGGTTTCTCCAAACTAGTCATTGTGTCGAATTTTTTCAAATATTATTTTAACCTTGTACTCTTGCGCCTTCGACATTTTGTTCTTCATTGTCTGATTTTTCAACCTCATACTCTCTAGCTCTGTTGCACCTTCCCTTCTTTCTCCAATCTTTGAACCACCTCTGATCTTCTGGCCCCCTCTCTAACCCCCAATTCTAACTTCGGTCTCTTCTCACGGCTCTACTAGAGCTCTTGTCATCTCTCACACCTTCGGCCTCTCATCAGACATTTGCGAAGTTTGTTGCTTTGATTTAAGCCAGATTATAAAATCCTTCTTTCAGTGGTAATTTTTCTTTGGCTTCCCATTGTTAATTTTTGTTTTTTGTTTTCCCTTGTTATGTTTTTCTCAGGATGTTTAGGTTTTACAGTTTACGTTCTTTCAAATCTGGAACAAAGACAGCTTGAATGTGGTTTACTAGTTATTTTCTCTAATTCTCTTGCTCACCTATTTTGAATTATTCAATGCTAGTAGGTAGTGTTTCTGTGTTGCTTTATTATTGCCCTTGCTTAGGGAACTTATGACTTGGGTTTTATTTTTTGTTACCTCCAACACTCCCTCCCCAAGAAAAAGTGAAATAATTTAAATCTAGCTGGGAATTAGGAAATTGTGGGGTTTGTGACAATGATGGAAATTTGTTATTGGAAATTTCAAGAATTAAGTTTACTTGCTCTGTGTTATCCTTTTCTTTGTCCTCTGTCTAGTAGTGTCACTTGTTGTGATTCAATATTTAACCATGCAGCTTGGACTAAAAACTTCATGTCCGATCAAATCACTTAATTAAATAGCTAATAAAGCTGCAATTGATGAATTGATTTTCCTTTTTTTATCATCTGTCTTGCATTGTCTTCATCCGCATTAGAATTCCTTTTCATTCTTATCTCATAGTACTGAAAGAGATTTGCCTTGTCTCCCAAAATAACCAAGTTCGAAAATGATTTGCAGAAATAGGGAACCTGGGTCCTTTCCCCAACGAACTTGTAGCGGGTTTGATTGATAGCAACAGCGAAACAGAAACAATAAAAATGGGGGATTTTTTTGATTCAAATAGATTAAAAACGAAAATAAACTGAAACAGAACGAAATATAGAGAAACAGATTTAGAACGATCAGCCCAACATTCAGATTCCAGAGACTTCCATCATTGAACAAAATATGAATGAACTCGCGTTTGGTTCTGGATGAACCAAAATCTCTGGGTTCATCCAGAAAATCCCTCGACTAGATGGTCGCTTATCATTTGTCCGAACAGTGGCATCTCACTATGCGATCGCATAGCAACACTGAAACCTAGTTCGAACTCAATCCTTGGGATGAACCAAACCGAATATTAAATCTAATATTCGAACTATCTCCAGAAATTGAATCTGATAAGATGAAAACAGAAATGAGTGAAGTTACCGATTAAGCACAAGCTCTCGGACAAATCATGGAATCCTCAACATTGAGTTAATCACGAAGTTTAGTCGAGCATGGCTGGAAAAAATGAAGAACGAGACAAAAAACACGAAGAACGCGAAGAACATTTGAGAGAATTTCAAAACTTCTATTTTGATCCACAAAATAATAAAAATGTGAATGAATAGATGTTGTAGCTACCATCTGACTTAAAGTTAACCTAAAATGGAAATGGGTTCCAATGGTTCAGCCCAAAACGGAAATAAAATAAAAGTGGGCTTTAATTACAAAATTCGAGCCCAAATAAAATCCAGAAATATACATCTAACTTCGGCTCCAAAATCGACCGCCCTCTTGTCCGAATTTTCCCTTCATGTCTTCATAACAATTGTAGCTCTTTGAATCATCTGAAATATGAAACAAAATGAGGCAAATCCGATGTCTGGTTCAAGAGTTATGGAAAAAATAGTGAAGCAATATAAAACTGGAATTTTATTATTAAAAATGGCTAAAACATAATAAAAGGCCCAAAGCCCAAATAACTATAAAAGCCATTATTTATTAACTAAAGAGTGTTAAATTATTAATCAAGAGATAAAAAGAAGTGTATGAAATATTAAATTATCAAATTCCCCACACTTATCTTTTTGCACTCCCGAGCAAAATTCAAGAAAAAGACTTAAAGGAGAAACTCTTCTTTTCTAACAATTGCTCACAATGCAAAAACTGAACAATGGACACAAAGCTCCAAAAGACCAATCAATCAAGACCAAAATCCCTTCATCTCAAATTACAATTCATGGTAATCTCAATCAATGATGTTAATTACAAAAGATGGTCTCTAAAATGATGCGCTCAATCAATCAATCTCTCAAGTGTTTAAGGTAAATAAGTGTATCACTTAAATTCTTCTCAAGAAAATTGTTCTACCATAAGCTTGCTCAATTTCTACGTCTCCACTACTCCTAACACATGCATGCACAAATCAAGAGAGCTTATTATTAAAGGTTGTAATGAGGTTAGGGTGAAGGTAGGTAATAGTATGGAATGAGAGGCTAAGTACCACAGAAATTAAAAAGAGCACTGATTAACACAATTATTCTCTATGTATGAAAACATTTATTTTACCCATATATTTCCTTTATTTCTATGCATTTTCTTTTCTTTTTCTTTCTTATGCTTTTCTTTCTTTCTTTCTTTTTTTTTCAATTCTTTTAAGGGTTTTTTTTTTAGAACTATACTATATACATAATCACAATGACAAAATCAAATATCTCCCCCACACTTAAACCGTTGCACTTGCAACCCACACTTAAACACAAAATCAAGGTGAAACCCCACACTTAAACACAAAATCAAGGTGAAACCAATGCCCAATAAATTTTCAAGGTAAAAGAAACAAAACAAGTTCTAGAGAATACAAATCAAGAGTAGATGCACACATGAAAGAAAGAATGACAAAAGATGGATTCCATTCATGCAGGCCCAAAACCTCACAAGGTCAATACCAACTTAAGCAATCAACAACATCAAATCAACTACCAAGACATGTAATCGAAGAGTTGAGAATTGCAGACCAAACAGAATGATCCATTAAAACCAAAATGTCCAAGTTCATAATATGTAGCAATCATAGAAAGAGAGACTGTATTTATTTCAAAAAGCAAAGTAGAAAAAAACGAAAAACAAATAAAAGAGAAGGAGGGAGAAGAAAGAAGAATACTCGCCAAGGGTTTATGGAGGGTAAGTGGCATCAATGAGGAGACTCTCTGCTTCATCATGCTGCTGTCGGGATCCCTCATGAAATTGCTTGAGGCGATGCCCATTGACCTTAAAGGTTCGTCCTATGGGTGGATCACATAGCTCAACAGCACCAAATGGAAAAATGTTAGTGATCTCAAAAGGGCCATCCCATTTAGATCAAAGCTTACCAGGCATAAACTTCAAACGGGAGTTAAACAGAAGAACTTTCTGGCCCACAGAAAATTCTTTCCTCAGAATATGCTTATCATTGAATGCCTTAGTCTTTTCCTTGTATAACCGCAAACTCTCATAGGCGTCTAATCTAAGCTTATCCAACTCTTGCAATTGTAGGTTCCGCTCCATCCCAGACTTAGCCAAATCCATGTTACACTACTTAATGGCCCAATAGGCTTGATGCTCCAACTCAACCGGAAGATGACATGCCTTACCAAAGACAAGCCGATAATGAGACATCCCAATCGGAGTCTTGTAGGCGGTGCGATATGCCCACAAAGCATCCTCTAATGGCTTACTCCAATCTTTCCAGGTAGAGTTAACACTCTTCTAAAGGATTTGCTTAATCTTTCTATTTGAGACTTCAGCTTGACCGTTGGTTTGAGGATGGTATGCTGTGGAGACCTTGTGAAGCACTCCATACTTGCATAACAAGGCACCCATGCTTTGGTTGTAAAAATGGGAGCCTTGGTCACTAATAATAGCTCTAGGAATGCCAAACCTGTAGAAAATGTTAGACCTAACAAAATCCACCACTATAGAAGAATCATTAGTCTGAGTCGCTTTCGCTTCAACCCATTTTGAGACATAATCAATAGCCAGCAGTATGTAAGTATAACCATATGAAGCAGGAAATGGACCCATAAATTCAATACCCCAAACATCAAAGATCTCACAAAACAATATAGGGTTCTGGGGCATCTCATACCTATGGGAAATACTCCCTACTCTCTGACAGTTATCACATGACTTACAAAACAGATGGGAATCATGAAACAAGGAAGGCCAAAATAATCCACTGTCTAACACTTTCATAGCAGTTCTTTGGGGTCCAAAGTGACCACCACAGGTAGAAGCATGAGCAAAATGCAATATAGAGTGAAACTCATGATCAGGCACACATTTCCTAACTACTTGGTCACTACAAAATTTCCATAGATAAGGGTCATACCAAACATAATATTTAGACTCACTCTTTATTTAAGGGTTTGGGCCCTAGTGGAATCTACAGGCAAAACACTATCTACCAAGTAGTTAACTAGATCAGCATACCATGGAAGCTTACCTTGCAGCTGTAGAAGCTGCTCATCAGGGAAATCATCCCGAATAGAAGAGGGGTGAGACGGAAAATGGTTGATGCGACTCAAGTGGTCAGCCACCCAGTTTTGTGCTCCACTTCGGTCTTGAATCTCAACATCGAACTCTTGGAGCAATAGCATCCACCGATGAGTCGTGGCTTAGCATCTGCCTTTTTCAAAAGAAATTTCAAAGCAGCATGGTTAGAGAAAACGACTACTCTACTTGCTAGCAGATATGACCTAAACTTATCAAAAGCAAATACAATAGCCAACAACTCTTTCTCAGTAGTGGTGTAATTAGACTGGGCATGATCCAAAGTCTTGGAGGCATATGCAATGACATGAGATGCTCTATCTACTGCTGTGCCAAGATAGCACCAACTGCATAGTTGGAAGCATCACACATCAACTCAAAGGGGAGGCACCAATCAGGGGGTTGGATTATCGGGGTCCGTAGTCGTGCAACGCTTGAAATGGTCGAAGGCCGCCTTGCAAGCATCATCAAATACAAAGTCAGTGTCCTTATGCAGAAGGTTGGACAAAGGTCGATCAGTCTTGCTGAAATCCCGAATGAAACGCCGATAGAAACCTGCATGACCATGAAAAGAGCGAACTTCCTGCACAGATGTGGGGTAAGGCAAAGCAGTAATTACATCTATCTTAGCAGGGTTTACCTCAATCCCTTTCCAAGACATTGTGTCCCAAGACTATACCCGACTGAACCATAAAGTGACACTTTTCATAATTCAGCACAAGATTAGACTCAATGAACCTATGTAAAACTCTAGACAGATTAGATAAGCATGCATCAAAGTCAGACCCATATACAGTGAAATTATTCATAAAAACCTCCATGCAATCCTCTAGAAACTCAGAGAAAATACTTACCATACAACGCTGAAAAGTGCCAGGTGCATTATAGAGGCCAAAAGGCATCCTTCGGTAAGTATATGTTCAAAAGGGGCATGTGAAGGTCGTCTTCTCCTGATCCTCAGGAGCAATATGGATTTGGAAGTATTCGGAGTAGCCATCTAGGAAGCAGTAATGAGACTTACCAGCCAATCACTCTAACATCTGATCAATGAAAGGTAGAGGGTAATGATCCTTGCGAGTGGCTTGGTTGAGTCAACTATAGTCGATGTAAACTCTCCAACTATTCTAAACTCAAGTAGGAATGAGCTCATTCTCTGATTCGCTACCACAGTAACTATGAATTTCTTAGGAACCACCTGGACCGAGCTAACCTATTGGCTATCAGAAATGGGATAGATGATACCAGCTTGTAAAAGCTTAGTGACCTCCTTCTTCACCACATGAAGGATAAGGGGGTTAAGGTGTCTCTGGGGTTGCCTCACCGGCTTAGAGCCCTCTTCCAAAAGAATTCGATGCATACACATGGAAGGGCTGATGCCAACTATGTCAGCTAATGTCCACCCAATGGCTTTCTTGTTCGCCCTCAGTAAGCTTAGCAGCTTTTCTTCTTGATCAGACATAAGATTATTTGCCACAATGACTAGCAACTGCTTATTCTCCTCTAGAAATGCATACTTCAGATGGTCTGGAAGGGATTTCAACTCTAGTTTAGGCGGTTGCTCAGTGGAGGGAAGAAGCTTGGGTGGTTGTTGCAACAACTCTGATGTCATCACACTAGAAATGCCTGAAACCAGATTCAAAGAAGTAGAAGAACTGTGTCTATACAACTCAATGTTAACATTAGAATTCAGCTCATCAAAATCAGAGTCAGGATGCACATCAGGATTAGGATGAAGCTCAAACTCAGAATCAATATCAGAATCCACAAGTAATGCAGAATCACTAAGCAAGTCAGAATCACCAAATAATGCATCATTAATCTCAGTGCAAATAGGGCCCCATTCATTATCAGCACATGCATAAATGGTAGAATCACTCTCAGATGAAAAGTCAGGATAATCAGCACACCAATCAGCAAGAACATCATCCATAGCATCATCAATAACATCAATGCAGAAAACAGAATGCTCTTCCCTAGGATGTTTCATGGCATCAAAGATATTGAAATTCACAGATATATCACCAAACTCCATGGATAGAGTACCAGAATGCACATCTATCTTAGTCCTAGCTATTTTCATGAAAGGCCTCCCTAGAATGATTGGTGACCTACTACTAGGAGACTCACCCTCCATATCTAAGATGTAAAAATCAGCAGGGAATATCAATTCATTAACTTTGACTAATACATCTTCAACTACACCAGAAGGATGAGCATTACTCCTATTAGCTAACTGAACAACAACACCAGTAGAAAGTAAAGGACCAAGACCAAGAGATTTATAAATAGATGCAGGCATAACATTAATAAAAGCACCTAAATCTAGCATGTAATAATCAAATCTATAGTTACCAATAAGGCAAGGGATAGAAAATGTTCCTGGATCCTTGCACTTGCGAGGCATGGTAGGCTGGATGAGTGCTGATACATTCTGGTTCAAACTCACTCGTTCACTTCCTTTCAATCTCCTCTTGTTGGTACACAACTCCTTCAGAAACTTGGCATATTTAGGAATTTGTTTGACTGCATCTAAGAGAGGAATGTTGATCTCTACTCTTATGAATGTCTTAAGTATATCCTTCTCTTGTGCTTTATCTGCCAACTTCTTGGATTGAGGGGCTCTCTGAGGGAAAGGAAGAGGAATGGGAATGTCTTCCTCTTCACCTTGCTGCATTGCCTTTTTATTTTTAGAGTCAATCTTCACATTTTCTGACTCTTTTTTTGATGTGGAAGTCACATCTGCAGCTGGTTTAGGCTCCTTCAATTGCTTGCCAGATCAAAGGGAGATAACACTCACATTCCCCTTAGGATTAGGAATTGTTTGTGAAGGAAGAGTGTTGGATCCCTGAGGTTGAAGCTGGTTCAATGATGTTGCCAACTGCCCAATCTGTGTTTGTAAACTCTGAATGGAAGTGTCAGTTTGCTATTGGAACTGCATATTGGCTGTGACAAATTGATTCATCATATCTTCAAGTGAGGAACCACCACCACTACTACTACTAGCCTGCTGTTGTGCCGCCTGTGGAGGTGCACATATGGTTGGTCGAGGAGGCGGTGCTGGCAAAGGCAAAGGAGGTGCAGACTGCTGCTGGAAATTCTGTGGTCTGTACTGTCTCTGCTGATAATTCCCAGAATTATGCTGATATTGGTTACTCTAGTTCTGATTCTGGTTCCAACAGAAATTAGGGTGATTTCTCCAACCAGGATTGTAGGTATTGGAGAAGGCATTATTCTGCTGGTATTGTGGCTTTCCTGGAAAAACACCCACTGAAGCTATTGACTAGTCTTGATAAGTAGGATCATGCAAGGTAGGACAAGAGTCAATAGAATGATAAGGGTCAGAACGGAACCCACAGCAGTACCCAATTTAAGGAGGAGAAGATTGTACTGTCTGTGTCACTGCCAACTGCCTCACCAGAGAGGTCAGATCATTAAGTCTATTCTTCAATATATGAGAATCGTATTGACTGGAGGTGCTTGAATCTGGTAAACAGGAGTACTATTGGCCCTGGTGCCAAATTGCTGAGAGTTAGCTGCCATAGTGGATATCAAGTCTCGGGCGTCTTTAGGTGTCTTGTTACTCAGAGCCCCACCACTAGAAGCATCCACCAAACCTTTGTCTACTGGTAGCAGACCGTCATAGAAATAGGTAATCAAGAGTTGCTTAGTGATCTGGTGGTGTGGACAGCTTGCACATAACCTTTTGAACCTCTCCCAGTACTCATGCATAGTCTCCCCATTGGCCTGTTTAATGTTGCCAATTTCCTTCTTGATCGCAGTTGCTCTTGAGGAAGGGAAATATTTCTCCAGAAATAACCTCTGAATATCAGTCCAGCTCCCAATAGATGAGAGCTGAAGGTACAACAACCAGTCCTTGGCTCCACCTTCTAATGAGAAAGGAAAAGCTCTCAGCTTGATATGATCTTCATCAATGGCCTGCGGTTTCATTGTACTGCACACTAGATGGAATTCCTTCAAATGCTTAATGGCACACTCACCTGAAAGACCATGAAACTCAGACAATAAGTGTATTAGACCAGATTTAAGCTCAAAGTTAGCAGGAAGGGCAGGATATTGGATGCACAAAGGTTGATAATTAACATCAGGTGCAGTCAATTCCTTTAAAGTAGGACGATTTTCCTGTTCTTCTGCCATAATTTCAGAGTTGGCAAAATTGCTACTAGAATCAGTGAAAACAACAAGACTATCAGAAGTACTATCAGAAACACAATCAGAAAGATCAACAGAATGGATACAATCAGAATGACCACAACTAGACTCAAGTTCAGTGTCCAGTTCAGTATTAATCCTATGACTTAGCCTAACAACTCTTCTAAGAAGAAGAATTGTTCTTTCTATTTCAGGATCAAATGGCAACAAGTCTTCTGGATTAGTAATACTTCTAGTACTCATGCAACAAAAACACAAGGCAAAATTTGAGATACTCAGAATTACAAAAATGCCACCAGACAATCAGAATTACGAAAATGCTATTGAAAGTGGTAAAAATAGCTAATTACGAAAAGTAGAAAAACACTAAGACAACACAAAAGCAAAATCACAAAAGCAAAAACCTATTTTAGAAATTGACCAAAACAAGTTTAGAAACACTATCAAATGATTTTTTTTGGGTCTCGTTGGGACGTAACGGGTATTTCAGAATTGTATGACTTACTCCGATTGGGCTGATTTTTGGTGAGCTGAAGGAAAACCCTATTTTAAGACAAACATAGTGCCATTAGGAACTATGTGTCCTCAAATTTAAGCCAAATTCCATCGTTTAGACCACTTTTTCAATTTTTTTTTGGTTTACACTAATCTACTGAAACTTAAAACAGCAAAAAGATGGCCTAAATGTTGGAATTTGGGGAAAATAGGTGAGACCACACTTCCAAAAAGGAAGTGAGTCTTGCTTAGAATGCCCAATTCCTTGTGAATAAGACCTGGGTTGAGTGATCTGGGCAGAAAAATTTCTGTCTAGCCACCCGAACCACCTAAACTACCGAAACGATGCTATTTACACTACTATTACTAATCAAACCGATGCAAATTCCCCGGCAGCGATGCCATATTTTGAAAGAGATTTTCCGTGTCTCCCAAAATAACCAAGTTCGAAAATGATTTGCAGAAATAGGGAACCTGGGTCCTTTCCCCAACGAACTTGCGGGTTTGATTGATAGCAACAACCCCAAAAAAAACAATAAAAATGGGGAATTTTTTTTTGATTCAAATAGATTAAAAGCGAAAATAAACTAAAACAGAACAAAATATCGAGAAATAGATTTAGAACGATCAACCCAACATTCAGATTCCAGAGACTTCCATCATTGAACAAAATATGAATGAACTCGCGTTTGGTTCTGGATGAACCGAAATCTCTGGGTTCATCCAGAAAATCCCTCGACTAGATGATCGCCTAGCATCTGTCCGAACAGTGGCGTCTCACTATGCGATCGCATAGCAACACTGAATCCTAGTTCGAACTCAATCCTTGGGATGAACCAAACCGAATATTAAATCTAATATTGGAACTATTTCCAGAAATTGAATCCGATAATATGGAAATAGAAACGAGTGAAGTTACCGATTAAGAACAAGCTCTCTAGACAAATCATGGAATCCTCAACGTTGGGTTAATCACAGAAGTTTAGCCGAGCATGGCTGGAAAAAAATGAAGAACAGACGAAGAACATTTGAGAGAATTTCAAAACTTCTATTTTGATCCACAAAATAATAAAAACGTGAATGCATAGATGTTGTAGCCACCATCTAACTTAAAGTTAACCTAAAATGGAAATGGGCTTCAATGGTTCAGCCCGAAACGGAAATAAAATAAAAGTGGGCTTTAATTACAAAATTTGAGCCCAAAGAAAATCCAGAAATATACATCTGACTTTGGCTCCAAAATCGACCGCCCTCTTGTCCGAATTTGCCCTTCATGTCTGCATAACAATTGTAGCTCTCTGAATCATCTAAAATATGAAACAAAAATTAGGCAAATCCGATGTCTAGTTTAAGAGTTATGGTAAAAATAGTGAAGCAATATAAAACTGGAATTTTATTATTAAAAATGGCTAAAACATAATAAAAGTCCCAACGCCCAAATAAGTATAAAAGCCATTATTTATTAACTAAAGAGTCCTAAATTATTAATCAAGAGATAAAAAGAAGTGTATGAAATATTAAATTATCAAGTACTGACTCTAAATTCTTCCATGGGTACTCATAAATTTGAGTTCTTATTTTGGTTCATCGGCCTATAAAGTTATTTTTTGAAGCAATAATTGATGATATTTTCTTTAAGCTCGGGATTGCCTTGAGGGTCTTGTGTTCTTGTCCTATGATACCATCCTTTGGAGCTTAATAAAGGTAAGCTAAGTTGGATGTGTAGGAATAGGAATTTTGTTGGATTAAGATTGTTCACCTCAATATTGAAACTTAGAAAGGTGAAGGTATGGATATAGTTTGAACATATATATTATGGTGGTGAAGTTTGAATTAATAAATAGAATCTTTTAGCATGTATAAAAAGAGATGAAGTAAAAGATGTTGTTTCATGTTTGAAATATTGAGTCTTATAGCTAAATGCGACAATATTCATTGACTGATTGAACTTCTGAGTATACTCTTGATGAAACGGACTAGAGCTCAAGCTTTCCTTTCTCTTTTAAATTGAGGGTTGAGATGTTGTGTTTAGGTTGTTAAAGATCCTTATGTAAGTTTTTTAAGAAGTGGGAACTTGTGCAATATCTCTCTCCCCAATTCATATTTAATTCGTTAGGAATGGTTCTTGTTTGTAGATCTTTATTCTGTTAGTTGCAACGTTTCTCCCAAGTGGGTGAATTGGGTAATATTAAAAAAAATTAAAACTTAAGATAATAAAAAAATAATTCAAAGAGCAAAAGTTAGAAAAATATCACCGAAGTGTGTACAATGGATTATACTAGTTTGGCTTTAACTTTCTGAACTACGTCTAGTCCCCAGAGCATCTTTGACATTTTCATTATTGTTCCAAGATTCCATGGGTTCTCGGCATCATAGTACAAAAGTAATCCTCAACCATAGGACTCATTCCCCTTACATGCTGTAATTCAACAACCACACTTAATGTCCCACTACCTTGAGATTTTATGAAGATTGAAATTGTTTGTATATGACTCTCTCAAAGAGTAGATATGTAATCACGAAGAATAATAAATATTAGAAGATATTACAAAGAAAGTATATGAACATTAAATGAGCAAAAGATTGATCGTAGGCTTGGTTGGTTTCTCTGTATTGAATGCTTTAGCTATTTATAGGCAAATGCCATTAATGACCGTTGTGAGCATTCAAACTATCTGTTACAGACAGATTGGAGTCATTGGAAGAATCAAGGTTTATTTGTTGGAAGAATTCAAGGTTTTGTCGCTTTGTTTTCGTCATCGATGCAGTTAAAGCTTTAAGGTTTAGTTACTTTCATCTTCACCGTGATAAACGCTTCATACAAAATCTACTCTGCGATTGCTTTTGTGCGCTCTGTTTTTTTTCTTTGTGCATTTAATGCTCGACACGGAAATTGCTTTCGAGATTTTGAACTTAATTCATGATCTTCATGTTAGGATTCAAACACGCAGCGGAAGAAATTTTTCAAAATAAATTTTGAATCCAAATGGAGGACTATCAATGGCGTTTAAATTAGAGTAGTCGAATCATACCTTTCATATGAGTCTTGTTTGATCACTGGGAGTCAACTAAACGAACCAGCTTCCTTTACCGATATCCACATGGACAGAACTCCAACACAGGCAGCGTGCTAGCGCCTCTAACATTTTTCTCTGTATATTTTCTAGGGTTTTCTCTTACGGGCAATCTAATATGACTTGTTCATTATCTTATAGGGTTTTCAAACCCTAATGGACGAATTAAATATTCAAAATTAATCTTAATTAATTTTGAAATTTGAATTGATTAAAATAATATTAATTAAATTTGTCCAATAGATCTAATCTAATCTATTTATTTAATTCGAATTAAAAGCCATTTGATTTAATTTATCTTCATAAATTAAATTTGAGATATGATATCTATCTTCAAAAATTAAATTTGAGATATGATATCTCAATTCAAATTAAATCTGAGATACGATATCTATCTTCAAAAATTAAATCGAAATACGATATCTCTATTAGTTTTTGTTATTTAATTTATAAAATAAATTAAATAAAAAAAACTACATAATAATATTATTATCTATATAAATAATAATAATATTATTTTCGAATTTATATATATATATATATATATCCATTCTCCCTAGATTAAACGTTGTATTCATTAGATCTTAGACATATCTTAGATTTAATGAATCTAGACATTATAGCTCGTGTTAGACTATTCTTGTGTGTGACCCTCTAGGCCCACATGAAATTGGTAGTAGGCCAACACTGTACTAGCCCACAAGTCGCAAGCAGCCTTTAGCAAGACATTACGACTACCCAATTCATATGAGGATCGATGATACGATGCAACCTATCATACAACCATGCTAAGTCCCTTTTTATCACATGATAATTTGGTCAAGGATGAAGCATGGATAGTGTCATCCCCCTGTTCTTGACAATTACTTTCTCGATTCTTGAGTATGTTAGTTCTCAATGTGTTTTGATGATTAACAACAATTGTAAACATGTGTTGAAGTTTTTGCAAAATCTGTCTAAAACCATTTATCGTTGTTTACTCGAGTAAAGGAATGCTTACTTGAGTATAGGACTGTTAAAGGATTGCCCAATTGGATTTTACACGTCAATACTGCAGTATGGATAGTCATACTCGAGTATTGACGTCTCAGAGAGCAATCGAGTTTTTGACAGAAGGTGCTTACTTGAGTATAGGTTTGCATACTAAAGTATAGGCCATCCAGAGAGCAACCAAACTTTTCAAGTTAAGTCAATCTTACACGCAAAGTATAGATCGCTATACTCGAGTATTGGACTTACCGAGAGCAAATGAACTTTTGAACTTAAGTGTATACTCGAGTAGACACTTGCATACTCGAGTAAAGGGTCTTACTGAGAGAGCTCCCAAGTTTTTCTAATTCATGCATACTCGAGTAAAGGTTTTCATACTCGAGTAATGAGCTCTTAAACCGATTTTCAAATTGACTCATGTTCTTGCATACTCCGTATGAATTTGTTTACTCCAAGATAGACATGGAATGACTTCACACTTTTTCGAAAAAGAGTTGCATACTCAAGTAAGGATATGCATACTCGAGTATGAGACCATACGAGAGAAGTCATCATTTTGGCTTGAACTTGCTTACTCCAGTATACAAATGTATACTGCAGTATAGAGACATTTTTCACTTAAAATTTTCAAGCAAATAGTTACTTACTCGAGTACACCAATAGCTTACTCGAGTAAAGCCTTTGGTTTCAAAAGTTCAAGTCTCGAAGGTTTGTCTCTCGGAAGTTGCTTACTCGAGTATCCTTTTGATACCGCAAGAAAGACTCTCTCACACAGTGACTTACTCGAGTAACGATGAACTTACTCGAGTACCCAACGCTGAAACCAATTTTTGAATTATACGAATTTGCAAATCACTCTTGTTTGTTCTAATTGCTTTCATGAATCATTCACTTATAAACCCAACTATGTTTAACAAGTTTCTGAGTGAATTTCGAGTTAGCGAGATGAAGATTATTGAAGGTCAAAGCCATAAAGTAAAAGTGTACGGTGCATTTAATGCACTTCGCAAATCAACCTTCTTTTGGATAATCCACCCGAGCACGCATTCTCAACGGTCAAGAATGCTTTCTTCATCAAGTAAACTCTTCTCCAACGGACAAATCCTCGAGTTCCACATCGATCATATTAGCACCTGGATTAGTTGGAGTTTAGAGAGAGAAGATGACCAGACCTTAAGCTAATCACCTACAACGGTTGAATTCATCAAGCAACGATCATTTAATGTTCTCTACCTATAAATAGAGTGCATTAACTTCTTCTCAAGCTGATACAACTACGAGAGCGAAAATTTATTGATTGCCATTTATTGTGTTCGCTTTCACCGTATTGTATCAATCGATACTTGTACTTCGTGTTCATTTTATATCGCTTCGTGAGAGAGTTCTATGTAAATCATTTATTGATTGAGATAACCACAAGTCGGGGGACTTGGTGGTTGGGTGTATTGATTGCAACTTGTAAGGGGGAGTGAGTTCTAGAGAGAGAACTACTCTTGAGTATAGAGTGTGTAATCGGTTTGTGAGTATAGTGGATTGAAAATCCCAAGTGTGGCTTGGGGATTTGGATGTAGGTCAAGGATAAGACCAAACCAGGATAATTTCTCTTGTGCAAGCTTTCCTTCCCTTCCTCCTCTATTATAATCTATTTTTACTTGGTCAAAACAGAGCACTTTCAGAAAAGTTTTTAAAATACCCAATTCACCCCCCTCTTGGGTATATAGCTCCATTTACAGAGTAGTCTAACAATTAAAGTGAAAACTCCTTTCCATCGTAGTATGATCATACTTTTCTCAAACTTGCTCATCAAGGGGCCTAGTAATATCTCTCTACAAATGTGAGGGACAAATCTTATATTGACCATTCACATTCCTCTGCATGAAAACCACTAATCCGATCGAAGCCTTTATCATCACTTGGTCAAAGGTGACTTTTGACTAGGTCAAAGATTAGCGACTCTCATGTAGGAATCCATGATGATCTCAGGTTAAAGGGTATTGTGACGTGGTTATACATGAGATAAGCTTATGACTTAATCCATGCAGCTTTCTCATAATGGGTCGGTCCAGCACCTTGTACTCTTACAAGTGCCTAAGACTTTGATTCGTATCTCCATAGCTCATTAAAGTCATATTGGTCTTATTTCATCTTTGCTCCTGCATAGATGACTAACCAGGAACATTTAGGACAATCTTTATGATACATTCAAGGATACAGTCATCATAATAAACATGCAAATGATATGATAACAAAATACAGAAGTACTTTAAATAACAATAACATTTAAAGTATAATGGTTCGCCCCTAAGGCATAATTTCCAACACTTAAGTGTCTCAAACTT
This sequence comes from Acacia acuminata, assembly GCA_019022655.1. Taxonomy (NCBI): domain Eukaryota; kingdom Viridiplantae; phylum Streptophyta; class Magnoliopsida; order Fabales; family Fabaceae; genus Acacia; species Acacia acuminata. Next base: position 369,734 of record JAFJYI010000187.1, read on the forward strand.
ATACACAAACAAGATTAGAAGCATTGAGAAGTAGTATGAGTAGTAATCAAGTATAGACAAATGTTAATCACAATATTTGAAATCTTGAAGACGTTGTGAAATGAAATAAGAACAGTCACTTGAGTGTGATTCCAGAATAACTCAAGTGTGTGTCCATCACTCGAGTGCTTTTGCAATTCAACTCGAGTGTTGATGAACTTTGTCTCTGGTAGTGAAGTGTTAAAAGAGAAGATAACTCGAGTGGATGAAAACTTGACTCGAGTGTTGTTTGAAAAAATGACTTCAACTCTACCAGTTACTTGAGTGCTTTTGCAAGTTGGCTTGTGTCACTTGAGTGAATATGAGGACCACTCAAGTAGACTTCAAATGAGAAGTCCATTACTCTTGGTTCATCAGTGAGCTACTTGCACTAAATTTTCAAGTTGATGGTCATCACTCAAGTCGCATCACAAGCACTCGAGTAAAATTGGTTATTACTTGAATAACCATCTCGAGTGACTTTCGATAACTCATGAGTGCTCACCATTACTCGAGTGAGCTTTAGTTTAACTTTCGGGAAGTGTGTGGTGACTTGCAAAATTTTAGCGAGTGATCACCAAGTACTCGAGTGATCACTTATCTACTTGAGTTCTTTGAGCTTATCACTCTAGTGATCTGCCATAACTCATCACTTTGAGCTTATCAAGCTTGGTTTTTGTCATCTTACTTTCCAAACAAGAATCACAAGGCCTATAGGATAACAAAATCCATGGAATCTAGATAACCATTATGATGAAGCCTAGGCTTCTCATCTCATTAACGTGTCCCAATCTACAGTGCCAAAGATAGGATCGATTATCCAACCTCGATTTCTTAACTTGAATGCTAAGAAGTTAGCTATTCTTAGGATTCCTTAATACTAAAGTTAGAAGTATCACCATGCTTCTTTCCTTTGAGAGTTGCAAGGTATAATGGGCAGTTTCTCTTCCAATGTCCTTCCTTCTGACAATGGAAGCATACAACAATAGTAGTCTCCTTAGACTTTTCTTTTTCTTTCCCCTTTCTTTTCTTCTTCTTGGGCTTGACCTTGTCTGTCTCCATGGACTTGCCCTTTCCCTTACCCTTAGATTGCCAACCAATTAGAAGAGATTAGGTCATGCTTTTCTTAACAACACCCTCATCAGTGGTCTACAGACTCAACAATTTTGTGAGTGTTGACTCCATCTTATTCCTATAATAATTGGCCACAAAGCCACTAAACGAATGTGGTAAGGACTGCAAGACCAAGTCAATACTTATCTCATGCTTTATAATAAAGCCCAATGAAAAGATAAGTCTTAGCTGAGCTAGAGAGCAGTACCATGTAGAAGGGATTTAAGAACCACCAATAATGGGAGGTAATGAAACGTTCGTGAGGGTTCCTTTTGGTCTCATCTTAAATAACTAACTAACTATCACATAGTTAATTTCTAACGCTATAAGGTGAAAGTGGAGCTATATACCCAAGAGGGGGGTGAATTGGGTATTTTAAAAACTTTTTGTAAGTTGCCTGTTTTTAGACAACAAAAATAGAGATGAACGAGTAAAGGGAAGAACAGCTGAACACGAGATTTATACCGGTTCGGTCTTAACAACTTGACCTACATCCAAAGGTCCCGGACTCTGCGGGATTTTCCACTATCACAAAGATTACACACTCGTACTCAAAGAATAGTTTTCTCTCTAGAACTCACTCCCCTTACAAGTTGTAATCAATAAACTCCCAAATCACCAAGTCCCTTGACTTGTGATTCTTTTCAATAAATGATTTAGATAAAAACTCTCTCTAAGAGTGGATAATAATAAACACTTGAAGCTTATAATGTCAAAAGATAGAATACAAGTGAAACCGAAAGGTAGTTGAGAAACTTGAATGCTTGTGCGTTTTCAGTTGTTGTAGTTTTGGGAAGACTTGAATGCAGTCCTATTTATACTCGAGAGATCATTAAATGACCGTTGCTATCCCAACAGATCCGTTGGAGAAATTACGCCAAGGTTAGGAAGTGGATTTTGGCTTCTTCTCTCTCTAATCTCGGCTTAATCCAGCTGGCCAAGTAGTCTGTGTTGACCTTCTGCAAATTAATCTGTTGGAAACATAGTTGCTTGTTGTAGAAAACATTCTTTAATGCTTTGCAGCCGTGTGCAGATGGATTAGCCAAAGTAATGCAACTCTACGAACGGTGCATTTAATGTTCGAACCACTTTTTGCTTTTTGCTTTATCACTCCAAAATCATTCTCTAAATCACCGAGACTCACTAATAAGGTCATTAAACATAGCTAGGTATAGAGAGAATATTCTGGAAAGTATTAAGATCAAACAAGAATACTTTGTAAAATCGTAGAAATCGAATTTCAAAATCGAGTTAGAAACTCGAGTTTGTTCATCAAAACTCGAGTTTGCAACTGTGCACTTAAGTCTAAACTCGAGTTTCAAAACCTAAACTCGAGTTTTCATCTTCAGAAGAGCAAATTCGTGTTTTGAGCTTTTGGACCAAAGTTTAAGTGAATCTCAAAACTCGAGTTTCCAAAACCAAACTCGAGTTTTGATTTGTTAATGAAAATAATATGTTGTAGTCCAAAACTACAAAACTTGAGTTTGAAAACAAAACTTGAGTTTTCAAACATTTAGTAAAAAGTTGTTGTTCTGTTTGAACGAAACTCGAGTTTTGAAATCAAAACTCGGGTTTTCATATAATCATGAAAACTTTGAAAACTTGTAATGCTCTCGGGTTGGCCAAAACTCGAGTTTTGAATTCAAAACTCGAGTTTTCACTTTACTCGTGAAAACGAGAATAAATCAAATTCGATGTTAAGGCGCGAGACTCGAGTTTGAAAATTTAAAAGTCTTTGTTTTGTCAAAACTCGAGTTTTACACGCTAAACTCAAGTTTTGACTTGAGTGAAGAACTAGGTACTCTCTCGTAGGTCACAAAACTCGAGTTTTCTTCTCAAAACTCAAGTTTTGCTCGATCATTGAAATCAAGCTTTTCTCTCGCCAAGATCAAAACTCGTGTTTTAAAAAACAAAACTCGAGTTTTGTCTTGACAAGATAAGTTTTTCAACTTACTAAGACAAAACTCCTAGCTTGTTTACAATTGTCACTCATCATCAAAACACATAAAGAACTAACATAAGAGATTTTATCTTACATACATAATTAGACATACAACTAACCATCACATAGTTAATTTCGTACGGCTTGTCTTATCATGCATACTAGTCATAGAGTGATCGTGTTTTCTAATAACATGCATACTAGTTATAATTTCAAAAATTAAAACCACGCATATTAAAAACTTCAAATATAATATGGATGATCATGGTGCCTTTCGATTTTCCATCCAAAACATCTTCCGCCTTAGATTATCAAGAACTTCAAATCTGCCCCGGTTCTATCATCACAGCTGAATGCATCTCTTGGTATAGCCTTTGTTAGTTCTCTATGTATTTTGATGATAACTGTCAATTGTAAACTTAAATGTAGTTAATGTTTAAGTTAAAAATGTTTAAAACTTGTTCAAACTTAACTAGAAACTTACTTGTCAAGAATAAACTCGAGTTTAGAGTTGCCAAACTCGAGTTAATACTAGATAGAGAGTTATTCAAGTCATTTGAACTTAACTTAACTTGAGTGTCTAAATGGAAACTTGAGCTTGAGCTTGGCCGAGAGTTTTTCAAAGCTTTTAATTTTAAAGTAAATCGAGCTAGTCATGGTCAAACTCGAGTTAGTGCTTGGCCGAGAACTTTCAAAGTTTTTAATATTAAAATGACTCGAGCCAGTCTTAACTAAACTCGAGTTAGAGCAACGCCAAGAGTTTTCCTAAGTATTTGAACTTAAAGTGACTTGAGCCTGTTGTTGAAAACTCCAGTCAGCTTTTGTGGAATTAAACTTATTTTCATATTAAAGAAGTCTTAAACTCAAGTTAGTCACTTAATGACCTGAGTTATCGCAATCTTAAAACGCTTTCAAAAGGCTATTGCGAAATTCATTTCAAGAGAAGATCTTGACTTGAGTGAACTTTGATAAACTTGAGTCATGCACTTGAGTGAAACTTTTTAGACTCGAGTTTCAATCATACATAGACATCTTCACTTTAACTTCAGATCTATTTTCAAAGAAGATGATCATGTGACTTGAGCCTCAAATGTTAGACTTGAGTCATGCACTCCAGTTTACTTGAACAAACTCGAGTGTAAAGCATCTCTGTTTTACAATCACCATGTCAGGATTTGCGAAATCTTCATGTATGATTTGTATACTTCATATCATTTATCATTACTATTCCTAACTATGTTTAATTGATTTGTTAGTGAGTTTCGGATTATCAAACGGATGTTAGACTAAAGATTAAGCATAAAGCAAATGATGATGTCGAGTATTAAATCTTTGGGTTCGAGAAAACTAAGAACAAATTTGGCAACTCATTCTCTCGCACATTCCAAAGGTTTTAATGTTTTCTTTCCTCATCTGGATGCCAGATTATCCAACGGATTTATTTCAAGGAAAGTCAACAAAGAAAGTCTGAGCATCTAGATTAAATCAAGTGACTAAGTAAATGCACCTGGTTCAACCTAACAGCTCTTTTGATGCTTCCAACGATTGTATCAAGATTTCCAACGGTCATTAAATGCTCCAAACATATGTAAGCTGAAGCATTCAATTCTCAACAACCAAGAGAGAAAAAAAATGCAAAAACGACTAACTTGCATTTACTGTTCCACTTTCAAGTGTAATATCTTCTAATATATATATATATATATATATATATATATATATATATATATATTCTTCGGTGTTTATCAATATGCTCTTTTAGAGAGTTTTGTACTGAATCATTATTCTTGTAAGAATCTCAAAGTTGTGGGACTTTGAGGCCGGGTTATCGGTTTACAACTTGTAAGGGGGAGTGTATTCTAGTGAGAGGATAACTTTTGAGTACTGAGAGTGTGTAAGCGATTGAAGTGTTAGTGAAAATCCCTAGAGAGTCGGGGATTTGGATGTAGGTCAAGAGTTGAGACCTAACCACTATAAGTCCTTGTGTTCATCTTCTTCTATCCTCTCTCTGTTAATCTCTGTTTTGTCGTGAAAATCTATGTTTATCAAAAAGACTTTTAAAATCCCCAATTCACCTTCCTCTTGTGATATTTTGCAATTTACATTTGGTATTAGAGCAAGGTTTTTTCAAAAGAGCTTAACATCTTGAGAAGAATCGATATGGATGGAAGAATACTAGATGGTGCCTCTATCAACGACCCCCTAGTTTCAATGGCGAACACTATTCCTTCTGGAAAGCCAAATTCAAATCTTTGTTTTGGCTACTGTGAATGGCTTATGGAGAGTGTTCGAGAGAGGAGATTATGCTCCAGCTCTTTGTAGAAGATGGTGTTACAACTCCTAAGCAAGAAGAAGAATATCATGAGAATGACAGAAGACAAGTCACTCTCAACAGCAAAGCAATCCTCATGATTCAAAGTGCTCTAAGTCAGAAAGAGTATTTTTTGTATCTGCACTTTGTCATCTACTAAAGCTATGTGGGATGCTCTTGAGATTACCCATGAGGGGACAATTGGAATGAAATAAAATCGTGTAAATACCCTAATGACTGAATATGACCTACTTCGTATGAAGTCTGGGGAATCCATTGGCGAATTCCAACTCAGATTCACTCATCTGATCAACCAACTTGTTCTATTGGGCAAAGAATATGATCAACCTGTCCAAGTGAGAAAAATTCTAAATATCCTCAACAAGGAGTAGGAAGCTAAAGTCATTGCAATCAAAGAGGCTCGTGGAGAGTCAATGGTATAGTGGCAGCTCTCTTTGGTAGCTTGTACGAATATGAAGGCAAACTCAAGTTCGAGAAAAGGACTTGATGAGATTGGCGACAAAAATAAGGGAATTGCCCTTAAAACTATCAAGGAAGACAAGGAATTAGATGATGATGATAAAGACGATGATGAAGAGGTTGGGATGATGATCTGGAGATTTAGAGATTCTACAAGAAAGATCAAGATTACGAAAGTTTCACAAGGGTAGTACTAGCAATGAGCCGAAGAAGCCAATTATATGCTATGAATGTAAGAAGCCAGGCCACATCAAGTCTGATTGTTCCCAGTTGAAGAACAAAGAGCAAGAAAAGAAGATATTTAATAAGTTCAAGAAGAAAGCTTATGTTTATGCTATATGGGGAGATAGCTCATCGATAAAGATGAAGCTAATGAAGAAGAAAGAGCCAACATCTGTCTTGTGGCTCAAGAAGAAGAATCGAAGAGAATGAAGAGGTAAACGACTTTGATCCACCTTTTGATGAATTGTTATATGAATATAACTCTCTCCATACTGAATTTTAAAAGATTGCAAAAGAACTTATTGCTTCATGAAAGAGATTTGTCGTGTCTCCCAAAATAACCAAGTTCAAAAACGATTTTGCGTAGTAGGAACCCGGGTCATTTCCCCGATGAATTCGTTAGCGGGTTTGATTGATGACAACAATGAAAGCGAGAAACAATAAAAATGGGGGTTTTGTTGATTCAAACAGATTAAAAACAAAAGTAAATAGACACGAACGAAATATGCGAAAGCAGTTAAAAATGATCAACCCAACATTCGGATTCGAGAGACTTCCATCATTGAACAAAATATGAACGAACTCGCATTTGGTTGGATGAACCGAAATCTCTCGCATTCTTTAGAAAATCCCTCGACCAGACGATCACCTAGAATATGTCCGAACAGTTGCGTCCCACTATGCAATCGACTGACAAAATTTTAAACCTAGTTCGAACTCAAGTCCTTGGGATGAACCAAACCGAATATTAAATCTAATATTCGAACTATTTTCATAAATCAAATCCAATAAGATGAAAAAAGAAACGAGTAATGTTACCGATTAAGCACGAGCTCTCTAGAAGAATCATGGAATCCTCATCGTTGGGTTAATCACATGAAGTTTAGCCGAGCATGGTGGAAAAAATGAAGAAACAGACGAAGAACGCGAAGAACATTTGAGAGAATTTCAAAACTTCTATTTTGATCCACCAAATAACAAAAATGTGAATCAATGAATGTTTGTGGCTGCCATATAACTTAAAGTTAACCTAAAATGGAAATGGGTTCTAATGGTTCAGCCCAAAATGAAAATAAAATAAAAGTGGGCTTTAGTTACAAAATTCGAGCCCAAATAAAATCCAGAAATATTCATCTGACTTCGGCTCCAAAATCGACCGTCCTCTTGTCCGAATTTGCCCTTCATGTATTCATAACAACTGCAGCTCTCTGAATCATCCGAAATATGAAACAAAAATGAGGCAAATCCGATGTCTGATTCAAGAGTTATAGTGAAAATAGTGAAGCAATGTAAAATTGGAATTTTATTATGAAAAATGGCTAAAATATAATCAAAGGCTCAAAGCCCAAATAAGTATAAAAGCCATTATTTATTAGCGAAAGAGTCCTAAATTATTAATCAAGAGACAAAAAGTAGTGTATGAAATATTCAATTATCACTTCATAGAGAAAAATAAAAACTCTTGAAGAACAAGTTCAAAGTACTTCTTCTCCTCCGCTTGTGAAAATGTTTGAAATGAATTGTGAAAAAGTTTCAGAATAGGTTTGTGACAATTGCTGTGTTTTAGAGAAAAGAAATGCATATCTTACTAAAACACTTGAGAGGTTCACTCAAGGTAGTGAAATGCTCAATGTCATTTTGAAACAACAAAGGTTTACAAATGACAAGTCAGGAATTGGTTATAAACCCGATTTTGATAAGAAGAAAGGCAAAAAGAAATCGGAGAAAGGAATTATTTGAACTACTTTCAAAAATTAATTCATTCTTGAACCATTTTGCTCATTGCAATTATTAGAATCGTAAAGGGCATACTACTTCTTCCTGTTTGCATAAAAAAAGGGAAAATTATGTGCAAGTCCCAAGGACTAGAAATAATTACAATTGGGTCCCTTAAAATCACCAAGTGACACAGAAGTCCCTAGGGACTTTTTTGATATTATTTGTGTGGAAATAAAATCCAGGTTTTTAAATTTTGTTGTAAATATGGTATTTCTGTTGTAAATATGGCTTTTTCTGTTGTAAATTGCCATATTTTTAATTTTGTTGTAAATATGGCACTTCCTGTTATAAGTGTAGCTTTTTCTGTTGTCAATGTCCTCTATACATTTAGGGAGTTGAGTTTGAAACAAAATCCAGGTGTTTAAATGTTATTGTAAATATGGTACTTTCTGTTGTAAATGGTTAGGTTTTTAAATGTTATTGTAAATATAACACTTTCTATTGTAAATATGGCATTTCCTATTGTTAATACAAATAATATTAAAAAAATCCCTAGGGACTTCTGTGTAATTTGGTGATTTTAAGGGACGTAATTGTAATTATTTCTGGTCCTTAGGACCTGCACATAATTTTCCCAAAAAAGAAAGAAGGAGTAAACCTGTAGGTAACTATACATGGGTGCCTAAGAGATCTTACAAGGTTCCTAAGATACAAACCCAAGAAAAGATGGGTACCTAAGACTTGACCTTTTGTATCTTGCAAGTTTGTCTAAAAGCATCAAAATCTAACAAGTGGTACATTGATAGTGGATTCTCTAGACACATAACGAGAGATCAATCCAAGTTTGCTACAATCAAGCCTAACAATGGTGGCAAGATGACCTTTGGTGGAAATCAATCCATAAGGATTCTTTGGGATTGGTGAAGTTGGAAGCAATGATGGACCACAAATCAAAGATGTTTACCTTGTAAAAGGCCTATGTCATAACCTCCTTAGTGTGAGCCAAAGCACAAACAAAGGTAACTTAGTTATCTTTGATTTGAGGAATGCGATTGTGAGCAAGGATGATCTATCCTTGGATAACATCAAGTCCAAAGCCTTATTTAGAGCTACTAGAGAAGGTAATTGTTATACCCTCAATCTTCCTAGTAATGGCTCTATTTCTAAAAATTATTTTATTAGTAACTTGGATGAGAGTTGGTGTGGCATAAGCGTTTAGCTCATGTCAATATGTTCCAACTTGACAAGTTGTTGAAAAAGGATTTGGTTATTGGTTTACCAAAACTTTGTTTTAAAAATGACATGATTTGTGACTATTGTCAAAGAGGTAAATAAACTAAATCATCTTTCAAATCAAAAAGTGAAATTTTAACTAGTAGACCTCTCCAACTTCTTCATATGGATTTAGTTGGACCATCTAGAGTGAAAAACCTTGGTAGTAATTTATATACTTTGGTCATAGTTGATGATTTCTCTAGATTTGCTTGGACTATATTTTTATCTTCTAAAGATGAAACATTTGATCGTTTATTACCTTTGTCAAGAAGGTCGAATGAGAAAGGTTTTCTATTGCGGGAATTTGTCGATCATGGTGGTGAGTTCGAAAATCATGCTTTTGGAGAATTCTGTGATGATATGGGAATTGATCACAATTTCTTAGCCCTAAGGACTCCTCAACAAAATGGTGTTGTAGAGAGAAAGAATTGAGTCCTCATTGAGATGGCAAGAGATATGTTGAACGAGAACCAAACCTCCCAAGTGTTTTAGGCAGATGCAATGAGTACCACTTGCTACATCTCAAATCGGGCATACATCCAGAAGCAGCTTGATAAGACTCTTTATGAGCTGTACAAAAAAGAAGAAAGCCCAACCTTGTACACTTGCACATTTTTGGCTACAAATATTTGAGCACAATAATGGCAAGGAGAACTTATGAAAGTTTGATCCTAAGTCAGATGAAGGTATATTTCTTGGCTATTCTAATAGGAGTAAAGCTTATAGAATATTTAATAATTGTACTTTTGTTGTAAAAGAGTCGATGCATGTTGTATTCTGCAAAAAAAAATAGAGGAATGGACTTATCAAACTTGGCCAAGAAATACAACATGGGATGGACCAATGCAATAAAGCTAATACTCCAATGAGTTCAACCACTTCTTTGGATCTTGATGAGGATGGCGAGAACTTCAACATTACAAGATATAGATGAATGACTAAATCATTGCTCTATCAGCGCAAGTCAAGCCCGGACATCCAGTTCAATGTGTGATTATGTGCAAGATATTAGTCTACCCCAAAGGAGTCTCATGCTGAACATGTGAAGAGGATATTTAGATATCTTGCAGACACAGAAACTCTTGGATTATGGTTTCCCAAAGGTCAATATGAATATCTTGTGGCGTATTCGGATTCAGACCATGCCGAATGTAAGACTGATCGGAAGAGCACAAGTGGCCAATGTGAGTTTCTTGGTGGTTCACTTGTGTCTTTGTTTAGCAAGAAGAAAAGTACGGTCTCATTATCATCAATCTGAAGCTGAATACATTCTTTGTATCAAGTGTTGTGCTTAAGTTTGATGGCTCAAGCAACAACTTCAAGATTTGGGAATCCATCTCAAGGAGATGCCAATTCTGTGTGAAAACACTAGCACAATCAGCTTGGCAAAGAATCCTATTCAACATACAAGAACCAAGCATATTGATGTTAGACATCACTTCATCAGAGATCATGTTAGAAGAAGGATGTCAAAGTGTTGTTCATTCCTACTCATCTCCAACTTGTTGATATCTCAACAAAGCCATTAACAAAGGAACAATTTACATTTGTTAGAAGAGAATTGGGAATGGTAAATCCCAATGAGTTGTAAGTAATCTTTACTTAATGTTAGTTATGTTTTTGATGATCAATAGATACTAACTTAAGCATCAGAGTGTTTAGTTGTAACTGTTGCAGGATATTTGTTGTACCTGTCATATTGCTAAAGTTTGCTGTCAAAATAAGCAAACTTGAGTTTGTATGCCTCAAACTCGAGTCAACTAAGGGCAGAGAGCAAAGTCTAAGTTTTGGAGAAAACCAAAATCTAAGTTTTAGATAAGGGACCAAGGGGAGTTGGTTTCACAAGATATTTTGGACAAACTTCTTCACAATATTCTGGACAAAATGAACCTAGTAGAGAGCTTGTGGCCAAGGTTTAAGAGAAAGTTTGTCAATCAATTCAGGAGGAAGTCTGAGAAGAGCTCGAGGTGCAAATTTGCCTATTACTTCAAGAAAAGCATTTGGAATAGCTACGTGGTGAGATGAGATCGATGGTGATGTCTAACATTCAAGTCAGGATGGGTCAATTGGAACATAGATCTTAGGTTTGTAAATAAATTTTAATTAAGATAACATTAAGTTTTGCCTTAAGTTAGTCTAATTATTTCTTTCATTTCTCTTGCCTAGGAATTCCCCACATTTCCTAGTACTAAAGGAAGTTACAATCCCCTAAAGTTAGGACATGGCAACCCTACTCCTCTACTAGAGGTTGGAGAACCTTGCTCTCTTTTGTTGGATGTCCAGTTGCTGTGTGTTGTTGCTAATGCTATTCTATACACGCATGCTACCACTTATCATCATAAGAAAATATGGGACGATAAATATAGGGTCAATATTACAAATGTTTGATAGGGGAGGAAGGTGTAGACATCTCGTTCCTTGATGACGAGGTTGCCAAACTAGGTTAGGCAATAGGATCTTTCATCCTTCGGCCTCAACATCTGTTAGATGGTGTTAACACCTCCAATGGTAGGAAATACCTTACTATAAATTACTTGAATTTTCTTTGATGTGTATTTATAATATTTAATTTATGTGTTGCTAGGATCACAAACAAGTGGAAAGGTTTCATTTTTTGGCACAACTCCAAAATATTCACACAAAAATTAACAAGGTTGACTTGCATATGCCATGTGGGATTGTAGGTAATATGATCTTCTATTCCTACGCGAGTTGATAGCAAAGATATTAGAGAGTTATTATCTTTAAAGGAGATAGACATTGGATGGGTTACATTTTCAATCAAGTGAGTTATTTTTTATTTTTAACTTTAATTAATGCATTGATTTCTAGGATTCTATATTAAAGAAGTCATTTGTCATTTTAATTCTATGGTAGCTGCTTCCATAAAATTTGTGTTGAAATGGAGAGAAACACTTCATATGGATTCTTATGTCTGGGCATTTGGCAAGCCGTTAGAACAAGTTGGAAGAGAGGATGTGCTATGTGGGCTATAAAATCAAAAAGACTCAGTTGTCCTATTATCTAGCACCAATTGTTGAAAGGCAAGTAACTTTATTTTATCTATTTAAGGCATACTCAGTTTGTTAAGTTAACAAGTATAATGTTATCTAACCTCATTTTAATATATCTATGCTATCATCATAAACGTAAGAAAATCTTTCAAAAGGCGCGTGAGAATCAATTTTAAATGGTAAATATATAAAGGCCTAAACTTTGTAGCCATTTTACAAGAAATCGCTACACAATGTAACAATTTGTAGCAGTTGCTATGGGTAAGCGTTACAACAGTGCAAGACTATTTGCATTCTGTAGCTGCTCCTATAGGTAACCACTACAAATGTGCAAGACTATGCATTCTGTACTAGTTTGTACGTATAACCGCTACAAACGTTCCATTATTTAGTGGTTTTTTTATTCTAAACCACCACAACTTTCACGCCATAAGGCGCCTAGCTGGTCCCATATTTCAGAAATCACTAAAAAAATTGGCACTAGGTTCGTGCCAAATGTTGTAGCGGTTATTTTGTGATAACCACTAGAAAATTCATTACCTATCCAACGTGCCACTTGGCACGAGTCATTTAGTTGCAAAGTTGTAGCGGTTTGGGTTTAAATCGCTAAAAAATTTAGAATTTGTGATAGGTTTTTGTAATTGCTAGGAATTGACAGTTTTTTTGTAGTGTGTGATCCCAGCAAAATTGGTGGGATATCAAGTTCCCCATTGAATAGTGAAAGTTTTGGACAAAGTTGCCCCTTCATTATCACCACATTGCCGAATATCACAATTCTTCGCATTACCATTCGAGCACAAGAAACCTGGAGGGGGTAATCGAGGAGTTGAACCAAAAGAAGGTGTTTTCTTCTCTAGTGAATTTCATCACCAAAGAGAATAGAGAGAGGAGGAATATGAAGAATGTGACTGGTTGGAGCAACCACAGATTCATTAGGTTCAAGAGAAAAGGCAACTGCCATGTAATTGAATTTTGCTTTACTGAACTAACGTCAAGTTTCTGTATCCTTCTTGTTCTTTAGTGATCTAGGGAGCATTTGAGAAGAGGGAGGCACAGTGCACTATTCACTTTTGTCTTCATCGATATGTAGTAGAGGTCATTGTTGTTTTTATGGACAACAAAAATTATGGAGGGCAACAAAAGCGATATCTTATTTCCCCTATTTTACCGCTAGAAAATAGGGGAATTTTTTTGTTGCGAAATAAATGCTTTGTCATCAAATTCGAATTTGATGCAAGGAAATGCATATAAATTTGAATTTAACTTTTTTGCTCTTTTCCTTATTATATTAAAATTTAAATATAACTTTGTGAATTTAAATCTAAATTCAGTAAATAGCATATTATTATAAAACTCTTTGAATCAAGTTTCTAGTGAAATATGATCCATTCAAAAAAAAAAAAAATTTATAATTTTAAAGTTGGGATCAAATTAGTATACAAAGCTAGAAAAATTTAAGCTTTAATAATTTAAATAAATATGTATTCCTAATATTTTTCTAACTCTCGATATCTCCCGTTATCCCATAACTATTGGTGATCTATCAAATATCTAAATCTAGGTTTTGTTAATCTATTTTTAATTTTTATATTTATTTATTTAAATTTAAATTTTTAATGTTTAACAATATATTGTTATATTTTTTTAATCTTCTTTACGGCTAGAATCGATCGATTTCACTACTACGATTCAAAGACGAGGCATTCATCTTTGATTTATGGTGGAAAAAAACACTTTTCTCTTTCATTTTGAATTAATTACTTTTAAGGGTAAAATAAGTATTTCCTTATTCTTTCCCAATTCCCACATGTCTATTTTCTTTCTACCAAACAACTTATATTCCCTCAAGCCATCTTCCTTTATCCCTCAAAATCTTCCCTACCTTTACTTTGCCTCCTCAAATCTTCCCCATATCAAATGGCCTCTGAAAATTGAATCCAAGGCCCCAAGCACAACTATCATTTTGAACAATGCATCAATCAAATCTTGTCAAAATCGATTCTTATGTGTGTTGTTTTTTCCCCCTTTTTCCTTGGCATGCATTTGGGATTGTTCAAAAAAGTTGCTGAAAAATCGTCACAAAATTTATTGCTTATATATGCTTAAAGATTCAAGTTCTTGAGCAGTCATAATATGTGCAATATATATTTAGCTATATACAAATATCTTCACTTTTAAGATTATGTTGTTACACGCAGTGAAAAGAAGAGTTATATCAGCTGGAAATAGGTTACATCTAGGCTTTTGAACACATTTCAGATCATTTTGGGCGATAAATTTTGTAAGGAGAGATTTCCTAACAATTTTTTTCATTATTCCTGTATAAATCCAAAAGTTTGTGCAATTGATAAAGAAAGTTTTAGAGCCCTGTTGTTAAGTACTTTTTTGGAACCATGAGCAGTCAGCACAGGACAAGGTTTTGAGTCAGGGTCCATTTTAGAAAAAAAAAAAAAAAAAAAAATTATTTTAAGAAACTAGTTCTTTTATAGTTATGTTGTCATGCTATTTTGTGGCAGATACCATATAACAGATACTTAAAAGTTAAAGTGGCACATTTTGTGGAGGGTATTTTTATCACTACACTTGATATTCAATGTATATACGTGGACAAGACGTTATGATAAAAATATAATGCGACATTGATAGGTCAAATTAATTCTTTGAATTAAGGTGGTTAATTAACAGTTCTTGGAAAAGATAATGATTTGAAGGGAAAAAAAAATCAAAAACGACAAATTAAAGATAGTGAAATTGGCAAAGCAAATTAATTTATTAGAGTTGATGATATGATAACGTAGATGATTCACATTTCATGTACACAAAGGCTAATAAGGAAAAGATAATGATTTGAGATAAAAATACAAAAACGACAAATTAAAGACAGTGAAATTGGTAAAGCAAATTAATTTATTAGAGTAAAGTTGATGATATGATATGATAGGACCATTTTTTTTGTTGGGTCAACATATGGTAGGACCATGAAAGTTTGGGAATTGACCAACATTTGGGGACCGGACGTATATTCTCTTTAGGGAAAAAAAGAAAATAGAGATATGGAGACACTTCAATGAATGATGGTTCTTTGAGCTAAACAAATTTTAATTAATAAAAAATTGAGGAAATTAAAGTGGTCAAATGACATGACTTTGCTAACAGTTTTATGCCTGGGATATGAAAGCTTTCCTATAAATAGGAGGTCACGGGTTCAATCTTGCTTATAATTTCAGACTTTAAGTGTCTACCTCTCAAAATGATAAATGACATGAATTCACTTTGCTAAAATACTCTTATTGAATTTTGTAAATCACGGCCACTAATTTAATATAAAATATAAAGAAATACCTTCTCTATTATATAAAGTATAAAGTAACACTACTTTTTTAAAAAAAATTAAAATTAAAAGAATCTAAATCAAGAAGAGACAAAGTTTTCAGAATGTTTCATAACTTTGGGAAAAAAATATTAATAAAATATTCTGTGATAGGAATTCAGTACCATTCATTTGCATGCATGAATGAGGCCTATATAATCAATCATTGTTTAGTAACTCAAATAATATGTGTACTAAATATTCCTAGATAAGAATTTAGAAAAAGAAGGAAAAAGAATTTTCAAATTGTAAAATTCTAAACCATGTATTTCTCTAAAAATGAGTTGTAAATTGCTTATAATTTTTCATAATTTCCTTATCAACTATTGGTAATAAACCTGATTTAAGATTTTGTAATTTCAAAATTCTTTTTCTGTCTTTTTCCCTAAGACATTCTCGTTCTATCTCTCTTTATTAAAATTCCAATCGTTCATACCAAATATTACCTAATACAAAGTGACTTGGACTTTTTTTAAAAAATAAAAAATAAAAATAAAAATTGTTTTGAGTGAAAATGTGAGTTGGATTTTTACCCTTGCATATACTACTACATAAACTGTGATACACGACGGTTATTAACTGTCATACATAACAGTCATGTATTAGTTCTTAGATTATGTTTTGATGATAACAAAACTTGGAAAACAATGAGGACTTGATGATTCAAGTCACTCAAGTATGTTTCTAAACACTAGAGTGATTGAATAATATTTGAACTAAAACTTGAATAAGCAAGCACACTCACTTCAAGTGATCTGAGATGATCATTCGAATGGCAAGTAATGCACTTGAGTGATGATCTATAACCTCCGATGATTTTGCAAGTCACACGTTGAAACAATGAGAGTGATGCAAGATTATTTGAGTGGCTAAGTTAGCACTCGACCCAATCTTGGGTGAAACGTTGGCACTAACAGTATGAATCGTCATATAGTAGGCGCTATAAAAGCTCAACGTAGATATATTAGGTTCCGAACCGTTATTTATTTGAACATATTTTAGCGGCTATAATATAACACCTGTTATGTATTGAGATCTGGTGAGACCATGATTAGCCCATTACTGTTATAATAATTAACAGGAACATATAAACAACCATCATATTATATGGTAGTACTTGCATGATACATAACGGTATCATTTTACAATCGTTAGTTAGTTAGTAACATACATAACAATTTATATATAAGAGCATGACTTTAATAAAATTTAATAACGGTTTAAGGTAAACAACCGATATGAAATGAGCACATACATAATAGTTGTTATATAATAACTATGATATATGGATATGAGACTCTTCAAGTGAGAGTTTCTGAGCTAGTTTACCTCCTTTATATATGTAAAAGAACAATAGTACCTCCAATATCATATGCCCATGCAATTTGGCATGAATCAAGACATTTTAGGCTTTGTGGGGGAGAATCAATGACACTCTATTGACGTATATAAGTGATAATGTAACTAGTGACCTATATATAATTGTGTCTCTTAACAGAAATTAACCCTAAAAAAGCAAAGGACTCGAGAAAAAACATATATCCCTATTAGAAAGGGTGGAGGGTTATGCAAGCCCTTGATTCTGAGGTTTGCATAACCCCGCACCCTTTCTAAAAAGGGTAATTTGCTTTTTTCCCTTCTTCCTTTGATTTCCAGGCTTAATTTCCAAAGAGACACAAGGTATAAGTGAAAAATTACATTATTTTTTATATAGATAAGTAGTGAGATTGATTTTAACCACAAAACCTAAAAGATCTTGATCCATCCAAATTGCATGGCTATGTGATGTTGGAAATAATACTCTATTACACACACAAACAAGACCAAGTAGCTAAGAAACTCTCATTAAAGAGTTTATGACTACTAACAATGTTGAATTTCATAGCTTTTAACTTGGTGCACCTCGATCAATAGAAACACGGAGAGGAACCTCTAGTTAGCACAATATGGGATTTCAAAAAAAAAAAAAAAACCGTAATTTCACAACAATCAATTCGGTATGTCATCCGAATTAGTTTACTGTGTGAGCTTAGTAGCGCAAGACTCTTGGTATATCTGAACAAGTTTATTCACAAAGCTTATTTATGTATGACTCTCATTATTACACATGAACTAGTTTATTCATCACACGTATTGAACTTTTTGAAGTAAAATCTGGAGATATTGATACTTCCAAAGAAAAAGGAAATGTATTTTCCTTAGGGACATATATCCAGAAGTTACTTCGAAAAAGATCAATAAAGTAGGAACCTTTCGTCAAAGCAATGGATTGACAACTTCTTGTAACAAGAAATGAACCTTAGATAAGAGCAATAATAAGTTTTCCCAAAAAAAAAAAAAACTTCACAAAAGAAAGTTAATGTCACATTGAATGCTTTATCATGTCATGACTTGTTGGTCAAATTCCCTTATGACAAGGAAACTAGTTGAATATGTAATAAAATGATGAGTAGATTATCATCCCACAAAGATTAAAATACCAACTTATGAAGCAAGAAATTGCACAATAGTTGCGCAATTTAAAAGATATTAAAAGGTAAGTGTATTTTATGAACTACTAATTATGTAAAACTAATAAAACAAATCAAGAGTGAATACGTTAGAGATATTAGATTTAAAATAGGAAAAGCTCAGATTTCCCCTTAATTTTTATCTCGTTCCCAGATTGATTTATCGCAATGCTACAACAATGTTGTGACAGTATCCATAATGCTACAACATTACTTATAACAAAGTTCTTCAATTAATCCATTACTACTGCATACAGAAGCTCTCGCAATCCTGTAATTATACTCCTTACTCTACTTCTCTCATAATCTTATACATATTTTCAAGCTCAGAATAACTAGTAAAACTTCATGTATTGGTTGTGTGAGATAAATAGATTCTTGTAATTTATAATTTAGATAGAATTCTACACAAACTCTACTAGCACACACTTGTTTAATTGGTGTCTAATCTTAACTCCTTTCTAGTAAGATGAAACCATGATTATCAGTGGCCACCTAATGCACAAACTGATGTTACGTATACAATTAAACAAACTGAATTACATCAATTGAAACTTAGCAAATATGGTTCGAATATACAGACTAAGGTTCCATCATCGCTCAGCTAAAAGATAATTAGCACATGGGTGACGAACCAAATACAAATAAAACTGTCATAATGATATTAATGAAATACAAAGAATGAAACTAAGACAAAAAGAAATTGTCGAAGGGTTCCGACGGCACAGGGTAGTGTCTGTCACATAACGTCTCTATATCTTCTTTGTATAAGCAACCTTTCATCAGAGCTGATCTATCATGCTTGTCAACATGTTGCGATCGTCACAATCTCTCAACGTGATCTTTCTCTCCGTTATTCCTTTCTAGGGTTGTTGTCTTTCCTTTTATAGTTGAGGTCTTTGTGCCGTACGTCCAATCATCCATTAGTAAGCTAGGCTTTCCTCTTCGTCGGGCTTTGGAAGATTCTGTCTTATTGATCTCGTTTTAATTTGTGGGATTTTGTTTTTATATCATTTTGATCTTCCACCATTTTTTATTGTCATCTTCTTCAAGTCGCCTCCTTCTTTCATTTTCAAAGCCCACTTAACCGTTTGGCCTAAGATCCTCGTAGAGTACCGTATTTTCTTAAGAAAATATCAGCGCATAATATAATATGATATTTTAGATGTTTATTTGTATAATGTTGCAGTATCAAGAGAGCATTGCTATCTCAGCTAAAATATATATCAGATTCTATGTTTTTTTTCTACCTACTAGCGGGATAACAGCTAGAATGCAACATTCAACTCATCTAGCCTGTATTTCCATATATGCATGAAATATATCATATTTTATCACATCAAACACATTTTTAGCATAGAAACACAGCACAGCTTAAATCGATCATAACATAATGGAAAAATATATAGCACTGCTCTCTTGAGTTAATGCCATTGTCTCAAATTTACATAGTCTTCTTTTCTTGGCATTTGTTCCGGGCCTCCACTAATGGAATGTTGATATGCGGCTATTTCGGACATTCGGGAATTTTCGAATTGTTTTTCCGACTTTGCTTCTGTAATCTTTGAGGAAAAGGCGGAGGTTACTTCACTATTATTGGAATTCTCTATTCTGTTGATTTATGCTATGGCGTTGCTACAACACTGGTGCTTTATCTGGCTTCCGTAATTTCAGTATGCTATGTTGTGGAAATGTTGTAGCATTAATGTGCTACCAGCTTCCTGCAGTTTAGGGTGAACTGCTCTGTTATCTGTTATTCATCAGTAGCTTCCTTTCCTCTCTTTAATTGTCTTGTCAAGGCTTCAACATCTTCAATAGGCCTTTTTGATACTTTGTGATGCTCAACAGACTTTCCGCTCCACAGTTCTATGACTTTAATGTGCTATTTGCCTTCTCTCATAGGGACTTCAATATCACTAGGTAAGGAACCTATAGGCCTATTATTTAGAGCTGTAGCAAGCTGCCCAACTTGATTTTCCATATTCCTCAGAGACACTTACTGACTCAGAATGATAGCATCATTTTTGGCCATGTATTCCTTAAGTAAGTTTTCCATGGATGATTGAGGAAATGGCTCCAGGCTTGATTGTCTTGACTGTTGATTGAATCCAGGAGTATATTAAGGCCTATTGGATTGTGAAAGAGAACCGGATTGTTGTCCTTGTTGACCCCAAGAGAAATTGGGATGCTATCTCCACCATGGATTATACATATTCGAGTATCGCTTGTTGTTACTCTTCCTGTTATAATTGCCCATTTAGTTTACAAATTCAGGTTTAGCTGAACAATTAGCATACATATGTTCTCCTCCACAATATATACAGGCCATTTGTGCATATTGTAGTGATTGTATCCTAGCAAGGAGACTTATTGATTTGATCATATTGGTTAGAGAAGAAACTTGTGCAGTCACGGCTGTCATGGCATCTAGTTCATGAACTCCATCTACTATTTTGGTTGATGACACCCTTTCTGTTGGCTAGTGATAGTTGTTGATGGACGTCCACTTGAGAAGCTCATATTCTTCATTATAGGATTTCCTCAAAGGGCTCTATTAGCGAAAGCGTCAACTATTGACCTTGCTTGTGCATTTAGCCCATTATAAAAGGCCTCCAATTGTGTACCCAAGGTCCGATGCCATATTGTGGGCACTTTCACAATGAGTCTTTGATTCTTTCCTAGGCTTCATATGTGATTTACTATCATCTTTGCTAGAAGCCGGTAATACCAGTTCTAAGCTCGGCATTTTTAGTTGGTGGGAAGAATTTCAGCAGAAACCTCTCACCCAAATCTGTTTAGTATATGACCATGTGGGTTGGCAGAGTATTCATCCAAGCTCTTACCTTATCTCAGAGTGAGAACGAGAACAACTTGATCCTTTGGGCATCTCCAGGAACTCTTGGTATTTTGAAGGCATCCCAAACTTCCATTAACATCTAAGATGAAGATGGGGATCTTCGGTTGGCATCCGTTGAATTGTCTTACTATTTGTAACATTTGGAACATGATAGGTTTTAGCTCAAATTGAGGTGCAATTATGTCTGGTAGAGCTATCCCAGAGCTGAGTTAGTTTAGATTAGGAGTTCCAAATTTCATGATGGCTTTGTCCAGATCTTCTTCGTTGGCTGCGATATATAGGGGTTGATGAACTCAATCTCCATTATTGTGGTCTTATGCTATGTCTGCTGATGCAGTAGGTCGCTCTTATCTTTTATGATTCTTTCTCCTTTTCTTGTCTCAGGATCAAATGGTTCAAAATCAGCAATACAAGAACCGCTCATACACTAACAGAGGCACCTAAAAATCAAACACAGAGAGAGTGAGAAAGTGAATGAAACACAGCTTTCAAAACAATAACATGCTTGTATAAACAGTATTAATGATCCTCGGCAACGGTGCCAAAATTTTGTTAGTCAAATTTCCGTATGGCAAATGAACTAGTCAAACAAGTAATAAAATAATGAGTAGAGTTCATCCCACAGAGATTAAAATACCAACTTATGAAGTAACAAATTCCTCAATAGTTGAATGATTTAAAAGATATTGAAAGGTGAGTGTATCTTATGAACTACTAATTCTATAAAACTAATGAAACAGATCGAGAGTGGACGCAATGGAGAAATATCAGATTTAAAATAGGCAAAGCTTAGATTTTCCCTTAATTTGCATCTCGCTCCCAAATTGCTTTAACACAATGCTACGACAATGCCAATGCTGTGTTACATCAATGCTTATAGCAAAGTTCTTAAGTTAACCCACTACTACTGCATACAGAAGCTCCTGTAATCCTGTAATTATACTCCTTACTCTACCTCTCTCATATTTCTATGCATATTTCAAGCTTGGAATAACTAGTAAAGCTGGGGTCTTGGTTGTGTGAGATAAACCCATTCTTATAGTTTATAATTTAGATATAATTACGCACAAACTCTACTATCACATACTGTTTAATTAAGGTCTAATCTTAACTTCTTTCCAGTAAGCTAAAACCATGAATCTTGCTTATCAGTCGCCACCTAATGCACAAAGCAACGTTACATACACAATTAAACAAATTGAATTGTATCAATTCAAACTTTGCAAATTTGGTTCAAAGATACAAACTAAGGTTGCATTGTCGCTCAACCAAGAGATAGTTAGCTTATGGCTGATGAACAAAATAGAATCAAATCTGTCACAATGATATTAATGGAATACAAAGAATGAAACTAAGACGAAGAGGAATTGTTGAAGGGTTTCGACAGCACAAGGTAGCGTCTGTCACATAACATCTCTGCATCTTCTTTAATAAGCAACTTCCGTCACAGCTGATCTGTCATGCTTCTCAATGTTCTGCGATCGTTGTAATTTCTTTACATGATCTTTCTCTCCATCATTGTTTTCTAAGGTTGGTTGTCTTTCCTTTTATGGCTGAGGTCTTTATGCCGTACGTCCAGTCTGTCCATTAGTAAGCTATTGAGCTTTCCTCTTCTGTTAGTTGCGGCTGGAAGATTCTGTCTGATTGATTTTGTTTTGATTAACGGGATTATGTTTTTATATATTTTGATCTTTCGCTATCTTTAGTTGCCGACTTTTCAAGTTAGCGCCTTCTTTCATTTTCAAAGGCCACTTAACCGTTCGCTCAAGATCCCGCAATTATCTTCTATATTTTCTTGGGAAAAGATCAACACATAACAAAATATAATATTTAAGATGTATATCCATACGATGTTGAAACATCGAGACAACATTGCTATGTCAACTAAAAAATATGTCACATTCTAAGTTTTATTTTTGCCTACTGACGGTATAACAACTAGAATGCAACAATTCAACTCATCTAGCCCGTAGTTCCACATATGCATGAAATCTATCATATTTTATCACGTTAAACACATCTTAAGCATATATAAACACAGTTCAAATCGATCATAACATAGTGGCAATATATAGCAGAAATACTATCATGACTTCCCAAAGGTACCCATTAAAACAAGGAAAATATAGCACCAAAGGAATGCAACCTAGCTTAGGTTTATGAACGGCTAAATGTGAGTTATGGCAAGTGAAAGCAACTCGCTCGACAACCGTTGAGACAACCGTAAATGTATTGGTAAGTACTTGACTGAAAAAAAGACTCTCGATGGCAATAAAAGACTTCGTGAGTACTAGGGTTACAATGTTGTAGGGTTTAATTTAGACATACTAAGTGTCAAGTGTGTTATGTTTTAGAGTTTAAATAGAAGATAAAGGGTAAGATTTTTGGGTTGCGTCTTTGAAGACTTTGCATAATAGTTGTATCGATAAAACAATTATTTATTTGTTTATATTTATTACGAGTTTTTTGTTAATAACCACGAGTCATGTTATTCTTTTAATATATACATCTATCGTGAGTTGTGAGGTATGTTGTTTTTTTTTAAAAAAAAAAAAAATTTATGGGCAAAGCTAGTGCCCAGATAATTACATTTTATTTTTTATAAAAATAAAACCAAAAGATATCACCCTAAGGTGAATAGTTTCCTAGTAGAAGATTTGAGATCTGTGAATTTAGGATCTTTTGTTTCATTCAATTTGAGTAAATCAAAAGTTCTACAAAATTCGCGACAAACCACACATCATATCATGCTACTCATCATCAGAGGAGTGGCCTGAATCATTTAGGAGTATGTTATGATCATGGTGGCCAATTTCATTCTCAAATAATGAGATTGGCCTTCTTGTTCATACTCAACAAATAGCCGGCCAGCCACTTCACTGCATGGTAATGCATTATGCATGCTACATCATTGCCTCCACTTGAGTCGGAGGCACAAGTGGAGGTTGTGAAGGAGGAAAGGGGAGAAAATGAAGTTGTGGTAGTTGTGGAGAAGGGGAAGGAGGAGGAAGATGAGGAAGAGCAGGAGGATGATGATGTCATGGATTTTCTAGCAAATTTTTAGCATCGCTTTTTATCTTGATGATTGAAAGAATAGAGGAGAATGATATACATAAGGAAATTGGGATTTTGTATAGATTGAAAGTGACAACTTTAGACCATCATTGAACATGTTGGAAGTTGAAGAGGAGTAATTGTGCGAAGTGATGGGTAATGAAAAGGTACTTGGTTCTCATGCTGATCATTGAAGAATGAAAAAGCATAGAGTATTCTCATCATGATTGTAGGAAAGGGGCCGTGTCAAAGTGTTATCATCAGTGTGGGGAATGAGAAAGGTTTCGAACCATCACAACATTTGTTATTTCATGACCATTTTTGCTTCACAACTATCATTATTAATGAGACAAAATATGACAGTTACTAATTACCACTGTTGTTTATTTGTTTGGACTTCTATTAAGTGATGGGTTTTACTTGATAACCATTATGTATTTCAACCTAGCGCCTTTGCACCCTCTGCCAATCCATCTATTGCGTCAAATGACAATATGGCATAAGAGAAAAGAGCATTAGGAAACGGTCTTGTTGTCATGAAGGAGGTCCAAAGAAAATTATGAGAGAGGGGAGGCAAATTAGTATGAGGTGGAACAAGAATGGACAAATTGTAAATTTGTAAGATTTCAAAATTTGATCTTTATTGTTCCATCTAAAGTAAGTTCCCCCCTCAATTAATGTGCTTTCTGGACCTTATTCATGACAACAAGACCTTTCCCCAATGCTTTTTCTCTTATGCATCTTGTCATTCAGAGCAATAGGTTGATTGGCAAAGAGGGAAGAGGTGTGACTACGACGGAGGGCCAACATGGTTAGGATCCTTAGTACTTGAGCCATTTTTTGCAACCAACAAGCCTTGAGGAGGAGGAGCTAGTGGAGTAGGGGGTGCTGGCAGTGGAGCAGTTCTATGAGATCTTAACATGATGAAAGAGAGAAGAAAGAGGTCAATAAAGAAAAGTAGTAAGAATCACAAGAAATAGTTGAGTTTAAATATATGTCTCATGGTTTGCGAAGGATTATGGGTTATGACTTATGAAGGTCTAACGAGATTACAAAGTGTTATGCTGAGTTATGATATTGAAGGTCCGAATATTACAAAGGGTTATGAAAGAGTAAGATGACAGTTGTTTCGAAGACCGTGATATTTTGTGTTCCCGATATAAGTGTTTTGAAGACGAATCATTTGTAAGTGTTATATAGGATGTTTCTTAAGATCCTGCATTTAGTCCCAAAATAAATGGTGGTTGTTAGCTACAATTGTTATGTTTGTGTTTTCACAAATTCCGCCTCGCAATACATGATGATGCATCTAATTAAACGTTACATTTAAGCGTTATATATCCTTGTGTAACCTATTTTGCCTCGACATACGTAACATTTATTAGTTGTAACTATTATGTATTAGGTATTATAAATGCCCAAATATGTAGTAGATATTAATGGATCGAAAGTATATCACTGCTATATTGTTATTGAGTGAATTTATGCAAATGGAAATTACTATATTTTTTAAATAAATATTGTGCAATGTAAGAGACTTATTTCATTTTTTTTTTAAATGACATTATTCATTGGCATATTGACAAGCTTGAAATAGTTATAATTCTTTGCCTTGCCAAATCAGCAATCCTTTACCATAAACATTTATTATATTCTTATGATAATAAACCCTCTTATTACTTGCACTAAAATTGATTTTTGTTTCTCCGTTCATAAACACGATTATAATTAGCCATTTCTTTAAATAAAAAGGGAAGCCTCATACTATATTGAAGGTGTAATTATTTTTATTTAGGCATTAGTGCCAGCTTTTGTAATTTTTTTTTCTTTTAAAAAAAAATCTTGCACCTTCTGCGAAAGATATCCTAAGATAATGTTCTTCAGATAATCTCGGGGATAAAGCTTTTGTTGACACTAAGTGGACCTCAGTCGTGATATCTTCCAATCAAATCAATCATTATCGTTATTCAATTATTATAAAACAAGATGTGATATGAAAGTTGCTGAACTACTACATAATAAGGGCCGCCTTAAAAAGTAGATTTTTTTTTTTTTTTTTTTCAAAATTGTCTTCATGTGGTTGCATGAAGTTCTTTTGTTTTATTATTTGATATAAATTATCTTTTTTTTGGGGGGGGGGGGGGGGGGATTACATTTGAGATTTTTTTGGATATTGTTTACAGCTTTTAAAATCATTATAAAATAAAATATAGATTTCTGATAATTTTAAATATATGTTTTAAATTGTTTCTTATTATTTTAATTATTTGTTTAAATAAAAAATCATTTTGATAGACAAAAGGAAAATCATTGTTGTATAACAAAAAATCATATATGTATATATATTGTACCTTTTTTAAAAATACTGAATATTATAATTATAAATTGATAATATTTATGTGTGTCTATGCATAGTTACTTTCAAAAAGGGAAAATGAATGAAGAATCCTTATTTGAAAATTGTTTGGGCCAAAAAGACATAAATTGAAGTACATGTAGTTTCTTTGCATAAAATCCTGGAGAATCCTGATACTTTCGGTATATAAAAACATATTAAATCATTCTTTCCAATAAAATTTTCAGATAGAAAATTTACATCAATTTTCCTTTTTTGAAAAAAAATAATTTTATCTTATAAATGAATCAATGCAATGGTGGTATGTTGAAAGTCAAATAACATGTCGATTTTGGTAAAGCCTTTCCATTTTTAAGAGGGGAAAACATGCCATTGGTGTATGTCCGAATAGGAACTCAGACCCCCGAGACCAATCCTTTTGCATGCTTACTTTTTTCTTGGACCATCTTTGCATGGTTGCTTTTGCTGTTTTGCTGATGGGTGGTTCCAAAAAAATCGCATACTAAAGGCTAAAATAGTATTGAACATTTAAAGAAAAAAATAATATAAAACAATATGGTTAAGCCTACTCTTGGTCCGATAAACCATTGCAATCCAACTCACCTAAACTTTTTGGTCTATAAGACCATAACATAAAGATATTAGTAGGAAAAACTAAATCATGTTGAAATGAGGTGATTTTACATCTTAAGAAAATGGCTCAAATAAAATTGGTTTTTGCTAATGATAGAAGACACTTCTAGACTACTTAAAGGAGTAGTACTACTTCCGGTCCAAATTATAAGACTTAATTGATTTTTTTTGAAGAAATTATGGAAGTTAAATAAGTTTCTTAATTATTTTATATGTTGTGTATCTTTAGATTATATATTAGTCTATTTGTCAAACTAATGAGTTTGAAGAAATAAATAAAAATAAAAATATTCTAAACTAATTTAGTTAGCTTATATAATCTTTTCAAAAAAGTCAATTAGGTTTTATATTAGGATTGGAGGGAGTAACATAAAAATGTATGACCCTTATTAAATTATTTTACTACTATACCTTATTGCATAAGATATATATATATATAAAAGAAGGAAAGTATACGCACCTTTTTCACTTATTATATTTCTTTTGTGGTTCTCAAGGGTCCACGTTTTACCAAGATCTGGCTTGGCGTTGAAGTGGACGACATATATATATATACATACATATATATATATATATATATATATATATATATATATATAAGGAGGAAAGTGTCACTACTATAAAATATGGATACTATTACCTAAAAGAGCGTCCCTTTTTTAAAAAGGGAAGTAAAAAATAAAAGCGAGTGGCATTGTCATCATTATTTACTTGAATTTTAGACTTTAGACGGCCCAAATATAAATTTAGGATGTCTAAAATTTTTTTGACGTCGAAAATATATTTTAGGACGTCTAAAATGTAATTTTTGGCGCTATTTAAGAATTTTTTTGGCGTCCAAGAGAAATTTCAGGAATTAAGGCGCCCTGAATGAGATTTTAGGACACCAAAATTAATTATTTGGCCCTATTTAGGAAATTTTTGGAGCTCAAGAGGAAGTATGATTATTATTTTTTTTTGGTGCCATGGGGTATTTACTTGAATTTTTTTACAATTTGGGCGACTGAATTTAATTTAGGTCGCCAATTTGGAATTTTGGCGACTGAAATAAATTCAAGTCATCTTAATTCGAAATTTCTGGGCGCTAAAAAATTCTTAAATAGCGCCAATTGTTTTTTACAATTTAGGAATTTTGGCGACTTGAAATAAATTCAGGTCGCCAATTTGGGAATTTAATCACAGACCCTATAATTTTTTCTATTCTTCTTTTGCACTAATTTTTGTAACATAATCACATTCGCTCTGGTTTTTCCTCCATGTGTATGCTCTCTAAACTTCTCATTGCGCAAAGAACTTGCTCTCGGACCTTCTTCATAGTGACCTCCCTTAGCGACCTTGCTCCTTCGCTGATGTGGCCTCCTTCTCCATCCCTTACGATGATGCGACTCACCGGCAAAAGTGTAGGACGGAGAGGCACCAACGATCTTTACGTCCTGGGAATTTCGTGACTCCAGATCTTTAGGTCCAGCGATCTTGGGTTCCTCTCCATTCCTTGTGGTTTTTTTTGTCACTCCGGATCGAAAATAGTTTTGTTTTGATTGCACAAATATGCTTTTGTGGTTTTTTTTTTTTTGTTACTCCGGATCTGAAAATATATTTGCTTCAAGCTGTTCATGTTGTTATTTCCCAAGAAAGCATGACGGGGATTACATAGCAAATTGTATTTTGATTTATAGGAATCCACGATTTGTAGGGATTAGGAATAATCTTCATTATTAGTCATTATGAGAATAATCTTCATTAATAGTCATCATTAGTCATTATGAGCCATTACTATTGAGGCTCTACGATCTTGTATATATATGTAACGTTTGTACATGAATAGTACACAACATTCATTCATTCCATTCTGCCAAGTTACAAAGCAATTGGTTTTCTTTGTCATTTTTTGTGTGTGTGTTTTAGGTATACTTCAAAAATGCTTCTTGCTTCCATAGATGAGCAATGTCGGGGAACTTAATTATGACTTTTTGCATTTGCCAATTGACTTCAAGGCAAGTATTTGTCTCACTAGTTGGTTGTTTTCTTTATATAAGGAATCCTACTTGTGTTCACATTTGATTATACAAACAATTGCAGAACAAATGCAATGTTGGCTATGCTTTCATCAACATGACTGATCCTAGTCAGATTATTCCCTTCCACAAGGTGATTCAAGAACTTTTATGTAACTGGATTTTGATTTATTTATCTGTGTAGTATATTTTTTGGCCAAAATTGATGAAGCTGATAAATTAGCAAAACGTTATGCCCATAGATGAATGAAGTTAGTCCTTATATTAATTGACTAGTAGCAGGTAGCTAGACAACATTTTGACACTTTGTGGTCATTGTTGTACATAGAAGTAGTAGTAGTTACCACTTGAATTAGTTAGAGCTAATTGGTTGAAATGATTTGAAGTTAGCCAAGTTTGTTGTTACTATTTTGTTACCTCTATGTCCAACTCATCATGAACTATGTATCTTGGGATATTTGTTATATAAAAGGTGCATGTATTCTGTTTCTGTATAAGGTTAGCTGATCTAACCTTTTAGCACATAGCTAGGTGTTGTATGCAATTATCACATTCTGGTGATTGTTTATGTAAGGATGTTTTTTGTAAGAAATTGTGGGATAGTGAATATACGAAGCAATTATTTTTTTTTAAAAAAAAAGAACACTTAAGGAGTCTAATTTTCGGAATTAGACTCCTAAAGTGAGACTTAAGGAGTCTAAGTTCCGAAAATTAGACTCATTAAGTGAGATCTGAGAGTGTAACTATCATGACTTAAGGTGACTTAAGGAGTCTAATTCCACAACTTAGACTCCTTATGTTAGGCATCTAATTTTAAGATAAGACTCCTTAAGTTTTCCCTACGGCGCCCCCCAAATATACGTCTCCTCAGAAAATGACGTCAAAAGTACAAAAAATAGGACTCTGTATCGATCCATGTTTTGTAGTAGTGGATGACTGTTTTTCTTTACTAGAATTTAGTTGAACCAGACCCCGAAGGGAAAAAAAAAAAAAACTCAAGTAACTACTAACCAGTCTATTAATAAGAAAACCATTTTGAACTCTACTATATAATCCAAATTGTTTCCATACATATAGTAAAACCTATTGTATCGCAGAGATCGAGCTCCCCTGTAAGGGAAGGTTCCAGATTCGATCTCGTTTGTAATTTGTTAATGCATGCCCTTTTAATTCAAAAGGGAAAAAAACCGAGAGATCCACTGTTATGAAGAAAAGACTCATTGTTAGATTATAGTGATGTGATGACGATTACTGCATTATAATAATAGTGGTCCAATGCTGTCTCCAAAACTCTTTATTTACCGTTGATTAGGTCAAAAGCGTTGGGAAAAACAAAAAATCAAAAAGATATGGTAAAGAGGTCCACCTCAATCCCCACTTGGACCTTCTTTTTCTAATTTTTTTATGATATATCTCAACGAAAGATACTGCCATACTCCTCTCCATCTCTCATTATTCTCAATTATTTCTCATCACTTTCCAAATAAATTGTTTTCCGATTTCGTTTGTTGATATGTTTCCTTCTTATTACCTTTTATATCAATGTCACTTATATATATTAATTATACAATATTTTTATATTATAATCCATTATCCAGTCAAGGCTACCATTTTCACCACTAATATCTCATTTAGAAGTCAAATCCAAGACCCAGAGAGATCTAGTAGGACCTTATGTCACTAGATCAACTCTATGTTAGTATAATTATATGACACACATACATACTGATCGATATGATGATCAAGAAGCATTGCTTTTCATACAAAAATAGTATATATCAAGACATCTACCTTTTTCTCGATCTTAGTCCGTACATTTTTTGGGTTGGCCACGACTATTGCAAGAAGCTTTATCCAAATTGCGGTGTTTGATTTGAAATACCATGCTGTAAAATATTGAGTAAATTTAGTGGGGAAGGAAAATTGTTCCAACCTTATCACACTTTACTTAGTGGTCTGTGAATCTCTCCATATGATTAAATGAAAGTAGCTAGATATCATAACATGGGAAAATATTGGTCACCTTAATTTTTTTTTTTTTTTTAAAAATGATTTTGTAGGTCCCTCGTCAAGAATGTATTGTAGGTTAAGTCATCCAATTGTAATTAATCCCAATACCTGTTTAATGTTATTGATGGGCATATTCGAATTTTGTAATCTTAGACATGCCGGACTCGTGATGTGTGTATTCTTCATCCTTGATGCTTTATTTACGTCCAAATATTTATCAAATAAAAAGGCTTATCCTTTTGGGCTTAAATTTAATATATGCTTGTCTAATAGATAAGAATTTAATATAATATCTCTCGTTATAAATATATGAGCTATTAACTGATAAACAGATATTTAAAAAATTAGTTAAGTTAGTGATTTTGTCGAAAAAATGTTGTTGGTTTCATTGATAAAGCGACTTTTTAATCACTTGCATTAGATAATTAATCTTCTAATAAAAAGCTCTCCTAATATATGCAATCAACAGTACTATTTATGTTGTTGCTAATCATTTAGCAAAAATTATTAACGGAATGTTTTTGTTACTAATTTCTTATTTTACCGTGATAATTTATCAGTGATGGAATTGTTCCATTACTAATACCATCACAAAATATTTCGCTACAAAAATTTAACTATGGATCAATTTTGTTTCTAATTTTTGTTTCTGAATTGCTTGCCTCAAAATTTTTCATAGCTAATATCAAATTTCATTATTTTAAATTATAATCTAACAACAAAAAATCATAAAGCTACATTAATTTATAGAATAACATAATTAGTAATATAATGATTTAAATATATTTTTAAGGGTTAAGGGGTAAAAATACCCTTAAACCTTTCTCAAAAGTGCACTCACCCCCATAAACTTTTTTTGAGTGCCAAAGTAACAAAAAAAAATTCACATTTCCCCTCAAGCGAGAAGGGGTGACAACCAATCGGAGCATGTTTTGAAAATTAGAAAATTGAGGATGAGTAAATGCTTTTGTGAAACCATCTGCAATTTGTTGTCCAAAAAGAATATACCTAATGTCCAATTGACCTGCTAACACTTTGTTGCGCACAAAATGAATATTAAGTTCAATATATGTTTAGATCAAGCATGTAGCAGTGGATTAGAAGCTAATGCCCTTGCACTATTGTTATCACACCGAAAAATCTCAGCAGATGAATAAGCTAATGACCGATACTCAGACTCTACACTTGAACATGACACTACATGTTGTTTCCGTGAAGACCATGAAACCAAGGTTCCTCGAAATAAACACAAATGCCAGACATTGATTTTCTATATCAATATTAGTAGCCCAATTAGCATCGGAAAAACTAACTAGATTTAAACCAAGAGAAGCTTTAATATGCGAGACTATCACTAGTGCAAAAAAGGACTTTAAGACCGCGCCTTTCATTTAGACTGGAGATTCGACGCGGTCTTAAAGGAATGACCGGTGGCAGTTCCATAAATATAAAGAACTTTTTGGACCGGATCATATTTTCATCGGTCTTAAATATATTATTCAGACCGGACATAAAAACAACCGGTCTTAAAAATGTTATTAAAAAAATTCAAATTTCAATTACTTTATAGAGAAATCTCATACAGCCGTACTTATATTTTCTGTGGTCCAACATAATAAGGCAAAATTTAAATATAAAATTCTCAAGGTTTTAAGACCGCACATATGTAATAGGCGGTCTTTCAAGTTAAACTTTTAAGACCGGAGATATATTAAGGCCGGTCACAAAAATTAAATTAATTTTAAGATCGGACGTTTATAAGGATAGGTCTTAACGTTTAACTTTTAAGACCGTCTTATAATTTGTCCGTTCGTAAAGTTAAATATTGTAAGTCCGGACTTAAATTGTGGCGGCCAGTACCTCGATATTGAAGAAAATTAAACAAATAATTAATTACTTTTAAGACCATCCTTAAATATGAACGGTCTTGATTTTAATATTAAGACCGGACTTTATTTTTTGTTCGGTCTTAAAAAATGAGGCGCCAACAAAACATTTCTTTGCGCGAAATCTTTTGTTACTCTCACTGAAGAACCTTTGTTCCCGTTGCGAAACTCTTCCTGTTGCATTACCTCTCTTCCTCGCCCATGTACGATATCTGTTAGTCTCTCATTTGCTCAAGCATTCCTCTCTTCGTGTCTCAAAAAGAACGGTGAAAACAATTCTATTCGTGTTAAGGAACGCCGATTCTTGGTGTGGCGGGTGTGAGTTAAAACGAACCCTCTTCATCTCACAATGAGCCTCGTAACCGTCATGCACACCGTAGTAGAAGAGGCACAAGAATGATGGATGTAACCCTAAGTCGGACTTACGGGTCAAGGCTCGAGATTTAGTTTAATGAAAAGTTGGAACCTTTCGGTCCTAATAAAAGCAAATATACTAGTTTTGTCGGCTATATTGCACCTTTTGCAAAGGTTAGCATCTTGACAAATGTGTGGAAAAATGTCGACTTTGGCAATGTAAAGCAACCTATTTGGGACACTATCCGGCTTACATACACTGTCCTTGGCTCTCAGAAGTTGAAAGACAAGACATTGTCTTATTTTGCTAATCGGTGGAGGAAGATTAAGACCTTTCTAGCTAACACATATATTTTTGCCGAGGTTAAGCGACCAAAATCCTTGGGACAATTACACATTTATTGATGAACAAACTTGGCAACAATTTGTTCACATGGACCACTCTGAAGCTCTAGTGAGTTTATATTTAGTTTTTTTTTGCCCTTTTGTTTGCTTATTAACCTATGCGGATATGTGAATGTTATTGTGTTCATCTAATCCTGTTAGTTAAATGGTTTGGTGTGTGTATAGAAGTATTCATCTAATTAGTTTTGATGATGTCTTATATAGTGCACTTATTAAAGGCAAAAAGGTTGAGTAATATATTGAGTAATATAGTTATCTCCTACATTGACTAACTACTATGTTTAATGTAGATTAGTCCAAGTTAAATTAAGGAGAATGATCATGAAGGAGATAAGAGATGAAAGAAAGAAGTATCTGCGAGAGGTTGTCAAGAGAGCAAGATGTTATTAATAGATTTTGAAAGTCCAAGTTAAATTAAGGAGAATGATCATGAAGGAGATAAGAGATGAAAGAAAGAAGTATCTGCAGAGGTTGTCAAGAGAGCAAGATGTTATTAATAGATTTTGAAAGGTAATCAAGAAGAAGAGGAGATATTGAAGAAGGTATAACTTGCTAAGAATGATGAGCTCAAGTTAAATGATGAAGAATGATCAAGTTGGGAGATGGAAGAAGGAAGAACTTACTTGAATGGAATGAAGATATAATTATCCAAGTTCTTATATTGATGCTAGAAGGCTCCAAGATCATATGGAAGTTGGAATGAGTCAATTGAGTTAAATCAAGCAAATATGAGGTTTAGGATGGGAAAACTCGAGGTTTGAGTACAAACCTCGAGGTTTGAGTGTCTTCAGCGTCTCGGTGTCTGGACTAGCAAAACTCAAGGTTTCAGTCAAAACCTCGAGGTTTCAGCCAAAACCTCGAGGTTTCAGCCAAAACCTCGAGGTTTCAGCCAACATCAGCTTTTCAGCTTCACTGTTTCACGTTCAGCACGGGCGACGTCTGGTAATTCGATGATATCTCTTAAACCAGAAATCGGATTGAGGTGAAACCAGTGGCATATGAAACTAGACTCCCAATGCGTCATTTTGATATAAAATTCAAGCCTAAAGGAGTTCAGATCAAGGAGTTATGAGTTTTACAAGTTGCCATAAGAATCAACGTCACAGTCCAGACCCACCTTCGGTATTTTGAGTGTAACTCACAAACGAAAAATCCGATTGAGGTAAAATCGGTGGCATATGAAAGTAGACTCACAGAAATTTCCATGAAGACTTGAATGGACCAAAACGGAGTTCATACCAAGGAGATATGTCCCTCGAAAGTTGAAAGTCAGCTCAGGACGTTGCAAAAACGCTGGTCAAGAACAGCTTTTATTCATCGAGATCATAACGGGCACAACACAACGAGTTTGAAGCTGATTCTTCTTGCAATGGATTCTCACCTCGAGCTTGGACATATAAACTTGAGTTTAAGATTGACCAAGAATTTTCCAAGTTTTCAAAACCTCCAGGTTTTGGTGAAAACCTCCAGGGTTTGTTTTGGCTCAAAGCTGAGAATTTTCATATTTAAGTGAAAACCTCCAGGTTTTGGAGAAACCTCCAGGTTTCTGGCATCCAGAGAGCAAACATTTTTCACTGATTTTCAAACCTCCAGGTTTGTGAAAAAACCTCCAGGTTTTGTTTGGTGCAAAAACTCGAATTTCCACTTTTGAGAGAAACCTCCAGGTTTTGACAAAAACCTCCAGGTTTGGGCATCCGGAGAGCAAAGCGTCTTTTCTCTAGTTTTGAAAACCTCCGGGTTTCCGGAAAAACCTCCAGGTTTTGTTTAGCGCAAAAATTCAGAATTTTCACTTTTGGCGAAACCTCCAGGTTTTGATAGAAACCTCCAGGTTTGGGCAAGCGAGAGAGCAAAGCGACTTTTCTCGGTTTTGAAAACCTCCAGGTTTCGAGAATAACCTCAGGTTTCTTCACGACTTGAGAATTTCAAATCTGGCGAATTTGCAATACCTTCTTGTTTGATCTTAATACTTCCTATGATTAATCTCTAATGTTCCTAGATATGTTTAACCACTTTATTGGTGAGTTTGGAAAGATTAGAGATTGTACATTGAAGGTTTAAAGCAAAAGCAAAAGTGATGTCGACATTAATTGCAAACCCAGAAAGTTGCATTCTTTTGGGTAATCGCACACGTTTAACAAAGGATTAAAGATTGCTTTCCACATCCGAGTAGCTGCTATTCCAACGGATCTATTTTCAAGAAGTCAACTCGAACTTCGCCTACTGGATTAAGTGAAGATTAGTGAGAGAAGAAGACCAAAACTGAACGAGAACCTTATCATTATGGGCAACGGTTATAAACGGTCATATATTGTTCTCTACCTATAAAAGAGGACAGATTCAAGCAGAAAAACGTGGAGATACAAGATTACAATGCCAAAATGCTGATACTCTGCTTCTACATCCTTTTCACTCTGTTTTACTTGTCTAGATAGCTTAGAGAGTGAAATGAATTGTGTTTGTACTTGAGTGATTATTTATCCATTCCTTTGAGAGGAAAATTATTGTAAACACATTATCTTTTCGAGAGTTACTCAAGATTGGGGAATCTTGAGTGGGATATACATTGTGTTGATTACAACTTGTAAGGGGGAGTGAATCCTAGTGATAGGATTACTTGAGTACGAGTGTGTGATCAAGCGGTGTGTTGATTACTGATTGTAAGGGGAGTGAATCCTAGAGAGAGGATTGCTTGATTACGGATCGTGTAATCAAGAAGATTAAAGATAGTGGATTGAAAATCCCAAGTGAGGCTTGGGGACTGGACGTAGGTCAAGGATAAGGCCGAACAAAGTATAAATCTGTTTGCAAGCTCTTCTCCCTTATCTCTTACATTTCCAAAGCATTTACATTTGAATGATTTTCAATTGGTTTATAATTCACTTCTTTTATACAAGTTGAATTTACTGAATTGAGAAAAGATTTTCATAGAATCTAAATTTTTATACTTCACCCAATTCACCCCCCTCTTGGGTTCGCGGTAGACTTACATTTGGTATCGAGCTAGGCTCTTGTATAAAGGACTTAACCGTCTCAAGAGTTTCAATGGCTGATTTTGGGTGTTCCTCATTTTCGAAGGTTTTGATTATACCATTCCACCATCTTTCAAAGATATTGATTTTTGGTTTTGGAAAGCTAGAATGACTAGTTTTATCAAAGCAACTGATTTTCATATGTGGAATGTTTTTACAAACGTTTTTGATTTCAAACCAAGAAAGGATTGGACAGAAATAGAAAAGAAAATGTTTTCATTGAATATTATAGCAATGAAAATTCTTCACTGTGCTTTAACCGAAAATGATTTAGAGAAAATCAAGTTTTGCTCTAGTGCTAAAGAAATATGGGATACTCTTGATTCTATATATGCTTCTAACAAGTGTGTGGAAGTTGAAAGTGTTGACAGTTCATCGAAACTATAAAGCTGCGTATCCACAATTGATGAACAATTGGAAGTGGAGAATGAAGAAGGAGAAATCATTGAATACTTCCATGATCCAGTCAACACAAAAGAACAAGAGGAAGAAGATTCCCAAGAAGAGCTCATGGAAGATTGTGATCAATCATTAGCTAGAGCTCAAGATACACATGAGGTAAACAATTCCAATTCTTCTTGTGTAGAAAAGAAAAATGTTTTCAAACAATTGCATAGAAGTGTTTTTCAACCTTTTACTTGATTCTATTTTGAAAAACAAACATATTTTCGAAAATGATCTTTGGAAAATCATGTGGGAAGAAAGAATACACAAATATGAGTCACTTGACATTGCATCCACTAGACCCACACAATTCTTGCAAAGTTGTTCATAATAAGCATAATTCTATTATTTGCAATTATTGTGGAAAATCTGGACATATTTCTCATGCATGCTATATTAGGAGAAATTCTAATGTTAGAAATGAATTTGTTTGGGTTCCTAAAGGACAATCAAGGTCCAATGCTAACGAGTCAAGGACCCAAGTATAAGTGGGTACCAAAATGTCCATATAGTGCTTTATGTGTACGGGATGATTTGAAAATCAATGGATATAAAGGTACGAGAGAAGATGAAAAAGAAGCCAAGAGTTTCTCATGCT
Source organism: Acacia acuminata (assembly GCA_019022655.1). Classification (NCBI taxonomy): domain Eukaryota; kingdom Viridiplantae; phylum Streptophyta; class Magnoliopsida; order Fabales; family Fabaceae; genus Acacia; species Acacia acuminata. Next base: position 407,349 of record JAFJYI010000187.1, read on the forward strand.
CCAATGAAGAAGATCATAGCATCCATATCAAACGGGAGAACTCGTGGGGCACCCATTCTTTGGAACTAGAAGGTCAAATCATGAAAAGCAATGCATACAAGCAAGAAGAGTGTCATCTACCTCAAGAACAAATTACCATAGAGTACCATTCATCTATCTTGAGGAGAACAAGAAGAGGAGAATCTCTCAAGTTTCAAATAGAAGACTTTGGAAGTCTATATCTTCGAGAGAGCTTTGCGGACACCCATTGAAAGACATATGAAGAGTCAATATGATAGGAAGAGGCAATGGGTAAGCAAAGTCAATCCTCCAAATACCTAACCCAAAGGTATACAATGGTAAAACCTCCTATGCTATCATCTGAAATTTTCTTTGAGGTTTTATATCTTGTAGCCTTAGGAATGAGCATTGCAAACTATTTTCTTTAAAAAGCTGGGTTCTCACATCGATCTATTTTTGAAAGAAATTGCAATGTTCAATAGTTTAATTCTTTATGCATACATGATGATTTGAAAAGAAAGTATTTCTTTTATGCATAAACTCATGTCTAATTCACTTTGCTTAGCTGTTCTGAATTAATTATAAGTATAAGAGCATGTGAATTTTGGTTCCTACAAGCTAACGATGATTGGATCCAAGGTTGGATACCAAGAAAGAAAAAGATTTATACGGTTTTGTAGGATCAAAGGAAGCTTCTCAAGAATGCAACATAGAGAAATAATCCTAGTCTTGAGAAAGCTAAACAAGCTATGCTTAATGTTGATGGTGAACACTTAGAAAAAGGAGTTATCTACACCAATCCATCTCAACCAAGCAAGCTTCTATGAGGACAAGAGGAATTACGGTGATATCTAATCCTTACCCCATATTTTGATTATATGAAATTCACTTTTGGATAATGAATACTTGTCCATCATTGCATTCCTTTAGCAATCAATCATTTATATTTTTCAAAATGTTTTCAGATTGCTAAATGGATCATAAATGAATTTGTGCATAACTTTCTAAGTTCATGTTTTTGAAATGCACAAGTGTAAAATTTGTTTGGATTTCAACTCACTTTGTTTTTGAGAAAATGCATACAAATGCTTTGAAAACATATCCATACTTTGATTGCATTCAAATAATGTTTCAAATTGGAAGTTAATATTGTATATTGAATGTTGGATATGCTTCAAAGTTGTCCAATTGAGTTTTCCCTATCATTCACACATTGATTTTTGGAATTCAATGTTTTTGCTTGAACTCTTTAGTTTCATTATCTAACTAGTTGGACCTTATGTCTAACAAGTTAATCTCATATGAGTTTCAAGCTTATCTCAATAAGAGAATTCAATTTGTGAAAATCTCATGCTTATTGGATAAATTCTTATTGGTCAAGTTACTCCAAACATTATGAATGTTCATTAATGCATTAAATGTTAGTGCATTAACCATTATATGGAATAACTTACTAGGATAATATTATGGAACTCTAATCATTTGGATTAATGAGTTTGTACTTCATCGTCCATGAATCCTAGTATTCCTTGTGTTACTCAAATACATAAGCATTTGTGTTCATCTATATTCTGAGTAACTATCTCTGCATATTCATACTCTTGCCTTGAATGTTCTTATATTTTCAAGACTCTACTCTCTAAGGCAAGATTATCACTTTGTCAATAGCAAAGTCATTAAGCTTATATATGTTGTGCTAAGCATGTCTTGATAATGCTTTACTTTCATGACTTTGGCTTTTGAGAAAATTCTTCAACATGTTAACTTCAATGTTCAACATGTTCTCTAAAAATCTGAAGCATTCGACACATTCCAATATATTGACTTCCACCATGTTTATAAGAGCACTTGTTTTCAAACATGTTTCAAAAATGAATCTTTCATCCATCAAAAAATTTGATTTCATCTTTGCATGATCAATGTCTGAAAGAACATTTGAAATTTGGAACTATTTTCATACTTCATTATCATTCTTGAAAAATCTGATCTCATTCATGAACTGTGCGTTGATAAATGCTTATCTTTATGGATAAGATTTTCTATGCTCAAACCTTCATGTATCTTATCAATGACATCTTTTCTGCATAAAGTATATTTCCAAATTATCATTGAGAAATAACATTCTTGGTATCATTTAATTATTATCCTTTTGATTCATTGGTTTGAACTTGTTTGATGGGGTAAAATTATGCTTGATCCTTGATTTTGATATACTCTTTGCTCAAATATCATATGATTTAATTCTGTAAGAGCATAAGAGTTTGCTATGTCTAATCTTGTATGGACTCATGATTCATTGAGTACCAAAGAACATTATTTTTACGGGATTTGACCAAACTGTTCTGTTGTTGAATACAAAGAACATAAGCAAATAGAATAGACCATTTCAGTGGCTATATTTGCAAATTATGTGGCATCACTTGAGTGACATCCCATCACTAGCAAGAAGCTTAAACCAAGATGATAAGGAGCATACTCGCTTGATGAGAAGCTATGAGCGAAACTAATTTTGAGATCCCATTCAAAGCTCATTTGGGATTTACGCTTCTAAGATGCATTAAGAGCAAATGGTTATAGAGACTCATCCTCCTGAAGCTCATTCACATCTAGATATCCTCAATATTGATCATATCAATGTGCAAAGGATTTATGACTCAAGTGATTACGATATTACTTGAGTGAGGTATTGTATTTTGGAATAATGTGCATATCTCATAATCATGTTAGGCTAACTTGATTTCATTCAAATTTTATCTCACGAAGTTTAGCCTAAGAACACTTATTTTTTAAAAATGATCCTTATGCTTTAAACTCCTTTATCATCATAAAAGGCATAAGTGATTTCTTCATACCAATTTCAAGTCCACCCAAGTGAACTTGAAAGTTCTCAATTCTGAGATACCATGTTATGTCCATTGGAGTTGGAGGAACTCTAGATCTCATAACATTTGGTGTCACATTATTATTTGGTATCATGAAAGGGAGTTTCACATTTTAGTCATACATTTATTAAGGGGGAACTTTACATTCACATATGTTTTTATAAAAGTTCATCTCTCTTATTTAAAGAAAACCCTTTTAAGCATACTCATCTGCATTCATTATCTCTTGTTAGTTTTGATGATGAGTTAATATCATATTTTCCTTTCATTATCTTTATTTGAAAAATATCACATAGAAAGAGATACTTTGATATTTGGCTTGCACTAACAAATCTTTTAGAAAGAATGTTTCCAATTTGTAGCAGGAGATTATGTTATGTGCTAGGACTTTCCTTAATGCCCTACAAGAATATATATGAAGAAAAGGAAAAAGATGGAACCTGAAGTACTGATCATATTCATTCAGATGAGATACAACTCAAGAAGCCAGTACTTTAGTCTCATCTCAGAGGTTATTCAGAGCATATCACAGATCTCAAAGCTAGCAAATGGACTTCACAGATCGTTCATCAATTTGCAAAACCAACATGAGCATTTCTAATCTCTATCCTTTTATATTCAGTCGAAATTTTGCACATGTTTGGTATCTATATGCTTTAATTGTGAAAGTTGTCTTGAAAACCTCTCCAAATTCTTTCAAATGTGTTTTCATAAAAACATTCCAAATTGCATCTTATTTAGAATGAAAACACTTTCAATCGGGAGAGAAAATCAGTTCTTTAACTCTTTCTAATATGGTTTCATATTTGTCTCTCTAAGCATTTCTACTTTACTTCAACTTTTTGCTAATGACAAATAAGGGGAGAGAATGGCAAGAAAAATATGTTGGGTCTAATATATTTTCTCATTTATACATATTTTTCTTATAGTATTTGCCATCATCAAAAAGGGGAGAATGTTGGTTTTGATTAGTTTTGATGATGTCTTATATAGTGCACTTATTAAAGGCAAAAAGGTTGAGTAATATATTGAGTAATATAGTTATCTCCTACATTGACTAACTACTATGTTTAATGTAGATTAGTCCAAGTTAAATTAAGGAGAATGATCATGAAGGAGATAAGAGATGAAAGAAAGAAGTATCTCGAGAGGTTGTCAAGAGAGCAAGATGTTATTAATAGATTTTGAAAGTCCAAGTTAAATTAAGGAGAATGATCATGAAGGAGATAAGAGATGAAAGAAAGAAGTATCTGCAGAGGTTGTCAAGAGAGCAAGATGTTATTAATAGATTTTGAAAGGTAATCAAGAAGAAGAGGAGATATTGAAGAAGGTATAACTTGCTAAGAATGATGAGCTCAAGTTAAATGATGAAGAATGATCAAGTTGGGAGATGGAAGAAGGAAGAACTTACTGAATGGAATGAAGATATAATTATCAAGTTCTTATATTGATGCTAGAAGGCTCCAAGATCATATGGAAGTTGGAATGAGTCAATTCGAGTTAAATCAAGCAAATATGAGGTTTAGGATGAGAAAACTCGAGGTTTGAGTACAAACCTCGAGGTTTGAGTGTCTTCAGCGTCTCTGGTGTCTACGGACTAGCAAAACTCGAGGTTTCGAGTCAAAACCTCGAGGTTTCAGCCAAAACCTCGAGGTTTCAGCCAAAACCTCGAGGTTTCAGCCAACATCAGCTTTTCAGCTTCACTGTTTCACGTTCAGCACGGGCGATGTCTGGTAATTCGATGATATCTCTTAAACCAGAAATCGGATTGAGGTGAAACCAGTGGCATATGAAACTAGACTCCCAATGCGTCATTTTGATATAAAATTCAATCCTAAAGGAGTTCAGATCAAGGAGTTATGAGTTTTACAAGTTTCCATAAGAATCAACGTCACAGTCCAGACCCACCTTCGGTATTTTGAGTGTAACTCACAAACGAAAAATCCGATTGAGGTAAAATCGGTGGAATATGAAAGTAGACTCACAGAGCTTTCCATGAAGACTTGAATGGACCAAAAAGGAGTTCATACCAAGGATATATGTCCCTCGAAAGTTGAAAGTCAGCTCAGGACGTTGCAAAAACGCTGGTCAAGAACAGCTTTTATTCATCAGATCATAACGGGCACAACACAACGAGTTTGAAGCTGATTCTTCTTGCAATGGATTCTCACCTCGAGCTTGGACATATAAACTTGAGTTTAAGATTGACCAAGAATTTTCCAAGTTTTCAAAACCTCCAGGTTTTGGTGAAAACCTCCAGGTTTGTTTTGGCTCAAAACCGAGAATTTTCATATTTAAGTGAAAACCTCCAGGTTTTGGAGAAACCTCCAGGGTTTCGGCATCCAGGAGAGCAAACATTTTTCACTGATTTTCAAACCTCCAGGTTTGTGAAAAAACCTCCAGGTTTCTGTTTGGTGCAAAAACTCAGAATTTCCACTTTTGAGAGAAACCTCCAGGTTTTGACAAAAACCTCCAGGTTTGGGCATCCAGAGAGCAAACGTCTTTTCTCTAGTTTTGAAAACCTCCAGGTTTCCAGAAAAACCTCCAGGTTTCTGTTTAGCGCAAAAATTCAGAATTTTCACTTTTGACAGAAACCTCCAGGTTTTGATAGAAACCTCCAGGTTTGGGCAAGCAGAGAGCAAACGACTTTTCTCGGTTTTGAAAACCTCCAGGTTTCGGAATAACCTCCAGGTTTCTTCACGACTTCGAATTTCAAATCGACGAATTTGCAATACCTTCTTGTTTGATCTTAATACTTCCTATGATTAATCTCTAATGTTCCTAGATATGTTTAACCACTTTATTGGTGAGTTTGAGAAAGATTAGAGATTGTACATTGAAGGTTTAAAGCAAAAGCAAAAGTGATGTCGCACATTAATTGCAAACCCGGAAAGTTGCATTCTTTTGGGTAATCCTTCGCACACGTTTAACAAAGGATTAAAGATTGCTTTCCACATCCAAAAGAGCTGCTATTCCAACGGATCTATTTTCAAGAAGTCAACTCTGAACTTCTGCCCAGCTGGATTAAGTGAAGATTAGTGAGAGAAGAAGACCAAAACTGAACCAGAACCTTATCTGTTATGGGCAACGGTTATAAACGGTCATATATTGTTCTCTACCTATAAAAGAGGACAGATTCAAGCAGAAAAACGTGGAGATACAAGATTACAATGCCAAAATGCTGATACTCTGCTTCTACATCCTTTTCACTGTTTTACTTGTCTAGATAGCTTAGAGAGTGAAATGAATTGTGTTTGTACTTCGGTGATTATTTATCCATTCCTTTGAGAGGAAAATTATTGTAAACACATTATCTTTTCGAGAGTTACTCAAGATTGGGGAATCTTGAGTGGGATATACATTGTGTTGATTACAACTTGTAAGGGGGAGTGAATCCTAGTGATAGGATTACTTCGAGTACAGAGTGTGTGATCAAGCAGTGTGTTGATTACAGATTGTAAGGGGGAGTGAATCCTAGAGAGAGGATTGCTTCAGATTACGGATCGTGTAATCAAGAAGATTAAAGATAGTGGATTGAAAATCCCAAGTGAGGCTTGGGGACTGGACGTAGGTCAAGGATAAGGCCGAACCAGTATAAATCTGTTTGCAAGCTCTTCTCCCTTATCTCTTACATTTCCAGCATTTACATTTGAATGATTTTCAATTGGTTTATAATTCACTTCTTTTATACAAGTTGAATTTACTGAATTGAGAAAAGATTTTCATAGAATCTAAATTTTTATACTTCACCCAATTCACCCCCCCTCTTGGGTTCAGCCGGTACTTACATAGAAGTATACATTTCCGCCTTTGTCTATGCAAGTCGATATGTAAACCCGAAAAGGTAAAATACTAAGAAGGTAATTGTGTAATGGTTTGTCTTGCAAAGGAGGAAATGAATAGTCTTAAAAGAGGGAAACTTTATATACCCAATTGTTACTATCTAATGGGGACTACTGATCCCACTGGATGCCTTAAAAAGGATCAAGTTTGTATTATTCTGTAAGAATATTCTCTTTTGTTTCTTAACCTATCTATCTAGCAGTACAATACATCGCTCCAATTTATGTTCAAACTCCCTATGGTTGGAGGTATGTGATATTTTTTTCCTGAATTCGGTATGCAGCCTATGCTAATTTTTCTTGCTATAGTTTCTTTTGTTTTTTTTAACTAAGAGAAATAGTCTATCAAACTCCCTATGGTTGAACGGAATCAAGACGCAGCTCTGCCTTTGCCTATTGATAATTAGCATAATTAAATAGTTGTTTTCAATTATGATAATTAGAAGTTCTCTAATTTCTATTAGTGACATGGCTGGAATTCAAAATTAATAGTTGTTTTCAATTCGATTCACGAAAAGAAGGGAACAAGCACAGGAGATATGGAGAAAGAATGATTGCCCGCATAGGGCTTCTCGCGGCGGATATGAAAAGGCCGAAAAAGAATTGATGGAGGCCAAGCGGAGGAGATTGGAAGATGAAGCTGAATCCAATCCTTCTGCGATAGTTGATCAGCCATCTCCAATACGTCGTGAGGAGTTGTGGTTGCATATTCGGCAAAAGCCAAGCGGCGCCTACACGAGTGAACAAACTCGTGTAGTTGCTGAAAGAATTGTAAGTATCGTTACTGTTATTTTTTAGTTACTAAACAAGTTTCATTACTAAGCTTTCCGTTATCTGTATCTTACAGGAAGATCTTAAAAAGAAAGAAGCAGAGGGATCTTTTGTGTCGGACGGGAGGAATGATGTTCTGACCGTTGCGACCAGAAAATCGGATCACCCGGGACGTGTAAGGGGGATTGGAGGACGGGTAGGCCAGAAGGAATACTTTGGTAAATCCAAACGCCATAGACAAAGTATGGTTACCCGGGAGGAGATGGACCACACGGTGGCCAAAATAAATGAGGAAGCAGCGGCTAAAGAAGCAAAGTGGCAATCCGAGATGAGCCAGATGAAGGAGGAATTGAAGCAGATGAGGCTACTTTTGAGCTCTCGTCCAGAGACCAGTGTTCCCTTGCCACACTCACCTACAGCTGCAAAGCACTAGAGGGAGCTGTATTGTTGGACAGTCAGAGCAACCCTGTGACCCGTATGTGGAGGATCGTGATGTTCATAGACAATTAGTTGCAAAAGGGATTGTCCACAACTTGGGATCAACTCTACACCACCAACAAATGGCTGATGATGAAGTCAGAGTGTCAATTGAAAAGGTGATCAGTGATGCACCTTTCTCTCTCCCAACTGATGAGCTGAAGCTTGTGAGTCATGTCAAGGGAACCTTCATCTCTTGGCGAGTGAAGCTTGTACATGTCTCTACTCCTCCTGAAGCTTCATCTTCTCCTCCTCAAGTTCCACCCTTCCTCCTCAAGTTCCACCCCCTCGTCAAGCTCCATCCCCTCCTTAAGCTCTATCCCCTACTGCTAAGTTGACTGCCAAGGAAAAAATATCTGATATGGTGAAGAGTGGATATTTTAAAGATAGAACGTGGCCTGTCAATGAAGTAGTAGGCCTCACTAATCCTCAACCGATTTACTTTGACACCGATGATGTAACGTCCCTGCTGCTTCCTCGACAGGAGCTTACTAGTGCAATTGTGCAAATGTGGATGAAGTAAGTATCTTCTTATATGAGTACATAATTTAAAGAAATCGTTTAGACACACATACATATATACTAATTCCCTGATCGATGTCATTATTGTAGGTTCATGCATCAAGTATTGAGCAACAGGGCAAAATCAATGATTTTGGATTCTTGTGCCCGTCTATGCAAGTACAACATCCAAGGAGGAGAGATAGGAGTACATATCAAAGAGGTTGTGTGAAGTGAGAAGAAAGGTTTACATGTTTCCATACTTTCACGGTACATATCACAATTCTTGTGCGTAATTCACTTAATTCTCGCTACATATATCACTAACTACTTTACCGCTGTGAATTTTCAGTCGCCACTGGCAGTTGGTCCTCATGTGCATGGAGGAGCATAAAGTTATCTTCTTATGCTCCACTCACAGCGATCCAGGGACTATGTTGACTCAGATCATCAATGAGTAAACATGTCATTTTGATTCTCTCGTCTGAAATATCTGCTGTGAATTTTCAGTGAACCTTTATTGATAAATTTGTGATTTTTATGATAGTGCCATGAAGAACTTCCAAATCGAGGTTAAAAAAAATGTTCATATCATGCCACTAATCCTACATGGTACACACCAAAGGTTGGTACATATTTGGACACTGTCACACTGCCTTGTGAACTTGGTCAGTAAGCTATATATGCTCTTATATATATTTCTTGTTCTTTTTAGACCCGTCGGCAACCAACGGAGTCCAACTTATGTGGCCGCACGTCATGAAACACATATATGATATTATCACGAAGGAAGGACTAAATTAACCGTAAAGGTAAATGTATTTGATGTTACGTAGGTTTGGCTAAATTCAGTTTCTGGCTTAATGTTACATATGAAATATGCACGCAAGTTAATTCATTTTATGTCTTTGATGTTACAGAGGTTTGCCTGTCCTGATCCCTTACCTGATGATGAATTGGAGCACATACGCAATTTGTTTTGTGAATATCTGTATGACTCGATTAATAGTCGTACAACAATTATTGTCCTAAATTCATTTGTAAATATATATCTTTGTAGCAACAATAATTTTCTGTAAATTTATTTATTTTTTTGAAAAATTCATTCATTTGTAAATATACATACGCAATGTGTAATTCAATAATAAATTTGTTTATTTTTTTGAAGAAATTCATTCATTCTAGCTATTTAGTGCTTGAAATTTGAGGTACAAGGATGTTGTGAATGAGATATTAGACAAATTAATCGCGACTTTTAGGACCGCATAGTTTTTAAAAGTCTGGTCCTAAATATTTAGGATTGTAGGTTTGTTTAAACTCCGGTCTTAAAAGTGTATTATAGTCCGGTCCTAAAAGTCTCTAAAGACTAGAGACTTTTAGGGCCGCAATTTATTAGCGGTATGGTCCTAAAAGTAATTTATTTTTAATTCCGCTCCTAAAATTCCGGCTTCGTGTATTTCAGCTCAACATTTAGAACCATTTATTTTTTAAATCTCCGGTCTTAATAGTCTTCCTATATATAGTAAATGTTGACTCTTTTCAGACAAACCATTAGGGTTCAAGACAACCAAGGTTCTGGCGTTCTGCTCAAGCTGGGTCCTTCGTTGTCGTCATTTTTACCTCTCCTGATGTTGAGCAGCATTATCAGTGTCCCTTTTTTTTTTTGTCTTTTTCCTTTTTTTCGGAAAAAGAAGGAAGATAATGAAAGGACACTTTGTTTCAAATCAGGGCGAGGTAAAACCGACAACAACGACGGTCCAACCTTAGGAAGAATTGTCACTGTGTTTGTTTTTTATTTGAATAAGGTAAACAATGTCTTTTGTTTTGTATGGTCTCGATCTTAAGCGTATTCTCGTGAGTTTTTAATGTTGATCACACATGAGGACAATGTTTTGTTTGTTTCCTTTTTGTCGGAAAAAGAAAGAATCTAATGAGAAGGACAAGGCGATTGAAATAGGAATGAAAAAAATTTATTATATTTTTTTATCTTTGCCCGTGGGGGGGGCAGAAGACAGAAGAAAAGACAAAACATAAAAATATTTACTCCTCCCCATCATTGTTAGAGGGGAGGGAGTCGTCGAAGAGGTCGGAGACGTCGTCGTCGAAGGATGGTACTCAATGTCTTGGGAGTCGAGTCGCATCCGGTCGGCTTGTTGTTGACGGCGTGATAGACTTGAAACAACTGGCCTATAGATCGACGCGGGCCAAAAGGTGATGCAACATCTGGTAGCGGGTCGGGTTCGGAGGCAGCGGCGGAGGGTACGGAGGTGGAAGAGGATTAATCGGAAAAGGAGGACCTGGGGGTGGTTGAGGACCTCGTGGTGGTGGTGGAGCAGCCATTACTGTGGAGGAAAAATAAGTGATGGAGGAGAATGTTATGTGAAGGAAGTAAAGTAACATCGGGTTACCAGCACTCCTTGTAGTGCAATGGTATTGGGATGTGTATCCCCCCTTAGGTCCTTGTTCGATTCCCCCTCCCCTCGCCTTGTATCCAAAAAAAAACATCGGGTTTAAATAGAGAATCCTGCCTGAACAATGTTAAAGGCCGAAAACTTTAATGGGGGACGCATAGTTCATCAGAATATGAGGAGACGCCTAGTTGGGAAGTTTATCTGGAAGCCGAAGAGACTCTGAATCATTCATTTGATACAAAGTGTAAAAGGATACGACTCTACTATCATATTTTGAAAAGATTGACTTTTAGGACCGGATAAAATAAAAGGTCAGTCCTAAAAGTAATTGAATTGATAAAAAAAATAAATAATAGACTTTTAGGATCGGATATATTATAAAAGGTCGGTCTTAAAATCAATTGAATTGAAAAAAATTAAATAAAAAGACATATTAGACCGCATATTTAGAAAATCCGCTCTTAAAGTACCTCATCTCTTATTAACTCCTCACTACCTCGTAACTCTAAACAACGTACGTGGCTATCTGGGAAGTGGGAACTGCTCTCGCCTTTATTAACTCCTCATACCTCTCTCGCATGCCCCACTCGCTTTCAAACCATGGTTAGATACAAGAGAACCGCTCATAGGGGTAGACTTACTGGTGATGCTTGTGCCTTCCGTAGATCGTTATACGGTGTGCCTCCTCCAGCGAGAGTGTGTTCTATTGTGACAGAAGAGTCTCGGGTCGTTGGACCCATTGTTATTTCTTCAGATGATGAAGAGATTGCCGCACCCCCCAGCCTTTAGACCATGATGCACTGATGCGAATAAGACAGGAACTTGCTGATCTCCAGCGGGAAGTTAATGCTACTCACGCCGATATCGCCAAGGCTTTGAAGGATAATAAGCTTTAGGATGTTTAGTTAGATTCGTGTTTTTGCTAATTTGCTGCTTGTTTTTCTTTTGTATTTTATCTTGTGTACTTGCATATTCAAGTAATATATGTAGCATTAAGAACTAAGCTTCTGTCTTTTTTTTTTGTTCATATTCTCTAGTAATTAAAGAAACTCCATATTTTTTTTAAATTTCACCAAAATTTAGGACCGAAGTCTTCTAAAACTCCGGTCTTAAAAAGTTATATATTTAGGACCGGCTACTTAATAAATAACTTGTCTTAAATTGTACGCGGAATATTAAATGAATAATATTAGGACCGGTGTATTAAAAACCACCCGGTCTTAAAAAGTTATATATTTAGGACCCGCTTCTTTATAATTAACCGGTCTTAATAAAATGCAAACTAAATGAATGATAAAAATTTAGGTGGAGTCTTATAAAACTCCAGTCTTAAAAATTTTATTATATATTTAGGACCGGCTACTTTGTAATTTACCGGTCTTAATAAAATCCAAGAAACTAAAACACGTCTCTGTCGCGCGGAAAATTAAATTTCCCTCTCTCAACTTATCTTGTCGCGCCGAAAGTGATTACTCACAGGTTCTGTTTCCAGTGTTTGTGTGTTGCTTTGTCGCTGCTTCGTGTTGCTCTCTCGTCAATCACTTTCTAGTTAATTAGCTAAACGTTTATAGACCAAGTTTGTAAGAGGTGTTTCGGTTATATAACTTCATGATTTTCCCGCTTATCGCTTTGGATTTTTTATGGGTTGAACGAAATCGATGAAATGTTCTTGTGGGTTTCTATGTTGTTAATGAATATTGTATTTTGAAGAATATATTTACACTTTAAACCTACCCAACGACCAACAAATGTTTTTAGGGTACTCTTCTTTGTGCCGCAACATCAACGTTCGTGGCGGAAGAAGAAAGACTCGGGAAACGCATTTGATTTTATATGCTACATGTGAGTCCACAAGACCTTCATGCGATGCATTTAATTTCCTCGTCATGCATTTATTTTGCTTCTTGGATTCACTTGTGATACATTTATGACCAAAAGTGATTCTTCGGTATGCATTTAGGGTATGTTTGGTTGGGGGGAAGGGAGGGGAGAGAAAATAGAGAGAGAGAACAGTTATTTGTGGTGGGGCCACAAAATTTTTTCTCCCCTTTTAATATTTTCCCTCCATTTTCCTCCCCCTTCCCTCCCTTCTCCTCCCCCTCCCCCGAAACCAAACATACCCTTAATGGGTAAGTTTCGGGTAAAAAATTAAATAAAAAGACATAACCGACATTGAGCATAAATATGCATTTGGTGTTGCCTTATTTTATATGCAAGTGTGTCAATTTTTTCGGATTACGTATGTTAAATCTTTCCGTCTATAGGAATTTTACTATGGATCACGTTGGATAAATGCTTTACGAACGAGTGTTGAATATCGAATGGGGTGAGGGACTTTGTAGAATTTGCTAAAAAAATGCCCATGATGATAGTGGGAAGTTTTATTGCCCTTGTGTAAAATGTTTGAATGAGAGGCGAATAAGTCCTCAAGTTATACACACACATTTAATTTGTGAAGGATTTTGTAAGACTTATACGGTATGGGTATGGCATGGTGAAAAAAATACCAAGTGGGTCTCAACACGGGAAGTGACCTTTGATGATAATGACACGGATATGGATGATCACATAGAGGACATTATCCGTGATGTAGGAGAAGAGGCTTTTCATCAATCACATGCATATGGTAATATGTGCAGTGATGCAGAGACCCCGCTATATCGTGGGTGCACAAAATACCAATTGTTGAACGTTGTATTGAAATTGGTAAGCTTGAAGGCACGTCATGGATGGAGCGACAAGAGTTTTTCTGAAATCCTTGAGGCTTTTAAGGACATGCTTCCGGTGATAATGTGTTGCCGCATCGATACTATGATGCTAAGAAAATACTTTGTCAACGGGGATGGAGTACAAAAAGATCCATGCATGCCCGAATGATTGCTTGTTGTATAGAAAAGAGTTTGGAGAGAAGCACCATTGTCCGATATGTGAAACCCCAAGGTACAAGTCAAATAAGGGGCCTGCAAAAGTGTTGTGGTATCTTCCAATCATACCAAGGTTCAAGCGGTTGTTTGCGAATGAAAATGATGCAAAAAATTTGATGGCATGAATCCATATGGAAGCCTTAGCAAGACACACATAGTTCATGGCCCGTACTCTCGATTATTTACAACTTATCTCCTATGTTATGCATGAAACGAAAGTATATCATGATGTCTATGTTGATTTCCAGACCAAAACAACCCGGAAATGACATTGATGTTTACCTTGAACCCTTGATCGAAGACTTGAAGGAGTTGTGGGAAGAAGGTGTCGACGTTTATGACTCTTTCAAGAAGGAGGTGTTTAAAATGTGAGCCATGATATTTTGTACTATCAACGACTTCCCAGCATATGGGAACTTGTCAGGGTATAGTGTAAAAGGCCATAAAGCATGTCCACTTTGTGAAGAAGGCACATGCTACCATCTTGATGTGAGACACTGTATTGATGTCATGCATGTGGAGAAAAACATATGTGATAGTATTGTTGGCACGATTCTTAACATACAAGGTAGTTCCAAGGATGGTGTGAAGGCAAGATTGGATCTGATAGCAATGGGAATACGCGAAGAGTTACATCCAAGGCTACACGGTAATAGAACTTATTGTCCCCCGGCTTCTCATACTTTGTCTAAGGATGAGAAACAAAGTTTTTGTGAGTGTTTACATGGCACAAAAGTTCCCACGGGGTATTGGTCAAATTTTAAGAGGCTTGTATCGATGAATGACTTGAAATTAGTAGGCCAAAAGTCTCATGATTGTCATGTCTTGATGCAACAGCTACTCCCAATAGCTATTCGAGGCATCACCGAATATGATCTTCAGGTCGTTTTGACTAGACTTTGTTTCTTCTTCAATGCAGTTTGTAGTAAAGTTTTTGAGATTGAAAAGATGGAGGATATCTTATCTTGTGCCACCTTGAGAAGCTTTTTGTTCCTACATTTTTTGACATCATGGTTCATCTAATTGTTCATCTAGTGAGGGAGATAAAGTTGTGCGGTCCTATCCATTTATGGTGGATGTACCCAATTGAAAGATCTATGAAATTCCTAAAAGGGTACGTGAAGAGCGCATACCGGCCAGAAGCATCAATTGTTCAGAAATATGTTTCTGAAGAAGCCATGGAATTTTGTCAAAATTATTTGGCCAATGTAAGACATATTGGACTTCCAAAACGCGTCGGCATGTTGAAGGGGCGACGAGGGCCTTCAATAAAGAGTGTGGATCCCGATGAATTGTCACAAGTCCACTTATACATCTTGAATAATGTTGATGAAGTTCAAGACAAAGATAGCTGCACATAAATAAGTTGTAAGGAAAGAAAATCATCGAATGACTAAACAAATGTTGATTAGGGAGCATAAGAACTTTTGCACACTCGGTTCAAACAAAAGGTCGAAGGAGAGGAATGTGTTTCTGATACAATCAAATGGTTAGAACGTGGTCCTGAGGTTGATGTCGTAAGTTGGATTTCATATGTGATCAATGGTTTTACATTTTACACGAAGTCCCTAGATGATTCGACACGTCCGAGCAGCCGGTGGTGTTATGTTAGAGGCTGAATCTATGCACTTCTCCAGTTCGAAAGACAAGAGGCCTTTAATGGCAGTCATGCCATATTGTGGGGTTATTGAAGAGATTTGGGAGGTGGACTATGTGAAAATTAGATTTCCCATTTTCAAATGCAAATGGGTTAATGTCAATAATGGTGTTCAGATCGATCGGCTAGGATTTACATTAGTCGATGTCAATGGTAGAAGTTTTGGAGATGAACCTTTTATTATGGCACCAGCGAAACAAGTGTTCTATATCACCGATCACGAAAATAAAATGTGGTCTGTAGCTCTCCAAGGAAAAAGGGTCATTGATATTGATGAGGAAAGTCATTCAAATTATGGTCTTCCCGAGAGTACTCCTTTTTCAAGGGGTCTACCTAGGACATAAACGAAGAAGATGAAGCGGATAATGAACCCGGCATAAGAAATGATCATCAAGAAGAGATATGGGAGGATAAAAGAGTCAATTCATAAGGTAATATTCATATGCAAAATTCTTTGAAAACTTTAAAGTTTTAACAATATTCCTTTATGTTTTTAAACAATGTCACTGACTATGAAGTTTGTCCTTGTTTTATTTTTGTGGCATAATTCGATCGAAAGGGGTATGTTATAAAAGAGGATGTTATTATGTTGTTGGGTGGGAATCAGATGAAGGCATGGTGAATATTATTTTGGGCATGTATGTTGTATTTGTAACTTATTGTATTTATGAGTAAGTTATCTTATTGTATTAATTAATTTAGGTGTTGTAGTCATAGTATAATCATTAATTAAAGGCCACATAACTCGTGGTGAATAATATTTGTATTCTTTGTCTCAATTCAATTTATTCATAATTGTTCATAGCTTGTAGCTTAAAGTATCGACTTTTATGTTCTGGATTGGGTGGTGAATTTTGGTGTAATACAATCGGGAAGAAAGAGGGGGAAAATTTAGATCGAAATAAATGCGCTAGGTCTTAAATGTTCGACTCTTAAGACCGGATGTATTTATATGTCCGGTCTTAAAGGTCCATATTAAGCGATCTTAAAACTTGGTCTTTTAAGACCGGTATATTTATACGTCCGGTCTTAAAAGTTCAATTTTTAAGACTAGATTTATTTATCATCCAAAGTCCTAAAAGTCTGATCTTCTTTTAAGACCGCGTATAATTAGTTGTCGGTCTTAGAAGCCGCTATTTTTAGACCGTATTTAGTTTTTTCCGGTCTTAAAATTCCAATCTTTTAAGAGCGGCCTAGTTTTTAGCCTGTCTTAAAAGTTGAGTTTTAGAACCGAACCAAAAATATTTCAGGTTTATTTAGTACGACTTTTAAGACCCATTGTTCTAAATGTAGGTCTAAAAGAGTTTCTTTAAGACCGGTCCGAATCCAGTCTTAAATGTTAGACTTTTAATACCGGCTGGAACAAGACCGGTCGTTGGTCTGGTCTTAAGATGCCTCTTTTGTCCGGTCTTAAAAGTCTTTTTTGCACTAGTGTATACTGATATATTCCTTTAAGATACCTTAGTATCCTTTTGGTAACTTTGAAATGAACATTAGTAGTCCTAGATAAAAATAGACTCAACTTTTTAACGAACAAGCTATGTTAGGCCTAGTAGTGTTAAGATATCTTAAAGTTCCTATTGCTTGTCGAAGTGCAATGGGTTAGGCAACAATGTTCCATCGTTAATTGAAAATTGTTTTCAAGATACCATAGGTGTTGGCATTGGAGTAGCATCAAGCATTCCAAATTTTTGAAGTAAATCCAGAGTGTATTTGCCTTGGTTTAAATTCATAACAGAGATATCTCGAAAAAGCCTCAATGCCCAGAAAATAATGAAGAGCACCAAGATCTTTGAGAGAAAATAAACAATTCAACTTACTAACAAATGAAGTTAGGTATGCTCGGCTGTTTCCAGTTATCAGAATGTCATCAACATAAATCAAGATATTGACAAGCATATTATTCTTCTTCAACACAAACAAAGAGCTATCACTCTTACTATTTCGAAAACACCACTAAATCAGAGTAAAGCATAAACGGTCATACTAGGCACACGATGCTTGCTTCAGAATCGTAGAGGGCTTTATCTAATTTGCATACATGAGTCAAGCAAGATTTATCAACAAAACCCTCAAGTTGTTTTATATATACATCTCCTCTAAGAAACCCATTCAAGAAGGAACTATTGATATCGAGTTGTCAAACATCCCAATCAAATGTGGTTGCAAAGTGAGAATTGTGATCAATTTCACAACTGGACTGAAAGTCTCATGATAATCGATGCTAGATATTGTTGAAACCCGTTAGCCACAAGTGTTGATTTCTATTTTAAAGAGAACCATCAAGATGAAACTTATTCTTAAATAACCACTTGCAATCGATTACCTTCTGAGTACTGTTGTATGGTACTAGATGCCATTTAGATTTTGCTGCAGAGTATCGAACTCCTCCACTATCACAGCTTTACACTATGAGGAAAAGATGGCATTTGTAACAATGGCAGGTTCAGCTATGCGTTTTAACAAAATGGGATCTTCAGAACATAAAAGCCTAACAAATGGATATGTGGGCTTGTGAATCCCGCTCTTAGCTCGTGTAGTCATAGGATGGATATTTTGAACAGGTAAAGAACTTGGGCTGGCAGATGATGAAGATGAGGATGAAGATGCAACAAATCCATCTAACATATATTTTGGACTATCCGAAGATGAGATAGGTGACAAAGACACGATGGTTAATGGAACGATATTGGAAGTATTTTAAGCAACTGAAATTCCAAAAGATGTGTTTGGTCAAAGAGACAATTATTGAAGCATCAATAACCATAGGAATAGCCACAACATCATTAGAACTTGTCTGTTGTTGAAGAAAACCAACAGCAAAAGGAAAAACCATTAGATTAAAAACAACATGGTGAGAGCTATATATGTGACCAGAAGGACTAAGACCCTTGAAGCCTTTTTGCTTAGATGTAAACCCGAGAAAAACACATTGTTGGCTGTAAAACGAGAACTTGTGATCGTTTTATGGTTTCAGACAAGGATAACAAGCGCAACCAAAAAGGGATAGTTATAGTGTGGTTCTATTTTATGTAGCTGAAATAGAGGCATTGAGTCTTTGAGCACTAGTGTGGGCATTCGACTAACTAAAAATGTAGTAGTCTAGAAAGCTTATATCCAGTAGTGAAGTGGCATTCTAGATTGAGCTAATAAAGTCAAACAAGTCTCAATGATATGGCGATGCTTCCTTTCAGCCTTTCCATTTTCTTAGGAAGTATAAGGACAAGTATATCTCATCCGAATACCATTAGAATTAGAAACAAAAATGAAAGGCTTGAACTCAACACCCATATCACACTGAATGGCTTTAATTTTAGTGCTAAATTGATTCTCAACAAGCGCTCAAAAATGATTAAATGCAAGAATAATGTCACCTTTATGTTTAAGAGGATATAACCAAGGGTATCGAATGTAATCATCAACAAAATGAGCATAAAACATGATGACCGAGGTTTATTGAATAGGGGAAGGACCCCATAAGTCAATATGAAGAGATCGAGAGGAGCCAAATTACAAGAGGTAGATGCAGGAAATGGTTGATACTTGGATTTTCCATAATGAGCACAAGTTTTCCTGGGTGTCTTAATTTACAATGCCATAAAGAAAAAATCACAATTAGACTTAACGGAAGCAAAATAAACTTTAGCAAGAGGATCACTCGACTTTGAGCTTCATCACTAATCATCGGATACAACCTTTGTTTTGGTTTCCCTTGCATCAAAAGTTGTCCTATCAATCGATCCTTCACATAGCAGCCAAGATCATTAAATTCAACAATAACAAAATTATTCTTAACGACCTGAGACAGACTCAATAAGTTCTTTGTGGAAGATGACACCACCAAAATCTTATTAAGATTTAGAATAGAAGATAATTTCACTGTTCCAATTTCTTGAACAAAGGTCTTCTCACTAGTACAAGTCTGAAGATAATACTTACCAACAGAATAGGCTTGATCTATATACTCAGCAGGACTTACATGATAATTTTCGCCACTATCCATATACCATGCAGGCTCAGTAACACTGCCAGCAGAAGCATAGTTGAACGGACCTACGTCATCACTGAGATAATAGAACTTGTAGATATCATGATTAGCTAGGACATTTACAGTAATAATAGTACAATCGTCCTTGACTATGGTCGGGAGCAGTGACCACATCCCCAAAACCGCCATGGGATCCTTGACTCCCTCACTAGTTTCCATGTTGAGAATAGGAATCATTCCAAGAAGGGAAACGTTGTTGAGAAGAACCACCGTGTTGTGCTATGTTTGTAGTTGGTCCAATACTCATATTAGCAAACTGATTGAGTTGTTCAAGTTGGCTTTCAATGGAAAGTAGATGAGCCTGAACATCGACCTAGGAAAGATGAGTTTAACAACAATAGCATTATATTCAGAATCCAAACTGTTCAAGGTATGGATCATGAGTTCTTCATATGGTAACAGAGCTTCAACAAGTGTTAACTAATCACAAATGGTGTTCATCTTATTCAGAAAGTCTTCCATCTTTATGCCACCTTTCCTTGTTGGATACAGATTAGATTTATATACCATAATCTAGGCTTTAGTTGAAGCACTAGCAAAAGATTGTAACTCAACCCATATATCTTTGGCAGCTTAACAATGCAAAAGTTGAGCTCCAACGTCAACACTCATGGTGTTACAAAACCATCCCACTAAAACATAATCAGTATCATTTAGTCTTCGAAATCTAGGTTTATCTTCATCTCAACACCATTAGAGATTAGGCGAGCGGGAGGCTCTGTTTGTCTATCAAGATGATTTTTGAGGCTATTCCCCTCAATAACTGGTAAAACAATTGACTCCTAGAGCAAGTAATTAGCATGATCCAGCTTGACCAAGTTTACTGGATTGAAAGAGTTAAACATGAAGTTGGTTTAGGAGACATTGTTGGTTGTGATAGTAGATGGTGAAGCAGAGGTCTAAGACACGGCTTGTAAGGAAGGAGGTGAGGCAACCATGGTAAATGAATCAAAAGAAAATCCTATAGCTCTTATACCAAGATAAAATCGGGCTACATAACAAAAAATCACAATGGCCTCAATGAATCAATTAGGCACCCGATTGCTATCTATTTATAGAAATAGTTTGTCAATACATTTTATGTACCGAAATTATAGAATGAGTAACGGAATGTACATAGAATATTATAGCTTATACATCTCTACAATATTCTGTACATAACATAATTAATCCTATTTATTCTTAACATCACCAACAACAAATCTCTCTAAAGTACTAAAATTTGTCATAAATTTCAGAAATCAACCAAAAATTAAACTAAAAATTGGAAAACCCATACCATCAACTGAAGGAGAAGTTGGAAGCACCAATTATAGCTAGGGATTTGGCAGAGCAATAAAAGCCAAAGAAAGATAGAAGAGAAAGATGTTAAGGATTACATTTGATGAGGCTTTTGTTGGAAATTATGCCCTAGGGGCAAGTCATTGTACTTTAAACGTTAATGTCATTTAAAATATTCTCCATTTAGTTATCATTTCATTTACATGTTTATAGTGATAACTGTATCCTTAGACAAATCTAAGATTCAATGAATCTGGACATTATTGCTTGTGTTGGGCTATTCTTGTGTGCGATCCCAGCCCACATGAGATTGACAATGGGCCAATATCGTACCAACCCACAAGTCGCAAGCGCCTCTAGCAAGACATTGCGACTACCCAATTCATATGGGGATCGTTGGTACGATACAACCTATCATACAACCATGTCACGTCCCTTTTGTCAAGCGATAATTTAGTCAAGGATGAAGCATGGAAAATGTCAACCTCCTGTTCTTGACCATTACTTTTCGATTCTCGAGTAGTCTAACAATTGAAATGGAAACTCCTTTCCATCGTAGTATGGCCATACATTTCTCGACTCACTCATCGAGGGGCCCAATATTATCTCCCTACAAATGTGAGGGACAAAATTCCATCTTGACCATTCACATTCTTTTGCATGAAAACCACTCATCCCGATCAAAGCCTTTATTATCACCTAGTCAAAGGTGACTTTTGACTAGGTTAAAGATCATAACTCTCATGTAGGAATCCATGATGATCTCGTGTCAAAGGGCGTTGTGACTCGGTTATATATGAGATAAGCTTATACTTAATCCATGCGGCTTTCTCATAGTGGGTCAATCCAAAGACCTTGTACTCTTACAAGTGCCTATAACTTTGATTCGTATCTCCATATCTCATCAAAGTCATACTTGGTCTTATTTCATCTTCGCTCCCACGTAGATGACCGAATTTAAACATTTAGGGTAATCTATAAGATATATCCAAGGATACAATTATCACTATAAACATGCAAATGAAATGATAACTAAATAGAGAATACTTTAAATGACATTAACGTTTAAAGTACAATGACTTGCCCCTAGAGCATAATTTCCAACAGACTCCCACTTGCACTAGGTACAATCATTAATTACTCTAATTCCCACTATCCTATCATGACACTCATGTTTTACTTGTGCAAGCAGCTTAGTAAGAGGATCAACAACATTGTCTTCTCATGGTACTTTGCATACTTTTATATCACCTCTATCATTGATTTCTCTGACAAGATGAAATCACCTAAGTATATGCTTGGTCCTTTGATATGACCTAGGCTCCTTGGTCTGCACAATAGCGCCGCTATTGTCACAGAACAAGTCTATTAGATTTGAGATGGTAGGAACCACCCCAAGTTCAGTAATGACCTTTTTGATCCAAACGGCCTCCTTAGCTGCATCCTATGTTGCTATGTACTCAACTTCTGTTACAGAATCAGCTATAGTGCTCTGCTTAGAGCTCTTCCAGCTTACCGCACCATCATTCAAAAGGAATACATATCATTATTGCGATCTTAGATCATCTTGGTCAGTTTGGAAACTCGCATCTACGTAACCAGTTAAACAGAGCTCATCACCTAAACCACCATATACAAAGAATAAATCCTTTGTCTTTCTTAAGTACTTCGGGATATTCTTGACAGCAGATACGGTGACCCTCACCAGGATCTTGTTGATATCTCGCTAGTCATACTTAAGGAAAACGAGACATCGGGTCGAGTACATAACATGACATACATGATAGATCCAATGGCGGAGGCATATGGAATCTTACTCATGTGGTCTCTTTGATCTTGTGTACTAGGACATAGATCCTTACTGAGATGGATGCCATGAGACATGGGCATGTAACCCCTTTTAGAATCCTACGCATCGAATCTATGCAAGTATCTTGTCTATGTATGTGCTCTGACTTAGGCCTATCAGCCTCTTGAATCTATCTCTATAGATCCTAATCCTTAGGATATAAGTGGCTTCGCCTAAATCTTTCAATGAGAAAGACTTTCCTAACCAAGACTTGACACTTTGCAAGGTAGGGATGTCATTCTCAATGAGTAGGATGTCATCAACATGAAGCACTAGAAATACAAGCGTGCTCCCACTAACCTTCTTATAAACACAAAGTTCGTCAATGTTTTGAATGAATCCAAACTCTTTGACTATTTCATCAAAACAATGATTCCAACTTCGAGATGCTTGCTTCAACCCATAAATGGATCTTTGAAGCTTACATACTTTACCAAAGTCCTCTGGACGCACAAAGCCCTCAGGTTGTGTCATGTACACATCCTCAAAGAGCTTTCCATTGAGGAAGGTTGTTTTGACGTCCATCTACCATATTTCATAGTCATAATATAATGCAATGGTAGATAGGATTCTGGTCAATTTGGCCATTCAAACTGGGGAAAAGGTTTCATCATAGTCCACACCATGAATTTGAGTGAATCCTTTACCAGCCGTGCTTTGAAGACATTTACTTTGCCATCCATGTCAGTTTTCTCCTTGGAAACCCACTTGCACCCAATTGTTTTTACACCTTTAAGTGGATCGACTAAGGTCCATACCTCATTGTCATACATGGATTGCATTTCAGACTTCATGGCATTAAGCCATCTTTCGGAGCTTGGTCCCACCATGGCTTCTCGATAGATAGTTGGCTCATTCTACTTAATAAGCAAAACATCACGACTTTCAGTAATCAGAAATCCATATCTCTAAGGCTGTTGTCGTGTTCTATCGGTCTTTCGTGGGCCTTGTGTTACTTGAGTAGGGTCAACAACTTGCTGTGAGTCTTCTCCATTTCCCATCCATGGTTCTATATTGTCTTGTGACTCTCAAACTTCTTCAAGGTTCACCTTACTCTTACTGGTTCTTTTGGAGAGAAACTCTTTCTCCAGAAAGACACCATTCCGGATAACAAACACTTTGTGATTGGTAGGATTGTAGACATAGTATCCTTTAGTTTCTTTAAGATACCCCATGAAAAGACATTTTGAGGATCTGGAGGATAATTTATCAGAGGCTTGTTGTTTAACGTAAACCTTACATCCCCAAATTTTGAGAAAGGACAAACTGGGTTTCTTCCTAGTCCATATCTCATATGGTGTCTTTTCAACTGCCTTTGATGGAACACGATTTAGTGTGAATGCAGTTGTTTCTAGGGCATGGCCCCAAAAGGAAGGTGGAAGATTTGTTTGACTCGTCATAGATTGAACCGTATCTAATAGAGTTTGATTCCTCCGCTCGAAACACCATTCCATTGAGGTGTTCTGGAGGAGTTAGTTGTGAGATGATCCCACAACTCCCAAGATGGTCAAGGAACTTTTGGCTCAAATATTCACCACCTCTATCAGATCGAAGTGCCTTAATTGTTTTGCCAAGTTGGTTTTGCACTTCATTTTGGAATGTTTTGAACATTTCAAAAGTTTCAAACTTATGTTTTGTTAGATAGATAAACCCATATCTACTAAAATCCATCTACAAATGTAATGAAGTACAAATGATCTCTTTTGGCATATGTATTCATTAGTCCACAGACATCAATATATATGAGGCCCAATAAATAAGTGGCCCTTTCACTACACCCAGTAAAAGGTGCCTTTGTAATCTTTCCCAATAAACAAGACTTACATGTATCAAATGATTCAAAATCAAATGAGTCAAGAAATCCATCTTGATGGAGTTTTGAAATGTGTTTCTCATTTATATGGCCTAGAGGATAATGCCATAGGTAGGTCGAATTCAAATCATTTGACTTGATCCTTTTGGTTGTTATGTCATAGATTTGTCCATTCAATTTTCTTTTGTCCTTGAGACCCCGCACATTTATACAAATGTGAGATACACATGCGAGTATCTAATACCCATGTAGAGGAAGTAGAAAAGTGAATATCTATGACATAGATACAAGCGATAGCCCCACTATCCTTCTTATTCTTTTTTTTTTTCAGATCTTTGAGGTAGAGTTTGCAATTCATCTTCCAATGACC
Source organism: Acacia acuminata (assembly GCA_019022655.1). Lineage (NCBI taxonomy): Eukaryota > Viridiplantae > Streptophyta > Magnoliopsida > Fabales > Fabaceae > Acacia > Acacia acuminata. The sequence goes on from JAFJYI010000187.1 coordinate 432,175, forward strand.
AATTTCATTGCAGAAGAAGCAGACCCCATCCTTCGGAGGCTTTACCTTCTTGGCTTTTCATTTCTTACCCCTTCCTTTCTGAACCATCAAAACAGTGCTAGGCCTTTTCTTAAAGCCCTACTCAGTGGTTTTGAGCATCTCATGCAATTCAGAAATTGATTTCTCCATGTTGTTCATATTATAGTTCATGACAAACTAGTCATAACTTTCCAGGAGTGAGTTCAAGATCATATTTGTAGCCAACTGCGGCTCAAGGGAAATCCAAGCCTCTCAAGGTGATCAATGTAGCCTTTCATTTTTAAAACATGAGGACTAAGCGATGCACCTTCACCATCTTATAGGAATGTAAGGCCTTGGTGGTCTCATACCTCTCTTGCCTTGCCTCGTTGTTGGAACATTTCCTTGAGATGAATATGTTAGTTCCCTATTTGTGTTTTGATGATGATTAAGTTTGAAAACAATGTATGAAAGCAAAATAATTTTAACTAAGTCAAAAATTGCATTTTATCGAAAAAGCTTTTTGTTGTCACATTGGCTCGAGCCAATGTTGTAGACTCGAGCCAATCACTTATGCTTTCATCGCAAAATCTCATAGTGACTCGAGCTTTGTCAAAATAGTGCCTTAAGTCCGGCTCTAGACTTGAGCCTCGATTTTCAAAGACTCGAGCTAGTCATATGTGATCCTAGAATATTTTTCAAAATATAAGTCATTTGACTTGAGCCTACAAATAGTCTACGCCTTGAGGTTGCGGTTAGACTTGAGCTAGGACTTTGAGAGACTTGAGCCGAGGTCTCAATTTTTTAAATATATTTCAAAACATGACTTTCGTGCCTCGAGCGGAGAACATTAACTCAAGCCGAATCCCGACCGTTACATTCAAAAGTCAAGGCGACTTGAGCCTAGATCCATTTGCCTCGAGTCCCAAACTCATTTAACAAACTTCAAATGGTTTTCTCTTCTCAAAAGACTCGAGCCTATTTTCCCGCCTCGAGTTTAGAAGCTAACTCGAGCCTCTTATTTTGCCTCAAGTCAAAGATCTTCATCATCTTTGAACAATCATCTATGTTTGGCTCGAGCCTCTCTTATTGGTGACTCGAGCCTAAGCTCGACTCAAGCCAAGGAATTCTGTGCCTCGAGTCAAATAGTATTTTCACATATTCATTTTGTCTTTAACAATGCATTGACTCGAGCCTAAGTAAATGATGACTCGAGCCAAGTTGATCTCTGTTTTTGTGAATGCTTATCTACAATCTTAAGATTTCTAAGTATGCTTATGTATTCTTCATATCATTTACCATCAATGTTATTAACTTCATTTAATCAGTTTGCTAAGTGAGTTATAGATGATTAGAACACACATTACCTCAGAATTTGAATAAAGCATTTGAATGTGTCAGAGCATTTAATGCACTTACCGTTCGAGAACCTCGCGGACATACATACCTCTGGACATCGAAAGATGCTTTTGAACAAGATTAATTCATTCTCTTTGTTGTGCTTCCAACGATCATAATCACATAACAAAAGAATAGAAGAATATTACGACATGATTACAGACATCCGCGCCTCATCTCTAACGGATGTATTACAGAGTCTCAATGGATATTTCTTCAAGCTTCTCAACGGTCATAAATGAGCTCATCTATAAATACGAAGCTTTGAATTAGTCCACTACCGAAACTCGCGCATTCAATTCTATATTATTTGCAATCAACTGTTTCATTAACTTCATTTAATATGTTTGGATATTGCCTGTTCTTCAGTGTTCATATTTTATCTACGGGTTAAATACCAATTTTTCCATAAAAGTATTGGTAAGGGGGCACTCAAGACTGGAAGTTTTCTTGGTATCATTTTTGCCCTGGAAGTTTAGAGACTTGTAATCTTGTCGATCGATTGATCTTGACCGTAAGATTGTTGCTCTCTTTGTAAACTTCCGAGGAAAATTTTCTCTAAAAAAACTTTCGGGGCAAATTTGCTCTTGAAAAAAACTTCCGAGGCATAATTGCTCCATTTTGTAAGCTTCCGGGCAAAAATGATACCAAAAAAACTTTCGGGTGCTGAGTGCCCCCTTACCAATACTTCAATGGAAAAAATGGTATTTAACCCTTTATCTACTCTTGAGGAGTCATTAAACACTTATTCCATTTTCAGTTAAATCTTAAGGTTGTGGGACCTTAAGAGTGGGTGTACGATTACAACTTGTAAGAGTGAGTCCAAGTGTGAAAGGATCAGTCAAAGTTACAGAGTGTGTAATTGTAATTGATTGAAAGAGTTAGTGGAAATCCCAAGGTGTGCTTGGGGACTGGACGTAGGTCAAAGTATTAGACCGAACCAGTACAAATCGTTCTATGTCTATCCCTTTTTCTCTGTCTTTATTTTACTTGCAATTGTGTTTAACTCTAGGTGATATTTCATCTTCAGAATAATCATCTCAAAAGCCTCCATATGTTCCAGATCTCTTTGGAGCTCTGGACCCATAGTGGCAAGCATCAGGCATCCTACATCCACAAAGTCATTATTATGCTTCATGTAAGCATCTCTCTAAGCTCTTGGAGCATTAGCTATAGGCTCGTCAGGAATGGGTTGATCAAGGACATAAACCTTTCTTTCCTGATTGAGAACAATTCTCAAGTTTCTAAACCAATCAAGAAAGTTTGTCCCATTCATGGTGTGGCAGTATTACTAGTCGATATGATTCTACAACTAAAAGATATGCAAAGTTAATTAGTAACCCCCCACTAAATTATTAACCCTCATTATAATTAGTGGGCTAAGATCCATATTTGGCAGAAATTTAAGTCCTCTTTGGTAGGACACTTAAAATCAAATTATTTAGGTAGGCAACCTCTTTGTCAATTATATCACATGTAACTCTTAGATCTTTATGGGATTCGATCATCATATGACCCGGCATGTTTAATCCATCTAATGCCTTGAGATCCAAAAACGTTTTGATAATCTCAATTAAGTCAAGACAATAATGAATGTTGTGAGTATCAACATTACCCACGCTTGTCTCACCAAGATAACTCAAGTGCATCCACTTTGGTGGAACACACAAATGAGCGATCTAGGCTTTGACAAGTATTCATTGATTGACGGCATTAAGACTTAAGATTTCTTTTAGAGGGTATAATCCTATTAATCCTATTTATATGAATGCAATGACAATTATATCTCATATAAACTCTAAATTAATCATGACTAATCTAATCAAATCATAATTAAAAGCGTGACACAACATGGCTCACCTAACCTAAAATCCTCTCAAGCCAATGAGAGGACTTCTCTAAATAAGAAAAAAATACATCGGGAGAAATCTTATTTCTACATATGAGGGGAGTGAGATGAGAAGATAATGTACATCGAGAATATTTAGAAAAGGCATGGCACGTGGCCATATTTAAATATTACAACACTTGTAAATTCTAGAGGCATGTTGTTCACCATACCCAAACAACTTTTGAAAGTATATCACAACATGTTAATTCATACAATATGAAATAAACTAAAGGTGTTATGATTAAAATTTATCCACGCTACGAACAGTTAGTTACGACGGTCCCACTAGTCAGTTAGCGGTCAAGGAGCAGCGCCCCTTGTTGGGGGGGGGGAACGCCCCTAGAGCTTTTTGAAAACATTATATTGTTTTAGAAAGATTATTTCATATAAAAAAAAAAAACAATCAAACCCCCAAGAGGCGTTGTCCGAGCATGGTCGCGCGAAGGAAACAAGGTCGTCCTTAATGTGTCCGATCTAAACGTCCGAACGTGGTTGAGTCGTCCAAGCATCATGGACGTCCGAGCTTGATCGAGCGTATACGATGCATCAAAACGTAACCGTCGTCGAGATCCGGACGATTCAAAAAAACAAAGTTCAAGAACAAAACCCTAACGTCCCCGGCATGTTCGAATGTGTTGAACGTTCGAAATACGTTGTCCAACATTACCGAACGTCCGAACAACGTCATCCAATGTTACCTGAACGTTCGAACGTGTTCGACCCTAGCGTGACTGAACGTCCTAACTTTCGATTTAAACGCATGAAAATCGGTTTATCATATATCGATTTAAAGCATACAAGATTCGGTTTTAGACATACATATATCTCATATAATCGCATGTAGAAACCCCAATTTAAACGCTCGGTTGATCTAGCTCGATGCCCTTTGTTGGGATCCATACACGCGGTGGAAGGATTTCATCCATTAAAATCTTACGAATCCCATAGGAGGATCTATCAACGGCATTTAAATCGGGTTAGAAAAGAACCGTACCTTTCAAGCTTGTGAGTGTCTCGCTCAATTCGAACTGTGTGCGTCCTACTCGATCAACAGAAGCCGACTCTACGAATCCACTCCTTCTACCAGTATCCACATCGAACAACACTCCAACATGGAGGGTAGCGTGCTAGTGCCTTCAAGCTTTGTGTCTTACGTCTCTACTCTAGGGTTTCTCTTTGTGACTTTTCTAATATGTCTTGCAAATTGTCTCACAGTTTTTTCAAAACCCAATAGGCGTATTATATATTCAAAATTAATCCTTATTAATCTTGAAATTTGAATTTGGATTAAAATAATATATTAATTAAATCTATCCAATAGATCTAATATATTTATTTAATCGAATTAAAAGCATGCTAATTTAATTTATCTCTATCAATTAAATCGAGATATGATATCTATCTATTTAATTAAATCGAGATACTATATCTCAATTCTAATTAAATCAGATATATGATATCTCTATTCAAAAATTAAATTTGAGATACAATATCTCTATTTGTTTTAAATCGTATAGATATACACATATTGTATCTCGATTTAATTTTCGAATAGAGATATCATATATCCGATTTAATTAGAATTGAGATATAGTATCTCGATTTAATTAAATAGATAGATATCATATCTCGATTTAATTTATAGAGATAAATTAAATCGTAGGATTTTAATTCGGATTAAATAAATAGATTAGATTAGATCTATTGGATAGATTTAATTAATATATTATTTTAATCCAAATTCAAATTTCAAGATTAATAAGGATTAATTTTGAATATATAATACGCCTATTGGGTTTTGAAAAAAAAACTGTGAGACAATTTGCAAGACGTATTAGAAAAGTCACGAAAGAGAAACCCTAGAGGAGAGACGTAAGACGCAAAGCTTGAAGGCGCTAGCACGTTGTCATCCATGTTGGAGTGCTGTTCGGTGTGGATACCGGTAGAGGGAGTGGATTCGTAGAGTCGGCTCCTGTTGATCGAGTAGGACGCACACAGTTCAAATTGAACGAGACGCTCACAAGCTTGAAAGGTACGGTTCTTTTCTAGCCCGATTTAAATGCCGCTTATAGATCGTCCTATGGGATTCGTAAGATTTTAATGGATGAAATCCTTCCGCTGCATGTACGGACCCCAACAGCTTTCCTCTATCTTTTCATCTCCATGGAACCCTATCAAATATGGAGGTCGTTCCTCCTCTAAACACAACAAATCATCTCTGATGCTGGCCATTTTTCTTGCAAGCACGATTTCCTTGTTTCCTTCAAAGGTTTTTCTATGAACACAATGAAGATTGAGTAGGACGCACACAGTTCAAATCGAACGAGACGCTCACAAGCTTGAAAGGTACGGTTCTTTTCTAGCCCGATTTAAATGCCGCTTATAGATCCTCCTATGGGATTCGTAAGATTTTAATGGATGAAATCCTTCTGCTACGTGTACGGACCCCAATGACTTTCCTCTATCTTTTCATCTCCATGGAACCCTATCAAATATGGAGGTCGTTCCTCCTCCAAACACAACAAATCATCTCGATGCTGGCCATTTTCTTGTAGGCATGATTTCCTTATTTCCTTCAAAGGTTTTTCTAGATGCTGGCCATTTTTCTTGTAGGCATGATTTCCTTATTTCCTTCAAAGGTTTTTCTATGAACACAATGAAGATTGAGTTGCAATGGCTGACGTAGGCATAACATGATGGCACTATGCCAATGAGAGGAGAAGCAGAGGTGATGGGAGGAGGTCGCCACCTTCTCTTCTCTCATCCACGCCCTCGATCTTGCTTGCCTCGAACTAGATGTCACTATCCTCCTCTCACCAAGACACGACAATGTTGTCATTGTTGAAGGAGAACTCCGCCACTACTGCTGGGAGAAGAGAAGGGAGGAAGGGAGGGTTTGAGAGAGGGGATGGATGAAAGAGTTAGAAGGGTAGTATAAGAAATTTGAAATTTTAGGTGTTTTTTTTTTTTTTCAAAAAAAAAAAATAGCATGAGGCCCACAACAAAATTAATAGACATTTTCTAACTTTAACAGGAATGTCACTTTTATCCCTTTTTTGAAGGTTCATAGTTACTTAATTGTACTAAAAACAATTTATGGTGGTAGGTGCATTTTTTTTTGAAGAAAATTTATTAGAATATTTGCCCCTTAACCTTATTTTTAATTACAAAAATAAATTGATATACTAGGTTGGTGTTAATTTGGTATCATCATTATTGATCTTATTATTAGACACTTATTGAGGCATAAAGACGTGAATTCTTTGAGCAACCATTTTATGTTTCATTAAAACTAATTCCTCTTGAATGTTGAGAATAACTAAATAAATAAGTCAAGAGCAACAACTATTTTGTTATGATAAAGAAGTTTCACAAATAAGATAAAAGGGGAAGTTTTATTTATAAGGCCGTAATGTTATATGGTAGTGAATATTGAGATTTAAAAGGACAACATGAGCTTAATGTGGTAGCAGCCAAAATGAGAATGTTTAGATAGATATGTGGTCATACAAAGAAAAAAAATATTTATAATGAACATGTACGCAAAAAAGTTGGAATGACAACTATTATAGATAAAATGGTAGAAAATTATTTGAGGTGATTCAAACATGTTCAAAAAATGTCCTTGTATGCACGATAACAAGGAGGGTTAGCAAAAGTATGAAGTTCTCTAAAAAGAGATAAATGTAGACTGAAGAAAATACTCAATAAAGTTATGAGCAAAATCTTTCAATTAATAATTCATCTAAGGCTTTTGTTGTTTATAGGGAATAATGGCGTAAAAGAGCTAACCCCATCTAGAGAAATAAGACTTTGTTATTATTGTATCTAAACAATTCACTAAAAGATGTAACACAAAATGCAAACTCAGGATATAACCAAAAAAAAAAAAAAAAAAAAAAACTTATATGTGCACGGCTCTATTTATAGTTACTAACGAAGCAAAATTTAATTTGGATAGAATTTTGAATTTGAATTACCAATAAAATAAAATTCAAATTAACATATTAATAACTCAAGATATAGAATAATTACATTTTTTATAAGCTCCCCAAATTATTATATTTTTATACAGAATAATTTGATTTTATAATAGTCAAGTTTTTTAGACATTAGGTTCTTTTTGCTTATTTATACAATGATGGAATAACTTTTTCTAAAATGTCTTTTAATTTGTTCGGAGTATGTGACTTTAAAATATGAATTGAATTAAAATCTAACTCGAAAGATTATTTTATTTTATTATTATTTATAATATAGAATAATTATATTTCATTAATTATATAATCAATTTCAATAATTTAAGGTTTAAAATTTATTTTTATTTTTAATTATTTTTATATTAAAAATAATAAATTTATAAAAATTATAATATGAATAGAAATATAAATATATCAAAATTATTGTTTCGTATTTATTATTTAAATTGTAATATAATGTAAGTGAATTTTTTAATTCTATATTATGTATAAATAAATTATTTAAAAAAATATAAATATTATTTTACTAATTGTTTGGATTAAAATGATATAAATTATTTATAAATATTTACCTCAAGTTTTAAAATTCAATAAAAATATTTCACAAAATATTGAATTTTATATATGTTTGTTTCTATATTATAAAGATAGTACTTTTAAATATTATTGAAATATAATATATTTATTTATTTATATTTCAAGGACTTGTTCCAATACCAATCCAGATGAACCTGGAAATAGGTTCTAGAAAGTTTCCTATGTCGCATATCAAATATGAAATAGTATATTCTAAAAGTCGTCATATTTTTAAAGTAGAACGTATTGTCCTCTTTGTGATAGGATATTATTTTCGTTCTCAACATCTATATTAATACACATACCCACATATGTGTGTTTATTAGTGTTCCCAAAGCTAGTTCTTTAAAGAATATAGGCTAAAGTACATGTTTGGTCCTTTATATTTGTCTCTGGTGTCATTTTAGTCCCTTAAGTTTGTAAAGTACACATTTGGTCCCTTAATGTTAACACCGTTAGTCTGACTTAACGGAAAATACTAACTCAACAATTTTAAGCGATAACTATGCAATTAAATGCTGACCAAGCAAGTTTATATGTTAGTATTTCAATAAATTAATATTTTAAATCCTATTAATTGAAAAATATTTAATCTTCTTCGACCCAAAAAAATATATTTAATCTTCACAAACTATGAAAAACCCTCAAGCGAGTCTATGAATATTAAATATTTTTCAATTAATAGGATTTAAAATATTAATTTATTAAAATACTAACATATAAACTTGCTTGGTTGACATTTAATTGCATGATCATCACTTAAAATTATTGAGTCGATATTTTCAGTTAAGTCGACTAACGTGTTAACATTAAAGGACCAAACGTGCACTTTACAAACTTAAAAGACTAAAATGATACGAGACAAATATAAAGGACCAAATATAGACTTTAGCCAAGAATATATGCTTTTCTCGTGTCAGAAAAAAAAAATAGAAAAAATTGGTCAACATGGGTCGATACAAATTAAAGGAAATATAATTTCGAATGTGATACCAAGTGTGTGTGTCTGTGTAATATTTCAAGGACTTATTCTAATACCAATCCCGGCCCGATGAACCTGCAAATAGGTTCTAGAAAGTTTCCTATTTCAAATGTCAAATAGTATATTCTAAAAGTCGTCATATTTTTAAAGTAGAATATATTGTCCTATTTGTGAGAGGATATTATTCTCGTTCTCAATATCTATATAAATACACACACAAATATATTATGTATTAGTGTTCTCAAAGCTCGTTCTTTAAAGAATATATTCTTTCCCTCGTGTCAGAAAAAAATTGAAAAAAATGGTCAACATGGGTTGATACAAATTAAAAGAAATATAATTTTTTTTTTTTTTTTTTTTTTGATAAGAATGGGATACCTCAACTACCTCCTACTAGGGTATTACACTCGTTACAATCCGACGGAGGATAACCTCAAGAGCCTCGAAGGCCGATACACTTCATGGAACCCCCATCCCGATTCTAGTCCCTTTAATGCTAGAAAGTCATTTGCTTTGTTCCGGACCGAGGCACATGCACCACCTTAGTTTCCCACTCCATCTGCGCAGTAGTTGCTTCACCTCGTCCGAATGTCGGAGTCACGGTGAGAACCTCCTGTGCATGCGAAAGTAATGTAATACACTCCATAGAATCGATTCCAACCAAACCTTCCGAAAGCCCATCGCCCAAGCAGTTTTGAGGCCCAATAGGCAAGCCCACACTTCAATGAGTCAACTCATCGCCCCTTTCAATAGAGTGAAAGAATCCCCTAAGAAAGGAGCCGGAAGAACTTCGAATGATCCCTCCACGGGCTCCCCTATTTGTAGTTCTAGAATAGGCACCATCCACATTCACCTTTACCCAACCGGCTTCGCGGATGCCAAAACCCACGACTAGTAGTAAGAGTAATGCCGTTAAGTGGCATACCGCTAGACGATTATTCATGCTATTCCTACTCTCCAACATCGCATTCGTGCTAGCAATGATGTTACTATTAGGGGTGAATTGCTTCTCAAACACAAATAAGTTTCTCCTCTTCCGAGATCCACCAAAGATAGTATAGTGAATCGGGACGCCCATTCCTTATTCGCATTGCTTCTACCAGCGATGTTCCACCATATCCACTCTGATAAAGGCTTACTACAGAATGTGCGCCACTTGTCCGGGGGCACCACTTTTCTCCATAAGGAACGTGAGTGCGTACAATCCCTAAATACATGAATAATATCTTCGCACCATGCACCACATAGGGCACAACTCTGGTCATTCGTCAATCCCCGTCTCATTCGATTTGCATTCGTGAGCAGGCACTTACGAGCTAGAAGCCAAAGGAGCATCTTACACCTGTGTGGCGCTCGAACCTTCCAAATGCACTCCCAGTTGTATCCATGTTCCCTTCCCTTGTTAGAAACCACGCTATATGCCGATTTCACTGTGAATTCACCATGCCTCTCCCACTTCCATCGCACGCCGGGTGGATTAGTTGTACTCTCGATCCCCCCTCGAACTTTATCCCAAGTTCGCTTAATTCCTGTCCACACATTTGAACCAGGTCGTGTAGCCTCAATGCGAGGGATTAAGTCATCCCCACATTTATACTTGTCCCGTACAACCTTAACCCATAGGTCCTCTTTATGCGTGACTAGTCTCCATCCCAACTTCATAAGGAAGGCTTGGTTTTGGTACTTTGCATGCCTCAACCCCAAACCGCCCTTTCGCTTCTCCATGCACACCTCATCCCAAGCAACCAGTGGCACTTTACGACTCTCTGCTGTGCTACCCCACAAAAAGGATCTATTCTGCTTGTCCAGGGCCTCACAAACCGTACTAGGAAGGTGAGATGTTTGCATTGTGTATGCCGGGATAGCGGAAGACACCGAGGAAACAAGCGTAGCTCTTCCAGCTAAGGAGAAAGTCTTAGGGGTCCACCGCGCGAGCCGCTCCTTGACCTTATCAATGACCGCTTGAAACGAGTCCAATCCCACTCTCTTATGATGCAATTGCACCCCAAGATACTTCCCAAGATCCGCCGTTAGAGTGAAACCAAGTGCATCGCTGATTTCCGCACTTCTGATATGATTTATGTTCTTGGAAAAGAACACCCGAGTCTTCGAATCATTGACTTTAAGCCCTGAGCATTCACAGAAATGATCCAGACATTCTTTTACCATTCCTGCTTGTTGGAGCGAGGCTTCCGTAAACAGGATAATATCATCAGCAAAGAACAAATGCGATATTGGTGGCCCGGTCTTAGTAAGGCATATAGGTTTCCACCTCTTGCTGTCATACGTTCTTGTATCATGTGTGCCAACTTCTCAATGCATATCACAAACGAGGTAGGGCGGGCGGATCACCTGTCTAACCCCGGGAAGTGTTGAAGAAGTCCGCCTTACTACCATTCCACAAAAGTTGAAGATTAGCAGTGCTAATACATTGCTCCACCACCCTAATGAGGTTGGTAGGAAGGTTGAGCTCATGCAAGCAACTAAGCAGGAACTTCCAGTTCACCCTGTCATACGCCTTCTCCAGATCGATCTTAATAGCCATAAATCCCTTTTTTCCACCCATTGTTCTCATGGAGTGAATAACCTCTTGGGCCACGATAATGTTATCCGAGCTATGCCGACCTGGGACAAAACTACATTGATTCGGGGATATAACTTAGGACATAAACCCCCTCATTCGGTTTGCCACGATCTTTGTAACCAGCTTGTAAATCACGTTACATAAGCTTATTGGTCTAAGATCCTTAAACGTCTCGGGGTGATCCGTCTTCGGGATTAAGACCAGTAATGTCTTATTTACTTCACATATCCTCTCGGATGAAGAAATATTTGCTTCACAAAGTGAACCACGGACTCTCTCGACAGGTTTCCCATTGGTGTTGGAAAAATAAAGCATGGAAGCCATCGGCCCTGGTGCCTTGAGCCCCCATACTAAACAAGGCGTCTCGGATCTCCCCTCTTCTACATCCCTTAGACATACTCGTTTCTGTACTTCTGTTAATCCTGGGTAGCCAATATTACAGATGAGACTTGGGCGCTCCACTACTTCCTCCTTAAAGAGATTGGAGAAGTACATCGTTGCGTGATATTTTATACTATCCTCCTCAAAACACCACTCCCCTTCATTCACACAAATCGCATCAATTCTATTTCGTTTCCGACGACCATTAGCTTGCGCATGAAACAACCGTGTATTTCTATCACCATCAATAGCCCAATTAATCCTAGCTTTCGGGCCCATAGCAAGGCTTCTTGTGTTAGAGTCTCATCAAGCTCCAACCGAGAGAGTCTTTCGGAGGTCTTCAAAAACTTGGTATTCCCACCTCTCGTGATTGCATGAGTAATCCCATCCAGTCTTCGTAGGAGTTGATTTTTGCGCCTCACGGATATTGCCGAACACTTCCTTATTCCAACGTTGACAAGCAACCGTGAAGCTCTCAATGTTTTCGACCATTCTTTTGACGAGCACCACTTATCCTTAACCAAACCATTAAATTCTTCATGAAGAAGCCAAGAAGCAATAAACCGGAAAGGCCTCTGAGTTACACCTTTTGGCGAAGCCCCATCCGTTCTTAGCAATAAAGGTCGGTGGTCGGACTTATAATGCGGCGAGATGAAGCACTTTCGAGTCATTGTTCCTCATACACCATTCTTCATTAGCAAGAAAACGGTCCAACCGAGCCTCCGTATCACCATTTTTTTTTCCATGTAAAGGGTGGCCCATCAAATCCTAAATCAACCAGATCCATATCTTCAACCCATCTACGAACTCTCGGTCCAGAAGATAATTTTGAAGATGCACACGAGCGTCTTTCCGTAGCTAGCAAGGTGGCGTTAAAATCACCGCCAATACACCATGGTCCCTGTACCATAGTCTTGATCTGGAAGAGCTCAGACCATAGCGTTCGGCGCTGCATTAGGGTGGGACTCGCATACACTACAGTAAGGTCCCATGCTCGTCGTTTTTCATCTGTGATGTTTAAGTGTATGAATTGCTTGTGTTGCTTTACTATCTCAACCTTCAGTGTCCCCTCATCCCATAGGCACCATATCCCTCCACTATATCCTTCCGCAAACGATTGTACGAAAAATTATTGAATCCTAAAGTACGAATTCGTCGATCCGTCTTTAGAGCATTTGCCCGTGTTTCTAAGATTGCAAGAAAATCCAACTTATAGTGTTTCTTTAGTTCCGTACAAGGCTTGGAAATGACTGCGTCCCGTACCTCGTGAGTTCCAGATCATAACAATCATTAAGACCTTGGAGAAGTAGTAGGAGGGGCCAAACCGCTGCCCACACCATTAATTAATTTCCCATTAGCCTCAATTTGTTCTGCGTCCTCGCTTCTCCATCCCCCATGTTACAGTTGTTGAATTATTGACCAACTCACTTACCTGCCCATCATCCATCTGAGTATCCCCCTGCGCCAAACCATCCTTAAGGCCCATATCATGTAGGATTGCAAAACCATTTGTCATTACCATGCTACTTGACTCTGCTTCCTTTAGTTTCATTTTGGGCCTTCCACCTGTCATATTTTCTTTCCCATATTTTTGGGCTTTTCATCTTTTTCCTTTTGGAGCCCACAACAACCCACTCCCCCTTATTTCTCTCCTTTTCTTTTAATGGTAAATTGGGAGATCCCATTAAATCAGCCCCCGCCACCTCATTTTTACGCAACCCATTACTCCCTTTACGCGTAATCCCACGATTCATGCCATCCTTCTTCACACCTTGCGAGATTAAAGGAGATCCACTTTTAATGCCAGACGTCTTTAATGGTAATTGATTGTTCCTCCTCAAATCACGCCGCAGGATCATTTGAGGTCCCAAATGCTTGCTTCCACCGATCTCATCCTGTGCCAAATTCGGTATCTCATTAACTCTCGCATTCAATGTTGATTTTTCCAATCCCGCCATGATTTGCTCCTTCCTCGGAATGCCACCGTCACCCTCACCGGCCGCCATGTTCGACCCTCCTTCCATCCCATCGACAACCAACCTCACCTTTTGATGCCCACTTTGCTTACTTCGACTCCCGCCCCACGCTCGTTCGCACCACTCGGTTATCCGCACCGTCGACCGGTGTTTGTGACGAGACACCCATGCGCTCACCCACTCCAACTCCCTTCCCGAGTCGGGTGAACACTTTTAAGCTGGATCACCAGCCACCTTTCGCGAGGACAATCCCCTCGTTCATGCCCATATACACCACATCGAAAACATACCAAGTGCAAGCCCTCATATACTAGTTGTTTATCCTCACCGAACGCCGTAAGTAAAGCTGGTAGTAACGGTTGTTGCGAGATCCACCTCGACGCAAATCCTAGCGAACTCTCCTTTATCATAGATGGATGTTGATCGGTCTATTTTAATCATCTTCCCTATCATATTACCGATAATGCCTAGCGCCTCCACCGTACAAAATTCCATCGGCAAATCAGGAATCCTTACCCACACCGCGATCCTCCGTTGACAGTCTGCTCTCTTTGGATTGAAGTTCGGACGCCACCTCTGGACAAGAAGATAATGATCATCAATCATCCATGGACCTTCATACAGTGCATAGTCTCTGTCCTCCATGCTTGAGAATGAAACGATGTAATATTCATTGCTCGGTGGAACCACTTTCGGGGGCGCCTTGGTCTCCACATGCGCCGAACACGGTCAAACGATGCGTGTTTAGGAAGCAGTGTCCTAACAACTTGATAACCAGCGAATTCATCCACGGGCGACACCACAAGGTATACTGCTCCGATGTGACAGACAGGACGGGATATCCACTTTTCGAACCACCGCCCAACTCCTCTTGCTTCTCCTGTTCCTCATCCTCAATCACGGTTGGCAACTCATCATTTTTCCGAGCAAAGTAACCTCGCCATCCGCTGACAATATCATCCTCTTCAAACATGAGTAACCAAGTATCCAAGACCGCTGGTGATAATAACTTTTCCTTATACGATAAGGAAATCGGACGCCTAGCATCTGAGCCTTCTCCTTCACCTTGCACTAGCCTTACTAGACCCATTGGAATCACTTCTCCCAAAGACAAACGGTTCGACGTACTCCCTTTCCCTTACTCCGGTCGCCGCCGTCTCCATCGCCTCTTTCTCTTCCGTCACCATCTGGGTCACCTTCCTCTCGCTCTCGCTCACCTTCCTCGCGCTCTCGCTCTCGCTCATCATTTTTCTCTATTTCTATCTTTTTATTATTCTCAAAGAAATATAATTTTGAATGTGATACTAGTTATTAGAAAAACCATGGGAGAAAGTGGGAGAATATTAAAGAATAAGCATGAAGAATGAATAATATATACGGAAATTGCGATCGAGTTTCACCAAAAGAAAAGGGATAGATTGGATGAATACTTAAAATTAGGCCATTATGTGAAGCACAGATGATTCCCACTAATTAGCTAGTTATCTCCAAATCATCATATCACAACGATCCATATATTGTTTTATCTCCACGATAATGGAGGGGATCAAGGTTGAGAGCGTGATCATTATAATTAGGGTGTTTTTAGATGTTAAATTATTTTTTCTTGTTCCCCTTGAATATTTTCTTTGTGATATATATGTTGTACTTTTACTATTTTTCATGTCTGAAACTTGGAGTCATCTAGTATTCTTTTTAATTAGAGGGGCACCAACTTATGAGGTTATTATAAGCAAATCTTTTAAAAAATAATTTTTTATATCACTATGCTATAAAGTTGTGGGGTGACATAATTTTTTTCCTGAGAGTGAGACGTTGCAGGGTTGGACTTGCTTATAACAGCATAACATTAGTGCCCCTCTAATTAAAAAGAATACATAAGGACTCTAAGTTTTGGACACGAACAATAGTAAAAGTACAACATATATATCACAAAGAAATAATAATCAAGGGGAACAAGAAGAAACAATTTAAAATCAGAAAACACCCTAATGATCTCGCTCTCAACCTTGATGCTCCTCCATATCATAAAGAAAAAAAATATTTTTTTCGTTGTGATATGATTATTTGGAGATAACTAATTAGTGGGAATCATCTGTGCTTCACATGATAGCCTACTTTTAAGTATTCATCAAATCTATCCCTTTTCTTTTGGTTCAACTCGGAATTGATATATTATATATTGATACCCAACATGCATGATTATCACATTTAAAATTATGTTTCTTTTGATTTGTATCAACGCATGTAGAAAAGTTTTCAATTTTTTGGCTGATGCAAGGCAGGAATATTATCCTTAATTAAAGAGCAAGTTTTGAGTGCAATAATATATGTTTAGAATGAGAATAATATCTGATCACAAATCGGACTATATATCCTACTAAAAATGGAACAACTTTTTTTTTTTTTTTTTTCAGAATATTCCTTTTGAAATAGGAAACTCTCTAGAAGGAAAAGCAGGTACATGAGGACATATTGGTTTATTGGATCTAAAAAAGTTGTATTCAATGAACCTCGACATATGCTAATCATGGTTGCTTAAATCGAAAGTAGTATGGGAAAATATTGGCCACCTTCATGAATACTCCATTTTGTTCTTTTTATAAGAAAATTTTGAATGGGTTCTCATAATCCTATTTAGAAGAAAGAGAAACGTATTATTTGACATTTATTACAAGTTCCCTTTTTTACCCTTATTGAAAAGATATATTTATTAATAAAATCAATTATCACTATCCATCCAATAATCAATTGCTACTAAATAAGGACATTTCAAAAAAAAAAAAAAAAATCTATTCGAAACATACTTTGAGTTCAACTACGTACTCTAGCTATATTGTTTTTATGTTTAAGAATTGGTTATTTCTTTCTTGTAAAAAAGGATGGAGGGAGCAGATTTTTTGTAAGTTTGTTCCTTGAGATTAATTGGTATTAGAATACTACTTCCGGTTTATAATATAATTTATTTCTAGAAGAATTCTTTTGTTCATAATTTAAGTCCCTTGTAAAGTAATAAGTATTTGTTTGTCGAATTTACCCCAGAATTAACAAGCTAACTATGAGTTGTTAGTTCCTATGAATTAATTGAAATGACTTATATTGTAGCCCATAATAAGTAGTAGATCCTTAAATTTTGAGTCTAATAGTCTGTTTGACACTATTAATGTGTACTGTGTATTAGTAACTTCACAATCTTTACATGACTACTAGGTGCTTGTTTATCAGCATTGGTTTCATGGTTGCTAAACTTGCATTCGCAGTATGTACCTCTTCAAATCCTTTTTATAAAAGCCTAATAATCAAATTACACGGTTTTAAAGAATGGTTAAAAGTAATAAATATATAATAAAGAACTACTTTTTCCAAGTATACATTTATTTATAAGGGTCAGATAGGAGAGAGAAATAGAGTAGTAAATAGAGAAAGAATAAAGGAGATGTAGTATGGGAAAAATATGAGATAGAATGAAATTAATAAGGGTAAAAATGGTAAGATAACATTAAATGTTCAAATAACCCCAAATGGAATCTTAAAAAAAAAAAAAAAAAAAAAAAAAAAAAAAAAAAAAAAGACTAAAACAATTCAAATCTCATGCTTTTATGAAAAAGGATAGGAATGAGTATATTGTTGATCCTACATGCTTATTTTCCTTTTATTGGAAAAGTTATTGAGTTCCCAATGAAAGAACATAATCACCAAAATCTATAGAAAAAGTGCACAATCATGACATATTGTCCTTTCTTGCACCAAAAATTTTTATTGCACGTTGTCATACATTGAGATCTCAGTGATTTTTCTTTATTCTTTGAGATTATCCCCAACTCTCTTTAAGACTTAATTTAACAAACAGGATAATATATTCCATTAAAACTACGAAAGCTTTTTATGAATCTATTTGAAATGGTAGACTAAATGATGAGGAGGTACATGCATAATTAAGACATGTTGGTTCATTGAATCTAGACACTTTCCGTAATTAACGAACCTGGACTCGTCTAACACTAATGGGTGTGTATTAGGAACTTTGCAAATCTTTACATTTCCTTTGTCATGAAGTGTACATTGTTTATTGTGGATGCAGATCTACAAAGAAGCCTTGTTGAATAGAAAATACATCATCATGCATAAATTAGTGATATGATGATTGGAGATAACTAATGAGTGGAAATCGTCTTGTTGTGCACATATATATAGTGCCCTAATTTTAATCAAGTAATTCAACCCAATTATTTATTTATTTTTGAGTTATTTCTTATAAAATGATTTATTCTTGTGTTATTAAACTCGCACTTGGTGCTGGTTATATTTTATATATATATTCTCAAATCCTCATACTTATATTTATTCTCTTTAAGATTCTGCCTCCCCCACATCCTCCCGTGGTTTCTAAAAAGCTAATGTCACATTTCAAGTTTTATTTCCTCCTTGTCAACCCATCCATGTTGCACGTTCATCTTAAAAAGGAGAATATTATCATATCACAAATAGGAATCGATCAAGAGTTCATCCACGCTTCTCAAGGCAATAAACCATTCAAATCCCACAGTCCACTACAATATATTTTTTAAAAAATAGGTGTAAGCATTTTCCTATTAGACAATCATATTTGGAATACTATGAGGCACTAAATATTAATACATCACTCAACAGGAATTCAAACCTTACTTTATCACATTGTGAGCTCCTTTCGTTAGATCCAACCCCGTTAGTACATACTTCTTTTTTGTTATTGTTAAGGTATTATTTTATTGGATGCAATCGAAGTGGAGTATAAGTAGTATAGGTTAGGTTCACAAACCAGTTTGCAGAGAGTGGTGACGGGCTGGGTTGGCTATATGGTGGGCTATCATGAATTGAGCTTTTTCAGTCCGTCCCAACTCCCACCGAACCTACAGGCTAGTCCACTTTTTTAAACAATTTTTCATTTTAATTTTAATGAAAAAATAAGTCTCTCAACACTAGGCAAACCAAGGTCCAAATCTCCACTAGCAGAGGAGTCCACATTTAATGCCCAACAAAACTTTGAATAGAATTGTCTCTAATAGAAAAATACCTATGATATTTTGTATGAAGAGACTTGTTAATTTAAAGCCCAAGAGTTCTTTTAAGTGTATGATTAGCTTACTTTCATATTGTAAGTTTTTTGAGTTAAGTAATTGTGTGTTAGCTGAGGCCCAATCTAAGTAATCAAACTAGTGGCGTGGTTTCTGGTTAGCTTGTTAAGGTAACGCCACTCTTCCATCCAGTTGGGTCCTGGGCTGAATAACACAATTAAGATCTATTGGTAATATTTTTAATTGCTTTAGAACTTCCAGTTATTTAAGGAAAAAAATGCTGTACATGTAACATCATATTTTTTGAAAAAAAAAAAAATAATAGCCATTTAGAGATTTCTTCTATTTGAAAACTCAAAGCCCAACAATTTTGGGAGGAGCAACAAAACGAAACTTCACAAAATTGAAGAACCAA
Organism: Acacia acuminata; assembly: GCA_019022655.1. Lineage (NCBI taxonomy): Eukaryota > Viridiplantae > Streptophyta > Magnoliopsida > Fabales > Fabaceae > Acacia > Acacia acuminata. The sequence goes on from JAFJYI010000187.1 coordinate 451,409, forward strand.
AAAGAAACGTATTGCAAAATTAAAAGTTTGAAAGTATGGTGTTGCAATATTATATTATTCTCTATGTGAATTAATGTGAAAAATAATTGACAGAAAGAACGTAGGTTACCTCAAATTTCATGACACATGAGACCAAGAGTAAACTCATTCTTTAGCTTGTGGATTTTCCCTTTTTATGTTATACATCAATCACATTTCTTTTAATCAGATGAATCATGTTTATTAGCTGCCATCAATATTTCTCAATTTTACTTCTAATATCAGGCAAGTTTTATCCCATATCTCTACGTATGAAATATATAATCACATATAATTATTTGGTACATATTTTAGTCACTACTACAAAAATTATAATATATGATGGTTATTAACTACCATATATATATATAGTTCGAACCATTATATAAATGGACACTATAAAAATCTCGGTGCAGATATATTACGGTTCCGAACCGTTATTTATTCGAACATATTATAACGGTTATAATATAACACCAGTTATGTATTGAGGTTTAATGAAGCCGTGATCTTTCCATTGTTGTGATAATAATTAACGAGCTCACATAAACAGTCATCATAATATAAGGTAATGTTTGTGATGAGTCCTATTTTTACCATGTTTTCCATATGTGTTTTAACTGTTCTAAATGGTTAATCTAAGCTTATTTGTATGTTATTTGATAAAATGTGTAAGAATTCATGCACATAGGGAAATAGAGGATAGATTCTACAAATTGTTGCATCCACATCATTAACCTACTCATGTGCATAAGAAAATGGTCACTTTATGGTTTACCGTGAAAGCGCATAACGAAGTTGATATAATGCTATAGCATATGGGATGCTCATATCTGTGCTAGCAATACAATGCGACCACTATATTGTAGCATCATAACTGATGCGGAGTTATGCGCTATGTTACTCTGACCTTTCCTCAAGAGTTTTCAGGAAATTAATATAGGTCATCCAAATAGCGTTTAGACGGTTGAATTGACTAAAGCTGAATCAAAAGATGCGGAGAATTGAAGGGAAGATTTGAATAATCCTTCAAGTATTAAAAAAAATGATCAATCAACTGAATCTAGGGATTTGGACTTAATAGATTTGGAAGGCCTAACTCACTAGACGTACAGCGCGAAAAGACCTAACAATAAGAGGAAAGCGCGGCTAAAGCTAAAACGTAATCAAAGTAGTGAGAGTCAGAGTAGTCAATACAATTCCAATCTAACTGGACTCACATCAAAGGGACAAAAGAATTACTGATCGAGAGAAATACAGACGAGACCCAACTCTTCCCTAGAGCTAGACGGACTGTAGAAGACATAGAGACGTCACATGACAGGACACTCCCTATGCCATCGATCATTCCGACAAGCTTTCTAGTTTCTTCTTTTATCTTATTTTTGTAAACCTTTCCATGGGTTGTTCTGCTTTAGTCTATTTTGTGTTTCCCTCATCAATCATAAACTAAACTTCCATTGGCTAAGTGAGGATGGATTCCTAAGTTGTAGAATGAATCCAGTTTTCTAAGTTCTTTATTTAATACATTCAGTTTATTTAACAATAATTTAACATTTAGTCGATTAGTGACCGCTAAACGCTAGATCAATGGCCTCGGTTCACCGGACAGGAGTTGAGGTTAGACCTCTGTTAGACAGTGTTTACTAAGCAAGCTTGTGTAGGGCTCAACCTAAATTGTAGGCTATAGGAGTGGGTCTACCGCTCATAATCGGGACACCTAGGTTAAAACCGACAGTCTAAACTGAAAAATCGCCATAGGAATATGGGAAGAGTAGAGCGAGGACTGTACTTAAAGAATGTGAATGCTTCTGTATAGGATAGTAGTGGATTAGTTAAATAAGTTGTGAAAGGCGGTTTTGTAGTAGCATTATAAAAGCTGTGCAGCAGAATTGCTATAGTAATGTGTTGCATGCAAACTGGGGCACTAATGCGACTTAAGATGAAATTTGAACTCAACCTACTTTTAAACTAATATTTTCCTTCCAACTTCCGATCATTTATTTACTTACTTGTCATTAGTAATAGCTAAAACAAACAAACCAACCATATTTTTATTACACACAATTGTCATGAGAAATCGGTATCATCTTTGATATCAACAATCTCTATATGAACGATAACTCTACTTACTCTTTATTACTTGCTCGACTAGTTCACTTGCCACAAGAAAATCGACCAACAATTTGCATGATACATAATAGTCTTATTTTAGAATTGTTATTTATTCAGTAACATACATAATGGTTTGTATATAAAAAATGTGACTTTTAATAAAATTTAATAACGGTCTCACTTAGACAACCATTATATATTAAGTACACAAATAATAGTTTATAAGAATATATATAATACATGATGGTTTTTATATAATAGCCATGATGTATGGATATAAAACTCTTCAAGTGAGAATTTCTTAGCTAGTTGAACTCTTCTATATATATAATAAAACAATAGTACCTTCCATATCGAGTTGTTATACAATTTGGGTTCGATCAAGACATTCCAAGCTTTGTGGGAGAGAATTAACGACAATTGTTGATGTATATAAGTGATAATATAACTTGTCACCCATATATATAATTGTGCTTATTCACAAGAATTAACTCTAGAAAGCAAAGGACTTTGGGTATAAAACATATACCCTTATTAAAAAGGGTGGGCGGGGATATGCAAACACTTGAGTTCAAGAATTTGCATAACACCTACACCTTTTTTGTAGGGGTAATTTGTTTTTTTTTTACCCCATCTTCCTTTGCTTTTCGACTTAATTGCTCAAGAGACACAAGGTATAGGTGAACACACACACACACTAGAGTGTAATTGATTGTAGCACAAAGCCTAGAAAATCTTGAAGTTCATAGCGTTTATCTTGATGCCACTTGCTCAATAGAAAGAAAGAGGCGAACCTTCAGTTAGAGCAATAATGGGATATCCAAATAAAAAAATAAAAAAATTGACAACAATAAATTCAATATATCACCTGAACTAGTTTATTCACAAAGCTTGTTTGTGTATGACTCTCGGTACATACGAATTAGTTTATTCGAGAGCTTGTTCATATATGACTCTCATAAGTACATTTGAACTAGTTTATTCATCACACATATTGAACTTTTGAAGTAAACTTTGGAGATATGGATACTTCCAAAAAAAAAGGAGAATCATATCTCTAGAAGTTACTTCAAAAAAAGATCAATAAAGTACGAACCTTTAGTCAAAGCAGTGGGTTGATAACTTTCTGTAATAGGAAATGAACCTTCGATTAGAGAAATAATAGGTTTTCCAACAAAAACAAAAACAAAAACTTTACAAAAGCAAGTTAATGTCACCTTGAATGCTTTATCACATCATGACTTCACAAAGACATCTCGATTAAATAAGGAAAATAGAGCACCACTGGAATGTGACCTAACTAGGGCTTATGAATAACAAAAATGCGAGTTAGGGTAAGTGAAAGTAACTCGCTCGATAGTCAATGAGGCAAGTATGAAGGTATTGATTAGCATGGCTATGTTGAGAAGTAATACAAAGGCTTTTTATGTTGTGGCACGATTGAAAATGACTCTCAACTGACCAAAAAAGATAATAGAGTACTAGGGTTATTATATTGGAGGGTTTCATTTGAATAGACTAAGTGTCAAGTGTGTTCTGTTTTAGACGCTTAAATAGAATAAGAATGATAGAGCTTTTTGGTTGTCATTCCGAACACTTTACATAACGGTTGTATCGATAAAACTATTTTTTTTATTTGTTTATACTTATTATGGTTCTTTGTTAATAACTGTGAGTTATGTTATTGTTTTAACATGTTTTTATATCATAGTTATTAATTAACAACCATGATGTATGTTATTATTATTTTTTTAAAAAGGCAACTAGTGCCTAGATAATTCCATTTTTGTATTTTATAAAAATAAAATAAAAATATCATCCTCTAGTGACTAGTTTCCAAATAGATGATCTAAGGTTTGCTACGAATTTAAGAATTTTTGTTTCCTTCAATTTGAATAAATCAAAAGTTTCATAATTTTGCAACAAACTACACATCATCACTAGAGGAGTGGCTTTGAATCATCCGGGAGAATACATCGGGATCATGTTGGCCAATCTCATACTAATAAAAAATGAGAATGATCTTCCTATTCATACTCGACAAATATATGGCTAGCTTCCTTACTACATGGTTAATGCATTCTGCATGCTAAATTGTTGCCTCCACTTGAGGTAGAGGCAAGGTTGTACAGAGGAGAAGGGGGAGAAAGAGGTGGTGGAGGTTGTAGAGAAGGAGAAGGTGGTAGAGGAGGAGGATGATGCGGTGGATTTTCTAGCAAGTCTTGACGATGTCGTTTCATCTTGGTGATGGAAAGAATGAGGACAACGATAAACATAAGGAAATTGGGAGTTTATATAGATTGGAAGTGATGGGTTCGGACCATCATTGCACATGTTGTTGGAAGTTAAAGAGGAGCAATCGCGTGCAATGGTTAGTAATAAAAGGGTACTTGGTTCGTGTTGATCATCGAAGAATGAAGAAGCATAGAGTATTCTCATCGTGATCATGGGGAAGGGAAAAGTTGTGACTGTTTAGTTGGCGGTTATTTAAGAGAAACTATTATCTTGTTATTTTGATATGAAGTTGGAAGACAAATCATTTGTTTGCTCATCTAACATTTATTGATGGTTGACTATAAGAACCATCATTCTTCTGAAATAATATATGATGGTTATGAAGTACAATCGTTATGTTAATAAGTTACGGATTTGTTACTTAATAATCGTAAATGTATATATCTTTTTAAAAAATAAAAATAAAAATTAGTTGTTGATTATGCAACCACCATTTTACCAACAAAAAAAAAGACACGGTAAATAAACAAACTAAAAATAAAAATCTACAAAGATGTTTTAAGATATGATGCATCATCAAATTCTTCATTATTCGGTAACTTGTCAACCTTCTTGTTTAAAGAGCAAACAAAATAGGTTAGTTTCTTCAAACGGGGTTTAAGCAAATATCGGTCTAGACTTGCTTGTTGGCCAACTATAGGGTGGCGTACAAGTGTTACACCGTATCTCGGTTGTCTAGCAAGTAAACTTGGACCATATGATGGAGCTTGTAGGTGGTGTGGATGATACCTTCAATGCTTGTTGGAAGAGGGAGTTCATGTTTTAGGTTTTTTCTAGATGATGATTCAGAAGTTCTCTTACATTTGTCCATGATGTTTTGTCGAATCGAAGTTGGCTTTGAGAAGCTAAAATGGAAGTAGAGAAGTGGAGTTCAACTTTCAAATGTTTATATAGAAAAGGTTTCATGGATTATTGAGCTTGCATCTTTTATTTTTGAAGATAATTATATTATAAATGGCAACAATTAATTCTTAATAATCGTTATGTATTTGACATATTTTTAATATATCAGTGTCTACTATTAATTATATAATCAACCACATATAAACTTAGAAGCATTAAGTATACCGGCAAAAATACTTTACGGTTTGTGAACTATTAATTATTAACCTCACCTCCCCCCTACGATGATGAGGAGGAAAAGGAAGACGAGGATGAACGGGATACGGGGACGACAATAGTAGTGACGGACGTCCTCTTTGCCTTCGTCATCCACATTCTCATCATCGGAAGAGGAGATAAAGGCCGGCTCAAAGTATTTTCATCAACGAGGGGAAGGATAAAGGTTTCGAACCATCACGATGTTTGTTGTTTTTGACGTTGTTGCTTAACAACCGTCATTCTTATGAGACAAAATATCATAGTTCTTGATTACCATCATTATTTATTTGCTTGGACTTCTATTAAGCTATGGGTTTTAGTTAATATTCGTTATGTATCTCAAGTACTAAGGATCACAACGATGTCGCCCACTCTTGTTAGTTCTCTATGTGTTTTGATGATAACTACCAATTGTAAACACAAAGAAGTTTTATCTTTGGTAAGTTGAAAAACTTACTATCAAAAAGGAAAACTCGAGTTTTGGTTTTAAAACTCGAGTTTGTACTTGAACAGTAGCTCAATTTTAATGAACTAAGAAAACTCCAATTTGTGTAGGCAAATTCGAGTTTATGACATACGAGATAGCACTCAAGTTTTTTCACATTGAGACAAACTCAAGTTTAGTTTTACAAACTCAAGTTTGCACCATACGAAGACTTCTTCAATGTTTTCTAAAGTAAACAAAACTCCGGTTGCAATAGCAAACTCAAGTTTTAGTCATATAGAACGACCTCCTAATGTTTTGAACTTAATCAAACTCTAGTTTTGATATGGAAATTCAGTTTTTGACTTAGCCAAGAGCTTTTAAGTTTTTTCCAAGTTTTGAGAAAACTCAAGTTTGTGTTTGTAAACTCGAGTTTGTATTAGATAGAAGCTTTCATGTTTTATCCACTTTGAGAAAACTCCGGTTTATTTAGAAAACTCCATTTTTTACTTGTCATAGATTCTTCAAAGGTTTCATTTTTAAAGGACACTTTCGAGTTTAGTTTTGCTAACTCGAGTTTTACGCAAGTGAGTTTTGCTCTATTTCAATGATTTTGAAAACTCCGAGTTAAGAGTTGAAAACTCCGAGTTTTGAGCTTTTGGACTTAAACATGTTTTCACTATAAAAGTTCAAAACTTGAGTTAGTTTTAATGAACTTCCGATTTTGCTCTATATTCAAAATGTGCTTCAAAACTCAAATCGCAACATTCGTCTCTAGATGAAGTAAACTCGAGTTAGGATTTGTAAACTCGAGTTTAGGCTTCTCTCGACAAAGTTACAAACTCCGAGTTTGAATGAACAAACTTGAGTTTGTGTCACAAAATTTGAAAATCAAATTTCTCGAATTTGTGAAATCTTCATGTTTGATCTTAATACTTCTTATCATCACTTATTACTATTCCTAGCTATGTTTAATCAGTTTGTTAGTGAGTTTCAGATTGTTTTAGAGGACATTAAATGAAGATTTGAACAAAATCAAAAAGTAATGTCGACAAATTAAATGCAAAGTCCAAAAAGCTTGCACTCTTTTGGACAATCGTACTACGTTGCAAAGGGATTGATGTTTCCTTTCCATATCCGGTAGCTGCTCTTCGGATTAAAATTCAAGAAATCAACCATAAACTTCTCTTGCAGCTAGATTAACCAAAGAGTAAGAAGAAGACCAAGCTTAACCTAATCCTTCCTTAATGATGGAAATAGTCACATTGAACATTACAATGGTCATTTAATGCTCTCTTCATATAAATAGAGCTACATTCAATTCTTCTCAACAACCAATCTATAGAAAACGAAAATTATTCAAGTTTCCAACTACTCTTGAGTTTTGTTGTGTAAAGTATCTTTTGATACATTTTATACTTGAGTAACTATCTTTATTCACTCTTATAGAGTTTCATTTATTGAAAAACATTAATTGTAAGAATATCAAGTCGTGGGGCTTGGAGATTAGGATATTTGATTACAACTTGTAAGGGAGTAAGTTCTAGTAGAGAATTACTCTAAGAGTTACATGGTGTGTAATCATTTGACTTAGTGAAATCTCAGTGTGCGAGGTTGGATGTAGGTCAGAGAGGTTGGGGCCCAGGAACAGTATAAATTCCCATATGTCTTGCTTTTTCTTCTCTTACTTTGTTATACCTGTTTTAGTATTAAAAAATAGAACACTCAAAAAAGAATTTTCAAATCCCCAATTCACCCCCTTGGTGATTTGCTCAGCAACTACGTAGTAGAGGGCAGCTACGCCCCCTTAAGCTAATCATTTTATTTCACCCGAATGATGAGATGGCACAAGAGAAAACCTTTGAGGAGGTCTTGTTGTAATGAAGGAGGTCCAAAGAAAATTACAAGAGAGAAGGGAGGAAACTTGCGTAAGGGTAGAACAAGAAAGAACAAATTGCGAAATATAATAAATTGTGAACTTGTATCGATTTTAAAATTTTGACCTTTCTTGTTTCATCTAAAGTAAGTTTCCTCCCTTCTCTCTTAATTTTTTGGACCTCTTTCATGACAACAAGATCCTTCCCAGTGCTCTTTTTTCTTGTGATAAGTCTCTCTGAATTGGTGTGATAGATGAATTGGCACAAGGGGCGGAAGCTTAGGCTATGGTGGAGGGGCGACAAGGTTAGGATCCTCGGTATTTGAGACACTTGTTGCCACAAAAATCAGCCTTGAGGAGGGAGGATGTGGTGGAGGAGGGGTTGTGTCGGTGGAGGAGTTCCTTAGGATCTTAAAATGATAAAGGAGAGAAAGAGGAGGCCAATAAAGGAAATGTAGTAGAATCACAATAAATAATTGAGTTTAAATAAATGTCTAACAATAGTGTGAATGGTTATGACTTATGACTTATGAAGGTCTAACAAGATTACGAAGGGTTATGATGAATTATGACTTATGAAGGTCTAACGGGATTATGAAAGGTTATGATGAGTTATGACATTGAAGGTCTGACTATTACAAAGGGTTATGAAAGAGTTAGATGACAATGGTTTCTGAAGACCATTATGTTTTGTCTTAATTGATATAAGTGTTTGGAAATGATCATATGTAAGTGTTACATGACGGTTGTTTCTTTAAGAACCATCATTTTTGTCACTAAATAAATTACGGTTATTAGCTACAATTGTTACCTTTATGTTATTTATGAATTTAACCTCGCAATACATGATAGAACACATAATTAATGTTACATTTATGCATTATATATCCTTGCGCGACTTCCACCTCAATATACATAACGTTTATTAGCTATTTGCTATGTATTAGGCGTTATAAATGTCTAAATGCTGTAGTAGTGAGTCCAATTATAGCTCTTATTTGGATACATTGTAATATCCTGAATTTTGGACCACGAGTGCGAATAAGCCTAAAAGTGGGTAGACGACTAAGCTAGGTTCGGGAAGAGTACCAAGGATGACAAGAAGATAGGAAGCCTCTCGGGGGACTAAGTAACTCGGGCATAGGGGTTAGTGGACCTAATGTATGTATAAGCTGTGGAATTAAGATTGCCAATGGAAAAGGGCACAAAAGACCTATACGGTAAAAATTTAGTTAGAAAAAGATGCACTAACTATGTCACGAGGGTATAGAGCAATTAGTTAAGTGAAAATATGATGATATAAGTAAGAATCGACATTTTTAGAGTGGTTATGCCTTGCGTTTTTTAGAAAATGCAGGTATGTGGCATCGTTTGTCGGTCTCGGCATTCGTGTCCCAATCCGATAGAACAGGAAGGATCGGAAGTGAGACACCGATAAAGTAACTTTAATAAGATAAGGTCATGATGACATACTTTTGTGTTGAATGTGATAAAAAGCATGACACGTGTCCCTTCATAATTACAGTGCCAAAAGTCAAAAAGCTTGTGAGGAGATATTTTGAGGCATTTTGGTCAATTGCTATAAGAGACACATGTGCATGCAATTAATATGAAATGATGACTCAAAAAGCTTCTTAAATAATCTCTAAATTCATACAAAACAAGGAGGAGAGAGAAAAAGTCAACAAAACTTGCTAAGTTAATAGCATATTTTGCAATGGTACTTTGTTAGATTTGATTTGGGGGATTTTTTAGTTCTCTCTTGACATGTTTTAAGATGTTTTTGCACTCCCTTTTGCATGAGAATTTTGACCAAGAGCTCAAGGGCGAAGTGAAAGTGGTTGTCGGAAGAGCACCAAAAACACTTATATGGTGTTAGTCGTTGGTAAAAATGATATTTAGTTATGCCTTAAGGTACGGAATGATTAGCTAAGCAAAAATGTGCTAAATAGATGTGCACATGACATTTCTGGACTGATAGAGGTTTTCTGCGTTTTTTAGGGAGATATGAAAGAAAAAGTCGGATGTAATCATTAGAGTAAATACCCTTTCTAGTCACGACCATGCAATCCATTTGGTCCCTTCTGAGAAAAAAAAGTCTTTTTTTAATAAAAAGGACTAAAAGTCGATTGGTTAACATTTTGATCCCTCACAAATTTCAAAAGGTCTTTTTTAGTCTAAAAAGGATGAATAAGGGTCGATTTTTGTAAGGGACCAAATGAAGTCGTGTGTTTTTGTAGGGGACCGAGAAAGAGTATTTACTCGATCGTACTTGAGGACATATGTCACTACGGGATTAAAAGCAAAAGTAAGTAATAATTACGGGGCGGGGAAAAGTCAAATCCTTACCCCTTAAGGCTTAGATTTCATCCACCCGGGAGAGAGAATGAAAAGTCGGATGATTTTATCCATTACTTTTCCCAAACACAAAATACGGGTTCATAGTGATTCTTAGGTAGAAAGGAGATCGATAGAGACCGGTTAGGGGCTTCTTTTGGATCGAATGAAGACAAATGTGGGGCCACTTTGGGAAGTCATGATGGCGCCACCCTAACCCCTTGGAGTCATCTAGAAGTCTTGGGGAAAAGAAAAAGAAAATAAAAAGTTCCCGAAAGTGCCCAAAACTAGTAATTTATGTAAATTCTAGGCCAAAGTAGGTAATTTTCTCCATTTGAAAAGATAAAATCTGAAACAAATGGAGGGGTATGCCACTTTTCCACTCCCTAGAGTCCTCACAAATTCTCTAGAATTTCTTGAGAAATAAGTCAAGCACGATCCAACTCATTAATTATTGGACAAAAATAAACACGAGTTATTAGATACGCCTTAGATCTTTTTGGCTATTATTAAATAGACATAAACCTTCATTTTCACGAAAGTCGGCGTGCTCCAGCTGAAGGAAAGAAAGACCAAGCTTCATCCACTTGAATCAAGAGCCAAATCACTCAAAACTTTGACCAAACATTATTCGGGTAAACACCCGAAAACTCAACTCTTTGAAGTTCAAAGGTGGGATTTTCGTGCATGATGGGCAGTGTTGTGGTTTGATTTTGGTGTTTTTGAGGGTTCCACTGAGTCTAAAACTTGATTTTGTATGGGTTTAATTATGGTTTTAGTTTAATCCGAAAACCCGAAAACTCAAAAGAAGAAGCTTCTTTTGCCCGGGTATTAGGATACAGGCGCGAAGCTTCCAAACATGTTTTAAAATAGTAAACAATGTTTTTTTGAGCTGAAATTTAACAGGTGAAAAGTAGACATATGGGGAATCATTTTCATATGTAATTTGACATACTTTTGATTTACCAGCGAGAGAAAATAATTTTGAAAGCGCCTTTGGAAGCACTGAGGATTTTCGACCCAGGTTAAAATTGAGCTCCACGCAAGATATGGAATCTTTTGGTCTTTGGAAATATTTTTATTGGAAAATAGACACCCTAATGGTTCAAACCCCACTGATTTCGTACAAATATGATTTGTTTGGAATTTATTTATGTTTTGTAATCGCTTTACTCGAGATATCTTTATGTGTTTTGTTGTATGTTTGGATTTCTATGTATGTATGTTTTTGTGTTTGTGGCAAATATGCAATCAGAGCTTGTTGGGGTTAGAGTGCCTAACTATGTGATTCCTAGTGCTGAGAATGCCTACGGGGTGCCTATGTGGCGACTCAACGAAACGGGCTTGTGATTCCGATAATTCCGGGGGTTTGTCTTTGTAAGGTGGCTCAACAAGTTTGAAGACGTGTTGTTGTATATATGGTATGTTTGGCATATTACTTGTGTTATTGTATCGACATGGTCACATGCATACACTACACATTTAGTATTTGAGTATTGACTGGTTACTCATTATTGGACTCGAGTTTCTATAAATACGAGGGGACATGCACGCAATGAAGAACTTTGTTGGAAAGGTAAGGGCTTATCGGTGAAGATTGAAGAATAGGGAATGCCTATTATGTTTTGTATATATTTGAGATATTGTATATATTATTTTGGTATTTATTTTAGATAATTGTATCCTTAACCCTTCGGGGATTTTTTTATTTTCTATTTATTTTACTTTTACCCAGTACTGAGAGATTGTCCAAACCGAATAAATGCTTTGTTGCGCTCACTTTCCGATATAAGTTAAATGGACCTAATAATGAAAGAAGGTAACAAGTAAAAGGAATGCTCCTAACCCGCCACCTAAAAAGCAAGGCCGGTAGGGTGTAACATATATTTTTCGGGCTATCTTCAAATGTTTATCACTTGCTTCTTTGTTAAATATTGGCATTTTTTTTATCTTTTTTTTGTTTTTGTTCCTTTTTGTTACCATCATCTATACAAGTCTCTATGTTTTCCCTTATTCAACCATTTTCATTCTCCATCCCAAGTCTTAGCTAGGTTATTAAACTTGGACCAAACTCACTGGGTTAAGCTTGAAACTGGCGAACTGGGCAGCGAACCGATCCAGTGTGACCATCAACCTGAGGTCACTATTTTTTTTTTAGTTGTAATCAGTCCTTGTGCTTTCCGTTCAGATCCTTCTAGTCAGTTCTTCTTCGTCTCCCTTCTCCTCATGCTGTCGTACCTTCGTCAGAGAAGACTATGCTAGATAACGGCTTCCTCCAACTCTTCCATCTTCTTCTCTCTTCTCTTGCTGGTTTTCTTTTGTTCCAAGCTCCATTGAAGATGATGAATAGTCCAAATGTCAGGATGCCGCCTCCCACTTTTTTCTCATTGTGTTCACCTCTAAGGTCATTCAGAATTGGTCTTCAAGTCCCAATATTGAAACGGCATTGCATCTCTCTTCAGCTACTCATTTGTGGCTTTTGTTTTGTTTTTTGTTTTTTTTTTTAAATAAAAAATCAATTCATGCCCAAAATAGAATCATCTAGTTGCTTCCCGCCACGCCACTGTAAATTATTATCAACATGTTTCTTTTTCCTATTATTAAAATATGATATCTACCTTAAAATCGGTTAAATGATGCACATAGTTGATGTCTCATAAAATCTTAAGAAAATATTTTAAATTTACCTTTAATGACTCCTCACATATAACCAAATATATCTCAAAACTATTAAAAATGGGAAGTCGTCATTCAGATTAAAAAAATAAAAACTTCACTTCCTCACCGGCCTAGCCTGGGTTAACTGGTCTAACCACTTACCTTTAACTCACTACCTTGACATATACAATGGCTGATTCGGATTTAGTAACATTAGTCTTAGCATTTTATACTCTTTTTAAGCCTTTTGTAACCGCCCTCTCCCATCCCACAACTAAGGTATGTGTCAATTATCTACTTGTATTCTTTCTTCATTCTATTAATGTCTCAAAAATAATATAAGTCTTGAACTTTACCACTTTCATCCGTATTACAAGTCAAGTTTAACCAAAATTCACATATGAATAAATGGAAGTTAAGATATTTAATATGTCTTAAATTGATCAACTTTTCTAAATTTACCCTTATTTAATCAATATTGAGAACAAAAACAGATGCTATACGTACTAGTATAAACCATATTTGGAATCGGTCTCGATACATGAAGTCTAAAAAATCTGTTACTTTTAAGACATGATGTCTTTACGTATTGGTCTTAAAAATACTTTTTAAATCGGACTTTTAAGATATCAAGTCTTAAAAATAAGACTTTTAAGATCTCATATTTTAAATGATTAGTCTAAAAAGTAACTTGCAAAAAAGAAAAAAATCTCCCCTTCCAAGAAAAGCCACAACCACCGTTGGATCAAATTGGATCACACAGCCCAGTCATTAAAGACCTTCTCCTCCTCCAATGGACGACTTAGATTTGGCAGATCAAAGAAACTCCGAAAATATGGCTAGAGAGAATTCACTTCCCAGACACATTCCCATTTGTACAAAAACGAAAAAGTTCGGAACTTGGGAGATTTATTCTTAAAATGGAGTCGTCAATGTTCGATACGGAGGCCTCTTCAACTTGTGTTGGTTGGTTACAGAAGCTTCATCCACCAGCAACAACAATAAATATACACACACACACACTATCTTCTCACCCCCAACACACACGGATTTGTACAAAACGAGGTTTGAATAATAATAATAATATAGAAGCTACCTGTTCTAGCTGTTTTGTGAGTTCGACATTCTCTTCCTTTAAGAGAGAAAGCTGTTGCTCCAACTCATTGGTGTAAGTCTGGGGAAGGAAAAAGAAGAGGAAGAGGAATGAGAAACGAGAGTAGGGAAAAGAAGCAGTACTTTCCTGCTTTTGAGCTCTGGATCGAGCAGCAGATTCGCGGTTCTTTATCATACACTTGCTTCGCTGGTTGCTGTCGGACTCAGATGAACAAATGAAAAGTTAAAAAAGACTGGAAGTTAGAAAATCCATCAACCTCCCAACAAAAAGCGCTACAGGTAAAATTCAATTTTATGCATGCTAATGAAAATTATTTGGACCAGCTAAGCTATTATCAAAATGAGGTATTAAAAGTTAACTTTTTAGCCGGTCTTAAAAATAATAGATATTTTAATTATTTGTTGTTTTTAACTTTTTAGACTGTTATTTGTAATAACGAGTCTTAAAAGTAATAGACCTTTTTTCTTAACTTTTTAGACCTATTATTTGCAATAATAGGTCTTAAAGTGATAGACATCGGTTTAAAAGTTCTTTATATTTATAAAACTACCATCGATCATATTTTTTTTAATTAGACATGATCCTCTATAATCTGGTCTAAAAGTTCTTTATTTTTTTATGAAAGCTATGGCATGGTCATACTTTCTAGACCTAATCCTCTATAATCCGATCTAAAAAGTTCTTTATATTTACGAAATCACTTAGGTCATACTTTATTAGACATGATCCTCTATAATTCGATCTGCAATTTAAAAGTACCATTTTGTAGTAGCTAGTGACATTTTCTCTCATATATTTCTTTGGGTCAAGCCACTTCTAAGAGGGGTCAAGCGACTTCTAAAAGGTGTTGTTCCGTTTTAGAAAAATTTAACCTCTAGGTCCTTATAGTTTCCCTTCATTTTGAATTAAGTCCTTTTTTTTTTCTTTTTGTTACATCCTTTAAATTTACAATCTGTTAGTCTGAGATTTGAAACTACTAAATGAAGACTAACAGTGTTAAAAATGACCATTATAATGGATATTGTTTATTTCACTAATATCCGAAAGTTTCATACCAAGCTCTTATCTCTTCTTTGATCATTCTTTAACATCTTCAACATCTTCCCCACCATTTTCTCTCGCTATATAAAAACACTACTGATTTTTAATAGTTTTTTTTAATCCTCTGTCACTACTACAAAAAGCGCCTTCATACGGTTGAAATTAACCTTTTATTTTAAAGTGTCCCGCATTAAAGGTCATTGGTGTGATAGCCGAGTTCAACTTGTTGAGATCGGAATCCAATTCCATGATGACCTTGTTCACATCTGGATTTGGAGGTGTAGGGACTTGATTGTCCCTATTGATTGCTTGCGGCTCCCTTCGATCGATCAAGATTGATCCGCATATCCGCCAAGCTTTGCGAGTCAAAAGGTTAACTTCTTTCGCTTCTCAGCTTCGCGCCTTTGCTTGTAAGTGTGATCGATTTGAGGATCGTAAGGCTCTAGGTCGCGGAGCGATCTTTCCTAAGACATGCTAACTACAATAATTATTCAAATTCCAAAATCAATTTTGAATATTTCAGTCATATACATAAAAAAATTACAATTTATAAGTTAACTATAAAAAATAAATTTTCTAAATTTCTATTTTAGATATAACACTAAAAAGAAAATAAAATAATATAGGTCTACCAAATTTTTCAAAATTTTATGACACTAAAAATTTTAACTATAAAATAATATAATTACACATAACAAAACAAAATAAGAAAAAAAAAAAAAGACAATATTTTTTCAACTCACCAAAAACACAAGGGGAGAATACAATAAAAAATAGTACACATATCAAAAAGGCTTATTTACTTAAAAATATTACTAAAACATTAATAAATAACAACAAAATTTCTAAAAACCAATCTAACTAGCTTTAAAATGAAATAAAATAAGTAATTTTACTAACTTAGACTACTGAGCTACTTCTTACTTTGAGGAAAACCTAAGATCGTTGGAGATACTCTCAAAGCCCGTATAGACAACGTAAATGCAAAAATTAGAAAAATGAGGGGTGGCCCCATTTTTATAGACTTAATATTTGTAGCGGTTTCACTAACACAAATTTGTCTGTATTTCACAATGGTAGTATCACAATATACAAAATAACCAATTCCAACAAGTGCCAACAAATTAAATCAGATAATCCATTTAAAAGGTTTGGCTCGGGACCACGTTATTTGGTTTGGTATTGCTACCGCAATTGACTTTGAGAATCATGATGATGGTGATATTACTGAGGAACATCTTTATCAAAATATTTTTTCTTCTCATTTTGGACAATTAGCAATAGTCTTTCTGTGAACTTCGGAGAATCTCTTTCATGTAGCTTGGCAAGGAAATTTTGAGACATTGGTACATGATCCTTCAGATATAAGACCTGTTGCTCATGAAATTTGGGATCCTTATTTTGGTCAACCGGTTGTTGAAACCTTTACTCGAGGGGGTGCTCTTGTCTCAGTGAATATCGCTTATTCCAATGTTTATCGGTGGTGGTATGAAATGAGGGTGGCTGTTTTTATATACTTGAGATTTGTAGCGGTTTTACTATTACAGATATGTCTATATTTTGCACTAGAGGTATCACAATATACAAAATAACAAATTCCAACAAGTGCCAACAAATTAACATAGATCATCCAGTAATATCTATACAATTATGAGTACATCAATAACAATACCGACGAAGTGTTAGTTCCTTGTTTTGATGATAACAATTATAATTAATATCAAGGCAAATTCAATGTGAATTTTCTGTGTTAAAGTAACTGGAAGTCATAGCAAAAGAACCTCAAGTTAAAGCCTTGAATAAGCTTTTGAATAAGACCTTAACTTCAAGACATTTATGGTTTGCCTCAAGATATCTGTGCCCAAAGTTTTAAGTTATGTGATTCGCATTTTTAGCTTGAAGTTAACAATTAAATGACTCAAGTCAACATCTCTCTCTACATGACTTTTAAACCCAAATTGCGTTGTTGACTTGAAGTTGAGAACTTAATACCTCAAGTCAGAATCGACTTCCTGTGCTATCTCTTCTTTTGACTTCCAAGCTAATATCAAGTTAACTTCTTATTTCAAGTTAACTTTCTTTTCAAACTTAAGAACTTGAAGTTATCGTTTTTGACTTGCAAGGCGATATCAAGTTAACTTGTTATTTCAAGTTAACTTTCTCTTTGAACTTAAATATCAAGTTAACTTCTTATTTCAAGTTAACTTTCTCTTTGAACTGAAAAGTGAAAAGTCAATATCGATTAACTTTTTATTTCAAGTTAACTTTCTCTTTGAACCGAAAAGTGAAAAGTCAATATCCGATTAACTTCTTATTTCAAGTTAACTTTCTCTTTGAACTTAAAGATCAAGTTAATTTCTTATTTCAAGTTAACTTTTTCTTTAAAATGAAAAGCCAATATCTGCTTAACTTCTTATTTCAAGTTAACTTTCTCTTTGAACTTAAAGACTTGAAAAGCCAATATCAAGTTAACTTTCTTATTTCAAGTTAACTTTCTCTTTGAATTGAAAAGCCAATATCATATCAAGTTAACTTCTTATTTCAAGTTAACCTTCTCGTCAAACTTAAAGAGTTGAAATAAGTCAATACCAAGTTAACTTCTTATTTCAAGTTAACTTTCTCTTGAACTTAAAACTTGAAATTATCGATCTTTGACTTGCCGAGTTAACTTCTTATGTCAAGTTAACTTTATCTTGTAACTTGAAGTTTACTACTTATTGCCTCCAGTCAACAACTAAGTGTATTATCCCTTTTACACATATCGGGTTTAACTTTCTCCATACATCAAGTTAACTTTATGATCATATATCAAGTTAACTTCTTATATCAAGTTAACATCATTTTAACTTGAAGTTAACTTTATCAAATTTGAAAATCATCATCTGCGTAAACTGAAAATCAATGCTCGTGATTTCATAACTTCATATCTTTACTCATTACTATTTCTAAATGGTTTTAATTAGTTTGCTAATGAGTTTCGATGATTAAACCTCGGATTAACGTGCAAATTGTTGAAAAGGCAATTTGTGTGTCGTACGCATTAAATGAAGTTGCCATATCGAGACGGAATCAGAAGAACCATTCCTCGATCATCCGAAAGACATTCCTGCTATTCCTATCTTGCATTAAATGCTATTTCACAACGGCTAAAACAGAAGGAATGAAAGAATGTGGTGATAGTACAAATCCACCTGGATTATTAAACACCGAAAGCGTCTACAAAGCTTCATCTTTCTAACAGCTATATTCAAGAGTCTCAACGGCTAATCTTCAAGCTTCACCAACGGTCATTAATTACAACAACTATAAATTCCAAAAGCATTGAATTTGCCAAACTATCAAACGCTGTACATTCAATTAAATTTATTACAATCATGTTTTCGTTAGTCTCATTTAATATCTTGAGATATTTCTACGTACTTCAGTGATTATCACTTATCTACTCAGTGAGGAGTTTAAACACTATTTGATTATCTTAGTTGTTAAATCTTAAGGTTGTGGAACCTTAAGTGTGGGTGTACAATTACAACTTGTAAGGGCTGAGAGTGAAAGGATCATCCTTCATTTACAGAGTGTGTAATTGTGTCTGTGTTTATTTGATTACAACTTGTAAAGAGGAGTAAGTCCTAGTGAGAGGATTACTCAAGAGTTATAGAGTGTGTAATCAAGTTTCAAGATAGTGAAATCCTAGAGTATTTCTGGGGATTTGGACGTAGGTCAAGAGTTAGACCGAACCAGTATAATCTCTTGTGTTCATTGCTCTTCTCTCCTTCTCTGTTTAAGTGTTCTTGAGCATTTAGTGAAAGAATTTTAAAATCACCTATTCACCCCCTCTAGGTGATATTCCACCTTCACGAAGTGCATGTACATAAGGAGCTGCATAAATCTATACATCGAGCAGCGGATGACTATCATTATTGGAACCAAGTATCAAAAGAAGATTTATCTATAAAAAGCTGACAAACAAAATAAAACAAGATCATCATTAAGATAAATTAAATCAAACAATTATTAACACAAACCATAATTAAATAAAGCAACAATGGCAAGGCAATTTACATGATCAAGTACCTCTTTTTCTTTTTCTGGTCTTAATAATTAAAATGCTCTTTCTAGTAACAATTGTTTTCTTTAATTTGCAAAGCAGCTTCCCCCTTTTTGAAATGCAAATTCCTTCCTTGTGGTCATGCCTAATGTACAAAGCATTGTGCTCATTGAATTGTGTTTCAAGTGATGTCTCTTTTAAAGGATCATCCTCAACCGAATGGTCTTCACCTCTAGCATCCTCATTCGTTTTGATTGATAACAAAACAATAGACCATTCTTTATTAGCATGATCAAAAATAGAACACTTGTTTAGCTTGAGAAGTCAAAATGAAAGGCTCTTCTTCTGTGAAGCTTGTGTCACTCTGCCCATTTTTTACTTTCAAGTTCTATAAAGTTCAAAACTATAGATCATAATGTGAACTTAGTACAATTATCATACAAAGGCTTCTCTGCGTTACTCTTCATCCTCTCAAACTTTTTTGGGCATTCACTGAATTCTACTTTAATTGCATCAGCCATATCTTAAAGACGATCACCCTCAAATGTATTTGTGTCGAAGTTAGGTGATTCATTCCCTTTCAAATTCAGCCGATTGGTACTGCTATACACATTCAATCCACATGTTTTGTCTACTATGTATAAATCTAATCAATTTCATAAATCACTAAGTGCAACTCATAACTAATCTAGATCAACACACTTCGCAACACCACACTTGACGCAAGGGGAAACAATCGTGCCACAATCATCAACACTATTACAAATAGCAAACCTTATGAAATCGACCACCTCATCCAAGTACTCCTTCAATAGATGATTGGAAGACATCCATTGTTTATTTGCACTCCTATTTAGAGCATATCATGTATGTAGAGGGAAATGTGATAACAACTTAATAAAATCACTAAAAAAACCACGTTTCTAGAAACTTTATTCAAATCAATACTAATAAAAAAAGAACAACTTTAGTGATAGAAAACACTTAATCGGTGACAAAACTCTATGCACATACAAAATCACTCAAAAAACAATCTTTACATACTCTTTACTCAAATCAATACAAATAAATAACAACTTTAATAACAACAAACATTTACAATCAATGGCAAAACCCCCATGCACATACAAAAATCACTCAAAAAATAATCTTTATATACTATTTACTCAAATCAATACTAACAAATAAAAACTTTAAAGACAAAAACAATTAAAATCAATGGAAAAATCCTATGCATAAATAAAATCAAACAATTTTTATATACTATTTACTCAAATTAATATCAAAAGAACGAGCTCAAGAACCATTATTAGGAGAAGCTGAACTAAACTCACCTTTAGGAAGAAGAGACGAGCTCAAAAGACGAACCTCAAAGCCTAAAAGAAGAAACCAACCTAGATGCCACTAGTAGGAGCACCTACGAATCCATAATAACTCCAAAACCCA
The DNA here is from genome assembly GCA_019022655.1 of Acacia acuminata. Classification (NCBI taxonomy): domain Eukaryota; kingdom Viridiplantae; phylum Streptophyta; class Magnoliopsida; order Fabales; family Fabaceae; genus Acacia; species Acacia acuminata. The sequence goes on from JAFJYI010000187.1 coordinate 471,879, forward strand.
TGAACCCATCAATGACGAAGGATGAATGACAAAGGAGAGCTATGGAGGAGACCGATGGAGGAAACATGAGTAAAACTACCAAGGGAGTGATGGAGAAGAGTGAAATGGTGGTGGAGAAGCTAAAATTGAGTCACCAGAGGTGTTAGCAATGAGCTCTCTGTAACTTATAACTTTCTAATGTCGAACGAAAATGGATGGCAGAGGAGTTTTTTAAGGACTATACATAATGGTTATTACTAAACAACTGTGAAATATATGATAGCTTACGGTTATTTATAAATAATTGTCAAATATATGTGAACCATGTTTTACATTTCTTCCTATACAACTGTTAAGTAAACAATACCACATTTAAAAATAATAATAATACACCACCATTGTTGTCGTATAAAGCTCCAAATATTTACTCATATACATAACATTTGCTTAAAAGAACCATTATGTTTTTCTTTCCCATAAAGCCGCCTCTTTATATTTCATGGTTGTATTAAGACCGTTAAGTATAAAGTGTTAACTATGTGTGAATAATAGTAGTGTTTTTCAACAGCAAAAAATGCTACAAACACCACTACAAATCACCAGTCACCGCCATATTTGTAGCATTCACCAAAAAAGCCGCTACATCAACTGTACAAACATTGAAACCCTACCCCATTCTTCGTGACACTCTATGAAACACTACAAACACAAACCAAATTGTGACATTTCATGTTCTGTAGCGGTTATTCAATATAATTGCTACAAATCTAGCGCCAATGTAGCACCAAAAGACACTAAGTCAATGCCATATTTGTAGCTGTCAAATCAAGACATCCATTATAAATGATCGTGGCTAAGAACGGTGTTACTTGGCATGAGTCATACTGTTGGTCAAATTCCCTTATGGCAAGTGAACTAGTCAAACAAGTAATAAAGAATGAGTAGAGTATTGTCCCACAGAGACTATTGATCGAGAATGATGTCGTTTCAAATGACAAGTGTGTTGTATGAAAATTATATTTGGTTTGGTTGTTTTAGCTATTTCTAATAACACAAAATAAACAAGTGGTTGGAAGTTGAAGGAATATATTAGTTTAAAAGTAGGCTGAGCTCGGATTTCATACTAAGTTGTGTCATTCGCCCAGTTTGCATAAAACGGATTCCTATAGCAATTATGTTGCATAGCATCCACAATTTTATAGCATAACCACCTTTTACAATGTTTATTCAGTTAATCCACCACTATCCTATACAGAAGTTTCTACAATCCTGTAAGTACAATCCTCGCTCTACTCTCCCATATTCCTATGGCGATTTCAAGTCTAGTCTGTCGGTTTAAACCTAGGTGCTACTAGTTATGAGCGATAAATCCATTCCTGGCATCTATAGTTTAGGTTGAGCCATGAACGGGCTCACCCAGCAAACACTGTCTAACAGAGGTCTAACCTTGACTCCCATCCGGTAGCCCAAGACCACAGAGATAACCCTTAGCATCAACTAATCGGCTATCAATTAAAACACTGTTAAACAAAGTAAATTTATTAAAATAAAAATAGCAAACTAGGTTCATTCTATAGCCTAGAAATGCATCCTCGCTCAGCCAAAAGAGATTTAGTTCATGGCGATAAGGGACAAGAAAAGCGAATAGCAGAGAATGAGCCCATGGCGGAACTACGAAAGTAAAATAACAAGAAAACAAGAAAGCTTGTCGAAAGGCTAACGGCGTAAGAGGCGTCCTATCACACAACGTCTCTACGTTTTCTACGATCGATCTTGCTCTAGGGAAGAATTTGGTTTGGCCTACTGTCCTCTCAGTCGGTCCTCTCTTTCATTCCTTCAATGTGAGTTTAGTCCAATGGGAGTTATGTTGATTGCTTGACTCTCACGACTTTGACTCCTTTAGGTTTTGTCGTGCTTTGCTTTCATAGTTAGGTCTTCACACCGTACGTCGATCGGTTGGGCCTTCCAAATATGTTAGGTCCAAGATCTTAGATTTAGTTGATTGATCCTTCTTTTAATATAACAGGATTCTTTAAATCTTTTTTTCGATTCTCCGTATCTTCTAGATTTAGCTTTAGTCAACCATCGTCTCTACGTCCGTCTAGATGACCTGTCTTAATTTCCTGAAAACTCACAAGGAAAGGTTAGAATAACTTAGTGCATAATTCTACATCATTATGGTACTGCATAGCGGTCGCATTGTATTACTAGCACAGATGTGAGCATGCACTACGCTATAGCATTGTAACACCTTTGTTATACGCTTTCACGATAAAACATAAAGTGGTCCTTTTCTTATGCACATGAGCAAGATAATGATATTAATGCGACAATTTGTAAGATCCATCCTCTATTTCTCTATGTGTATGAATTCTCAGACATTCTATCAAGTAGCACAAGTTAAAACTCAAATTTATCATTTAAAATAGTCAAAACACATAGGGAAAACATGGCATAAATACTACTTATCAAACCCCCCCACAATTAGCTTTTTGCACTCCTGGGCAAAACAAGGATAAAAAGTTTAGAGCAGAAGGTAACCTTGTAACTGTGCGCTTGTCTTAGGAACCATGTATCCTATTGCTATCTTAAGTTCAAATCACTCGTGTAAACAATCCCATTACCCAATACTGATGAATGTAATCCAGGGCATTGCTCTAGCAAGGGAGTATTAAGAGACCCTCGGATGATGTGTATATTCGCTCTCTCAGATAAGGGGTTTGTTTCTCTCTACCATGCTAGCCTAGAAGTTCTATAGGCTTGTAAAATTTCTAAGGTTGCTTCCCATTTGCTGAATTTAACTACATCAAAAGGACTTTTCAAGTTGTAATACGTGTAGTGGCATTTGTGGATGGTTTGTTGAAGATGAAACACGCTATAGCAAGGTGCCACCAGGCCTTTAGAATAAGTAGTCATGATATTGTGTCTTAACATGCCCTATTCAGTAGTGATGCCTTGTGCTGATATTTGTTTTTTTCAAGCATCACCTTGTCACGATTTGTAGTACTATGGGTGATATGTTGCAGCATTTGCATCTTTTCATTAGCCGCTTTGTCCGGTATCTTATAATTCTATGTGTGGCTCAAAGGGGTTGATAATAGGGGTATGCTAACAATGGCTTGTGTATGGAATTAGTGGGTGAAAAATGAATGCCTTTGTCCTATGCGGTTCAATTCAGATGCAGGATATCAAAACTAGAGAAATCAAACAAACCAAAGAGGGTTCTTAATACTAGTAGGCATGCTCACAAAATAATGAAAATTTGGCTCAAAAGTTCCTTCCATATGGCTCAACTCAATACTTTCCCTCACTATCACTTTGCCCTACACTAATTAATCTAGTCGTCAGTTTCCCAAGCTTTCATGATTTAGTTCCCTTGAGACAATGTTTATTCTACTACATTATTCAAGCAATTGCTCATGCTCTAAATACATAAATGTTAAAGGTTCAAAATTTTGTTTTACACGAAATTGTAGCAAGCTAAGTTAACCTAACCATTCAGAATTCAGAAATTTCAACACATAAGAATGCACAAATCATACATCCCTCCCCCACTCTTAGATGTTACAATGACCCCATTATAGTGAATAGGCAGGACAAGGGCAAAGTGAGTCACATACAAATAACGGTGCACGAGAAAGTAAACAAATAAGAAACCAACGAGGAGAGTGCAGAACACCGGAATAGGGAAACAAAACGTGTAATGTATTACCAAATAGCCAAAAAGCTCTGCTGCTATGTGCTAGGGAAAACAGGGTAAGCAAAAAAAGAAAGAAAGAGGAAAATAAAAGCAATGGAGCAGCACAACTATGGCCTAGATGGGCCAGGAGGAGTACTGGTGGTCGTGTCTTTCAATGAGGAGGGGGTGGAGACAGCCGCAGGAAGTGTTGGGGCTAATAAGAGGGCAAAATTGATGGTGTTGAGCTCGTACCTGTGGCGGTTGACCTCTGTGTGCAACGCAATGACACGGGCGACGCGATCGAGCGTAGGAGGGAGGGCAGGAGCAGGATGAGCAAGATGGGGTAGGAGGGAGGCTCGGTCAGGGTAGTAGCGATCACGGATAGCCAAGAAGTGGGCCACATCAAAGTCTTCAGACAAAATGGAGATGGGGGATGGAGGACTGAAGGGAGGTGGTGGTTATAGGCCGGAAGGAGGGCTAGGTAGCCGGCCATGATTAAAAGGCAGCAGGAGCGGATAGGGTACAAGCTTGTGTGGAGGGCTACCCTCCACGGCGAGGGGTGGTTTTGGTGCGGACCTTAGTTGGTGTATTGAGGGGAGGCGAGGGCTAAGGTTTGTTGGGTGAAGGTGCAAAGGAGGTGAAGTAGGAAGAAGGTGGCGAGAGGAATATAAAGGAAAGCTGGCGTGAATAGTGAGTGGGGTTATAATGAGGGCTGGGGAAGACGAACAGGTGTCAGGAGAGGGTGTGTGAAGTATGAGATGAAAAGAACAAGGGAGATGAGGAGTTGAGTGAAAAGGTGGCAGGAACTTGTACGGTTAATGAGGAAGTAGGCCTAGTGAAAATGGGCTGTGGTTGCAAAGCAAATAGAAAAAAACTAGAAGCGACACTATCGAGTAAGGAGACATACCGGTAGGTGTGATTTCATAACACGCACCTACTAGGCTCCCGCTATAGCAACAAAGTGATACAATGTGAGTGAATCGTGACACTAATGTTTGTAGCATCATCCCGGTATACTATAGCAATCTACAAAAGAAAAAGGTCAAGCAAAATGTCTGGGCTACCTCCCAATAGCGCTTGTTTTAGTGTCTTGACGACCACGTGTGGTCCTTAGTTTTGTGCGTTGATATTAATGGAAGTCTTGGCCTGTGGCAACTCGTCGTCCCACTAATGCTTAACCCGCTGTGTTAGTTATGTTTAGTTTTTATAATGACAAACATGCTTATCAATATCAAGAGCAAAAAGTTTGCATACTAAATTTATCTTCTACTTTGAAAAATTATTTTACTTAATGTAGATGTGAAGTTTAATAATGAAGAATGATCAAGAAAGAACATTGAAGAAGGAAGAACTTTTTGAATGAAATGAGAATATTATTATTGGAGAATATGTGAAGTTTAATAATGAAGAATGATCAAAAAAGGAGATTGAAGAAGGATGAACTTGCTTGAATGGAATGAGAATATTATTATTCAAGTTTTTAGATTGATACTAGAAGTCTCCATGATCAAATGGAAGTTGGATGGCTCAATTGAGTTAAAATAAGCAAAAACGAGCTTCGAGGATAAATCAACTCAAGTTAAGGACTAAACGCCTCGAGTTAGTACTATTGGCTACAATGATGTAGTCTTGGAATGAGTTAACTCGAGTTGGAAAATAAATGCCTCGAGTTAAAGTGTATTCCAACCACTTGTTAGTTCTCTATGTGTTTTGATGATAATTAACAATTGTAAACATTCATTGAAGTTGGTCTTTGGCAAGTTGGAAAACTTACTGTCAAAGCCACACTCGAGTATCGGCTTCGAAACTCGAGTATTGACTTGACAGAGAGTTGCTCAAAAACCATTACACAAAGCAATACTCAAGTGTTGGACAAAACACTCGAGTATTGGACTTACGAAGAGCACTTCAAGTTTTTCAACCCTGAGTCAAACTCGAGTATTGATATGCATACTCAAGTATTGAACACACAGAGACAATTTCAATGATGACTTTAGCTTTCAATACTCAAGTATTCCATTGAATACACAAGTGTTGGCCATACAGAGAGATATCAAGTTGTTCATCTTATGGACACTCGAGTTTTGGTTTTGCATACTCGAGTATTGGACTTTCACAAAGCTTTCATATTTGACATGTGTTTATGAATACTCAAGTATTCTTTTGAAAACTCAAGTATTGTATTGTCATCAATTTATCAAAGTTTTCAAGCACCTAGAATACTCAGTATTGGTATCACACTCAGTATTGGGTGATTTAAAAACTACAAGTTTTATACATATATTGAATACTCAAGTATTCACTTCAATACTCAAGTGTTGACTTGGCAAAGATTTCACAAAGTTTTTCTAAAACAAATGCACACTCGAGTATTGACTTGGAAACTCGAGTATTGGGCATCTGAGAGAGCTTTCATCTTTGACAACAATTTGAACACTCAAGTATTCATTTCAAAACTCAAGTATTGACTTGGGAAAGACTTCACAAAGTTTTTCAAAATGAATGAATACTCGAGTATTGAGTTGGAAACTTCGAGTATTGGGAATCTGAGAGAGCTTTGCTCTTTATCAATGATTTGAACACTCAAGTATTGAAGTCAATACTCAACTATTGAGGTTTTGAACTTAAACATATTTTCATATCAAAAGTTCAAAACTTCGAGTATTGATTTGGACACTCGAGTATTGACCTTATTTCAATGATGAGGTCCAAAGTCAAAACTTCGATGATTCCTCTCGGAAGAAGAATACTCAAGTATCGAGAATGAATACTCAAGTATTGACTTAAGTGCACGTGACACACTCGAGTATTCAACGCTAAGTTTGAAAATCAAATCGGGCAATTTGTGAATCCTTAATCTTTGATCATAATATCTTCCAGGATTATTCTCTACTAATCTGCTATATTTAACCATCTTTGTTTAGTGAGTTTTTGACGCTTAAAGAATGATTATTGAAGGTTAAAAGCAAAAGCAAAAGGTGATGTCAGAACATTAAATGCTGAACCCAGAAACTTGCATACTTTTGCTTAATCCACCTGCACACGGTTGCAAAGCATTAAATAATAATTTCTACAACAAGCAACTGCTATTCCAACGGACAAATTCACAGAGAGTCAACTCTGATCATCTAGCCAGCTGGGTTAAGTGAAGATTGGAGAGAGAAGATGCCTAAACCATCTGCTAATCTTCGCTGAACTTCTCCAACGGATTTATTGGGATAGCAACGGTCATTTAATGATCTCTGAGTATAAATAGGACTGCAGTCAAGTCTCTTCAACAACTAGAACATCGAAAACGCACAAGCATTCAAGTCTCTCAACTACCTTTCGGTTTTCACTTGTATTCGTCTTTTGACATTATAAGCTTCAGTGTTTATCATCACTCACTCGAGAGAGTTTTTATCTACAAATCATTTATTATAAAGAATCACAAGTCAAGGGGCTTGGTGATTGGGTTCATTGATTGCTTGTAAGGGGGAGTAAATTCTAGAGAGAGAATTTCTCTTGAGTACGAGTGTGTAATCAAATTGATATAGTGGAAATCCCGAGTGTCGGGGATTTGGGACGTAGGTCAAGGAGTTACACCGAACCGGTATAAATCTTTGTGTCTAGCTATTCTTCTCTACATCATCTATTCACCTTTGTTTTTTGTACAAAAAGCAGAGCAAAACGAAAAAAAGTTTCAAAATCCCCAATTCACCCCCTCTTGGTGATTTAGCTCCACCTTCATTTGGTATCGAGCAAGGTCTTCTCTAAAGAGCTTAACATCTCGAGAAGGATCCAATGAAAGGCATTCTACGATGGAGCTTCAATCAACGGACCTCCAGTTTCGGTGGAGAACATTACTCATTACGGGAAAGCCAAATTCAAGGTGTTTGTAATGGCTACGAGTATGGTCTCGGAGAGTTTTTGAACGAGGAGACTACGCTCCAACTATCCGGAAAATGGTCTCGTGGTTCCAAAGGAAGAAGAAGATTATGATGAAAATGACGAAGAAATGTCACACTCAACAGCAAGGCGGTTCTCCTTCTGCAAAGTGCTCTTAGTCAACAAGAATATTTCTGCGTTTGCAACTTAACCTTTGCTAAAGCCATGTGGGACGCTTTGGAAATTGCTCATGAAGGAACCGTTGGAGTTAAGCAAAATAGAGTCAATACTCTAATGACAGAATATGATCTCCTTCGTATGAAGTCTGGAGAATCTATTGGTCATTTCCAGCTGAGATTCACTCATCTGATCAATCAACTTGCTGCATTAGGCAAAGAGTATGAGCAACCTGTCCAAGTGAGGAAAATTCTCAACATCCTCAATAAGGAATGGGAAGCCAAGATCACTGCCATTGAAGAAGCTCGTGGAGATTCTATGGCATCTGTGGCAGCCCTTTTCGAGAGCCTCTCTGAATATGAAGCCAAGCTCAAGTTCAAAAAGGGACATGATGAAGTCCATGGCAAAAATAAGGGAGTTGCCCTCAAAGCTGTCAAAGAAACTAAGGAATCGGATGATGATGAAGATCCAGACGAAGATGAGGAGATTGGTATGATGGTCCGAAGATTCAAGAAATTCTACAAGAAGGACCATGGTTTCAAGAAGTTTCACAAGGGTAGCTCCAGCTATGAGGCAAAGAAGCCAATCATTTGCTACAAGTGTGAGAAGCCTAGCCATATCAAATCAAAATGCCCCAATCGAAGAAGAACAAAGACAAAGAAAAGAAGAGATTCAACAGATTCAAAAAAGAAGGCATATGTCTCGGTATTTGGGGAGATAGTTCATCTGATGAAGATGATGAGGATGAGGAAGAAAAAGCAAACGTATGCTTAGTTGCCAAAGAAGAAGAACTACGTGTCAACTTCGAAGAGGTATATGACTGCAAACCACCTTATGATGAGTTATTTGCTGAGTATATGGGCTGTGCAATCGAGTTTGAAAAACTTCTTGAAAAATATTTCAAATTGAAAAACGAAATCTTACTCTTGAATTTCAAGTTGAAAAGTTTTCCTCTTCGAGAAAATATTGCTTGTGAAGATTGTCGATCGAAGAAAAAGAATTCATATCTTACAAAGGCACTTGAGAAATTCACTAGAGGAAGTGAAATGCTCAATGTCATTTTGAAACAACAAAGATTTATAAATGACAGATCAGGAGTTGGTTACAAACCTAATTTTGATACAAAGAAAGGAAGAAAGAAGTCTGGTGAAAAATCCTATATGAACTATTTTACAAAATCAGTCCATTCTTCAAACCCGTTTGCACATTGTAATTACTGCAACAGAAAGGGTCATACTACTTCTTCCTGCTTTCATAAGAAGGAAAGAAAGAGTAAACCCATAGGTAATTATCAATGGGTGTCAAAGGGATCTTACAAGATTCCTAAGACACAAAATAACCCCAAAGGACCCAAGAAAAGATGGGTACCTAAGGCGATTTTCTTTGTGTCTTGCGAGGTTTGCCTAAGAGCATCAAAATCCAACAAATGATACATTGACAGTGGATGCTCTAGGCACATGACTGGGGATCAATCCAAATTTGCCTCAATCAAGCCTAAGGATGGTGGCAAGGTGACCTTTGGTGGAGATCAATCTGGAAAGATTGCCGGAGTTGGTGAAATTGGCAACAATGAAGGACCACTAATCAAAGATGTCTACCTAGTTGAAGGACTTTGCCACAATCTCCTCAGTGTAAGCCAAAGCACTGATAAAGGTAACTTAGTTATCTTCGACTCTGAGGAGTGCTTGATTGTGAGTAAGGATATCCTCCCTTTAGAAAACATAAAATCAAAAGCTTTATTTAGAGCCCCTAGAGATGGCAATTGTTATACACTTAGTCTCTCTAGTAATAGTTTGTTTCGAAAAATGTTTGTCAAGTAACTTGGATGAAAGTTGGCTTTGGCACAAGCGATTAGCTCATGTCAATATGATTCAACTTGATGATTACTTAAAAAGGATCTGGTGATTGGTGTTCCTAAACTACATTTTAAAAATAACATGCTTTGTGATGCTTGTCAAAAAGGAAAACAAACCAAATCATCATTCAAATCTAAAAACGAGATTTCAACTAATAGACCTCTTCAATTGCTTCATATGGATCTAGTTGGACCAGCTAGAGTAAAAAGCCTTGGAGGCAATCTTTATACTTTGGTCATAGTTGATGATTTTTCAAGATTTTCATGGACTATATTTTTATCCTCTAAAGATGAAACATTTGATCGGTTTGTTGTTTTTGCCAAGAAGGTCCAAAACGAGAAAGGATTCTCTATTTCGGGAATCGAAGCGATCATGGAGGAGAATTCAAAAACAATGCATTTGCTGAGTTTTGTGACAAAGCATGGGAATAGACCACAACTTCTCGGCTCAAGAACTCCCCAACAAAATGGTGTTGTGGAAAGAAAGAATCGTGTTTCACCGAGATGGCAAGGGCCATGCTGAATGAGAACAACACTTCTCAAGTGTTTTGGGCTGATGCAATGAGCACCACGTGCTACATCTCAAATCGAGCATACCTCCGGAAGAAGTTGGACAAGACTCCCTATGAGAATTTTGTACAAAGGAAGAAAACCCAATCTAGCTCATCTGCATGTGTTTGGATGTAAGTGTTTCATCCATAACAATGGTAAGGATAACTTTGGGAAAGTTTCATCCTAAAGCAGATGAAGGTATATTTCTGGGTTATTCAAATAGGAGTAAAGCTTATAGAGTCTTTAATACTCGTACTCGTATTGTTGAAGAGTCTATGCATGTTGCTTTTGTGAATCAAGTCGATAAACCTATGGAGGATGATGAAGGAAACGTTTTCAAAAATCAATTCTTTTCGAAAACTACTCCTGCCTCTATTGAGAATCCTAAAAATGTCTTTGAGACTGATCCTCAAAACAATATCAAAAATCCTGATCAAACTCAACCTAGAGCTTGGAAATTTATTAGAAATCATCTTTTAGATCAAGTTATAGGTGATGTTAATCAAGGAGTAAGAACCAGAAATAGCACTTTAAATGAAGTAATCTTTACAGCTGACTTTTATATCACATATTGAACCCTCAAAGATTGATGAAGCCCTTTCAGACAATGATTGGGTGATAGCAATGCAAGAGGAGTTACATCAATTTGATAGAAATCAAGTTTGGGACTTGGTACCCAGGCCTAAGGACCATCCGGTCATTGGCACTAAATGGGTATTCAAAAACAAGCGAGATGAGTCTGCAATCATTGTCCGTAACAAGGCAAGATTGGTTGCCGAGGCTATAATCAAGAAGAAGGAATTGATTACGAAGAAACTTATGCTCCGGTGGCAAGATTGGAAGCCATAAGAGTTCTTCTTGCCTTTGCACGTGTGAAAAACTTTAAACTCTATCAAATGGATGTGAAAAGTGCTTTTTGAATGGTTTTATTCAAGAAGAAGTTTATGTAGAACAACCTCCCGGCTTTGAAAATGTCCATCATCCGGATCATGTGTATCGTCTCAAGAAGGCCCTATATGGTCTTAAACAAGCTCCTAGAGCTTGGTATGAGCAACTAAGAAAATTCCTTCTTGATCAAGGTTTTATTAGAGGAAAAGCAGATACAACTCTCTTCATAAAGAGTACTAAGCTTAATGAAATCTTAATTGTCCAAATATATGTTGATGATATTATATTTGGTGCTTCTAATGATGTCTTGTGTGAAGAGTTTGCTAAGAATATGCAGGGAGAATTTGAGATGTCCATGATGGGAGAGCTCAACTATTTCCTTGGTTTGCAAATCAAGCAAAAGAAGGATGAAATCTTTATATCTCAGACCAAGTATCTCAATGATCTGCTGAAGAAGTTTGGGATGAATCATTGTAATGGAGCTGATACTCCTATGAGCTCAACTGCTTCATTAGATGCTGATGAAGAAGGCACGGACTTCAACATCACAAAATATAGAGGAATGATTGGATCATTACTCTATCTAGGTAAGTCACTTGAGATATCCAATTCGGTGTTGGAATGTGTGCAAGATTTCAATCTGCTCCTAAGGAGTCACATGGTGAGCAAGTTAAGAGGATATTCAGATATCTCGCTAACACAAAGACACTTGGATTGTGGTTTCCCAAAGGTCAACCTGAACATTTGGTAGCATATTCAGATTCAGACCATGCTGGGTACAAGACTGATAGGAAGAGCACAAGTGGCCAATATGAATTCCTTGGTGGCTCACTTGTGTCATGGTTCAGCAAGAAACAAACAAGTGTGGCTGTGTCCTCCACTGAAGCTGAATATGTAGCCGCCTCAAGCTATTGTGCACAAGTTTTGTGGCTCAAGCAGCAACTATCAGATTTGGGAATCAACTTAAAGGAGATCCCAATACTATGCGACAACACAAGCACAATAAGTTTGGCCAAGAATCCAGTTCAACATACTCGGACCAAGCATATTGATGTAAGGCATCATTTCATAAGGGATCATGTTCAGAAGAGAGATGTGAAAGTCATGTTCATCCCAACTCATCTTCAACTTGCTGATATCTTCACCAAACCATTGGCCAAAGAACAATTTAATTTCATAAGGAGAGAATCGAGAATAGTAAATCCCAATGAATTGTTAGTTCTAGTTTTGATGAATGATAGAAACTAACTTAAGCATCGGAGTATGTAGACATGTCTTTTGCAGGATGTTTAAAATTTTAGTAAATGCTGACGATAGGTGAATACTTGAGTATAGAAGTGAAAACTTGAGTATGGAGAAGTCAGAGAGCACATCAAATTTTGGAGACGATGAATACTCAAGTGTATAAGTTGAATACTCGAGTATCCACAAGTCAGAGAACAACCTAATGATAAAGAAGCTCAACACTCGAGTATGAGAGTCAAGACTCGAGTATCCACCGTGCAGAGGACAATCAAGTGTTGAAGAAAAAGAATACTTGAGTGTGTAAGTTTAAAACTCGAGTATTGGTCGAAGAAAGTCAAAAGTTCACCTTACAGTTTTGAAGTCCAGGTTAGCATTTGTTCCTCAATACTCAAGTGTGTAAGTGAAATACTCAAGTGTGTGAGTTCAAAACTCCAGTATTCCTTCCAACACTCAAGTATTGGTTCGCCTATATATACAAACCCTATTTATGTTCTTCAATACTCACTCTCATACTCAAGTTTGCCCTAGCTGTTCTCTCTCCCACTCTCTGATTCTCACAATTTTCGCCCAAATCCTTCTCTCTAATCTCTCCAATGGCCTCGAAATCAAAATCCCAATCGTTGCTTCCTCGGATTCGACAAAGAAGGGACAAAATCTTGGTCTCTACCTCCTCCTCCTCCTCGTCAACCGATTGAAACTTCATCTCCTTGTTCTTCGATCGTCCAGTTAGGAAAAAGACTCGGTCTACTCATCTTCGCTATGGCATTGATAAATCGATCAGAGGCGTTCAAGGAGAAATTCTTGATGAAGAGTCTCCTTCAAAGAAGAAGAAGGAATTCAGAAAGGGGGTGTCATTTGAAGCATCTATCAAGGAACTGCTTCTCGAGAAGAAGAAGGCTTCGGAAGAACCTACCAAGAAAAGAAAGGAACTCGAACCTAAGAAAAAGGGGAAGGAAAAGGAACCTGTAATTCCCAAACCAACAAAGGCCGAACAAAGAGAGCATACGTTCCTGCCGGCGAATCCTCACGAGGTTCGAACAAGAAGAAGAGGTTCCACCTGTTGTGAAGAATGCAATCACCGATATCCACAATCATCTCTCAGCTCCAAGTGACTTTACAGTGGATTCCATTCCTCTCCCTCCAAATCAAAATGTCAAATTCAAAGATCCTTATTCGCACAAGGGTTTCTGTGCTGTCGTTGCAGTGAATTTGGAGAGCCTTCTACAAGAATGTAATGTGAATTTATCTCCCTGGCTTGCACCTTACAATTCTTTCACATCTATTGCATCCCCCTATAATCCTCATTTGGTGCGATTGTTTTACTTCAATATGCAATCTGACAATATTCTTAACTCTGATGGGGAATTAGTTGAGGAAAGAGTAACCACTAGTGTTAGAGGAATCAAATTCACCCTATCTGCTTCAATCCTCAACAACATTCGAAAGTTGAAAATCCCCTCCTATTTTCACTCCAACCTATAGCAATGAAAGAGATCTTTACCACTCTTGTCACCGATAAGGAATTTCCTGAAGACTAAAGGCATACCCTTTCCTTCAAACCCGGATCTATGTCACCTATCAATAGGGTTCTTTGGTATATCTATTCTAGGAACTTTGTTCAAAAGGGAGGAAGTTTCTCACATTTCTCTTCAAGAGATTATAGGTTTTTTCTTGCATTTGTACAACAACATCCGTTGAACATTGGCATTGGATTTTCAGGAGATGATTCGTTTCAAATTTGCATCCAGGCGACCTTCCCACATACCATTTCCTTCACTTGTATCAGTTATCCTATTTTATCACAAGATTTGGTATGTTGGCCCTCCTGAGAGCATGAAGTATCCACCGTCTTTGGCAAGAGTCAATTCAATATTATGAAGGTTAACTTTGAGGCAGAAGGCTCCGGTCAATCTCGGGCTCCTTCAAGATCTCATCCAAGAGCTTCTCAATCACGACGACAGGAAGCTCAGTCTACTCCTTTCTCTCAACCATCTCTGCCATCTGATCTTGAATCCAGAATTAAGACAATTGTGGATTGCCATTGCTTCTTTGAAATTTAGAATGCAATTTGAACTAGGGAAGTTGGTTTGTTGATGTGAGGAGTGGTCATGATGAGATGATAAATGCACGAGGAAGCAATGAAGGATCGGTTGAATAAGCTCAAGGACCATTCCGAAAAGAAGCAAGATGAGATTTCAGATCATCTCTATGATCTAGACGCCAGACTATCTACCACCTTGGTCACCTCAATTGCTACACGTGACAAGGTTGACCAGCTTTTCAAGCATATTGGCATTGGTTCCTCTTCTCCCTTTGGATTTACAAGTGGTCCTGGATCTTCTCAACCCAAGCCTGACCTTGCGCCCTCTTCTTCCTCACCTTCATTCGCCTTCACTAGCCCTCACATTCATACTTCCTCTCCTGAGCCATCCACTCCTACTCTCTCTTCCCCCATGCCTGGCCTTACTCCCTCCACTGAGATTCTCCACACTACTCCCTCCACTGAGATTCTCCACACTACCCCCTCCCTGAAATTCTCAAGACTACTCCTTCCACCGAGATTCTTCATCTCACTCCATCTACGAGGTTACGCCTCACTCACCTCCTCCTACTCCTCTTATTGATCCTATCTCGACCCCACTATCTCGGCTCCATCCACCTTTGAAGATGACAAAGGGGGAGAGACTTCTAAGTAGGATTTGAGATTTGAGAGAGTTTGAAGAACTTAGAGTAGTTTCCACGTTTAAGCTTTATGAGTTTTGGCCATTTTGTAATTTTTCATTTTTGCACTCACTTGCTGATATCTTGTTATGAAATGCTTTAAGAAGTTTATCTCTCTCTTTGCTCATCTACGGTTCATGAATGATATTTAAGTGCTCACTTGTATTTCAAAATTTCACTTAATCGGAATTCGAAGGTGGAGGTGAATCACCAAGAGGGGGTGAATTGGGGATTACGAAACTTTTCGTTTTGCTCTTGTTTTTGTGCAACAAAGCGGGGGTGAACGAATGGTGTAGAGAAGAATGGCTAGACACAAAGATTTATCTTGGTTCGGTCTAACTCCTTGACCTACGTCCGGTCCCAGAGACACTCCGGGATTTCCATATATCAAGGATTACACACTCGTACTCAAGAGATAGTTCTCTCTCACTAGAACTCACTCCCCTTACAAGTTGTAATCAATGAACCCAACCACCAAGTCCCCTGACTTGTGGTTCTTTACAATAAATGATTCACAAGTAGAAAAACTCTCACAAAGAGTAGATAATGTTAAACAACTTTGAAGCTTGTCATGTCAAAAACGAGAATACAAGTGAAAACGAGAAAGGTAGTTGAGAAACTTAAATGCTTGTGCGTTTTCGGATGTGTTGGTAGTTATAGAGACTTGAATGCAGTCCTATTTATACTCAGAGATCATTAAATGACCGTTGCTATCCAATAAATCCATTGGAGAGGATCAGCCAAGATTAGCAGATGGTTTAGACATGTTTCTCTCTCCAATCTTCACCTAACCCAACTGGTTAGATGACCAGAGTTGACTCTCTGCGAATTTGTCCGTTGGAATAGCAGTTGCTTGTTGTAGAAATTATTCTTTAATGCTTTGCAATCGTGTGCGAGATGGATTAAGCAAAAGTATGCAAGAGTGCGGGTTCGGCATTTAATGTTCGACATCACCTTTTGATTTTCCTTTTAATCTTCAATAATCATTCTTTAAGCGATCTGAAACTCACTAAAAAGATGGTTAAACATAGCGGGAATAGTAGAGAATAATCCTGGAAGATATTATGTTCAAAGACTAAGGATTCACAAAATTCGTGCGGTTTGATTTTCAAACTTAGCGTTCAATACTCGAGTGTGTTTATCAATACTCGAGTGTGTCCTTGTGCACTTAAGCCAATACTTGAGTATACATTATGATACTCGAGTATTCATCTTCCGAGAGGAATCATCGAGTTTTTGACTTTGGACCTTATCATTGAAGTAAGGTCAATACTCGAAAGTGTCGAAGTCAATACTCGAGTTTTGAACTTTTGATGTGAAAATAAGTTTAAGTTCAAAAACACGATACTTGAGTATTGTCTCCAATACTTGAGTGTTCATATCATTGACAAAGAGCAAAGCTCTCGGTATGCCCAACACTCGAGTTTCCAATTCAATACTCGAGTATTCATTTATTTGTGAAGTCTTTCCCAAGTCAATACTTGAGTATTGAAATGAATACTTGAGTGTTCAAAATTGTTGTCAAAGATGAAAGCTCCTTTGTATGTCCAATACTCAAGTTTCCATAATCAATACTCGAGTATTCATTCATTTTGAAAAACTTTGTGAAAAACTCAATACTTGAGTAATGGAATGAATACTTGAGTATTCAATATATGCATAAAGCTTGTAGTCTTTTCGACAGTCCAATACTCGAGTGTGGATACTAATACTCGAGTATTCTAGTGCTTGAAAAACTTTGACAATACAATGCTTGAGTTTTCAAACGAATACTTGAGTATTCATAAACACATGTTAAATATGAAAGCTTTGTGAAAGTTCAATACTCGAGTATGTAAAACCAATACTCGAGTTTTCATAAGGTGACAAGCTTGATATCTCTCTCGTATGTTCAATACTCGAGTATTCATGTTAATACTCGAGTTTGGCTCAGGAGTCAAAAACTTGGAGTGCTCTCTGTCAAGTCAATACTCGAGTATTGTCTCCAATACTTGAGTATTGCTGCGTGTAATGATTTTTTAGCAACTCTTTGTCAAGTCAATACTCGAGTATTAGAATGAATACTCGAGTGTTGCTTTGACAGTAGGTTTTCCATCTTGCCAAAGATAAACTTCAATGTATGTTTACAACTGTTAATTATCATCAAAACCACATAGAGAACTAACAAATTCTTGAAAATCAAATGCACTCACCTTGAAAATGATGCAAACTCTCACAAATCTTGGAAATTTGGTTTACAAGTGTTGTCATCATCAAAAAGGGGAGAATGTTAGTTCTCTATGTGTTTTGATGATAATTAACAACTGTAAACATTCATTGAAGTTGGTCTTTGGCAAGTTGGAAAACTTACTGTCAAAGCCACACGCGAGTATCGGCTTCGAAACACAAGTATTGACTTAAGAGAGTTGCTCAAAAACCATTACACAAAGCAATACTCAAGTGTTGGACAAAACACTTCAGTATTGGACTTACTGAAGAGCACTCCAAGTTTTTCAACCACGAGTCAAACTCGAGTATTGATATGCATACTCAAGTATTGAACACGAAGAAGAATTTCAATGATGACTTTAGCTTTCAATACTCAAGTATTCCATTGAATACTCAAGTATTGGCCATACGAGAGAGATATCAAGTTGTTCATCTTATGGACACTCGAGTTTTGGTTTTGCACACTCGAGTATTGGACTTTCACAAAGCTTTCATATTTGACATGTGTTTATGAATACTCAAGTATTCTTTTGAAAACTCAAGTATTGTATTGTCATCAATTTATCAAAGTTTTCAAGCACCTAGAATACTCGAGTATTGGTATCCACACTCAGTATTGGATTTGACGAGAAAAACTACAAGTTTTATACATATATTGAATACTCAAGTATTCACTTCAATACTCAAGTGTTGACTTGGCAAAGATTTCACAAAGTTTTTCTAAAACAAATGCACACTCGAGTATTGACTTGGAAACTCGAGTATTGGGCATAGAGAGATTTCATCTTTGACAACAATTTGAACACTCAAGTATTCATTTCAAAACTCAAGTATTGACTTGGGAAAGACTTCACAAAGTTTTTCAAAATGAATGAATACTCGAGTATTGAGTTGGAAACTTCGAGTATTGGGAATAGAGAGCTTTGCTCTTTATCAATGATTTGAACACTCAAGTATTGAAGTCAATACTCAACTATTGAGGTTTTGAACTTAAACATATTTTCATATTAAAAGTTCAAAACTCAGTATTGATTTGGACACTCGAGTATTGACCTTATTTCAATGATGAGGTCCAAAGTCAAAACTCGATGATTCCTCTGGAAGAAGAATACTCAAGTATCAGAATGAATACTCAAGTATTGACTTAAGTGCACAGTGACACACTCGAGTATTCAACGCTAAGTTTGAAAATCAAATCAGACGAATTTGTGAATCCTTAATCTTTGATCATAATATCTTCTAGGATTATTCTCTACTAATCCCTGCTATATTTAACCATCTGTTTAGTGAGTTTGAATTTGCTTAAAGAATGATTATTGAAGGTTAAAAGCAAAAGCAAAAGGTGATGTCGAGAACATTAAATTTGAACCGTAAACTTGCATACTTTTGCTTAATCCACCGCACACGGTTGCAAAGCATTAAATAATAATTTCTACAACAAGCAACTGCTATTCCAACGGACAAATTCGCAAAGAGTCAACTCTGATCATCTAGCCAGCTGGGTTAAGTGAAGATTGGAGAGAGAAGATGCCTAAACCATCTGCTAATCTTGGTTGAACTTCTCCAACGGATTTATTGGGATAGCAATGGTCATTTAATGATCTCTGAGTATAAATAGGACTGCAGTCAAGTCTCTTCAACAACTAGAACATCTGAAAACGCATAAGCATTCAAGTCTCTCAACTACCTTTTAGTTTTCACTTGTATTACGTCTTTTGACATTATAAGCTTCGGTGTTTATCATCACTCACTCTGAGAGAGAGTTTTTATCTACAAATCATTTATTATAAAGAATCACAAGTTAAGGGGACTTGGTGATTGGGTTCATTGATCACAGCTTGTAAGGGGAGTAAATTCTAGAGAGAGAATTTCTCTTGAGTACGAGTGTGTAATCAAATTGATATAGTGGAAATCCCGAGTGTCCGGGGTGGACGTAGGTCAAAGAGTTAGATCGAACCAGTATAAATCTTTGTGTCTAGCTATTCTCCTCTACATCATCTGTTCACCTCTGTTTTGCTGCACAAAAAAACAGAGCAAAACGAAAAAGTTTCAAAATCCCCGATTCACCCCCCTCTTGGTGATTTAGCTCCACCTTCACCACTCTGGTCAACTTTGTTTCATGTTTCACTCGAGCGAGGCTTGGTAATTCGAAACATATCCTAAACCAAAGATCAGATTGTGGTTAAACAAATTTTGTTGGAACTTATACTTCCAACAAGTCATGATGACAAAGATTCAAGCCCAAAGGAGTTCAGATGAAGGAGCTATGAATTTTAGAAGTTGACGGTGAAATCAACATCACACGGTAGACTAAGCTTTGGTATTTTGGGTATATCTCACAAAATACACATACAATTGAGATTAAACCAGTGCCATTGGAAACTAGACTCAAATAAATTTTCAAAAATATCAAGATCAAGAAAAATGAAGATCAATTGAAGGAGATATGATGTTTTGAAGTTGATAGTCAGTTTAGTATATGGCAAAAATGCTGGTCAATAACGGTCTTCATTCATCGGATCATAATGGTCGAATACAATAAGTTTGGAGCTGATTCTTTTTGCATTGGAAAGAAGACTCAAAGATCTATATGAGGATAGTGGTTTTCCAAATTTGGAGTTATATCAAGGACGCTAGACTCACTAGAAATTGACCTTTGTGTTGATGGTATTCTTGTGTTACGAACGAGCGAGAGAGCAAATTCTCCTTGAGTTCACGCAATATTTTCCTCAAGTTAAGTAAAGGCGAGAGAACAAATGTTTTGAGAACACTTACTCCCTCGAGTCCCATCCTATTTGCCTCGAGTCAAATTCGTTAACTTGACACAAGTCACTTGACTATTTACCTCGATTTAGCTAATGCTTTGCCTCGAGTCGGACTAAGGCGAGATAGCACCCTGGTTGTAAGCACTTATTGCCTCGAGTTGTTTGTAAAATTTCCTTGAGTCAAGGACAAGCGAGACCAAATTCGACAAGACCAAAGTTACCTCAAGTCGAATTTAACTAACTTGAGTGAAAGGCACTAATCAAGTATTCTCAATACATACTTGGTGTCCAGGTAAGTATTATTTGTTACCTCGAGTCATATGCTTCAAGTTTTTGAGGTAAAATACTTTTAACTTCAATTGCCTCAAGTTAGATCAAGTTTAGATTGAAGTTAATTAGTTTGAAAAATATTTACCTCGAGTTAAAATCTATTTGCCTCTAGTTATCTTCACTTGAGCTTATTTGTTTTAAACCATAAGTTTGCCTCGAGTCGGATGATAATTGTCTCCGAGTCAATGACTCAAGTTAAGCTTTATTATTTGCAACTTGTGCGTTTAACTCTTTGATAAATGTAGTTGCCTCAAGTCAATATTTCAAGTTAACTTTCAAGTCAAAAGTAAAAGTTAACTTTCTCTCATATCAAGTTATCTTTCAAGTCATCTTTCAAGTTAACTTTCTTAGGTTACAAGCTAATTTTCTTTACCTCGAGTTAATCACTCACAGAGAGTTCTGACCTTTAATCCTTCTTAAAGAATGGCATTAACTTGAGTCAAATATATTTTCACCTCGAGTCATTAACTCAAGGCAACATTATTCTAACTAGAAGTTAATCTTCTTGGTCTTTCAAAATCACTTGTCGTAGTAAATCTAAAATCATTGATTGTGATTTCTTTACTTTATATCATCACTCATTATTATTCCTAACTATCTTTAATCAATTTGTTAGTGAGTCATAGATGATTATATGAAGATTGAGATGGAATTAGAACCTTGTGAATAGTGTTGATATTATTTGAATGTTTCAAGGTTTATACTAGGAATTGTAAATCATGATCCTAGTTTGTATTTTGGGTATTGTTGAGGTAATATGACTCCTTAGCCTAACTAATGTCAAGGTTCTAGGAATCGATTGTGAATCGACAATTATTGATCGAGGTTATTTTGAGGATAGTGTCTAAATGTTGTCGGCTATGAATCATGATGATCGTAGCATGTTTATTGGGTATGGTTGAGGTTCCAGAATTAGGTTGATGAACCTAGGAATCTAATTTGATAACAATAGATTCCTTAGACATTCGATTGATCTACATGTATTGAGGCTGTAGAGTATAGTACCAATATGCATGAGGTATTTAGAGGATACTAGTTGCTAGGGAATGATTTTAATCTTATGATATTCCCTTAGAAAGAATGATTGAAAATAGAGACTAGTGATAATATTGATTGATGATGTGTCATCATCATGTTATTTGAGGTATGTTTGAGGATAGTACCTATATAATATAGGTTACTTTAAGGATTGATAATAGGGAAAGATCTTGAATACAGAATATTCCCTAAGAAAGTGTGGTTGAGAATTAGTATCTCAATAGAACCGAATGATAGCTAGAACCTCGATAGCAACAGGTTATAGTCTCTTGATCGAGATAGAAAATGGTAGTGGCTAATGGACCCTTCTTTTATGGATTGAACATGTAATAAGGGAAAATTAAATCTGAGACTATGCACGGAGCTAGGATTGTTATCGAAAATTTACAACAACCTCATATGAAACTTAGACAATGCAATATAATGCTATGAGGTGCTCTAGCTCTCAGTGTAAAAGAATTATGATATGAATATACAGTAGGTAAGGAGACCTACTTGATTGATATGATTTTGAGTTGATAAGTTTTGATATGTGTTCAATGAGAAGCCTTTAGTCCTATGAAGACTGAGATGTCCATAGGCCGGCAGAAACCTGTAAATACTAAACCATAAAAATCGGACAGAATGTTGAAGAGGTTGTAAGCCTAAGAGTTGAAGGCATTACCCTGAAATGGCTTGACAAATGAAATGAAATGGACTGATTATCCTATAGATGACTTGAGTAGCCAAGGATAGAGCCTAAGGTGTATATAGGAGTTGATGACCTTCTATGTCAGTTGTCCAGTTCCTGGTGCGTGTAAAAATTGAATTTTGAACTTGCCAATGCACCTGCTAAATTGTGAATTTTTGAAATTGACCTTTTCTAAATGAAATATTTTTAATGAAATGTTTTCTATGGAAATTGAAATCAATTTAAAGTGGTTGTTTAAGAACTATGTTGTCTCATAGATAGGGTCGATGGAGCCAGGTGAAATTGAATTTTGAACTATGTTATGGTGGAAGCAGTACAAAACTAGAAGAGGCCAAGAACTGTTGTAGATGTACTCAGTTTACTGGATCTTACCAGACATTTTTGGAAATGTTTTGAAATCGCTGGCCATCGTTCAAAAGTTCTATTGAGGAAATTAGTTTTTCAGAAATTGATACTCACACCAGCAGTATGTGCACCCAATCTGAGTAACTTTGCCTTGTAGGCGTGTGTTTTGCCTTGTCTAGCCGGCACCCATGCATGCGTTTGGAGCGAGGCTCCTTGGACAATGGTCCTTGTCCGGTATGGGATTCCGGTGGGTGGCTTTGTTATTGTATGTGCCATTGCGGACACTTTGGGTCCGGGAAGGGACGAAAATTCTCCCACATTGGCCGACAAGTGCAATGGTTTGTACATGAAAGGATTGGGATGTACCGTTGTACTGAAAGATTGAAGTGGTGGCGAGATCTTTTGAATGTTGAATTTATGAAATGAATAATCCCGCTCAATAATGTATGCCGGTAGTGAATATTTTCTGAAAATAGTCCGGCGATGAATTGTTTCCATGAAAATTTGGAGCGTGATCAAATTTGAAAATGTGAAAATATTGTTTTGTGTGATTATAAAAATGTCTGCGACCACAATGATTTTCAAATATGTGAAAATTTGAAATATTGAATATGAGACAACATAGTAAGTGGTGACATGACTATCATTTTGTGGTATTGAAATGAAAAGCGGTGAAGTTGGTTAGTAGGTTGATCCGAACGTAAACCCGAGAATGGTCTACAAATATGAACTAAGTAAATCAGCTAGTATTTGCTAGTTATCGTGCTAAGCAAGAGGAAGATGAATTGAGAACTTAGAATTGAGGAAGCTCAGACAATTCGATGAGCAGAGGCTCAAGGCAGTAAGACCCGATGTGCAAGTTTGCATGGGGCGTGTCCCTAGGCTGTAAGACCTGTGATTGCTTAGCATTGTAGGGAATACCAATTGGCATGGTAACTTTAAACCAGTGTGTCTAGAGTACATCTTGAGGCTGGCAAAACATTTGAACTGTACCAAGTGATAGATGAGATGCCTAAGACCTTAGGGTAATTCCCTAGGCGGTAAGGCTAGAAAGTCCCGTGTTATGTGATAATTGAATATTTCATACACTACTTTTTGTCTCTTGATTTATAATTTAGGACTCTTTAGCTAATAAATAATGGCTTTTATACTTATTTGGGCCTTGGGCCTTTTATTATATTTTAGCCATTATTTAATAATAAATTCCAGTTTTACATTGGTTCACCATTTTTACCATAACTCTTGAACCAGATATCGGATTTGCCTCATTTTTGTCTCATATTTTAGATGATTCAGAGAGCTACAATTGTTATGCAGACATGAAGAGCAAATTCGGACAAGAGGGTGGTTGATTTTGGAGCCGAAGTCATATATATTTTTGGGCTTGAATTTTGTAATTAAAGCCCATTTTATTTTATTTTCGTTACGGGCCGACTTGTGGATTGGAACCCATTTCATTTTTCCATTTTAGGTTAAGTGAGGCAGCAGCCAAAAACACATTCTCATTCACGTTTTTAGAATTCAGAGGATCAAAATAGTAGTTTTCAAATTCTATGCAATTTTCTTCGTGTTCTTCGCGTTCTTCATCTGTTTTTCGTCTTTCTTAATTATGTTCGGCTAAATTTTTGAGATTGATCCACGATGAGGGTCCCATCCACTATCCGGAGGATTCGCGCCTAATCGGTAACCGTCTAACTCGTTTGTATCACTTAATCGATTTGATTTTTGGTTCGGATTGGGTTTTTGATTAAAAACCCAAATCGATATTTCCCAAGGACGAAGTTCGGATTTGGGTTAAATTATTTCGTGCGATCGTACGAAGTGCGCCTTGATTCGAACAAATTCTGAACGATTGTTCAGTTGAGGGAATTTCTAGACAAATGCGAGATTTCGGTTTGTCTAAGGTCGATTTCGAGTTCGGTTATAAATCTGTTTTGTTCGAGGAAGGGTAGTGGGTGAATCCAAAATCGTGGGTTAATCCTTTAATCCTCGCTTTGTTTAAACTGTGTTATTTCGTTTTGTTTCTGCATATTTCCGTTTTCAATCTCTTGAATCAAAAACCCCCGATTTTTCTTGTTTGTTTTCTTTTTGTTCAAATTAAACCGATTGCGAATTCGTTGGGAAACGACCCAGTTACATTTATCGCAAATCCTTTTCTAATCTGGTTATTTTGGGAGATTACGACAAATCTCTGTCAAAATATGGCGCCCATTGTCGGGGAATTTGCATCAGTTTGATTAGTAATGGTAGTGTAAATAGCTTCGTTTTTGGTAGTTTAGGTGGTTCGGGTGGTGGACGTAAATTTTTTCGACCCAGATCACTCAACCCAGTCTTATTCACAAGGAATTGGGCATTCTAAGAAAGAGTCACTCCCAAGTAGGGAGTGAGGTATACCCTATTTTCCCCAAATTCCAACGTTTAGACCACTTTTTTATTTGTTTTAAGTTTCACTTTTTTGATTTCTACTAGGGTCATTTTTTTTCGGTATCTCGATTTGGTTGAAATTTGGTCCGGTGATAGAAAATGGCCTATCTGCAACGCACATAAAAAATCTTTGATTTTCCATGTGCTAAGCTCCGTTTTGCCAAATTCCATCGTTTAGACCACTTTTTCAATTTTTGAAGTTTTTTTATTCCATTTTTGGGTTCCCCCGATGGTCTAGGAGTTGCCCTTTGTCCAAGTCCCAAAAATTTTAAAAATCATTTGATAGTGTTTCTGGACTTGTTTAGGTCAATTTCTACCATAGTTTCTTTGTTTTTGTGTTTGCTTTTGTGTGTCTTAGTGTTTTTCTACTTTTTACCACTTTTAGTGGCATTTTCGTATTCGATTGGCTAGTGGCATTTTCGTAATTCTGATTGGCTGGTGGCATTTTCGTAATTCTGATTTTCGTGAATTCGCCTTGTGTTTATGTTGCGCATGAGTACTAGGAGCACTATAAATCAGAAGACTTGTTGCCATTTGATCTGAAGTAGAAAGAACCATTCTTCTTGCTAGAAGAGTTGTTAGGTTAAGTCTTGGGATTATACCGAATTGGACATTGAACTTGAGTCCGATAGTGGCCATTCGATTGTGTCCATCTTGTTAATCTTTACGATTGTGCTTCGATAGTCTTGTTGTTTTCACGATTCTAGTAGCAATTTTCGTAACTCGAAATCATGGCGGAAGAACAAGAAAATCATCTTACTTTAAAGGAATTGAATGAAACGATGTTAATTATCAACCTTTGTGCATTCAATATCCTGCCCTTCTTTGCTAACTTTGAGCTTAAATCTGGTCTAATACACTTTGCCTAAGTTTCATGGTCTTGCGGTGAGTGTGCCATTAAGCATTTGAAGGAGTTCCATCTAGTATGCAAGACAATGAAACCGCATGCCATTGATGAAGATCAAATCAAGTGAGGGCTTTTCCTTTCTCATTGGAAGGTGGAGCCAAAAGGCGGTTGTTGTACCTTGACCTTCATCTATTGGGAGCTGAGTTGAGGTTCGAGAGGTTATTTATGGAGAAATATTTCCCTTCTTCAAGAGCAAGCTGCGATCAAGAAGGAAATTGCCAACATTAAGCAAGTCAATGGGGAGACTTTGTATGAGTCGGGAGAGGTTCAAAAGGTTGTGTGCAAGCTGTCCACACCACCAGATCTCTGAGAAAGACTTGATTACCCATTTCTATGATGGTCTTCTACCAGTAGACAAAGGTTTGGTGGATGCTTCTAGTGGTGGGGCTCTACGTAACAAAACACTGAAGATGCCGAGAATTGTTATCCGAGATGGCGACCAACTCTCGGGAATTTGGCACCGGGGCTAATAGTACTCTGTTTACCATGTTCAAACACCTCCGTCCGAGTATGATTCTCGAGAGATTAGAGAATAGACTTGATGATCGACCTCGCTGGTGAGGCGGTTAGCGTGTGACACGAGACGGTACAATCTTCTCCTCCTCAGATTGGGTACTCATGTGGGTTTGTTCTAACCCTTACCATTCTCGACTCTTGCCCTACCTTGCATGATCCTGCTTATCAAGACCGGTCGGTAAGCCCGGTGGGAGCTTTTCCGGGAAAGCCACAATACCCGAGAATAATGCCTTCTCCAACACCTACAATCCTGGTTGGAGAAATCACCCCAATTTCCATTGGAACCGAGAATCGAACCCGAGTAACCAATATCGCGAGTGCAGGAATTACCAATAGAGACAAGTACGAGACCACGTAATTTCCAACGGCAATCGCACCTCATTTGCCTTTGCCGGCACCACCTCCTCGACCAGCCATATGTGCACCTCCACGGGCAACACAACCGCGAGGTTAGTAGTAGTGGTAGTGGTGGTTCCTCGCTTGAAGATATGATGAAGCAATTTGTCATGAGCCAATATGCGGTTCAACGGCAAAGCGACACTTCCATTCGAGTTTGCAAAACACAGTTGGGCGGTTGGCAACCTCATTGAACCCGCTTCAACCTCGGGGATCCAACACTCTTCCTTCACAAACAATTCCTAATCTAAGGGGAATGTGAGTGCTATCTCCTTCGCTCGGCAAGCAATTGGAGGAACCTACACCTTGCTGAGATGTGACTTCCACATCGAAAAGAGTCGAGAAAATGTGAAGATTAACTCTAAAAATAAAAAGGCGGTGCATCAAGGTGAAGAGGAAGACATCCTCATTCCTCTTCCTTTCCTCGAGAGCGAGTTCAATCCAAGAAGTTGGCAGAAAAAGAACAAGAGAAGGATATACTTGAGACATTCAGAAGAGTAGAGATCAACATTCCTCTCTTAGATGCGGTCAAACAAATTCCTAAATATGCGAAGTTTCTGAAGGAGTTGTGCACCAACAAGAGGCAAGCGAAGGGGAGTGAACGAGTGAGTTTGAACCGAGAATGTATCGCGACTCATCCGGCCTACAATGCCTCGCAAGTGCAAGGATCCGGGGATGTTTTCAATCCCTTGTTGTTTTGGTAACTATAGATTTGATGATTGCATGCTAGATTTAGGTGCTTCTATTAATGTCATGCACTGCATCTATTTATAAATCTCTTGGTCTTGGTCCTTTACGTCCCTTGGTGTTGTTGTTCGGCTAGCTAATAGGAGTAATGTTCATCCTTACGGTTTAGTTGAAGATGTATTAGTCAAAGTTAATGAAGCGATATTTCTGCTGATTTTTACATCTTAGATATGGAGGATGAGTCTCCCAGTAGTAGGTCACCAATCATTCTAGGGAGGCCTTTCATGAAAACAGCTAGGACTAAGATAGATGTGCATTCTGGTACTCTTTCCATGGAGTTTGGTGATATATATGTGAATTTCAATATCTTTGATGCCATGAAACATCCTAGGGAAGAACACTTTTTCTGCATTGATGTGATTGATGATCTTGTGGATGATGTTATTCTTGATTGGTGTCTTGATTATCGATTTTGCATCGAGAGTGATTCTCCCATTTGTGCATGTCTTGATAATGAATGGTGCTCTGTTTGCACCGATTTGCTTAATCTTTGCATTATTTGGTGATTCGACTTTCTTGTTGATTCTACATTACATGTGGATTCGATATTGATTACGAGTTTGAGCTTCATCCCGATCCTAATGTGCATCGATTCGATTTTGATGAGCTTAACTCGATTTTGATGAGTTTGATTACGATGTTAACATTGAAATTTGTATAGACACGGTCCTTGTTTCTTTGAATGTGGTTTCGAGGCATTTCGGTGTGATGACATCGAGTTGTTGCAACAACCACCCAAGCTTCTTCCCTCCACCGAGCAACCACCCAAGCTTGAGTTGAAATCCCTTCGAGATCACACGAAGTATGCATTTACGGGAGGTGGATGAACGGTTGCCGATCATTGTGGCAAATAATCTTCTTCACGACCAAGAAGAGAAGGCTGCTAAGCTTATTGAGGGCGAACAAGAAAGCCATTGGGTGGACATTAGGCGACATCGTTGGCATTAGCCCTTCCATGTGTATGCATCGAATTCTGTTGGAAGAGGACTCTAAGCGGGAGGCGACCCGAACGCCTTAATCCTCTTATCCTTGATGTGGTTAAGAAGGAGGTCACTAAGCTTCTGCAAGCTGGTATCATCTATTCCATTTCTTATAGCCAGTAGGTTAGCCCGGTTCAAGTGGTTCCCAAGAAATCCGGAGTCACTGTGGTAGCCAATCAGAAGAGTGAGCTCATTCCTACTCGAGTTCAGAATAGTTGGAGAGTTTGCATCGACTATAGGAGACTCAACCAAGCCACTCGCAAGGATCATTACCCTCACCTTTCATTGATCGGATGTTAGAGCGATTGGTGGCAAGTCCCATTACGCTTCTTGGATGGCTACTCCGGATACTTCCGAGATCCATATTGCTCGAGGATCGGGGAGAAGACGACCTTCACATGCCCTTTTGGAACATATGCCTACCGAAGGATGCCTTTTGGCCTTTGCAACGCACACTGGCACATTTCGGCGTTGTATGGTAAGCATTTTCTACGAGTTTCTAGAGATTGCATGGAGGTTTTTATGGATGATTTCCTTGTATATGGGTCTGATTTTGATGCATGCTTAGCTAATTTGTCTAGAGTTTTGCATAGGTGTATTGAGTCTAATCTTGTCTTGAATTATGAGAAGTGTCACTTTATGGTTGAGTCGGGTATAGTCTTGGGACACATAGTGTCTAGGAAAGGGATTGAGGTAGATCTGCTAAGATAGATGTAATTCTTGCTTTGCCTTACCCCGCATCGTGTGGGAAGTTCGCTCTTGGTCATGCGGGTTTCTATCGGCGTTTCATTCGGGATTTCAGCAAAGAAGCGCCCGACCCTTGTCCAACCTTACGCATAAGGACACGACTTTGTATTTGATGATGCTTGCAAGGCGGCCTTCGATCATTTGAAGCGTTGCTTGACTACATTTGTGATCCAAGCCCCGATTGGTGCCTCCTTTCGAGTTGATGTGTGATGCTTCCAACTATGCGGTTGGTGCTATCTTGGCACGACGAGTTGATAAAGCATCTCATGTGATTGCATATGCCTCAAGACTTTGGATCTGCCCTTGATCTAATTACACCCTCTTGACAAGGAGTTGTTGGCTATTGTATTTGCTTTTGATAAGTTTAGGTCATATCTGCTAGCAAGTAGAGTACTTGTTTTTCTCGACCATCTTTGCTTTGAAGTTTCTTTTGAAAAAGACGAGATGCTAAGCCACGACTCATCCGGTGGATGTTATTGCTCCAAGAGTTCGATGTTGAGATTCGAGACGAAGTGGAGCACAAAGCGGGTAGCTGACCACTTGAGTCGCATCACTCATTCTCCCTCTCACCCTCTTCTATTCGGGATGATTTCCACGATGAGCGGCTTCTACGGTGCAAGGTAAGCTTCCATGGTATGCTGATCTGGTTAACTACTTGGTAGCTCGTATTTTGCCTATAGATTCCACTAGGGCCCAAACCCTTAAATTAAAGAGTGAGTCTAAATATTATGTTTGGGATGACCCTTATCTGTGGAAATTTTATAGTGACCAAGTAGTTAGGAGATGTGTGCGATCATGAGTTTCACTCTATATTGCATTTTGCTCATGCTTCGCTTTTGTGGTGGTCACTTTGGACCCCAAAGAAGCTGCTAGGAAAGTGTTAGGCAGGTGGATTATTTTGGCCTTCCTTGTTTCATGATTCCCATCTGTTTTGTTAGTCATGTGATAGCGTCGGAGAGCGAGTATTTCCGTAGGCATGAGATGCCCAAGAACCCTATATTGTTTTGTGAGATCTTTGATGTTTGGGGTATTGATTTTATGGGTCCATTTCTGCTTCATATGGTTATACTTACATACCGGCGGTTGTTAATTATGTCTCGAAATGGGTTGAGGTGAAAGCCACTCGGACTAACGATTCTTCTGTGGTAGTGGATTTTGTTAGGTCTAACATTTTCTGCAGGTTTGGCATTCCTAGAGCTATTATCAGTGACCAAGGCTCCCATTTTTGAAACCGAAGCAAGGGTGCCTTGTTACGCAAGTATGGAGTGCTTCACAAGGTCTCCCGACATACCATCCTCAAACCAACGGTCAAGCGAAGTCTCAAATAGAGATTAAGCAAATCCTTGAGAAGCTGTTAACTCTACCGGAAAGATTGGAGTAAGCGATTAGAGGATGCTTTGTGGGCATATCGCACCGCCTACAAGACTCCAATTGGGATGTCTCCTTATCGGCTTGTCTTTGGTAAGGCATGTCATCTTAGGTTGAGTTGGAGCATCAAGCCTATTGGGCCATTAAACAGTGTAACATGGATTTGGCTAAGTCTAGGATGGAGCGGAAGCTACAATTGCAAGAGTTGGATGAGCTTAGATTGGATGCCTATGAAAGCTCACAGTTATACAAGGAAAAGACTAAGGCATTCCATGATAAGCATATTCGAGGAAAGAATTTTACGTGGGCCGAGAAAGTTCTTGTTTAACTCCGTTTGAAGTTTATGCCTGGTAAGCTTCGATCTAAATGGGATGGCCCTTTTGAGATCACTAACATTTTTCCATTTGTGTCTTTGTTGAGCTATGTGATCCACCCGGGACGAACCTTTAAGGTCAATGGGCATCGCCTCAAGCCATTTCATGAGGGATCCCCGCCGGCTGAGGAAGCGAGATTCTCCTCATTGATGCCACTTATCCTCCATAAACCCCTTGGGGAGTATTCTTCTTTCTTTCTCCCTCTTTCTTCTATTTGTTTTCCTTTTTCTACTTTGCTTTTTGAAATAAATACAGTCTCTCTTTCTATGATTGCTACATATTATGAACTTGGAAATTTTGGTTTTAATGGATCATTCTGTTTGGTTTGTCATTCTTGACTCTTCGATTACATGTCTTGGTAGTTGATTTGATGTTGTTGATTGCCTAAGTTGGTATTGACCTTGTGAGGTTTTGGGCTGCATGAATGGAATTCATCTTTTGCCATTCTTTCTTTCATGTGTGCATCTGCTCATGATTTGTGTTCTCTAGAACTTGCTCCTTTTCTTTTTTAAACTACATTTTTCATTTACGTGCATAAGTATGATGGAAGCTTGTTTTCTTTCTTTTATTTTCCTCACTTTGGCCAAATAGCCTTTCCCTTGCATTATGATTCCTTTGCTAGCCCTTTGTGCCTTTTTGACTCATTCTTTTCAAAGCTACATTACAAGCCTAAGCGAAAAACCATTTTATTCCGCACCTTGAAAATTTATTGACCATTGGTTTCACCTTGGTTTTGTGTTTAAGTGTGGGGGTTGCTCGGGAGTGCAACAATTTAAGTGTGGGGGGGGGATGTTTGCTTTTGTCATTGTGATTATGTATATAGTATAGTTTCATTTTTCTCAAAAAAAAATGAAAAAAAAAAAAAAAAAGAAAAAAAGAAAGAAAGAAAGAAAGAAAATACATAGAAAGAAAGGAGATATATAAGTAAAATAAAAATTTTCTTACATAGAGAATGATTGTGTTAATTAATGCTCTTTTTAATTTCCTTGGTGCTTAACCTCTCATTCCATACTATTACCTACCTTCACCCTAACCCCATTACAACCTTTCATAACAAGCTCTCTTGATTTGTGCATGCATGTGTTATGAGTAGTGGAGACGTAGAAATTGAGCAAGCTTATGGTAGAGCAAATTTCTTGAGTAGAATTTGAGCGATACACTTATTTACCTTAAACACTTGAGAGATTGATTGATTGATTGATTGAGCGCATCATTTGAGAGACCATCTTATGTGATTAGCATCATTGATTGAGATTACCATGAATTGTAATTTGAGATGAAGGGATTGTGGTCTTGATTGATTGATCTTTTGGAGCTTTGTGTCCCTTGTTCACTTTTTGCATTGTTAGCAATTGTTAGAAAAGAAGAGTTTCTCCTTTAGGTCTTTTTCTTTGAATTTTGCTCGGGAGTGCAAAAAGATAAGTGTGGGGAATTTGATAATTGAATATTTCATACACTACTTTTTGTCTCTTGATTTATAATTTAGGACTCTTTAGCTAATAAATAATGGCTTTTATACTTATTTGGGCCTTGGGCCTTTTATTATATTTTAGCCATTATTTAATAATAAATTCAGTTTTACATTGCTTCACCATTTTTACCATAACTCTTGAACCAGATATCGGATTTGCCTCATTTTTGTCTCATATTTTAGATGATTCAGAGAGCTACAATTGTTATGCAGACATGAAGAGCAAATTCGGACAAGAGGGTGGTTGATTTTGGAGTCGAAGTCATATATATTTTTGGGCTCGAATTTTGTAATTAAAGCCCATTTTATTTTATTTTCGTTCCGGGCACTGACTTGTGGATTGGAGCCCCATTTCATTTTTCCATTTTAGGTTAAGCGAGGCAGCAGCCAAAAACACATTCTCATTCACGTTTTTAGAATTCAAAGGATCAAAATAGTAGTTTTCAAATTCTACGCAATGTTCTTCGTGTTCTTCGCGTTCTTCATCTATTTTTCGTCTTTCTTAATTATGTTCGGCTAAATTTTGAGATTGATCCACGATGAGGGTCCCATCCACTATCCAGAGGATTTGCGCCTAATCGGTAACCGTCTAACTCATTTACGTATCCCTTAATCAGATTTGATTTTTGGTTCGGATTGGGTTTTGATTAAAAACCCAAATCGATATTTCCCAAGGACGAAGTTCGGATTGGGTTAAAGTATTTGTGCGATCGTACGAAGTGCGCCATGATTGAACAAATTCTGAATGATTGTTCGGTTGAGGGAATTTCTAGACAAATGCGAGATTTCGGTTTGTCTAGAGTCGATTACGAGTTCGGTTATAAATCATTTTGTTCGAGGAAGGGTAGTGGGTGAATCCAAAATCGTGGGTTAATCCTTTAATCCTCCTGCTTTTGTTTAACTGTGTTATTTCGTTTTGTTTCTGCATATTTCCGTTTTCAATCTCTTGAATCAAAAACCCCGATTTTTTTGTTTTTCGTTTTCTTCTTGTTCAAATTAAACCCATTGCGAATTCGTTGGGAAAGCGACCCAGGTTACATTATACTGCAAATCCTTTTCTAATCTGGTTATTTTGGGAGATTACGACAAATCTCTGTCATTATGATAATAGACTAAGCCGAAAGGTCAGTATGTGATAAACCAAGTGGCAAAATGAACAAGTAGTAAGGCTTGTGTAACCAGGCGTTGTGAAAACAGACAGTTTGTCTTGTGTGATTAAGCACAACACCTGGGCACAAGATAAAAGAGAGTAGTGTATGATTGTGATGCATGCTTGGAGAGCATGCACATCCCCAGAATGAATGAAACTATTGCCCGATGACTATGTTGCAGATCCTGTTAGCATTTATAGAAAAGGAATAAATTGAATGGTCAAAGTGATTCTCGAGGTGGAAATATTCAAATTTCAAGGATAAAATTTATTTTACGGGGGGAGAAATGTAATATCCTGAATTTTGGACATTGAGAATTTAGAATAAGCTTAGAGTAAGCAAACGACTAAGCCCAGTTTGGGAAGAATCGCAAGGATGACGAGAGATAGGAAGTCTCTCAGGGACTAAGTAACTTGGCTATGCAGGTAGTGGACTAATGTGTATAAACTAGTGGAATTAAAGTGCCAATGGAAAAAGGGGCACGAAGATCTATACGGTGTTAATTAGTTGGAAAAAAATGTCATTTAGCTATGTCTAAGGTATGGGGCAATTAGCTAAGCAAAAATGTGCTAAAATAAGTGTGCACATGACATTTCGATCGGGTAAGGATTTCTTGCGTTTTTTGAAGAGATAAGAATGAAAAGTCAGCTGTAATAATTATCTGAGGACACTTGTCACTACGGGATTAAATGCAAAAAATAAGCGATGAGTACAGGGGCAAAATAGTCAAATCCTTACTCCTTAAGCATTGAATTTCATCCACCCAGGAGAGAGAAGGAAAAATCAAATGATTTTATTTGTACTCTGGCCTAAACACAAAATACGGGTCCCACAAGATGTTAACCGATAGAAAGGGGACCGATAGGGACCAATTAGGGGCTTCTTTTGGACTGAATGAGACAAATGTGGGGCCACATAGGGAATTAAGATGACGCCACATATGTATGTCCATTCAAGAAAAAATACCTGAAAAGAAGAAGAAAAGTGCAAAGGAAAGCAACCTGTTGACTAGCGGTCCAATGAAGGACCGATAGAAAGAAAGCTGATGAATGTAATGGAAAAGCGACAAAAATGGAAGAGGAAGATTTTTGGGACCTCTTATGTGCCACCTAGCCCTTAAAATGATTAAAAATTTACTTGGAGGAAAAGAAAAGAAAAATCAGTTCAAAAGTCAAAGCGTGGGTCCCCTTTCCAAATAAAAAGGGAATAAATCATATAAATTGGGAAAAATAAAACAAAAATCATCGCATCTGATTTTTGGGCCTAAGATGGCACCATCTAGGCCTAGGAAGTGTCTAGAGAGCTTGGGGAAAAAGAAAAGAATAATAAAGAAGTTTCGGGCCAAAATTTGTAATTTTCATACATTTCGGGCCAAAGTAGGTAATTTTGTCCAAATGAAAAGTAAAAATCTAGATATTTCGAAGAGGGAAGTGCCACTTTTCCAGACCCTAGAAGCTTCTTGATTTTCTTGAAAAATAAGTCAAAAACCCATATGAATTTTACTAATTGCGAACGGGATTTTACTCCGGTTATTAGGACTAATTAATTACTTTTACCATTATTAAATACACATGCTCTCTCTCTCTCCTAAACCATGAAGGAGGACAAATTTTCAGAGGAAAGAGAGAAGTGTTCAGCCAACCTCAAAAGCCAAGATCAAGTCCCAAGCTCCTAAGATCATCAACCGAACATCTGATTCGGGTAAACACCAAAAACACGAACCTTTCCAACTTGAACTTGCGATTTTTGTGCAAGGGGTTAGGGTATGATGTTGCAATATGATTTTGGGGTTTTTTATGGTCTCAAAGTGTTCAAAACATGAATTTGTGTGGGGTTAACCTATGGTTTAATTTTCCAAACTCACACCAAAAAAACTGAGAACAAAGCTTTGCCGTTCACGAAAAATCTAGGCAGCGAAGCTTCAACTAAGTTTTTTGAAAGGGTAAATGAAATTGGTTTTGGCTGAAAGTTTTAAGGGAGAAATTACACATCCTAAGGTTCACCATGATGTATAATTTTGTATTATTTGGATTTTTCAACTAGGAGATAAAAATTGTTAAAGTTGGCTTAGAAGCATCACGTTAAATATGGACTAGAGAGTGAAAAATAGGCTACACGCACAAATATGTGTACTTTTAGTCTCTGGAATTATTTTTCCTGGAAAATAGACATCTTAATGGTTCAATAAAATACAAGGGTATTTTTGGAAATACTAAATAAGGTATTTTGGTGTTATTTAGGTCAAGGGCATTTTGGAAAATTCATGGCGCAATAAAATATTAAAGACATAACATCCCTACCAAGTAGTAACCACTTGACTCAGACACTTTTATGTGTTTTGTTGTATGTGTTGCTTGCCATATATGTTTTTGTATGTGTTTTGCCAAATATGCATACAGAGCATGATTGTGATTGTGTTCCTAGCGGCGAGGATTCTGGTCGAGTGCGCCATGTGTGTGGCGGCTCGCGAGACGGGGGTTGGCATGGTGGGGCTGCCTTGAGTGGCGGCTAAACGAAGACAAGGTTGTGATTCCGGTAAATTCGGGGCCTACCTTGGCAAGGCGGCTCGGCGGTACGAAGACGTGTTATTGTATATGTTTCTGTTTTCATATATGGTATTTGGCATATTATTTGTGTTTACATATATATATATATATATACATGGTTGCATGCATACGCATGACACATTTAGTCCGGCCAAGATTGCACCAAGCTTATTCCACTGTAGAAAACCCATGGGCTATAAGATAATAGGTGTAGTCTCTATGACAAGATTGCACCAAGCTCTCCAATAATGAGGTATAGTCCGGCCAAAAACTATAGAACTCAGATCAGACCAGGGGTTCTCTTTCCTTCGAATATGGAAAGGTGTCACTGTCCCAAGGGCTGACCCTTAACTTGGCTAAAGGAAAAGGGTGATACCAAGGGCCTAAAAATGTCAAAACAATCCATTGTACACCGAGTGGTGGCATACCACGTGGTATTATATACACAATAACTCCATCATCACTCCACCATCATCAGCTCAACATCATCATAATCTTGGCATGTATATATAAGATTCCAAACATGATTCATAAAATAACACATCGTCTCAATAATCATTAAGATGACGATATTATTTCAATTCAAGAAGTAATAACAAAAGTGCATTATCCATAACATATAATATAACTAATCATTCCAAAATAAATCTCACAAGGCAACTTCATTACCAACATAGTTTCATAGATTTATATAGTTAAAAATCATTCACAAACATCATACAAGCAAGCACAACAAGTAGAAAGTGGTTACCTCAAGTTTTTAACACAAGAAATAAACTTGAGAGATATCAAGTCCACTATAAAAATAAATATATATAATTATGCGTTAATAGAATTAACAAAAATACCAACTAATAATAAATAATTAAATAAACTATGATTGTCTCATTTTAATTTTCTTAGAAGAAGTGACAATTTATCTATTTCTCAAATTATTGTTAAAATCTTATTTCCTTCCTTCATAAATTATTTCTCACTAATTATAATTATCAAAATATCACCATATCCTCAATTTAACCAAAAATACCCAATTTCAATTCCTCTGATAAAAGTTTCACCTAAAAATTCAAAATATTCACATTCATTTAATAACCTCAAATTTAACTCATCTAATCCTCAATATGACTTTCAATAAATTATAAATGAATTATAAATACGAACACAAAAGACCTATTATCACAAATCTCAATTTATTAACCTAATACTAACAAATCTTCAAATCTCCACATAATCAAAATCATATCAAATCTAATTATCCCAACTCATGATTATATAATTCAAGATTTAGCAAAACCTAGCCTTTTAAACCGACAATAATACTTTTAGCAATCCAAATAATTGTTTTAAACCTCATTTAATTGGTAGAATTATCCTATCAAACATAAATCCTAAATTCGTCTAAGTAGGAAATTAAATTTAAATTCCTAAAATAACCAAATAAAGAATCTAAACCGATTAAAATTATTTATTAGTCATGCTCTAAATATATACGGTCATCTATCATTAAAACTTAACTAAAATTCTATTCCCAAAATTTTCACTAATCGGTACTATATTACCCTCATTAGAAAGTGAAAAACACTTAGAACAACTTTCATGAAGAAAGTTTATTTGAAAGATATTAATTTAACTATCTAAATGATCTTATAAAATAAATAATGTATCTTAAAAACTCAAACAGACTCCTCTTTTACTCTTTCTTTCCTCCCTCATTGGTCCTCTCACTTTCCCTCTTACTCTCCAGCTCTCCCTCTCCCTGTAACACACCTCATAACGCGCACACACTTATATATATTAATAAGGTGGTGGGAGGTAATTATTACTCCCTCCCACCATCTTAAATTGTGGTGGTAGCACGTTGACGAGATTTGTCGTAATCTCCTAAAATAACCAGATTAGAAAAGGATTTGGTATAATGTAACTGGGTCGTTTCCCAACGAATTCACCGTCGGTTTAAGTTGAACAGCAATAGAACAGAAACAATGGCGGTTTTGTTTTGATTCAAAGAGAATAAAAAAACGAAGTAACAAAGACAAAACGAAATAACACAGATTGAACAAACAAACGAGAGGATTAAAGGATTAACCCAGGATTTGGATTCCACCACTTCCCTTCCTCGAACGAAAACAAATTTATAACCAGAACTCGTGATCGACTCTGGACAACCCGAAATCTCTGCGTTTGTCCAAAAATTCCCTCAACTGAACAATCGTCCGAATTTATTCGAATCGGTGGCGTATCTACGTATGCGATCGCACAATAATACTTTAACCTAATTCGAACTACGTCCTTGGGAAATGTCGATCTGGGTTTTTAATCAAAAACCCAATCCAAATCCAAAAATCGAATCGAT
This sequence comes from Acacia acuminata, assembly GCA_019022655.1. Classification (NCBI taxonomy): domain Eukaryota; kingdom Viridiplantae; phylum Streptophyta; class Magnoliopsida; order Fabales; family Fabaceae; genus Acacia; species Acacia acuminata. Next base: position 510,199 of record JAFJYI010000187.1, read on the forward strand.
TAAAGAATGCAGAAACGAGTTAGACAATTACCGATTAAGCGCGAATCCTCCGGATAGTGGATGAAATCCTCATCGTTGGGATAATCACAAAAATTTAGCCGAACATAATTAAGAAAGATGAAGAACTGATGAAGAATGCGAAGAACACGAAGAACATTGCGAGAGAATTTGAAAACTCTTATTTTGATCCACTAAAATCTAAAACGTGAATGACCTGAATGTTTGTGGCTGCCATCTAACTTAAACCTAAACCTAAAATGGAAATGGGTCAGCCCAAAACGAAAATAAAATAAAATGGGCTTTAATTACAAAATTCGAGCCCAACGAAATCAAAAAAAATACATATGACTTCGGCTCCAAAATCGACCGCCCTCTTGACTGAATTTGCTCTTCATGTCTTCATAACAATTGTAGCTCTCTGAATCATCTGAAATATGAGATAAAAATGAGGCAAATCCGATATCTGGTTCAAGCGTTATGGTGAAAATAGTGAAGCAATGTAAAACTGGAATTTTATTATCAAAAATGGCTAAAACATAATAAAAGGCTCAAAGCCCAAATAAGTATTAAAGCCATTTTTTATTAGCTAAAGAGTCCTAAATTATTAATCAAGAGACAAAAAGTAGTGTATGAAATATTCAATTATCAAATTCCCCCACACTTATCTTTTTGCACTCCTAAACAAAATTCAAAGAAAAAGACCTAAAAGAGAAACTCTTCTTTTCTAACAATTGCTAACAATGCAAAAATTTAACAAGGGACACAAAGCTCCAAAAGATCAATCAATCAAGACCAAAATCCCTTCATCTCAAATTACAATTCATGGCAATATCATCAATGATGCTAATCACGTAAGATGGTCTCTCAAATGATCGCTCAATCAATCAATCAATCTCTCAAGTGTTTAAGGTAAATAAGTGTATCGCTCAAATTCTACTCAAGAAATTTTCTCTACCATAAGCTTGCTCAATTTCTACGTCTCCACTACTCATAACACATGCATGCACAAATCAAAGAGAGCTTGTTATGAAAGGTTGTAATGGGGTTAGGGTGAAGGTAGGTAATAGTATGGAATGAGAGGCTAAGCACCAAAGAAATTAAAAAGAGCACTAATTAACACAATCATTCTCTATGTGAGAATTTTTTTTTTTTTTTACTTATATATCTCCTTTCTTTCTATGTATTTGCTTTCTTTATTTCTTTATTACTTTTTTCTTTTTTTTCTTTCTTTCTTTCTTTTCTGCTTTTCTTTCTTTCTTTTTCTTTTCTTCTTTTTTTTTTTTTGAAAATGAAACTATACTATATACATAACCACAATGACAAAAGCAAACATGCCCCCCACACTTAAAGCTGTTGCACTCTGAGCAACCCCACACTTAAACACAAAACCAAGGTGAAACCAATGCTCAATAAATTTTCAAGGTGCGGAATAAAATGGTTTTATGCTTAGGCTTGTAATGTGGCTTAGAAAAGAATGAGTCAAAAAGGCACAAAGGGCTAGCAAAGGGATCATAATGCAAGGAAAAGCTATTTGGCTAAAGTAGGGAAAATAAAGAAAGAAAACAAGCTTCCATCATACTTATGCACGTAAGTGAAAAATGTAGTTTCAAAAAGAAAAGGAGCAAGTTCTAGAGAACACAAATCATGAGCGAGATGCACACATGAAAGAAAGAATGGCAAAAGATGAATTCCATTCATGCAGGCCCAAAACCTCACAAGGTCAACACCAACTTAAGCAATCAACAACATCAAATCAACTACCAAGACATGTAATCGAAGAGTCAAGAATTGCAGACCCAACAAAATGATCCATTAAAACCAAAATTTCCAAGTTCACAATATGTAGCAATCATAGAAAGAGAGATTATATTTATTTCAAAAAGCAAAGTAGAAAAAGGAAAACAAATAGAAGAAAGAGGGAGAAAGAAAGAAGATTACTCCCCAAGGGGTTTATGGAGGATAAGTGGCATCAATGAGGAGAATCTACGCTTCCTCGAGCCGCTTCTTGGGATCCCTCATGAAATGGCTTGAGGCGATGCCCATTGACCTTAAAGGTTCGTCTGTGGGTGGATCACATAGCTCAATAGCACCAAATGGAAAAATGTTAGTGATCTCAAAAGGGCCATCCCATTTAGATCGAAGCTTACCGAGGCATAAACCTCAAGCGGGAGTTAAACGGAAGAACTTTCGGCCCTGAGAAAATTCTTTCCTCGAGAATATGTTTATCATGGAATGCCTTAGTCTTTTCCTTGTATAAGCGTGAGCTTTCATAGGCATCCAATCTAAGCTCATCCAACTCTTGCAATTGTAGCTTCCTCTCCATCCCGAGACTTAGCCAAATCCATGTTACCTTTGCTTAATGGCCCAATAGGCTTGATGCTCCAACTCAATAGGAAAATGACATGCCTTACCAAAGACAAGCCAATAAGGAGACATCCCAATTGAAGTCTTGTAGGCGGTGCGATATGCCCACAAAGCATCCTCTAATCACTTACTCCAATCTTTCAGGGTAGAGTTAACAATCTTCTGAAGGATTTGCTTAATCTCTCTATTTAAGACTTCGGCTTCATTTTGTTGGTGCGAGGATGGTATCTTGTGGAGACCTTGTGAAGCACTCCATACTTGCATAACAAGGCACCCATGCTTCGGTTGCAAAAATGGGAGCCTTGGTCACTGATAATAGCTCTAGGAATGCCAAACCTGTAGAAAATGTTAGACCTAACAAAATCCACCACCACGAGAAGAATCGTTAGTCGGTGGCTTTCGCCTCAACCCATTTCGAGACATAATCAACGACGGCGGTATGTAAGTATAACCATATGAAGCAGGAAATGGACCCATAAAATCAATACCCCAAACATCAAAGATCTCACAAAACAATATAGGGTTCTGGGGCATCTCATGCCTACGAGAAATACTCCCTGCTCTCTGACAGTTATCACATGACTTACAAAAACGAGATGAGAATCACGAAACAAGGAAGGCCAAAAAATCCATTGTCTAATACTTTCCTAGCAGTTCTTTGTGGTCCAAAGTGACCACCACGTAAGGCGAAAGCATGAGCAAAATGCAATATAGAGTGAAACTCATGATCGGCACACATCTCCTAACTACTTGGTCACTACAAAATTTCCACGAGATAAGGGTCATCCCAAACATAATATTTAGACTCACTCTTTAATTTAAGGGTTTGGGCCCTAGTGGAATCTATAGGCAAAAACACCGGCTACCAAGTAGTTAACCAGATCGGCATACCATGGAAGCTTACCTTGCAGTTTGTAGAAGGCTGCTCATCGGAAATCATCTCGAATAGAAGAGGGGTGAGAGGGAGAATGAGTGATGCGACTTAAGTAGTCGGCTACCCGGTTTTGTGCTCCACTTACGTCTCGAATCTCAACATCAAACTCTTGGAGCGAGCAACATCCACTGGATGAGTCGTGGCTTAGCATCTGCCTTTTTCAAAAGAAATTTCAAAGCTGCATGGTCAGAGAAAACAACTACTCTACTTGCTAGCAGATATGACCTAAACTTATCAAAAGCAAATACAATAGCCAACAACTCCTTCTCGTAGTGGTGTAATTGTAGGCGGGATCCAAAGTCTTGGAGGCATATGCAATCACATGAGATGCTCTTTCAACTCATTTGTGCCAAGATAGCACCAACCGCATAGTTGGAACCATCACACATCAACTCGAAGGGGAGGCACCAATCACGGGCTTGGATCACAGGGGCTGTAGTCAGGCAACGTTTCAAATGATCGAAGGCCGCCTTGCAAGCATCATCAAATACAAAGTTAGTGTCCTTTGCAGAAGGTTGGACAAGGGTCGGGCAATCTTGCTGAAATCTGAATGAAAGCCCAGAAGAAACTGCATTACCAAGAAAAGAGTGAACTTCTCGCACGAGATGCGGGGTAAGGCAAAGCGTAATTACATCTATCTTAGCGGGATCTACCTCAATCCCTTTCCTAGACACTATGTGTCCCAAGACTATACCCGACTCAACCATAAAGTGACACTTCTCATAATTCAGCACAAGATTAGACTCAATACACCTATGAAAAACTCTAGACAAATTAGCTAAGCATGCATCAAAATCAGACCCATATACAGTGAAGTCGTCCATAAAAACCTCCATGCAGTCCTCTAGAAACTCGAGAGAAAATGCTTACCATACAACGCCGAAAGGTGCCGGGTGCGTTGCAAAGGCCAAAAGGCATCCTTCGGTAGGCATATGTTCCAAAGGGGCATGTGAAGGTCATCTTCTCGATCCTCGGGAGCAATATGGATCGGAAGTATCCGGAGTAGCCATCCAAGAAGCGGTAATGGGACTTGCCGACCCAATCGCTCTAACATCGATAAATGAAAGGTAGAGGGTAATGATCCTTGCGAGTGGCTTGGTTGAGTCTCCTATAGTCGATGCAAACTCTCCAACTATTCTAAACTCGAGTAGGAATGAGCTCATTCTTCGATTGGCTACCACGGTGACTCGGATTTCTTAGAAACCCACCTGGACCGGGCTAACCCCCTGGCTATCGAAATGGGATAGATGATACCAGCTTGCGAAGCTTAGTGACCTCCTTCTTAACCACATCAAGGATAAGAGGATTAAGGCATCTCTGGGGTTGCCTCACCGACTTAGAGTCCTCTTCCAACAGAATTCGATGCATACACATGGAAGGGCTAATGCTAACGATGTCAACTAATGTCCACCCAATGGCTTTCTTGTTCACCCTCAATAAGGTTAGTATCTTATCTTCTTGGTCAGGAAGAAGATTATTTGCCACAATGACTGGCAACTGTTCATCCACCTCTAGAAATGCATACTTCAGGTGATCTGGAAGGGATTTCAACTCAAGCTTGGGTGGTTGCTCGGTAGAGGAAGAAGCTTGGGTGGTTGTTGCAACAACTCGATGTCATCACACTTTGGAAATGCACGAAACCACATTCAAAGAAACGGAAGGATCGTGTCTATATTGACTCAATGTTAACATCAGAATCAAACTCATCAAAATCAGAGTTAAGCTCATCAAAATCAGAATCAGGATGCACATTAGGATCAGGATGAAGCTCAAAATCAGAATCAATATCAGAATCCACATGTAATGTAGAATCAACAAGAAAGTCAGAATCACCAAATAATGTAGCATTAAGCAAATCAGTGCAAACAGAGCACCATTCATTATCAGCACATGCACAAATGGGAGAATCACTCTTAGATGCAAAATCAGGATAATCGGCACACCAATCAGCAATAACATCATCCACAAGCATCATCAATCACATCAATGCGAGAAAAGCGAGTGTTCTTCCCTAGGATGTTTCATGGCATCAAAGATATTGAAATTCACGAGATATATCACCAAACTCCATGGAAAGAGTACCGAGAATGCACATCTATCTTAGTCCTAGCTGTTTTCATGAAAGGCCTCCCTAGAATGATTGGTGACCTACTCTTGGGACACTCATCCTCCATATCTAAGATGTAAAAATCAGCGGAAATATCGGTTCATTAACTTTGACTAATACATCTTCAACTAAACCAGAAGGATGAACATTACTCCTATTAGCTAGCTGAACAACAACACCGGTAGGACGTAAAGGACCAAGACCAAGAGATTTATAAATAGATGCAGGTATGACATTAATAGAAGCACCTAAATCTAGCATGAAATCATCAAATCTATAGTTACCAAAACAGCAAGGGATAGAAAACGTCCACGGATCCTTGCACTTGCGAGGCATTGTAGATTTGGATGAGTGCTTTGATACATTCTGGTTCAAACTCAATCGTTCAATCCCCTTGATCGCCTCTTGTTGGTGCACAACTCCTTTGAAACTTGGCATATTTAGGAATTTGTTTGACCGCATCTAAGAGAGGAATGTTGATCTCTACTCTCCTGAATGTCTCAAGTATATCATCTCTTGTGCTTTTTCTGCCAACTTCTTGGAATTAAGCGCTCTACGAGGAAAGGGAGAGGAATGGGAATGTCTTCCTCTTCACCTTGCTGCATTGCCTTTTTATTTTTAGAGTCAATCTTCACATTTTCTGACTCTCTTTCTGATGTGGAAGTCACATCTGCAGCTAGTTTAGGTTTCTCCAATTGCTTGCCGGATCGAAGCGAGATAAAGCACTCACATTCCCCTTAGGATTAGGAATTTTTTGTGAAGGAAGAGTCTTTGGATCCACGAGGTTAGTTTGGTTCAATGATGTTGCCAAGCTGCCCAATCTGTGTTTGCAAACTCGAATGGAAGTGTCGGTTCTTGTTGGAAGGCGCATATTGGCTGTGACAAATTGCTTCTTCATATCCTCAAGGAGGAACCACCACTACCCAGTACTACTAGCTCTTTGTTGTCTTTGCTGTGGAGGTGCACATATGGCTGGTCGAGGAGGTGGTACTGGCAAAGGCAAAGGAGGTGCAGATTGTTGTTGGAAATTACGTAGTCATCTTGTCTCTCGTTGGTAATTCCCAGAATTCTATTGATATTGGTTACTACGGTTCGATTTCGGTTCCAACGGAAATTAGGGTGATTTCTCCAACCGGGATTGTAGGTATTGGAGAATGCATTATTCTACCGATATTGTGGCTTTCTGGAAAAGCACCAGCTGAAGCTACCGCGGTCTTGATAAGCGGGATCATGCAAGGTAGGACAAGAGTCGATAGAATGGTAAGGGTCGAAACAGAACCCACATGAGTACCCAATCGGAGGAGGACAAGATTGCCTTGTCTATGTCACGCCAATGTGCCTCGCGGAGAGGTCAGATCATCAAGTCTATTCTCTAATCTCGAGAATTGTCTTGAATTTGGAGGTGTTTGAACATGGTAAACGGGAGTACTATTGGCCCTGGTGCCAAATTGAGGAGTTGGTTGCCATCTCGGATATCAATTCTCGGGCATCTTCGGGTGTCTTGTTACGCGAGCCCCACCGCTAGAAGCATCCACCAAACCTTTGTACGGTAGCAAACCATCATAGAAATGGGTAATCAAGAGTTGCTCGGTGATGCGGTGGTGTGGACGGCTTGCAAATAACCTTTTGAACCTCTCCCGAGTACTCAAGCAAAGTCTCCCCATTGGCTGTTTAATGTTGGCAATTTCCTTCTTGATCGCGGTTGCTCTTGAGGCGAGGGTAATATTTCTCCATAAATAACCTCGAACATCGGTCCAGCTCCCATAGATGAAAATTTGAAGGTACAACAACCGTCTTTAGCTCCACCTTCCAATGAGAAAGGAAAAGCTCTCAGCTTGATTTGATCTTCATCAATGGCATGTGGTTTCATTGTGTTGCACACTAGATGGAATTCCTTCAAATGCTTAATGGCACACTCACCTGAAAGACCATGAAACTTAGGCAGCAAGTGTATTAGACCAGATTTAAGCTCAAAGTTAGCATGAAGGGCAGGATATTGGATGCACAAAGGTTGATAATTAACATCAGGTTCATTCAATTCCTTTAAAGTAGGACGGTTTTTTCTTCGCCATAATTTCGAGTTAGGAAAATTGCTACTAGAATCGGTGAAAACAACAAGACTATCGGAAGTACTATCGAAACACAATCGAAAGATCAACGGTATGGACACAATCGAATGGCCACAATCGGACTTAAGTTCAATGTCCAATTCGGTATTAATCCCACGACTCGGCCTAACAACTCTTCTAGCGGTAAGAATTGTTTTTTCTATTTCGGGATCAAATGGCAACAAGTCTTCGGATTGATAGTGCTCCTAGTACTCATGCAGCATAATCACAAGGCAGAATTTGCAAAAATCGAATTACGAAAACACACTTTGCCAATCGAATTACGAAAATGCCACAAAAAGTGGTAAAAAGTATAAAAACACTAAGACACACAAAAGCAAACACAAAAACAAAAACCTATGGTAGAAATTGACCTAAACAAGTCCAGAAACACTATCAAATGATTTTTAAAATTTATGGGACTTGGACGGGGCAACTCCTAGACCATTAGGGAACCCAAAAATAGAATAAAAAAACTTCAAAAATTGAAAAAGTGGTCTAAACGATGGAATTTGGCTTATATCTCAAGACCACAAAGCACTTTAGCTTGTGTCCTATGCTAAATAACATTTTCCTTCACTCACCAAAAATCAGCCCAATCGGAGCAAGTCAAACAATTGCTAAAATACCCGATATATCCTATCGAGACCAAAAATGGTAAAAACGGGGTCCAAACGATGGAATTTGGCCAAAATAGGTGAGACCTCACTTCCTTTTAAGGAAGTGATTCTTGCTTAGAATGCCCAATTCCTTGTGAATAAGATCGGGTTGATTGATCTGGGTCGAAAAATTTCACGTCCCGACCACCCAAACCACCTAAACTACGAAAACGACGCTATTTACACTACATGTTACTAATCAAACCGATGCAAATTCCCCCAGAAATGCGCCATATTTTGACAAAGATTTGCTGTAATCTCCCAAAATAACCAAATTAGAAAAGGATTTGCGGTATAATGTAACCTGGGTCGTTTCCCAACGAATTCATAGTCGGTTTAATTTGAACAGCAATAGAACAGAAACAATGGGGGTTTTGTTTTGATTCAAAGAGAATAAAAAACGAAGTAACGAGAGGCAAAACGAAATAACACAGATTGAACGGACAAAGCAGGATTAAAGGATTAACCCGGGATTTCGGATTCCACCACTTCCCTTCCTCGAACGAAAACAACTTTATAACCGAACTCGTGATCGACTCGGACAAACCGAAATCTCTGCGTTTGTCCAAAAATTCCCTCAATTTGAACAATCGTCAGAATTTATTCGAATCGTGGCGTATCTCTATACGATCGCACGATAATACTTTAACCTAGTTGAACTACGTCCTTGGGAAATGTCGATCGAGTTTTTAATCAAAAACCCAATCCAAATCCAAAAATCGAATCCGATTAAAGAATGCGAAACGAGTTAGCCGGTTCGATTAAGCGCGAATCCTCGGATAGTGGATGGAATCCTCATCGTTGGGTTAATCATAGAAATTTAGCCGAACATAATTAAGAAAGATGAAGAAGCGATGAAGAATGCGAAGAACACGAAGAACATTGCGAGAGAATTTGAAAACTCTTATTTTGATCCACTAAAATCTAAAACGTGAATGACTGAATGTTTGTGGATGCCATCTAACTTAAACCTAAACCTAAAATGGAAATGGGTCAGCCCAAAACAAAAATAAAATAAAATGGGCTTTAATTACAAAATTCGAGCCCAACTGAAATCCAAAAAAAATACATATGACTTCGGCTCCAAAATCGACCGCCCTCTTGATCGAATTTGCTCTTCATGTCTTCATAACAATTGTAGTTCTCTGAATCATCTGAAATATGAGACAAAAATGAGGCAAATCCGATGTCTGGTTCAAGAGTTATGGTGAAAATAGTGAAGCAATGTAAAACTGGAATTTTATTATCAAAAATGGCTAAAAATAATGAAAGGCCCAAAGCCCAAATAAATATAAAAGCCATTTTTTATTAGCTAAAGAGTCCTGAGTTATTAATCAAGAGACAAAAAGTAGTGTATGAAATATTCAATTATCACACGTATACAAAATATAATATATATATATATATATGGGGTTTATCGTTTATCATGTCACTTAACATAAGGTTATGTCAAGTCACCCCAAAACTACGTCGTTTTAGAAATTAGGGGAATTAATGAAGGGTGTTTTTGTATTTATTATATTAATTTTACCAAAGATCTTTCATTAATTCCCCTAACCCCAAAACTACGTCGTTTTAAGAGTTCATTAATTCCTATAACCCAAAAACGACGTAGTTTTGGGTGACTTGACATAACCTTATGTCAAATGACATGATAAATGATAAACTCGTATATATATATATATAATTATAATAATATATTATTATATTATAAATTATTTTTTTTTTTTTTAGTTTTTTTATTATTATTTTAAGGATATCATACTAGTTATAAGTGGTAAATCCATTCCTAACATCTACAATTTAGGTCGAAGTCGTATGCGGACTCGCCCGAAGAAACACTTGTCTAACAAAGGTTTAACTTTGACTCTGTCCAGGTAAGCCAAGACCACAGATTTGCAATAGGAATCCCAGTTGGAGAGAGAGTTGAGAATGAGAAAAGGAGGCCAGAAGGGGAAGAGGAAGGGAAAGAGTAAGATAGTGATGTGATGGGTTTTTTTAACAAAATAACGAGAACAAAGTGTGGGAATGATGTGAAAGTCACAATTTTGTTCTAGAAGTTCATTGACACTTTTACATCTAAGTAAATTTTTGGGTATCAAATACATTTTTGAGAATAGTCCATGAGTATTTTTTCTATGACCCTTAATTTAATATAGGCCTCAATAAGTAATTAAAGTCTTCAATTTGTGTATATATGTAGGCTTTAAGGCTACTAAATCTTACATTTCATGTAGACTTTAGTTTTAAGGTTTGAAATATGATGCCGTTTTTAAAATCTACATTGTAATATGGTCTTTAAAACGGCTTCAAATGTCTTTTAAAAACTCAGTCCTAAGGAAGGGGAGAAAAACCTACATAGATGTTCGGACCCAAACTCGGGATTTCCATATTTGGTAGCTTGCGTGCGTGCGTAGTCGAATGATGGATTACATATTCAGAGAAGGTGGACCTCCTTGCTGAAATAATCATACGATTTGCTCGTTGCGGAAGCTGTTCACGTCTTTTATTCTCTTCCTGCCTTTTTTAGCTGAATCTGAACCTACCTGTGTAACGTTGCTTTGGTTTGCTCTAATTACTCTTGTACATGTACAAGGTCACTTTTAACTCTATTTTTGTCATATTAATATTTGATTTATATGTGGAATAAAATGGAATAGGACACTCTTGATCATAATCTTTTTCTCATTTTCTTTTTAATTAAAATCTCATCTCTATCTTTAGATTAAAAAATAAATGGTTCATTTTAAAATTTTATAAAATTTTATAAATTAATTTTTTAAAAGAAATTTTGTATATATTGTAGTTACAAATTGTGTAGATTAGATTTTAACAGTTTAAATTTATTTATTTTGGTTTAAAAGAATAATTTTATAAAATATAGAACTGAACTATTTTTTTAATCTGATTGTAGGTATAAGATTCAGAAAAGAAAAAGAGAAAGAGGAGAGTAAGAGAATCCAAACCCAGAATAGAGAACGCAACCCATATTTTTATCATAGTTACTCGTTTAAAAGATACATGATTATTGCTTTCTCTTCTATCTAAAGTAAACGGTTGAATATTATATGACTATATAAACTTTTTATAACAGATACCTGTTTTTTTTTTTTTTAATGAAAAGTAAAAATTGGTGTCAATACAAAACAAGTTAATGATTCGGAATAAAAAAAATTTAAAAAAACTCTTATCTTTTGTAATCACATGGATTAATACATTTTATTTTTCTTTTCTTTTTTAAAGCATAGGTATCCTCCTTTGAAGCACTGATGAGTATTAAATATAGATACATCTCACAACGAGGATTTAAACCATAATTTACCATATTGTAAGAAATTATTTTAGATAGACCGAACCCCATTCGTTTTTTAATAATTCATTTAGTTTTGGTGTAATGGAAAGATCTCTGAAGATCGGCCATAGTGGGCACATGGGTTTCCAGTAGGACCAATGCAATTTAAATTTATGTGGATCATTTCATTGAATCAGGTATTCTCAAAAGTTTTTTCTATCTTTTTTTAATTCACAGTCTCAATTTTAGACTAAGAAATATATTACTCATATTTAATATTTTATAAATTAATTTTTTTTATATTTTTCTTCATTACTAAATCAAGTCTTTAGCGTTTAAGTTTTCAGTTTATTTATGTACTCACTTATATCCTTAATATGAGACATATTAATTTAATTTGACTAGATTAAGGAAGTTAATTAAGTTAGTCAATATAATATGTAATCTCTAAAATATCATAATCATCTTTTTTACTTCCTTTATTTCCTCTCCACTTTGACTGTTATTATATTGAGGGAGTTTTATTAGTAGTAAATTAGGAAAATATTGAAAAATATGTCTTATATTTATGATCAAAATCAACTCTTTAATTATGTTTTATATTAAGGATTGGAGGGAGTATTTTTTTAAATGTAATATTATAATAATACTCTACTACATTGTTGTCAAACTCGAGTTGACTCTCCACCAAATTTACTTGTTTTTACGTTTCGACTTTATAAAATCATGTCGAGTCACTCTTAAACTTGTTATAGTTGTAAACTCGTTTAAACTTGCAAATTCACACACCGAGTTTACCATTTTTAGTTTTTTTATCTTACAAAATCATGTTAACTCCCTTATATATTCATGCTAACTTTTTTATTTGATTATGCTCAATGTTTATATGTGATTTTATTAATAAAAAAAAATCTTTGTTGATGAGTATGCTAAATTATGAAATATGAATGTTGATGGATTTAATTCCAATGATTTGGATTTAAAATATATTTAAATCAAATTGCCAATTTTTATATTTTAATTATACATCTATTTATTGATAAAAGTAAACTCTTACGAGTTTACGATTTAAGTCTATGATACAATTTTACGTTATTGTCACAAGTTTGTTTAAACTTAATAATATGAAGTAAATTAATTTTTTTCAATTTTACCTTCTTAACGAATGAATATTTTTCACTTCTTTCTTCTCTATATACCTTTGATAGTAGAGGTGGGAAAATGAGCCGACCTTAAACGGTCAGCGTGTTTAGGCTTGACTCACATTAAATTTCCCTATTTTGAAATCGACCCATTTACTCATAGGCTTAGGTGACCCATTTACTCACGGGCTTAAAATGACGCACGACGTGCTTCAAGTCCGTCTAACAAAACAAATTATTTATTTTTTAAAAGAAATTAAATTAAAACACTAAAATTTTTAATTTATGACAAATGTTTTTAAAGTATTAAATATTGTATCTTTTTTTAATGAATAGAATAAGTTATTGTTTAGCCTACAACAAAATTCTTCATGAGATAAAGACTATCGAGGATGGAATATCACCTAAAGGAGGTGAATAGGTGATTATAAAATTCTTTCGCCGATTGCTCAAGTACACTTAAAAATAGAGACCGAGAGAAGAACAGAAAGACACAAGAGATTATCTTGATTCGGTCTAATTCTTTGACCTACGTCCAGTCCCTAGAACATCTGGGATTTCCACTATCTTTCAAAACAATTACAATTATACACTGTACTCGGATGATCCTCTCACTAGGACTCACTCCCTCTTACAAATTGTAATCGTACACCCACACTTAAGGTTCCACAACCTTAAGATTTAACAACTAAATGAAATAAGTGTTTAATAACTCCTCATGAGTAGATAATAAATGAACACTGAAGTACAAGAAATATCTGAAGATATTAAATGAAGTTAATGAAATAGTTGATCGCAATAATATCTGAGAATTGTTGCATAGAGTTTCGGTAGGTGGCGAATTGAATGTGGTCGCTTTTATAGCATTCGCCATTAATCTTTGTTGCGAAGCTTTGTGAACTAGCCGTTGAGTCTCTTTGTAATTCCATTAGGCACAATTTATTTCCGTTGAGCATATTCGACGTTGCTTCATTAAATGTTTAGCCGTTGATTGTACTTTGTGCAAAGGTTGACTCGAATAATAATCGGAATAAGTACGCCTTGAAGGAATATCTTCGTAAATCACGAATTTTAATTCGATTGTTGCTCTATTTTTTGAGGCGCATTTAATGCTAGTGACACGTAGGATTGCTTTTCGCTCAATCTCGTTTAAACGAGACTTAATCAACCATTCTCGAGAGATATTCGATGGGAGGTGAAACGTTGTAGGTGAACAAGATCCATTCTCGAGAATCAGGAGTTCATTCTTGAGAGTCATATCAAAAAAGGCTTGCGATGGAGGATCTGTCATACCATTCTCGAGAATCCTTGATCAATTCTTGAGAATTGCTACCTCGAACACTTAAGGCAAAGAGATTAGAGCAATGGTTCTCAAGTATCACTTCGGGGTTCTCAAGAACTACTTACCCATTCTCGAGAATCCTTACCATATACTCGAGAATCATTTATACACGAGAGATGCAAAACAGATTAACTCGATATAAAAATTCTAAGTCTTGTTATCATCAAAACATTGGGAACTAACATCTACCTTCTCATTTTTTTAATGTGTTTTTAGTTTCTATTTTTGATATAGTTTGCATAATATTCGGACATTCTCAAATACAATTAAAAAATTGTTCTCTTTGTTTATCTTACATCAATAAAAAATGATTCTTTCAATATTTCATATGGAAAAAGTTATTTGTAGAAATATTAAGAAATATATGAAAGATTCTTAAAAATTGAGTAATTATTTTTTTAAAGAAAAATCAATTAGAAGACTTTTAACTAACTATAATGACATCATCAAACTTCTATTAGTTTTTAAAAAATAATATAATCTCTTTTTTTCCTTTAAAAACATTCAAATTGCAATACTCTTTGATTTAAGAAAGATTTCCAAATTTGAAAAAATCATTACCATTAAAGTAAAATTCAATTTTTTTATACTATAAAATTCAATTTGAAGTCATTTAATAAATTGGTGGGCTTAAACAGGCATGAGTTGGCCCTTTTAGGCCCAACTCTTTTTAAATACTCTAAATTATAAACTGGCCTTCGGCTTAAACAAGTTTCGCCCTATGGGTTTGGCTTCTTTTCAGGCTCTATTTAATAGTTGCAAAATTATAAGACTCTCATTTATTACTCTTTAAATTGACTTATAATAAGAACCAAATATTTTTCTCAAACTAAACTTATAAATAAAAACATAGTGATATAAAACATTAAATTTAACTATCTATCTTTACCAACCCCCCCCAAAAAAAAAAACTATCTTTTTATCTTAAATTTAAACTATCCATCTTTTCTCTCTCTTTTTTGTGCCAACAAACTATCTATATCATTTTATCTTAAATGGACTACAAATAATATTTAAGGTTAAATATCATTTTTGCCTTGAACGTTTTGCCTCAGAAGCACTGGACACCCGAAAGTTTAGAAAACAGAGATATTTGGCCATAGCCGTTGATGACTGTTAAGTTTGACCATTAAATCTATGTGGCATCCATGTGGCACACCACCTCATCGTCCAACTCGGAGCACCATGTGGGTTAAGTATTATTTTTACCCTAAAAGTTTTGCCTCAAAAGCATTGGACACCTAAAAAAAAATTGGGATCATTTTTGCCTCAGAAGTTTAGAAAATAAAGCAATTTCTCTCTGACTTAACAGACTTAAATAATCAATAGTTAATTGACCTAATTATACTAGCATAGCTCTACCATATAGGATTAAATGTCACATACTAATCCACTTATTATGTCATCAACACCTCATCTCTCTCTCTCTCTCTCTCTCTCTCTCTCTCCTCCCTCTCGCTTTCTCTCCTCCCCGTTGGCATTGACCGTATCACCGGCGTTCAATCCAAAGACATAGCCTTCAACGCACAAAACGATCTATCCACTGGCCCACAAACTCCCCTTTCTAATTTACATCCACGGATGCACATTTTGAACATTGGCATCGACCCTATCATTGGCATTCAATTCAAAGATATCACCATCAACCCACAAACCGGCCTATCCTTCGACCAGCAAACTCCCCTTGCTAATTTACATCTAAGGCGGCGCGTTTTGCATATTCTCACCATTTCATCTATTTCACCACGAACATCTCAACACCATCATCGCTGAAGCACACGCCCTTATGGTGTCCATCGAACGATTATTATGAATAATGGGCGATTATTATGAATAATGGGTGGGGAGGAGAGAAAGTGAGAGGGAAGAGAGAGAGATATGAGATGTTGATGTGGCATAATGACTGGATTATCGTGTGGTATTTAATCCTATATGGTAGAGTCATGTCAGTATAATTAGGTCAACTTATTGTTAACCATTTGGGTCTATTAAGTTAGGGCAAAATTACTCCGTTTTTAAATTTCCTAGGGAAAAATGATCCCAAAAAAAAAAAAAAAAAAAAAAAAACTTACAGGTGCCGAATACTCATGAAGCAAAATTTTCGGGACAAAAATGATACTTAACCCACATTATGCTCTAAGTTAGACCATGAGGTGGTGTGCCACATGAGTGCCACGTGATTTAATGATCAGACTTAACCGTCACCAATGGCTAAGGCGAAATTTCTCCATTTTCTAACCTTCGTGAATAAAAATGATGTATGAATAATTTCTGAGTGCCAGTGGTCGTGTGACAAAACTTCTAAATGATGTATGAATAATTTCTGAGTGCCAGTGCTCGTTCTGCTACAAAAATGAGAGTTAACTATAAGGTTTCTAAGTTTATTTTGTCGCGGTTTCGGGAGGACAAACCAATAAACCATCCTATTTTATTCCCACGTGAAAAGGGCGCAGCAAAACACAGAAAGCTTGTCTTCTATCATAGGGTTGGAAACAGGTGCTAATTAATTTGCATCTGTGACTGTGAGCGGACGAGTCGTAGAGCTCGAGAATAATGGAAACAGAGGATCTTTTGGGGGGAAATGGTGTGGAGGTAAAGAGAGAGGATCGTGGTTTATCAGGCCTAACATGGGACGTGTTTGGTGAAGAATTGAAAGCTGTGAGCTATTTATCAGGACCTATGGTGGCTGTGAATTGGTCACTCTTCTTTCTGCAAATTATTTCGTTGATGATGGTGGGTCACTTGGGTAAGCTTGCTCTCTCAAGTACTGCAATTGCCATCTCTCTCTGTGCTGTCTCTGGCTTCAGTGTTATTGTAAGTTTCTAATTTCTATTTTTCATTCTTCTCTTGAACTAACTGCTCATCCGTTTGCTTTTTGAAATTAAGAGTCGCTGTTAAATGCTATTTGAAAGAATTCCTCATTGAGGCGTGTGCAAAAGTATATAGGAAGCAATAATTTTGTCTTCAGTTGATCTTACATCTGATTCAATATGTCATGTATAAAGTATAATAGATGTATTATAGGCGTGAGATTCTAAATCTCCATCTGAAAGGAGAGAGAAAAAGGGGTATAAGTGGGGTGGGTGTACTACTACTACCCGATAGATTCTTTAATGTTTATCTATATAGAAAGCATAACTACTTTTTGAAGGTGACCGGAGACAGGAGAGAACTAGCAGCTGGGTCTGTATACTATAGGTTAGAATCACCTGCTATTTTGATCAGTTCTCACTATAATCTTTTCATCTCACTAGGGAGAAAATGAACAATTGAAAACTCTATTTGAGGACAAATTATATCATTTTTGCCTCATGGAATGTATGGAGATAATAATGTACACTTATGTCAAAAAATGTACCGATATTTCTAGTATTTAAAGTCCATTGAAATGGGTAAGAAATATTAAAGGAATGATACAAAGTTGCATGGGGCCTCTTAAAATATCAGGGGACAGATTAAGAAAAATAAAAAAGAAAAACAAACTGGCTACATGAAGGCTATGAGGAGTCCCGTTGTTTGACTTATAATTATGATTTTTTTGGAAATTTTTATAATTTTTCTATCATACTGATATTGGTTGTATTTGTATTCTGTACACATCAAACAGTATGGACAGTCATGTGCACTGGAAACTCTATGTGGGCAATCCTATGGAGCTCAGCAATATCGAAAATTTGGTGTTCAAATTCACACAGCTATCTTCTGTCTTAATTTATCTTGTCTTCCTCTGTGCGTTTTGTGGATGTTCTTGGGCGAGCTGCTCGTTTTCCTTGGTCAAAACCCTCTGATTTCACATGAAGCAGGCAAAATCGCAGTGTGCCTCATTCCTGCTCTTTTTGGTTATGCAACACTTCAGGCATTGATTCGATTCTATATTATGCAGAGTTTGACCAATCCACTTCTTGTAACTTCTTCGATTACTCTTTGTTTCCACATAGCTTTCTGTTGGCTACTAGTTCTTAAATCTGGAATTGGTTGCCTAGGAGCAGCTTTTGCTATTGGTTCTTCATATTGGTTGAATGTAATATTACTTGGATTATATATGAAATTCTCTAGTTCATGTGCAAAGACCGGGTTCCAATTTCCATGGAGCTTTTCCATGGGATTAGAGAGTTCTTTGGTCTTGCTGTTCCTTCTGCTGGTATGATTTGGTAACTTTCTTCGCCACAGAGCCAATCTTATGTTTTTGTGTGACTTTGTACGTCTACTAAAGATTGATGGGGAAAAAATAAATTTCAGCCTTGAATGGTGGTCAGTTGAGCTGCTTACCTTGATTTCCGGTCTTCTGCCAAATCCAGAGCTTGAAACTTCAATCTTATCCGTATGGTATATATCTTTATTTCTCTGTTTTTCTGCTTCTAAAATCTAAGTAGAACTAGTCAAATAATGATTAAAACGTTTTCTTTTTATGATCAGTGTATCAACCACCACAACACTCTATACCATTCCGGAGGCCATTGGCTCAGCAGCAAGGTTTGTTTCATATACAATTCCTCAGTGTATGAACACACATTCATTTGGTGAAGTCTCTAACAGTATATTAATGTAATTTTACTTCTGGAATCTCTTGTCATTGCAATTTTCAGCACTAGAGTTTCAAATGCATTAGGAGCTGGAAATCCACGATCCGCACGTGTAGCTGTTTTTGCTTCTATGTTTCTAACTTGTTTTGAGGCTCTTTTGATGAGCTTGATCATGTTTGCCGGCAAAAATGTTATAGGTTATGTTTTTAGCAGTGATGGGGATGTTGTGGCCTATTTCACAGATATGATTCCTCTATTATGTCTATCTGTTATAGTGGACTCCTTACATGGCACTGTTTCAGGTTAGCTCTCTCCATTCCTTTTTTAATCCTTCCGTCCTAAACGCAAGAGATGAATAACTCATTTGCAAATATTAAGAAAATTAGTTCAATTAGTCACTTGTAAAAAATGTGTGTTGATTCTCCCATTTGCATTGGAAATTATCCCTCCATAGAAAACCTACCTCCTTACTGTGTGCGATCAATAGGGAGGCAATTTAGAATAAGAATTATAAATTCAGGAGACCAAATGAATTGAATTTTTACATTCCAAACTAAAACAAACCTAACTACTAAATCTTATATTTTAGGAATGAGGGAGTATTATTCAATGGACATTGTTTTCTTGTTATATACTCTAAGATAAAGCAAATTTTGGTTCTTGTTTCAAAACAGGTATTGCTACTGGAATTGGTTTGCAGCAGGTAGGGGCATATGTGAATCTTGGATCTTACTATGCTCTTGGCCTTCCCATAGCTGCAACGTTGGGTTTCTGGGCACGCATGCGAGCAAAAGGCCTTTGGATTGGGATAATGATTGGTTCAATAAGCCAATTGGTTTTGCTGTCTATCATAATAAGTTGTACAGATTGGAAGAAAGAGGTTTGAGCTCTTCACCTTCAAGACTACTATTTGATCATTACATCTTGAAATTTGATGCCCAAGTTTTTATACTTTTTTATGCATACCTTTTTGTACTTTTCAGCAATTTTTTAAAAGTTAGCTGATAGTTCATGTACTAATCTTGCCAAGATTATTCTGTATCAACTTTGAACATTTTACTCTTTTGATATGTCCTTATTGCTGGATGCTCTGAATTTGCAGGCTAGAAATGCAAGGGAGAGAATTTTTCAGGGAAGATTGTTAGCTGAAAATGAGGAGCAAAATTGAGCAATAGGTCAAATTTGATATTAAGTTTGTTATGCATAGGGTTTTGCCAGTCATCCATTGTCACACGATTAGAGAGGACATTAGCTTAGCTGATCAATTAGCTAAATTGTCTCATCGGTATGTAGTGTAACCTTTTTATCATTGATCAACTGCCTCCTCTAAGGTAGGAGGTGGAGTTTATTGAAGGAATCTAGGAATATTTGAATTAATAAAATCCAATATTTATTTTTTGAAATTTTTATTAAGAAATTAGTGCCAACAATGTAGTAAAAATGTAGCTCCATATTATTATTTTTTATTTTATTTTTTTAAATGCACTATCAAGTTGCTTGGCCCATTCAAATCCATACGGGTTTAGCCAAACCCATTTGACGTGGTCTTTAGTGGGTATTTGATAGTCATGGGCTTAAGAAAAGATGGGCGAGTTGCGAGCTGGCCATCAAATAGCCCATGTAGTCATGGCACAACCCTACTTTCTATCAACGCCACACCACCAACGCCAACTACAGGCAGTGGCCATTGTCACTATGTTACTTCAAAAACATATTAAGGATGACAATCTAAACAGATTTTTTTTAAAAAAAAACTTGTTTTTAAAAACAATTTTATAAAAATTTATTGGGGGAAAAAAACAGAAAGGGCCTGTTTGTTTCTATTTTTTATTTGTTTATTTTGAAAACAGTTTTATAAAATTGTTAATGAAAACAAGTTTTGAGGAAAAAAAAATGTTTGATTAGTTTTTTTTTTTAAAAAAAAAAAAATCTAGCGCTTGTTTGATTTTTCTTTTATTTGTAAACAAAAAAAATTATAAAACTTATTTGGAAAATTATGTTAAATAAGTTGTTTTTAAAAGGTAAGAAACAGAAAATTGTTTCTGAAAACTGAAAGACAAAAATAATTTTTAAGTTTTTTTTTGTTTTTTGCTTATTTCTAATTTTTGAGGCTATGGTCTATCCATCATTGACATCACACCTCCGATACTGATCACTACCACGTCACCTTTTGCAATGCGCGCAACCACATCATTGCAAGGAACAGTCACCGCCGCCATGTCACTTCCAAAAGAAAAAAAGATTTTTTAAAACAATTATTCAAACATATATTTTGTTAATTTTTTTATTTTGAAACTTGTTTTTTTAAAATAATTTTATAAAACTGTTTTAGGAAAAAAAAAACCCCTAAACAAATAGAGTTTTGGAAACAACGGGGCGGTGGTGGGTGGTGCCATTCACTAGTGCAAAAAAGGGCTTTAAGAGCCTCATTTAGAGCGGAGAATCGACACCCCGGTCTTAAAGGAATGGCCGGTGGCAGTTCCGTAAATATAAAGAACTTCTTGCACCGGAACAATTTCTCACCGTTCTTAAAAACATTATTGAGACCGACTAAAAAACAACCGGTCTTAAAAATTGAATTGAAATTTCAATTACTTACTAAATATATCTCATATAAGCAGTACTTATATTTTTATAGTAAAACATATTAAGAAAAATTTAAATATAAAAAGTCTAAATTTTTAAAACCGAACTTATCAAAAAGACGATCTTAAAAGTTTTCTTTTAAGACCGGACATATGATACTTCCGGTGCGAAAAAAGTTCATTAATATTAAGACCTAGGCGTTTTATAAGAACGGTCTTAAAGGTTAAACTTTTAAGATCGGACTTTTAATATGACCAGGATTAATGTAAATATTAAGACCGTCTCTTTTGCATCCGGTCTTAAAAATCAACGCAAGATATACATTTCTTCGCGCGAAAGCTTTTGTTACTCGTGGAGAATCTCATTCACGTTCCGAAACCCTTCCGTTGCATTACCTCTCTTCCTCGCCCACGTACCATCGGCCCCCTGTTACTCTCTCATTTGCTCGAGGCATTCCTCTCTTCCTGTCTCGAAAATGGACGGTGAAAACGATTCTATTCGTGTTCAAGCAACGCCGTTCGGTGTGACTAGTGTGAGTGAGAACGAACCCTCTTCATCTCACAATGAGGCTCGTAATCGCCCGCACGCCGTGGTAGAAGAGGCACACGAATGATGGATGTGACCCTAAGTCGGACTTCGGGTCAAAGCTCGAGATTCGGTTTGATGCAAGGTTGGAACTGTCGGTCCTAATAAAAGCAAATATAATAGTTTTGTCGGTTTGTCTAGCACGCAAAGAAGGTTAGCATCTTGACGGATGAGTGGAAAAGTGTGGACTCTAAGAATGTAAAGGATCCTATTTGGGAGACTATCCGGGTTACATACTGGCTGTCCCGATCGTCGAAGTTGAAAGACAAGACATTGTCTTATTTGTCTTTGATCGGTGGAGGAAGTTTAAGACCTTTCTCGCTAACACGTATATTTTCTCCGAGGTTCCGCCAAACATCCTTGGGAAGTTTACACATTTATTGATGAACGAATTTGGCGACAATTTGTTCTTCTGCGGACCACTCCGAAGCTCGGTGAGTTTATATTTAGTTTTGTTTTCCCTTTTGTTTGCTTATTAACTTTGTGCGGATATGTGAGTGTTATTGTATTCATGTAATCCTGTTAGTTATAGAATGGTTCGATGTGTGAATAGAAGTATACATTTCCTGCCTTTGTCTATGTAAGTCTGATATGTCAACATTGAAAAGGTAAATTACTGATGAGAAGGTATTAATTGTGTAATGGTTTGTCTTGTAAAGGAGGAAATGAATAGTCTTAAAGGGGGGAAACTTTATATACCCAATTGTTACTATCTAATGGGGCTGGCTTGATCCCCTTTGGATGCCTTAAAAAGGATCAAGTTTGTATTATTACGTAAGCATAATTCTCTTTTGTTTCTTAACCTATCTATCTAGCTAGCACTACAAAACATAGCTCCAATTTCTTCTACAATTCTACATCTTCCTTAAATAAAATGTTGAAACTTGATGAAGTGAAGAATTTGACTATGTTTGATTGACGTTCATATGAAGCGAAGTTCTCTAATTTTGTTAGTGACATGCATGTTTGGAATTCATAATTAATAGTGTTTTCAATCCTGATTCACAGAAAAGAAGGGAACAAGCACAAGAGATAGGTAGAAAGAATGATTGCCCTCATAGGGCTTCTCATGACGGATATCAAAAGGCCGAAAAAGATTTGATGGCGGCCAAGCGGACGATATTGGATGATGAAGCGAGAATCCAATCCTTCCGTGATACATGCTCCTCCATCTCCAATACGTCGCGAGGAGTTGTGGTTACATATTCGGCAAAAGCCAAGCGGCGCCTACACGAGTGAACAAACTCGTCTATTCTTTGAAAGAATTGTAAGTATCGTTATTTTTATTTTTAGTTACTAAACATGTTTCATTACTAAGCTTCTCGTTATCTATATCTTACGGGAAGATCTTAAAAAGAAAGAAGCATAGGGATCTTTTGTGTCGGACGGGAGGAATGATGTTCGTCGTTGCGGCCGGAAAAACCGGATCACTCGGGCGTGTAAGGGGGATTGGAGGACGGGTAGGCATAAAGCAAGTCTTTGGTACATCCAAACGCCATAGACAAAGTATGGTTACCGGGAGGAGATGGACCGAGATCTGGCTGCTAAAGAAGCTTTAATGAGCGCAATGTTTCAATCCCGGATGAGCCGGATGAGGAGGAACGAGTCGAGATGAGGCTGCTTTTGAGCAATCGTCCGAGACCGGTGTTCCCTTCACACACTCACTCGCAAGCGTACGCGAGCACTAGAGGAGCTGCATTGTTGGACGATCGGAGCAACCTTGTGACCTTTATGTGGAGGATCCCGATCATCATGATGGACGATTATTGGTTGCAAAAGGGACTTCACAACTTGGGATCAACTATACACCACCAACAAATGCACGATGATGAAGTCGAGTGTCGGTTGAAAAGGTGATCATTGATGCACCGCTCCCCCTCCAACCGATGAGTGAAGCTTGTGAGTGATGTCAAGGGAACCTTCATCCCTTGGCCGGTGAAGCTTGTACATGTCTCTCCGCTGCTCCTGAAGCTTCAACCCCTCCTCGTCAAGTTCCATCCCCTCCTCAAGCTCCATCCCCTCCTCAAGCTCTATCCCCTACTACTAAGTTGGCTGCTGCCAGAGAAAAAATATCCGATCTGATGAAGAGTGGATATTTTAAGGATAAATTGTGGCTTTGCCAATGAAGTAGTAGGCGTCCCTCATCCTCGGCTCGTTCAAGTTGACACCGTTGATGTTGAGTCCCCGCTTCCTCGATGTGAGCTTCGATGCGATTGTTCAAATATTTATGAAGTAAGTATCTTCTGTCTATGAGTACATAATTTAAATGCATCGTTTAGACATACATACATATATACTAATTCCCTAATCGATGTCATTATTGTAGGTTCTTGCATCATGAATTGGTTCAAAATGGCAGGATCAAAGATTTTGGATTCTTGTGCCCTGTCTATTCAAGTCAAACATCCATAGAGGAGAGACAGGAGTACATATCAAAGAGGTTGTGTGAAGTGAGAAGAAAGTTGTACTTTTATTCATTCTTCCACAGGTACATATCAAAAATCTAGTCCGCAATTCACTTAATTCTACTACATATATCACCGAGTATAGTTTCTTTGTGAATTTTCAGCCGCTTAACGTGATTGGTCCTCATGTGCATGGAGGAGCATAAAGTTATCTTCTTATGCTCCACTCACGGTGAGCCATTGCCTACGTTGGTGCGAGACCATCAACGAGTAAGCATGTCATTTTGATTCTCTTGTGCGAAATCTCTTGTGAATTTTTAGTGAATCATTGATAAATTTGTGATTTTGATGATAGTGCCATGAGGACCTTCCAAAGAGTAGAAAAGAAAAGGCATGGTACTCAGGACAAAGACCCCATATGGTATGAGACCAGAGGTTGGTACAATATTTGTAGCACACTGCCTTGTGAACTTGGTCATTAAGCTATATATATGCTCTTATATATATTTCTTGTTCTTTTTAAACCCGTCGGCAACCACGGCATCCAACTTATGTGGCCGTACATCATGAAACACATGTATGATATTACCACGCGAGGGGATACTAAATTAACTGCAAAGGTAAATGTATTTGATGTTACATATTATGCAAGTTAATTCAGTTTACGGCTTCTTGTTACAAATGAAATATGCACGCAAGTTAATTCGATTCTTTGTCTTTGATGTTACGAGATGTTTCAATGCAAAACTCCCTTTTTCATTATGAACTGGAGCACATACGCAATGTGTTTTGTGAATATCTCAGTATGGTCGATCTTAGAGTCACAAAAAGGACAATAATTAATGTCCTAAATTCATTTGTAAGTATATTACGTAGCAACAATAATTGATCTTCGTAAATTTGTTTATTTTTTTGAACAATTCATTTGTAAATATACATAGGCAATGTAAAATTCAATAAAAAAATTTAGTTAATTTTTCGAACAATTTTCTTGTGTCCATTTTGGGTTTCGAATGTATTATTGGATGGTGGATATAGCTATTTAATTTAGTGTTTGAAATTTGAGACTTTTAGGACCGTTCATTAACAGCATGTTCGGTCTTAAAGGTCCGCAAAATTCTTCGGTGTAAAAAGTATGAGACTTTTAGGACCGTATATTGCTTTAGTATCCGCTCCTAAAAGCTTAAAAGTCCACATGAACTTTTAGGTCGGACGTATTATAAAAGGTCGGTCTTAAAAGTCACTTAACTTTTAGGACCGTATTATTATAAATAATCGGTCTTAAAAGTCCTTTGCTTACAAGTCATCGCTTAACTTTTAGGACCGTATGTTTTTATTTGTGCGATCTTAAAAGTCAATCACCTTTAAATACCTCTTTTCGACAAATTAAATGGATAGGGTTGAAGACAACCGAGGTTACGCGTTCTGCTCAAGCTAGGTCCTTCATTATCGTCGTTTTTTCCTTTCCATGTGTAGAGGAAAGATTATCGGTGTCCCTTTTATTTTTTCTTTTGTCTTTTTGTCGAAAAAGAAGGAAGATAATGAAAAGGACACTTTGTTTCTAACATGGGGAGGTAAAACCGATGATAACGAAGGTCCAACTTGAGAAGAATAGTCACTTTGTTTGTTCTTATCCGAATAAGGTAAAAGATTCTTTTTTTGTATATTCTTAACCGTATTCGTGAATTTCTGTTGTTGGATTTACACGAGGACAATGTTTTGTTTGTTTCCTTTTTTTGTCGGAAAAAGAAAGACGATAATGAAAAGGACAAGAGGCAATCGGATACGGAAACCAAAGCCGACAAAAATGGCAAGTGTTTTTAGGATCGTCGATTTACTAACTAAAGTCTTCATTCTTTTATTTTAGGTTTTTTAGTCTCGCCATTATTCATCCTTCATAGTTGCCTTGTTTATTGCTTTCCGGTTCGATAATGGATAAAGTACTAAACTCGCACGAGAACAAAATTTAAAAATATTTTATTTACTAATTTTTTTACACCGCCCTATAGGGGCGCGATCACAAAAAAACAAAAAAAATGCAACAAAAAAACTAATCCCTCTCGTAGTCGGAGAGGGAGGGGGTATCGGAGTCATTGGAGTTGTCGGAGTCGTCTTCAGCGGGATCGTACTTCACGTCATTGGCTTGGAGTACCATGTTCAGCTTGTTATTCATGGTATGAGCAAGCTGAACCAATTGGCCAAAATGTCGATCGATTTGATTGACGCGGGCCACCAAGGATCGCACCAACCGCTTCACGGTCGGATTTGGAGGAGGCGGTAGCGGAGGGGCGAGGTTGAAGAGGAGGAGGAGGAAACGGAGGACTGGCGGAGCAGCCATTACGATGGGGGCTGAGGTTGAAGAGGAGGAGGAGGAAACGGAGGACCGGGGAGAAGAATGTGAAGAAAGTACAATAATAACGGGTTTAAATAGAGAACCCATCTGAACAATGTGAAACGCAGGAAACTTTAATGAGGAGACGCATTGTTCATCGAATACGAGGAGACGCCTAGTTGGGAAGTTTATCCGGAAGCCGAAGAGACTCGCATCATTCATTTGAACAAAGTGTGTAAGTACTAGGGTAAATGATAAAAGGTCGGTCTTAAAAGTAAGACTTTTAGGACCGGACTTATTATAAAAGATCGGTCTTAAAAAATAAATAATAGAATTTTATACCGCATACCTATAAGTACCGGGTTAATGATAAAAGGTCGGTCTTAAAATAAAATGAATTGCAAAAATATTAAATAATGGAATTTTATACCGCGTACCTATAACTCCTTATTAATTCCTCACTACCTCGTAACTCCAAACTACGTACGTGGCTATCTCGAGAATAGCTCTCTTGCCTTTATTAATTAACTCCTCATACCTCTCTGCCCTAAGTTGCTCAAACCATGGTTAGATACAAGAGAACCGCTCGTAGGGTGCTCTTAGTCGTGATGCTCGTGCCTTCCGTCGATCGTTATACGGTGCGCCTCCTCCATCGAGAGTCCGTCCTCTTGTGACAAGAGTCTCGGGTCGTTGGACCCATTGTTATTTCTTCGGATGATGAAGAGGTTCCCGCTCCCCCTCTCCAACCTCTTGGCCCCACCGCGACTACTACACGACCCCTCTCCTCTTTCCTCTAATGAAGCATTGTGGCTGATTCGAGTAAGACAAACTTACCGATCTCCGGCGGGAAATTAATGCTGTTCACGCCGAAATTGCTAAGGCTTTGGAGGATAATAAGCTTTAGGAGATGTTTAGTCAGATTCTTGTTTTTGATAATTTTCTGCTTGTTTTTCTTTTGTATTTTTTCTTGTGTACGTGCATATGCAAGTAATATATGTAATTAAAGAAACTTCAGTTTTCCTTTAATTTTTATTCATTCGATTCTTTGCGCTCGCCAAATCCTTTTTTAGAAATCACAAAAACGAGGAATTTTAGGACCGGAGTATTATAAAACGGCAGTCTTTTAAAAATTTTATATATAGAACCGTCTACTTTTTAATGAACCGGTTTAATTGTCTCAATTTAGGTCCAGGAGTATTATAAAACTCCGGTCTTAATAAAATCCAAAATATAAAACATGTCTTGCTCGTCGCGCGGAATATTAAATTTCCCTCTCGAACTTCTCTTGTCGCGCCTAAAGTGTTACTGTTACGTCGCCACTTCGTCGCTGGTTCGCGTTGCTCTCTCGACAATCACTTTCTGGTTCCTTAGCTAAACGTCTATAGACCAAGCCGTAAGAGGTGTTTCGGTTATATAACTTTATGATTTTCCCGCTCATCGTTCGGGTTTTTCCTGGGTTGAGCGAAATCGATCAAATGTTCTTGTGCGTTTCGTGTTGTTAATGGATATTGTATTTTGAAGATTATAATTGCACTTTAGACCTACCCAACCGACCAATAAATGTTTTTAGGTTACTCTTGTCTGTCTGCAACATCAACGTTCGTGGCGGGAGAAGAAAGACTAAGCAAACGCATTTGAATTTATATGCTACGGTGTGAGTCCACAAGACCTTCACGCGATGCATTTAATTTCCTCATCATGCATTTGTTTTGGTTCTTGGATTCACTGCGATACATTTATGACCAAAAGTGATTCTTCGTTCGCATTTAATGAGCTAGTTTATCCGAAAAAAAGGAAAAAAAAGACATAACCGACATTTGAGCATATATATGTATGTTAAATCTTTCCTCTATATATATAGGAATTCTACTATGGATCACAGTTGGATAAATGCTAAACGGACGAGTGTTGAATATCAGAATGGGGTGAGGAACTTTATAAAATTTGCTAAACAAAATGCCTATGCTGAGGGTGGGAAGTTTTATTGCCCTTGTGTAAAATGTTTGAATGAGAGGCGACTAAGTCCTGAAGTTATACACACACATTTAATTTGTGAAGGAATTTGTAAGACTTATACAAGTATGGGTATGGCATGGTGAAAAAATACCAAGTGGGTCTCAACATAGGGAAGTGGCCTTTGATGATAATGACACGGATATGGATGATCACATAGAGGACATTATCCGTGATGTAGGAGAAGAGGTTTTTCATCAATCACATGCATATGGTAATATGTGCAGTGATGCAGAGACCCCTCTATACCGTGGGTGTAAAAAATACCAATTGTTGAATGCTGTATTGAAATTGGTAAGCTTGAAGGCACGTCATGGATGGAGCGACAAGAGTTTTTTAGAAATGCTTGAGGCTTTTAAGGACATGCTTCCAGATGATAATGTATTGCCGCATCGATACTATGATGCTAAGAAAATACTTTGTCCACTGGGGATGGAGTACAAAAAGATCCATGCATGCCCGAATGATTGTGTATTGTATAGAAAAGAGTTTGAAGAGGAGCGAGTAATTGTCCGAAATGTGAAACCCCAAGGTACAAGTCAAATAAATGGGCCTGCAAAAGTGTTGTGGTATCTTCCAATCATACCAAGGTTCAAGCGCAGTTGTTTGCGAATGAAAATGATGCAAAAAATTTGAGGTGGCATGCAGATGAGAGGATTTTGATGGAAAGCTTCGACATCCGGCCGATTCTTCTCAATGGAAGAAAATCGATCAATTATTTCTGAACTTCGGCGAAGAACCTAGGAACCTTAGGCTTGCCCTTAGCACGGATGGCATGAATCCATATGGAAGCCTTAGCAAAGATACATAGTTCATGGCCTGTACTACTGATTATTTACAACTTATCTCCAATGTTATGCATGAAACGAAAGTACATCATGTCTTGTCTATGTTGATTTCGGACCGAAACAACCCGGAAATGACATTGATGTTTACCTTTAGCCCTTGATCGAAGACTTGAAGGAGTTGTGGGCAGAAGGTGTTGATGTTTTTGACTCTTTCAAGAAGGAGGTGTTTAAAATGCGAGCCATGATATTTTGTACTATAAATGACTTTCCAAAGATATGGGAACTTGTCGGGTATAGTGTAAAAGGCCATCAAGCATGTCCGGTTTGTGAAGAAGGCACACGCTACCATCAACTTCAACATGGAAGAAAGACGGTTTATCTTGGACATAGGAGATTTCTTAGACGGGTCACCCATATCGTCGATTAAAGAAAGCCTTTTTTGGTGGCCGAGAGTATGAAGATGCTCCGTGGCATTGATCGGGAGCAAGTTTATGAAAAGGTGAAAAATATCAATGTCGTCTTCGGTAAGACTACAAAGAGTAGAAAAGAAACAAATATATGGAAAAAGAGATCTGTATTCTTCGATCTTCCATATTGGCGCAATCTTGATGTGAGACACAAGTATTGATGTCATGCATGTGGAGAAAAACGTATGTGATAGTATTGTCGGCACGCTTCTCAACATACAAGGTAGTTCCAAGGATGGTGTGAAGACAAGATTGGATCCGATAGCAATGGGAATACGCGAAGAGTTACATCCAAGGCCGATGGGAAGAGAACTTATTGTCCCCGGCTTCTCATACTTTGTCTAAGGATGAGAAACGAAGTTTTTGTGAGTGTTTACATGGCACAAAAGTTCCCACGGGTATTCTTCAAATTTGAAGAGGCTTGTATCGATGAAGGACTTGAAATTAGTAGGCCAAAAGTCTCATGATTGTCATGTCTTGATGCAACACGACTACTCCCAATAGCTATTCGAGCCATCGCCGAATATGATCTTCGGTCGTTTTGACTAGACTTTGTGTCTTCTTCAATGCACTTTGTGGTAAAGTTTTCGAGATTGAAAAGTTGGATGAATTGGAGAATGAAGGATATCTTATCTTGTGCCACCTTGAGAAGCTTTTGTTCCTACATTTTTTGACATCATGGTTCATCTAATTGTTCATCTAGTGAGGGAGATAAAGATGTGCGGCCCTATCCATTTACGGTGGATGTACCCAATTGAAAGATCTATGAAATTCCTAAAAGGGTACGTGAAGAACGCATACCGTCCAGAAGCATCGATTGTTCAGAAATATGTTTATGAAGAAGCCATGGAATTTTGTCAAAATTATTTGGCCAAAGTAAGACATATTGAGCTTCCAAAACGTCAGCATGCTGATGGGGGTAGACGAGGGGCTTCCGTAAAGAGTGTGGATCCTGATGAATTGTCACAAGTCCACTTATACATCTTGAATAATGTCGATGAAGTTCAAGCCAGCATAGCTGCACATAAAGCAACTGTAAGGAAAGAAAATCATCGAATGATTGAACAAAGGTTGATTAGGGAGCATAACAGAACTTTTGCAAACCGGTTCAAACAAAAGGTCGAGGGAGAGGAATGTGTTTCGATACAATCAAATGGTTAGGAGTGGTCCCGAGGTTGATGTCATAAGTTGGAATTCGTATGTGATCAATGGTTATACATTTTACACGAAGTCCCTAGATGAACGAGCACGAGTGGTGTGTGGTGTTATGTTAGAGGCTGAATCTATGCACTTCTCGAGTTCGAAAAGACAAGAGCCCTTTATTGGCGGTCATGCCATATTATGGGGTTATTGAAGAGATTTGGGAGGTGGACTATGTGAAAATTAGATTTCCCATTTTCAAATGCAAGTGGGTTAATGTCAATAATGGTGTTCGAATCGATCGGCTAGGATTTACATTAGTCGATGTCAATGGTAGAAGTTTTGGAGATGAACCTTTTATTATGGCGACCCAGCAAAACAAGTGTTTTATATCACCGATCAAGAAAATAAAATGTGGTCCGTAGCTCTCCAAGGAAAGAGGGTCATTGATATTGATGAGGAAATGAATTCAAATTATGCTATTCCCGAGAGTACTCCTTTTTCAAGGGGTCTACCGGGACATGAACGAAGAAGATGAAGCGAGATAATGAACCCGGCATAAGAAGTGATCATCAAGAAGGGATATGGGAAGATATCACTTTATAAAAGAGTCAATTCATAAGGTAATATTCATATACAGATTTCTTTGAAGACTTTAAGGCTTTAACTATATATATATATATATTCCTTCTATCTATGTTCATAGTTAATGTCACTGACTATGAATTTTGTTCTTGTTTTATTTTTGTGGCGGGATCCGATCCAAAGGGGCATGTTATATAAGAGGATGTTACGTTGTTGGGTGGGGGAATCGGATGAAGGCATGGTGAATATTATTTTGGGCGCATGTACGTTGTACTTGTAACTTATTGTATTTGTAAGTAAGTTATCTTATTGTATGAATTAATTTAGGTGTTGTAGTCATATTAATCATTAATTAAGAGGCCAAATAGCTCATGGTGAATAATATTTGTATTCTTTTCCCAATTCAATTTATTCAAATAATTGTTCATAGCTTGTAGCTTAAAGTATCGACTTTTATGTGTTTGGATTGGGTGGTGGATTTGTGTATATATATATATATATAATCAGAAGAACAAACAGGGAAAATTGGGAAAATTTAGACCGAAATAATAAGCCGGTCTTAAATGTTCACTTGTTAAGACCGGATGTAATTATATGACCGGTCTTAAAGGTCGACGACTTTTGAGTTTTGATATTAAACCCGGTCTTAAAAGTTGGTCTTTTAAGATCGGTATATTTAGAAGTCCGGTCTTAAATCAAAATCTTTAAGACCGGATGTATTTATCATCCACTCTTGAAAGTCAGTCTTTTAAGACCGTGTATAATTAGTCGCCTGGTCTTAGGAGCCGCTATTTTTCGAACCGTAAGTGTCTTGTCCGGTCTTATAATTACGATCTTTTAAGAGCGGCCTATTTTTTGGCCGGTCTTAAAAGTTGAGCTTTAGAACCGAACAAAAAATATTTCGGCTTCATTTAGTACAACTTTTTAAGACCCAAGTTTTTAAATGTCCGATCTTAAAAGAGTTTCTTTAAGACCGGTTCGAGTCCGGTCTTAAATGGTAGACTTTTAATACCGGCGGAACAAGACCGCCGCATATCCTGGCCTTACGACCCCCTCTTTTGTCCGGCCTTGAAAGCCTTTTTTGCACTAGTGATTGGTGATGTAGGAAGCAATCATCGCCGATGATGCCATGGCAATGGTCGACATCAATGGTGTGGTCTCGATAAATGCATAAACAAATGGTAGACTCAAAAATAAGATATAGAAAAACAAAAAGAAGAAAACACCAAAACACTATTTTGATTTTTAATTTTTAAAAATATCTACTAGTAGTATGTTTTTCTTAGGAAAAAAAAAAAAAAACAAGAAAAAAGATTTTCAAACAAGTTTTATTTATCTATTTTAAAAAAGTTGTTTTTAAAAACAAAAATCAACCTCCGCTTTTTTTTTTTCATTATTATTAGGCTCTATTTGAAGTACTGTATAAAGCGAGATATAATAATGTAAGCGAATATGATCCATGCTTAGTTGCTTACACACTATTTGGTTTGCAGAGATCAATTGCACAAGTTTATACAATTATATGCTATTTAACTTTTAAGGTAAGAAATTTTTTATGACTTCAAAATCAAAAATATATTTCCTCCATCATTTAATTATAATCACGTTATTTTTACTAATGTTGACAAGTGAGACTTGTCTATTGCATGGAATCTGAGATGAGTGTTTATGACTCATAAGTTATAAGACAGAAATAGCATAGTTGCTATAGATTATATAAGATTGATTTTATGTATAAGTTTTGGTCGTCTTTCGCTGCCTTGATTTTTTTTTTTAAATAAATTACAGATAGAAGCTTTTTTTTTCTTAAATAAATATTGGATTTCATTAATTCAAATATTTCTACATTTCTTTATCAAAGTCAAGGATTCAAAAGTTACACTACATACTTATGATACAATTAAGCTAATTGATCAGCTAAGCTAATAGCCTCTTTAATCTTGTGACAAAGGAGTAGCTACCAATCCCTATACATAACTAGCTTAATAATATCAATTTTTCCCTAATTGCTCAAATTTGCTCATCTTCAGTTAACAATCTTCCCTGAAAAATCCTCTCCCTTGCATTTCTTGCAAATTCAGAGTATCCAGCAATAAGGACATATATCAAAAAAAAGTACTGATGCAGAATAATCTTGGCAAGATTGGTACATGAACTATCGACTAAATGTTTAAAAATTTCTAAAAAGTAAACAAAAAAATATTATGCATCAAATTTCAAGGTGTACTGAAATGGTATTCTCAAAACTTAAGAGGTTAAACCTAATTTTATCTTGGCCCCACTCTGTAATTATAGATTGCAAAATCACTTGGCAAAATTGAAGATTGGGCCATAGTGAGCAATTTTTTAAATGAACTTCAAATTGCTCAAAAGTATAAAAAGCAAGGTTCTAAAACCTGGACCCGTCACTAAACCGGTGAAGGGATTTGGATTAAGGGGTCGATGGGTGGACTGCAGTAAATCGGAGTCGACGGTATTAATTAAAAATATAATTTAATCAAAATAGATAAAAATATTTATATTTTAATATTAGAAAAAATAAAACGCAGATGCAAAACAAGCAACACACTACCCAATACAACACACTTTTCAATACAAAATGCCTTACAACCCCATAATTTGAACCAACCAAACCAGCAGAAAATTAAAGGATGATGTGACTCTTTTGCCTCTTTCCCAAAATGGTCAGAAGCAAGAAAACCAATACGAAAAGACGGAATGCCCAAGGCCATTTCACTTTCACCTCACACTTTCAAAAATCAAAATAACCCCATATCTTCTTCTTCTCTCTTGACTCGGGCTTCTGGCGTCAGTTTCATGGTGACTTTGCATTTGAGCTTTACGGCGCCGGAGAGGTGATGTACGAGAAACCCATTGAGCTTTGGGAAGATAAATCAAGAAAATTAGTCTCTTTCTAACTTACTTTGCAATTTCCATGCCTTTTGAGGAAGAAGATGATCTAGCTTTTATTGAAGTTAAAGGGAGAGGGTGTTGAGTCATGGCTTTGTTTCCATCTTTCTCAGTTTCTTCCTTCACTTCTTCACCAATTTTTTCTTTCAAAAAAAACGAATCTAACTCGGTCAACTCGAAACCTAGGGTTTCGCTTAACTCGACCGTTTACCGGTTTAGTCCAAGTTTCAAAACCTTGATAAAAAATTAAAAACTTGGGAAAACGGGGTCATACGACTCGCGAGAGGTTGTCGAGAAGATTTGAAAATTGTTGATTCCCCAACACCGTGAAACCTTTAGGACCCGTTTGGTATAGAGAATTGGTGAAAGTTCCCAGGAACATAAAAGAGTTCCCACGCACAAAACCCTTTGGCGTACAAGCTTTTGGTCACACCAAGTTCCCGCTTGGCACCATCTTCCCACAAACGTGAGAAATTGAAATCCCTCTAAAATTGGAGGGATCTTCAAATCTTCCCGGGAGAGTGAAGAATTAGGACAAAAAAGTCCCTCTAAACCAAATGCGAGCAAGGATCTGGAAGAAGGAGGAGCCGAAGAAGATTGAGACAATAGTGGAAGCTTGAATCGAAGCACTGGGTTTTATCCGTCGTTGGCAGATGCCCTGTGTTGATTTTTTTTTTTTGGCCAAAGCCGATGCCCTTGTTATTTATTTATTTTTTGGCTAAAGCTGGTGCCCTATGTTCATTCTTTGGTGTCATAATACATATGTTTGTGGGTTAATAAATGAGAGAGGCAACTGGAATAGGGCATTAGGTTATTCCTTTACATGTGTCTCTGTTTAGTTTATGTGTTCTAGTGGCCTAGTTTTCTGTCTATAGGGTTGTGAAATTACTGATGTAAACCTCAAGCCACCGTCGATTTTATGTTCAAACACAGCGATTTGGTACCTATTACGTTCGAACGTAATTTTTTTGTTCAAACATCCGAACGAATGAAGGGCATTTTAGGAATTTCACCTTACCTTCCTACTTAACCAACACCAAATTCTTCATACCAAACAACTTATTTTCCCTCAACTTAAGTTCCCTTATCATGTTTACCAAACAACTCAAATTTTTAAGTTCCCTCTTAATCTTCTCTTCCATTCCTTTCCCTCCTTTAAGTTCTTTTCCTTCTTAAATCATCCTCATACTAAACAGCCCTTATGTGGTTGTGCTATCAAGAATGGTTTCTAACCAACCATGCAAGAGTTGTTCAAGGAATGCAAAATAACATAAGATTTTACTTTTTTTTATGATATAAAAATTTTAGGAGAGGAGTTGGGCTCCACGGTCAGGGCGGGTTCTTGGAGCCCACTCCGCAAGGAATTCAGGACTAAGAGTACACATACCTCTACCTTAGCCTAGGTTACCATTGCTTCATGACCCCTAGGATGCCTCCCTAGCGCCTTAATCAACTCCGGATCGAACCCCCTCCCTTTTGGTGAGAGTGTTCAATCCCTTTGTCGGTTGAACCCAAGAACGAAATCGTAAGATTTTACTTATGCGGAGGTAAGGTTGGAAATAGCATAAACCTTTATCACGAGCTTTGGTCTAACTCGGTTAGAGACTAGTAAAGCCTAGCCTGATTAATTAAGACACCAAGTTTCAGGCACATTAAAGGCTTGTTAAATAGGTCGGGCTTTTTTAAAGGCCTAATTTAAACTTTTGTAGGCTTGACATGTTTAATATTATATATAATTTTTTTAGAATCTTGAATTTTTTATCCTATTTAATAATTATTTATAACAATATGTAATTAAATCAATTCTTATTTTAATTTAAGGGCAAAGGATAAAAATTAAACATAAATGTTTTTAAAAGTGCATCTAACACCAAACTTTATTGTTAACATCCAAATTTGTATTCTAATAATTAAATAATGTTGAAAGAATTATTCCATGATAAATGGTGAAATTATTAGAATAAAATAAGTTTATTCAAAATATGATTTATGATAGTAAAAGAAATCATGGATTTTTTTTTAAAAGATCAAATTTCATTAAAATATCAAATGATGTTACATATTAATACTCGCTACTAAGAAGGGACATGATTGCGAGAGAAGAAAGAACAAAAGAGCTAATTCTTGACACTATAAGTATTTTTTTGAAAATGAAATCGATATAATAAATACACTATATCCTGAAGAATTATATTTGTGTAATACCTCAAAATTCCTATTTATCATAAATCTTATATTTTGATGAATAATTAGCAAAAATAAAGGTGAATATGTGTCTCAAATGATTATAATCTATTGATTATAATTTTATCCAAATTTCACTAGGAAATTAATAGACAAATGGTTGGATTTGAGACTACATATTTAGGACAATAAAATGTGACATAATTAACACATTAAATAATGGTTAATTTATAACCAAGAGAGGCAAGAAGGTGATATGAGAACACTTAATCAAATTATAGGAAATAAGCAAAAACCAATGGGTAATTTAACTTGCAGTAATTAAGATGACTAGTATAATTCTTCAAATTAATTAGAATCAATTTGAAAGCATCAAAGGAGGGCTATTAGTTTCAAAAATATCAAGGGCCTAAAGGGATGAAATTAAGTGTGCTAATAATGCTCTAATGACCTTGATTAAGTAGCAAATCAATTAACCTTTGACATTTGCAATAAAAGGACAATATAATTTGAAAGTGGAGCTATATACCCAAGAGGGGGTGAATTGGGTATTTTAAAAACTTTGAAAGTAGCTTTGTTTTTAGACAACAAAAACAGAGATGAACAGAGTAAAGGGAAGAACAGCTGAACTTAACAACTTGACCTACATCCAGTCCCCAGACTCACTGAGATTTTCCACTATCACAAAGATTACACACTCGTACTCAAAGAGTAGTTCTCTCTAGAACTCACTCCCCCTTACAAGTTGTAATCAATGAACTCCCAAATCACCAAGTCCCCTTGACTTGTGATTCTTTTCAATAAATGATTTAGATAAAAACTCTCTCTAAGAGTGGATAATAACAAACACCGAAGCTTATAATGTCAAAAGACAGAATACAAGTGAAAACTGAAAGGTAGTTGAGAAACTTGAATGCTTGTGCGTTTTCAGTTGTTGTAGTAGTAGGGAAGACTTGAATGCAGTCCTATTTATACTCAGAGATCATTAAATGACCGTTGCTATCCCAACATATCCGTTAGAGAAATTCTGCCAAGGTTAGGAAGTGGATTTTGGCTTCTTCTCTCTCTAATCTTAGCTTAAGCTGGCCAAGTAGTCTGTGTTGACCTTCTGCAAATTAATCCGTTGGAAACACAGTTGCTTGTTGTAGAAAACATTCTTTAATGCTTTGCAGCCGTGTGCAGATGGATTAGCCAAAGTAATGCAACTCTGAACGAAGTGCATTTAATGTTCGAACCACTTTTTGCTTTTTGCTTTATCACTCCAAAATCATTCTCTAAATCACACCGAGACTCACTAATAAGGTCATTAAACATAGCTAGGTATGAGAGAATATTCCTGGAAAGTATTAAGATCAAACAAGAATACTTTGTAAAATCGTAGAAATCGAATTTCAAAATCGCGTTAGAAACTTGAGTTTGTTCATCAAAACTCGAGTTTGCAACCGTGCACTTAAGTCTAAACTCGAGTTTCAAAACCTAAACTCGAGTTTTCATATTCTAGAGAGCAAAGTCGTGTTTTGAGCTTTTGGACCAAAGTTTAAGTGAATCTCAAAACTCGAGTTTCCAAAACCAAACTCGAAGTTTTTGATTTGTTAATGAAAATAATATGTTGTAGTCCAAAACTCCAAAACTTGAGTTTCAAAACAAAACTTGAGTTTTCAAACATTTAGTAAAGTGAGTTGTTCTCTGTTTTGAACAAAACTCGAAGTTTTGAAATCAAAACTCGAGTTTTCATATTATCATGAAAACTTTGAAAACTTGTAATGCTCTCTCGGGTTGGCCAAAACTCGAGTTTTGAATTTAAAACTCGAGTTTTCACTTTACTCGTGAAAAAGAATAAATCAAATTCTGATGTTAAGGCGCGAGAGGCGAGTTTGAAAATTTAAAAGTCTTTGTTCTGTCAAAACTCGAGTTTTACACGCTAAACTCAAGTTTTGACTTGAGTGAAGAACTAGGTACTCTCAGAGGGTCACAAAACTCGAGTTTTCTTCTCAAAACTCAAGTTTTGCTCAGATCATTGAAATTGAGCATTTCTCTACCAATATCAAAACTCGAGTTTTAAAAACAAAACTCGATTTTTGTCTTGTGATAAGTTTTTCAACTTACTAAGACAAAACTCCTAGCTTGTTTACAATTGTCACTCATCATCAAAACACATAGAGAACTAACATAATTAAGCTCTTGATTAGCATGGTAATTAAATTAATCAATCAACTCCCCTAAGTCATTGAAAGTGGGGTCTTGCACATGGAAGGAATTGAGTTAGGATTTATCATATAATAATTAAGTTAGCTTTGAAAAGTCAAATATTTCAACTAGCCAATTAGGAGGCTTGAACCATGGTATATTTAGTTAATTAAAAAAAACATAAAATGGTTGTTGAAGAGGAGGCATGTCGGCACCAAATTAATGAGGGGAAGGGATGGGAACTTCATAAAGTGCATTTTTAATCTAATGGATAAGGTGAAATTTGATCTCATGTAATTACCATTTTTGCCATTGAGTTTTCCCTATAAATAGGAGGCAACTCCCTTCTTAATTCTTCACACCAAAATCTGATTTAGAGATAGAGAGATAGTGGGGAGAATTCATAGGAAGTAAGAAGAAGGGGCAAAGTTCTTGAGGTAATTCTTGAGCTTTAGCCTTTAGTTTTTGATAGAATGTTAGTTTAATCTAGAAATGATAACGTAAATTCCTATACTTGTTTTTAGGCCTCTATTGCGTTGAAAAATGCATAATGAGGTAAAAACATGTTGGGAAATAATTTTTTAAATCAAAAGATCCAAATGGTGGAAGTTGGGAAAAATCTCAGATTTCAGTTTTGTTTTTGGAATTAGTCACCTTGTGGTCATTATTTTATGTATAACATGACCTTTAAAAATCATGAAATTTTGCATGAATAAAGTAGACATGTAGGGATTTTTAAATATATAAAATATGTAACGTTTTGAGATCTGGACAAGGAGATAGGAATTTTTGAAGATAAGCCTTGTTTACTGGATTTAAATCGGAACAGTGTTTGAAAACTTAAAAACTGAGAATGATTCTTGTTGTTCTAGCTTCTGGGAATATTTTTCCTTGAAAATAGACATGTCAAGGGTCATGAGGATTTTTGAATCACTCCAAAAATGATTTTTGTAGAACTAGTTATGATTTTTCAAATTTAGTGAAAAATCTGGGTATAATGCCGAAATTGTGTTTTTGAAGAAAAGTAAGGGTAAATATGGAATGACCAAACCTCCAAGGGTTGAAAGGTCAAAATAGGTAAAAATATCCTTTTTGATATTGTTCTAGGAAATATGATATTAATTATAATATCATGCAAAAGGAAATAATCTGACGATAACATTATAGGATATCCGGGAAGTCCGAAGTCGGATCCAAAAGGTTGGGCATTTTGGTAACTACACGGTGAAAGGTACGTTCGCATACTAGTAACTATAATTGTCTATATCTTGTATGTGTATATATGCATGATAGAATGATTCATGAAATCGTGGACAAGACTAAGTCTTGGGTCATGCAACCGTGACTAAGATATGGGTCTTAGATCACATGTTTATATACATTCAGTTTGTGCGGGTTATAGTCATGATAATGTCGTAAGGTTGTTTCCTAGCGCTAAGGACACGTGGATTCGTGGCACAGGGTGAGTGCAATCATTGTGAACATTACATTTGTTGTGTGGTGGGTGGAATGTATTGTGTTGTGAACATTACATATACTGTGTGTTGGGTGCTATGTATTGTTGCTTACATCTGTTGTGTGCTATGTATGGTTTATGCTGATATGTAATGGATATCTATCATATACTGTTCATATATGATATAGAGGTTAACTGTTACCTGAGATTCAACCGATTGAATCTCAACCCTGACTAAAGGTTCAAGAAAGGAACTGGGATTTGAGAAAGCAACGTGGAAGGAGCCATGAAGAGGCATCGATGGACAGAGCACGTGAAGAGGTGTAATCGGAGCGAATGCAGGAAGAGGTTTGTCATAGCGTAGTTTTTGGCATGAATTCAATGAAGTTAGTTCATACTATTGGTACTTAAACTAAGAGGTTTGATCAGTGTGGTTTCAATAATTAGTCACCATGAAAGATGGGAGACTCCCACCAGAATAACACCAACCTGGTCAATAAGTATGATCAATTGTATTGGGTTCCAAGCCACAAGTCTAGTTAAGGCTTGATTTAAAATTGTACAATTACTATGTCAAGAGTTTTAATTATACTGTAGTTATGTATTATTGTATCACACAAATATTCTTTCGGGATATTTAATTTACCAGCTTATGCTTGTGCATTTTATATCAGTTTCTCATTGTCCAAATGTTAGTGGATCCTCTCCGTTCTACTTTACTTTGATCCGTCAACACCATATTGAAGGGAAATTTGAACCCAAGAGGGTGAATTGGGTTAAGATTAAAAACTTAAAACTTTGAAAATATTTTCACGTCTTTTAAATCAACAGTTTGATATTCGAATAAGCATATATTGGAAATATAAGAGATAAGGGAAGAGAATATGCAAACTATGATTTATCTTGTTCGCCCAATCCTTGACCTACGTCTAGTCCCCAAGCTCCACTTGAGATTTTCAATCCACTATCTTCTTGTTTAATCCGAGGCACAAGAGAAGCTTTTACAATCCGATTACACACTCTCGTACTCGGAGTAATCCTCTCACTAGGATTCACTCTCCTTACAAGTGTAATCTATACACCCACTTGATTACACTTCGGGCTTGAAGTAGTCCCCTCACTAAGATTCACTCCCCCCTACAAGCTGTAATCAATACAATGGGTTTCCCACTCAAGATTACCCAATCTTGAGTAACTCTCGGATAGAATGTTTACAGATAAATCTTCTCTCTCAGAAGTGTATGAATAAACACTGAAGTACATAATCGTTCATCTCATTCTCTATGGTAAACTATGTAAGCATTGGGAACAGAGAGTAAGTGAATATCAGAGTATTGTCATTTTGAAGATTAAGCTTGTGTCTCTGTGTTCGCGTGTCTTGAATGCTTCTCTATTTATAAGTAATCATCTTTCGATTATGAGCATTCGACCGTTAGGAATGGTTCTTGGAGCGTCGAGCTTCCTCTCTATTTTGTCTGCCATTTAACTTCATCAAATGTTTGTTGTGAGACTTTGAATATAGCTGTTGAGTCTCTTTGTAATTTACGTTAGGCACGGTTGATTTCTGTTGAGTATATCGATCGTTGCTTCATAAAATGCTTCGTTGTCGATTGTACTTGTGCGAGGTTGATTGAGAATAATAGGCTGGAATAGGTATGCCTCGAAAGAATGTCTTCGTCTGTTTGTAAAATCTCATTCGATTGGGGCTCGCTTTTACGAGTGCATTTAATGCTTCTGTCAAAACTTTTGTTTTTCACCTAAACAATGGTTAATAATTTGAAACACACTCAAAATGATGATTAGTATTTAGTCTAAATAGCTTTGAGTGAGATAAGAGAAGAATTGAAGATAACCCGAGGTTTTGAATTTAAGAACTTCACGATTTACTTAAGCAGACGATGATCATGTTCGAGCATCCTTGTTTGTATGCACGGGCAACCAAGGAGAAAATGGTTGTAAGTGGAGATCATCGTCTTATGCTCGGGCAACAATGAGCTACCGTCGAGCACTCCATGAGCTTGCTTGGGCAAGACTTGAACGAGGCTATTAGAACTTGAATTATCGCGATGCTCGAGCATGAGAATCTTCATGCTTGGGCAAGACATCACCATTGCTCGAGCAATCAACTAAGCTTGTTGGGCAAGCTTCTCTTAGAGTCTTTTTGAAAAAAAAATTCCATGCCCGATGCTCGAGCAAGCCATTTCCTTTGCTCGAGCATAGGTCATCCAGAGGCTAAGAATGTGAAGAGAATTGGTGCTGCTTGAGCACACTTTTACCTCTGCTCAGGATGACTCTTCAATTTTGCAAGTTCCTTTTTTAGCGCAATGATGTTCAGGCATGCAAAATCCTCTGCTCGAGCATGACTCTTGAATTGTGCAAATTCCATGTTCAACGCGATGATGCTCGGGCATGACAAATGCTCTGCTCGAGCATGACCCACCAATTTGCACTTCTTCGCTTTGAGCTCGATGATGCTTGGGTAAGACTTGAATGTGCTTGATTACACTTCTATCTTTGAGGTTTCTAATCATACATGAATAAGCATTATACTCTTCCAATACAAAGTTCAACTGTAGAGACTTTCGGGAAGCAAGAGTATTGGTAGCACAATAGCCAATTTTCAGTGAGTGTAGCTTCTTCGATATGGCTCCAAATTTGGCAAACCACCCATGCTCAGAAAGCTCTTCAAGTCTTCTTTCCAATGCAAGAAGAATCAGCTCCAAACTCATTCTATTTCGTCCGTTATCATTAGATGAATGGAGGTTGTTCTTGATCGGTGTTTTTGCAAAGATCCTGAACTAACTGTCAACTTCAAAACATCATATCTCCTTCAATTGATCTTTGTTTTTTATTATCTTGATGTTTTTGAAAATTTATTTGAGTCTAGTTTTAAATGGAACTGGTTTCAGCACATTTGGATTTGTCGTTTGTGAGATATGCTCAAAATACGGGAAGGCTGGGTCTGGATTGTGACGTTGAGTTTTGTTGCAACTTGAAAAAATCATAGCTCTTTCATCTCAACTCCTTTGGACTTGAATTGTATATCAAAATGACGCATTTGGAGTCTAGGTTCCTACAAAATTGGTTTCACCTCAATCAGACTTCTGGTTTGAGAGATATCATTGAATTACCAGAGGTCGCCATCTGAAACGTAAAACAGAGGTAAACAGAGTGCTACAACAAGTTGTTGCTCAAGCATGACACTTTTTTGTGCTTGAGCATGACACTGTTTATGCGAGAATAGGAGCTGGAAATTTACCATGCTGGAGTATAACATTGTTGTACTCGAGCATGACTTGAGAATGCAATTGTAGCTTTATTTTAACACCGAATTGAGCCATTTCAAATTCCACTTAATCATGGAGACT
Organism: Acacia acuminata; assembly: GCA_019022655.1. Classification (NCBI taxonomy): domain Eukaryota; kingdom Viridiplantae; phylum Streptophyta; class Magnoliopsida; order Fabales; family Fabaceae; genus Acacia; species Acacia acuminata. Next base: position 553,676 of record JAFJYI010000187.1, read on the forward strand.
CCTAGAATCATTCTTGGAACTTGTATAATGATATTCTCATTCCATTCATCAAGTTCTTCCATCTCCCATCTTGATCATTCTTCATCATTTAACATGGACTCATCATTCTCTGCAAGTTCTACCTTCTTTAATATTTCCTCTTCTTCTTGAACTTAACATTTTCTCCAATTTCTTCTTTCTAAAATCTCTTATCTCTTTCTTGTTCTATAATTCAACTTGAACTAATCTACATTAATTATATTAGTTAGTCAATGAGATAACTATATTGTACAAGCTTTTTGCTTTTAAGAATGACATCTATAAAAGACATAATCAAAACTAATCACATCCAACATATATTCCTAGATAGTATGTGTCATAGGTAATACAATGTAAGTAGTATGAAATTTGGGGTGTTACAATTTGAATGTTGCTTCATGTATCAAAAAAAGGTCAGTAGCTCCTTTGCATCCAAGTTTAAAAAGGAGCATTTAACAATCCAGATTAACGATGATCTTAATCATGTTATTGACAACTGACTTATCAAAATTGCTTTCTTCCACTGCACTAATTGACCTTGATAACAAATGAAAAATTTCAGTATCTGAGAAGCACCATGTCACACCCCAACTAAAATGAAAAATTATCAGTGTATAATGGTGCAACATAGTGGGCAAAACAGATATATCATAGCATACTGATAATTAAAACTATTCTTGGTCATAAATAGGAGTATCCCACGAGGTACTTAGTACAGTAATCTAAAACATGTAAGTGTCATGTAATACTACAAACCCAAAATAGAATAGCTAAAAATGTTCATATTTAACCCCATCTAATGCCTATAGTACAACCTTCAATTATTAGTGTCCGCTACTTTTCCCTTAGAGCTTTGTCCTCTGCTCTGATTGTATTGTGAACCTTTGAGATTGTCTAAGATTCAAATGAATCTCAAGCAACAAATTAATCTCACAATCTATACTTAGACAATATATAACAATTAACCATAACAAAAATAGTCCACAACAACATATCAGCATTCAAAAATTATATTACTAATCACATTTAGCAAAAATCGGCATACATAGATCGTATAACCATAGCACTAGGAATAATGGATTGGGAACCACCCAATCGTCTAAATGCAACTAGGTTTATTACCTATGAACAAAAATTCTAATAGGCCCTATCCACTGGGAAGGATCTCTATGGTTAGCCCTTCCGCTCAATCGAGCCACAAGTGTGCGGCCCCCACACAGACGGGATGTTCACATACATGTTTCAAACAAACATATACAGTCATACAAAGTGTACGAGATTAGAGAATACTTTGCCAACTCCGTATCCTAACCAGAGTTCTTCTTTAAACTTCTCTTTTCTTCTTCATAAAGCTCTCTCTCTCTCTCTCTCATGCTCTTCACTCTATGTATTTCTCTGCCTTTCTGTGTGTCTTAACAAAAAGTAGAATAGAGAGATAAATGAGAGTGTGTGTGTGTGAAAGAAGAGAAGGGAAAAAAAAACCATTTGTCGTGGTTCACTTGTAGCAGTCATGAAGAACCGCAACGAATTCATGAATTTGTAGCGGTTTTAACCAAAACCGCAACTAATTCTTAGCGACAACATTGGCGCCAAAACGTGCGCTTGTTTGCAACTATCTTTGTAGTGGTTAGTGTAAAATAAACCGCTACAAATGTGGTTTGACTTGGTGTGTAATGGCACGAAAGTTTATGGCGTGGATTTTGTAGCGGTTTTTAGGAATAATCGCTACAAATTTGGCACCAGTGATTGGCGCATAATGGCATGAACTTTGTCGCGGTGAGTTTATTATAGTTACATGAAAAGATCGCTACAAAGAAGTGAAACGACACAGTTTTGTGTCGGTCAAATTAAAGCAACGCATTGACCGTGACAAATTTTGTAGCGATTTTTATCTAAACCGCTACAAATATTGATTGCTATATATAGTTGACTCTGTCCGTACATCAATTATAAATATTAAGAAATTGCTAAATCTCGGCTTGTAACTGAATGAACTATCTCAGTTTAGTAGTCAAAGACATGCAAATATCTGCATCTCTGATCTCTTACCTCGGAGATCGGCTGCGGATATTTGCCCTCTCATCCTTCAAGCCGAGGCAATTTATTCAGTGACAATCCAGATTTAATTATTTCTTTGACGTTAAGACTTCTACTCTTCGAGGATAGTCCAACATGGATTGAAGATTGAGTTCCAATATAGCTACCTTTATCTCATCAAAATATCTCTGATCAAAATGAGTCAGTGAGTTTTTCGTGGGAGATTGATGGCTATATTGAATCGAATTTTCACGGGCATGTTGGACTATTTTCGGTAAACTTATTATTCTTAATTTATTACTCCTACTTTTTGGAGAAATTAAAGAAGCTAATTAAATTACTTGAGATTTTTTTAATTTTATTTTTTTCACCAAACTAATTAGTTTGACTAAAAAACTAATTAGTTTGGATTTTTTAAAAAAATAAATTTGTAGCGGTTGGTCCAATAACCGCTACGAACTCAAAGGCCAACCAATTTGTAGCGGTTGGTGAAAATAACCGCTACAGAACTTCAAAGGTCAATCAATTTGTAGCGGTTTAATAACCGCTACAAAACATCACGACGAACAAGGCAGATTTGTCGCAGTCATTGAAGCGGTTAATTCATAACCACAACATCTTGCTAAATTTTGTAGCGGTTATAAGGGAAAACTGCTACAAAATGACACGGTTTTTAAAAAATCTTTCCTCATTTTGAATCACTCAAGGTTTTGATTTTTTGCCTTTTAACTTTTCATCTTCTTTACTTGTAGCGGTAAAATTTATACATTATGGTTTCTAAGGATAAGGGGAAAGGGAAACAAGTTCCTGGGGGTATAGTAGGCCTAAAGGGTAGTAGTAGTAGTTAAAGGGGCTGTACGAGAGGGCGTGGGGCTCTAAATATCCCTCCACCCCCTCAGACGGGGAGTGAGGTTGATGCCCTCTTCGCCGATGAGCCAATCCCGGACCCGAGATCGTAGGGGAGAACGAGGCACAAGCCTGTCGTTCGGTGACCTTGACGAAATTGAGGAGATCTAGATTAACATTCCCATAGCCGAGGCGCAACAATTTCTTGATCGGGAGAACGAGCGGGACCAAGGAAACCCCCAACCATCGTCTTCGTGTTCCACCGGTTTGAGGTGGAGGTCGAAGGTAAATGTAATTAGTTTTTTAACAAAAAATAAATTTAAATTCCTTACTTTTAATTAAATTTTATTTAGACGCAGTACAAACATGTTTTTATAATTATGTAGATACATAGGGGAACATCAGCAAAAGGACGCTGGATGTTGCCAGGGTCACTCAGATGGACAGGCCTCGCGTCGTAGTCCCCTGGAATGTGGTCACCTATTGAACCGATTCCTGTCAGAATTTGGTGGGAATTGGGCATGGTTCCCTCTTGACTTCAAGGATTGCAAGCGTGTTCCGAAGAATAACAAGGACAGAGCGTTTGCCGACATTTTGCAGGTAAGTTATGTTGTTTAATTAAATTTTACATGTTAATAGTTATAATTTGTGGTTTATTTATTTATTAATTATTAATTAAATTATGATATAAAAAGTTTGACGTGCGAGGCCGGGTGAAGAGGTATGTGTGCTGAAAATGGGGGAAGGGTAGAAGAGTCGGAAGAGTCGTCTATACCCAAGGAATGGAGATGGGACGATTCCTCTATAAACTGATCGAGAACGTCTCGACTATGTGGACCCAAATAACTAGGCGGGTTTTGTCCAATATAGGAGGAGTGCGGATGGACAGTACGTTATTTAAATTAATTATAGTTTAAATTTTGTTTAAACATTAGTTAATTTATAGTTTAAATTTTCTTTAAATTCATTTTTTAATTGTAGTTTCAAAATATAAATATAGTTTAAATTAATTTATAGTTAACATTTTGTTTAAATAAATTAATAGTTTAAATATAGTTTACAAGATATCAAAATATTAATTAATTTCACTTAACATTTTGTTTGCTCTCCTCAATTGTGCTCGTCCCGCAGGAACGCCGAGCCGGTAACAATAGAGGATCCACCATATGGCAAGATCCAAGATGTTTGTGACCTACAATGAGGTGGTATGTTGCAAGTTAAATTAATTTTAGGTTTAAATGATTGATTGTTTTATTTTTTAAATAATAAACTTTATATTCTTTTAATTCTTTCAAACAAGCGAAGGCTTAGGAGAGTACTAGTCAAGCGGACTATGGGCAGGTTGTTCACACGCACCCATAGACACCGTGATGGGATGCCGAGCCTCGAGGCGGTAGAGGAGATCATAGTAAGTTACAAAAAAATTATTTATATAGTTAATTTAATATATTTAAATTGTTTCATTAATGTTTTATGAAATCGTGCGTCGGGCCGGATTGAGAAGAGCGGGTAGATCTGCGAGCGTCGTAGCCCCGGAGTCACAAAGGTCCGTGGATCCTATGGCCCCATTGAAAGCTGTTGTGAGCCCAATCGAGCATCCTCACTGCGTTAAGGTATGGGGCTAAGTGCCAGGCCTAGCATGGTGTACGGAAAGGCCTCCGCATCTGAGGCTAGAACCTCCGGCTCGAGAAGGTCATAACTTGAGGCGGTTGAGACAATGATTACGAGAAGGTTGCTGCGTAGGTTGCCAAGCGGAGTTGCTGCGCAGCGGCCGACCATCTTTGCCGAGGAATATGCACATGCGAGTACAATGCGCGTTGGTACGCTACTCGGTAGAGCTAGGATGTTGTTATCAATGCGTTGATAGAGTTGTTACCTCACAAATCATTTCCATCCCCCCGCCTCTCCCTCCGTTCATCTACGAGGATACCCCCTCCCCCTCCGTTCATCTACGATGATTCCCATCCGGTGTCTTTCTTTGCTAGCTGATGATAAGGAGGGCGTTGTTACCTCTAGTCGTGCACGCCCGAGACAGCCCCCAAGACGGGACGATTATCAAGCTCCTCGATCGTTAGTTTTTATTTTCACACACATATTTGTACTTGAGATGTTTGTTATCTTTTTTTATTTTATTCGTTTTTTTAGCAATTTTATTTCTTTAAGATATTTGTTATATTTTATTTTAGTTGGTTTTTGTTATTGGTGTGCTATTTTAATACTTATAGTCATTTATTAATGTTACTTATCTTAAATAACATTTGCTATTGAAAAATATATTTAATGAAATAAATTTATTATAGTTACATAAAATAAATATTGTAAAACAAATAATGGAATTAATATTAATATATATTTCAAAACTTTGTAGCGGTTATATGGACAACAACCGCTACAAATTTGAATTTCAAACTGAATAAGAGACCGCAAAGATTTGTAGCGGTTAATATCTAAGACCGCTACAAATGTCCAATAGCTTACATTTTGTAGCGGTTAGTGTAGCGGTTTCTTAACCGTGACTCAACTGTGGCGGGATTTTATTCAGTTTTTATTTCAACTTTGTTGGTGATGTAAGCGGTTTTGTAACCATACAAATAGATTTTTTATTTGTCACGGTTATGGTAGCGGTTTATAAACCGCTATAAATTATCCATTTTTTGCATTTAAAGATCTCAAGTGGCTGTGAAGATAATTAAACAATCTCTCTTTATTTATATTCTATCCTAACTTTGTTTCCTACATATGGATAAGTCATGGATCAAGTTGCTGCACAATTCTACCCTATATTTAGCGGGATTAAAAACTTTCTTAGATTTCGCTTTCTCTCACGCTAGCATTAATGGCAAGATCATGTGTCCATGTTGTTGATGCAAGTTTAAGAAGTGGAAAACACAAGAAGGTGCTATGGAACATCTTCTTACGAAGCCTTTCTAGGAAGCATATTCATTGCAGGGAGTTCATGGTGAGAAACGTGGTATGAGATATGGGGACCATCTTCCCGAAGCTCACAAGTAGCAAATCAAGTGGATCAAGATGATCCGGTTAATGAAGTTGTTCGTGATGCTTTTGGTTTTCAAGATGACAACTTCACGGAAGAAGTTCGGGGAGAGAACTGTTTTCTTCGGGAATGATGTAGCTCGGGAATTTTTCAGCCTCATGGATGAGAGTGATCGTCCTTGTATCAAGGTTGTTAGAAATACTCAAAATTATCTTTTCGATCAAATTGTACCATATCAAGTGCTTGTGTGGGATCACCGATAAGGCAATGTCGATGATGCTAGAATTACTACGAGATGCTTTCCCTGACGTGGACATTCCCACAACCTTCTACGAGGCCAAGAAGATAATTAATAAATTAAACTTGAACTACGAAAAAATTAATGCTTGCCTCAATGATTGTATGCTTTATTGGGGAGAGCACGCTCGGAGGGAGACTTGTAAGAAGTGTCACACTTTGAGGTTCAGGACAATTCAGAAGGAAAAAAAGCAGAAGAAGAAACCCACAAAGATTCTCAGGTACTTTCCTTTAAAACCTCGTTACAAAGATTGTTTAGGTCATCTAAGACAGTTGAGCATATGAGGTGGCATGAAGGTAACAAGAATGAAGATGGTAAACTCAGACATCCATGAGATTCTGAAGCGTGGAAAGCATTCGATGCAAACTTTCCTGATTTTGCGGTGGACCCTAGAAATGTTTGTCTTGCTTTAGCGACCAACGGTTTTAATCCGTTTGGGAATATTAGCAGAAGCTATAGTATATGGCCAGTTGTGTTGATACCCTACAACTTGCCCCCTTTGATGTGTATGAAACAAAGCTCTTTCATTATGTTCATGATCATTCTAGGCAAAAAGGCACCAGGAAATGATATCGATGTGTATCTTCAACCGCTTATCGTGGAGTTGGTAGAGTTGTGGAATGTAGGCATCGATACGTATGACGCGCACAAGAAGACATTGTTCAACTTGCGTGTGGCCTTGATGTGGACTATAAGTGACTTTCCGGCCTGGGAACATTATTCGAGTGGAATGTGCATACCACCATGTGTGTCCGGCTTGCAATTTTGACTCGACTCAGTGCGCTTTCCCCACAGTCGTAAGTGGTGCTTCATAGGTCATTGAAGGTTTCTTGATGGTACGCACAGGTTTAGGTTGCAACGCAATCATTTCAATGGGCAAAAGGAAAAATGAGGACCTCCTCGAAATTTATCCGGTGCAGAAATCATAGAGTAGCTTCTAGATGTTGAATTTGAGTATGGGAAAAAAGACGATCCAGCAAAGGCCGGGACAAAGACTATCAGGGCTTCTGATTCTACGCCCCAACAATGGCGGAAGATAAGCATCTTCCTCACTCTTTCGTATTAGAAAGATAATTTTCTCTGACACAGTCTGGATGTCATGCACATTGAAAAGAATGTGTGCGACAATGTGTTGTACATGATTCTAAATGAACCAGGCAAGTCAAAAGATCATCTTCAAGCAAGGAAAGATTTATGGGAGATGGGAGTTCGTGGAGACGTGTGGACGGGATGAGCATGACAAATTTCAACCAGCAAAATTCTGTAACATCCTAAATTTTAGGCCCTAAGAATTGAGAATATGCCTAAATTATGCAAACGGCTAAGCCCAATTTGGGAAAAGTCCCAAGGATGTTGAGAGATAGGAAGTCTCGGGGGACTAAGTAACTCGGCTATACGGATCGAGTGGACCAAGTATGTAGAGCCATAGAATTTAAGTGTCAGTGGAAAAAGGGGCATTGGGCACTTATATGGTGTACCTCCGGTTAGAAAAGATGTCACCCAACTATGTCTTAAGGTTCGGGATGATTAGTTGAGTGTAAATTTGCCGGTATAAGCTAATATACGGCATTTCCAGGGTAGTAGGGTATGCCCTGCGTTTTTGAAGAAAACCCCGGTATGTGGAATCATTTGTCAGGTTTTGGTTTTCGTGTTGCAATCCCGAGTGAAACCTGAGCAAGAATCCCGGATACTTTCTCGAAAAACCGTGCCACACCCACAACGTAACCCAACACGCAAACCGAGACAACACTAAAACCCAACACGCAAACCGAGATAACAACACCGAATCCAACACGTAAAACCGAAACAACACGTAAAACAAGACAACACAAACACACATGTACACAAACAAAACAAGACACATGTCATCTTGCATGTAAGCCACTTGGCATACATGAATGGTGACCGATGAGCACAAATAGTACCATGTTTTCCCTATACTTACTTGACCTGAATTGAATGTTAAATACATGCTTAAGCGCAGATAATCTAAGCAAAAAGGCATACATTCATGATATAGGGACTAAAGAGTAGGAATCATTTGCATGTGCTTAGAATGGAACAATTTACTTTGTTTTTAAGGAAATCGTATAGTAGGGCTGATAGGATGCTATAGCATTCGACCGCGATTCGAAGTGCAATACCAGGCATCCGAATGCTATAGCAAAGTATAGGACGCAATGCTATGCGACATGTTTGCGACCTTTTTAACCCGAGATGATTTCGGGAATAAAATAAAGGATGATATTAACAGATAGGTTGTTGACGTGACGGAATAGAAGATGCGGAGGATCGAAACTAAAAGATTTGAAGAATCCCGCAGAGTCAACAGAAGCAATCTACTCGGATCAGAAGATATGATAGATCTCGATGGATTAGGAAAGGCCCAGCTCGTTGTAACTTACACCGCAAGAAAAAGCCTAATTATAAAAGGAAACAGCAGCGCCAACCCTAAGAGAGTCGGAGAGCCCTAGAACAAGATTCTAACTTTCGGCGGACTCAAGAGAAGAGTGAGAGATTTCACAAGAGCATGAGACTTCTAGGATAACCCAAGATCCTTCCCCGTAGTAGACGGAACGAAGAAGACGTGGAGTGGTGACGTGTGAGGACCTCGACCACCACGCCGTCGGAAATTCCATCAAGCTTTTGTTTTCCTTTCTTCTTAGCTTTGTTTTCTCGATCATGGGTCATTCTGTTAGTGTATGTTTTGTGTGTCCCTCGTCAGTCATGAACTAAACTCTATATGGCTAGACGAGGATGAGTCTTTAAGTGTTGAATAAACCCAGTTGCAAGTTCTTAATTCAATAAATTTGGTTTGCGTATCGGTGTTTTTATTACTAGTCGGTTAACGGAAGTTAAGGGCTAGATTTGTGGCCTCATCTTACTGGCAAGGAGTTGGGGTTAGACCTCTGAGAAACAGTGTTTGCTAGGCAGCCCGTGCACGGCTTGACCTATTATTGTAGGCTTCAGGAATGGGTCTACCTCTCATAACCATAACCCCGAGTGTAATGTGTCCGACTAGAAAGTTGCCATAGGAATATGGAAGGAGTATAGTTAGTATCATATGTATCGGACGCGGAAGCTTCGGTAGATAATAGAGGTGGGTTAACCAAATAGCTTTGTAGTTGGTAGCTATGTCAGAAAGCAATTGCGGAACCTTGTATAGTATAGATGCTATAGCATTGGGTAGAGCAACCGGGGATTGATGCACTTAAGGATGATTCTGAGTCTAGCCTAACCTCTTACTGATATCTTCTCTCGTTTAAAAGTCATTTTGTTTACGTTTGCTAGTAGCATAATTGCAAAACCCCTCAACCTGATTATATTTACTTTCTGCTTTCACAACTGTCACAGCATTAGCGCGTCACCTCTCGGTATCTCAGTCTCTGTGAGACGATACTCTACTTACACTTTATTACTTGTTTGACTGGTTCACTTGCCATCAAGGAAATCAACCAACAAGTTTTTGGCCTTATTCGGGGACCGCCGATACCCTTTGGACGACGCCCTTTTGCTTAATAGTTGTGATTTACTTAGTAAAGGAGCTCACTCTCTCTGCTCTTGATTTTCAGGTACATTCTGTAGTGTATGCGCAACTCGCCTCCAGCCAATCTAGAGCCTTACAATCCTGAGATAGAACGCACCTACAAACAAAGACGTGGAAGGCAGAAGCGGCAAAGTCAATCTTTTGACCAAGCAAACATGGTGGAAATACCTGTTAACCACGAGCGGGAGCAACGAGAACGCCCACTAATAAACAGGGACAACCAGGTCCCTCCACCTCCAAACCCAGATGTGAACAAGGCCATCATGAAATTCAGGATTCCATTTAAACAAGCTGAACTCGGCCATCACACAACCAACCCTCAACGCCGGCACTTTGAAATTAAAGGTGTCATGATTCGTATGATCTTGAATGTAGTGGGCAATTTGGAGGACTTCCTTCTGAAGATCCACACCTTCATCTCAAAACCTTCATGGAGGTGTGTGATTCTTTTGTGATCCCTGGTATACCTCCCGACGTCGTCCGGATTAAGTTGTTTCCCTTCTCACTAAGGGACAAAGCTCGGACGTGGCTCAACAACCTACCTGCTAATTCCATCACTACATGGAATGATCTGGGAAGTAAGTTCTTGCTCAAATTTTTTCCACCTACCAAGAACGCTCAACTCAGAGGGGACATCACCAACTTCCAACAGAAACCGGGTGAATCTATGTATGAAGCCTGGGACAGATTCAAGGACCTCTTGAGATGATGCCCCCAGCACGGACTGTGTGAATGGGTCCAGTTAGAAACATTGTACATAGGTCTTGACATACAAACATGATCAATTGTAGACGCCTCGTCAGGAGGATCCATCCTCATGAAGTCTTATGAGGAGGCCCACAATTTATTGGAACGCATATCCATGAACAATCACCAATGGTCGAGACGAGCTACATCCTCCCGAACTCATTGCGCGGGGATACACGAACTAGATGCCATGACTGCTCTTCTTTGCTCAAGTTTCATCTCGACCAACATGTTGAAAGGATCGACCATTCCATCAAGCAACACATCGCTGCAACCATCTCGGGTAGCTTGTGTGTCGTGGCAGAGCACTCTTACTCTCGGTGCTCCGCCAACCCCGAAGTGGTAAGCTTCATCAATAACTTCAATAGGGGTAGCAACACCAATAATCCGTACTCAAATACATACAACCCCGAATGGAGTTTGCAAGGTTCACAAGCAGCAGGACAATCATCAGGCCCACAATACTCTAACCAAACATCAAACCCACCGGGGTTTACCCCCAAGCAAGGCGACGGGCGGTGAATCGACGCAAAGACTCTACGTTTTCCCTTCTGAAGGACGATATGGTAAAGAACGATGCAATCATCCAGAATCAGCAAGTGACCTTGAGGAATCTTGAAACTCAAGTGGGACAACTAGCAACCGCTCTTAACAACAGGCCCTCAGGATCCCTACCCAGTGACACTGAAGTCCCCAGGATTCAGGGAACAGAGGAAGTCAAAATGATAGAGCTCAGAAGTGGTAAAAGCCTAGAACCCATGAAAGCAACCAAGCAACCTCTAGTTGTCACTGATCCAAGGCCAGTAAAACTTAAGGAAGGGCAAGAAGGTACTGAACAAACTCTTGAAGATGAACGGAGGCAACCAAGACTGTCACAATCGAAATACGATCTAAACACCACAACATTGCCTCCACGTGTAGCATTGGATGATCACATACAATACCCAACAAGGAATGCTACCGCTTCATCATCAAAGCATAATCCTGACCTCGGGCCTCCAGCAATGCCAAAGCCACCACCGCCTTTCCCACAAAGGCTAAAGAAGCAAGGGCAAAGAGAAACAATTCTAGCAGTTCCTTGATATGCTACGGCAATTGCACATCAATATTTCACTCATGGAAGCATTGGAGCAAATGCCCAACTACGTGAAGTTTATGAAGGAAATTCTGTGTAAGAAGAGGCGACTGGAAGAGTTCGAGATAGTAGCATTGACCCAGGATTGCAATGTCATGTTAACCAAGCGGCTACCTCCAAAATTGAAGGATCCTGGCAGTTTTACAATTCCGTGTGCAATCAGACCCAATTACTCTGGTAAAGCTCTGTGCGACCTAGGTGCTAGCATAAATCTCATGCCGATATCGATCTTCAAGCGGTTAGCGTAGGGGAAGCAGGCCCACGACGGTCACATTGCAACCGGCGATCGCTCAATAGTATTACGAAGGCAAGATCGAAGACGTCGGTAAAAGTGGATAAGTTCATCTTCACGGTGGACTTCATTATCCTGGACTTTGAAGCAGATCATGACGTTCCAATTCTGCTGGGACGACCTTTCATGGCAACTGGTCGTACACTGATTGATGTGGAAAAAGGAGAACTCACTATGCATGTAAGTGATGATCAGGTCACTTTTTCAATACTTAAGACCGCAAGGTTCAAAGACCCAACAGAAAAGTGTAAGTGGAGCTATATACCCAAGAGGGGGGTGAATTGGGTATTTTAAAACTTTTCAGAGATAGCTCTGTTTTGAAGCAATGAAAACGAGAGATAGACAGTGAGGGAAGAAGAAGCTGAACACAAGGATTTATCGGTTCGGTCCAACTCTTTGACCTACGTCCGGTCCCCTTAAACACACGGGATTTTCAACTATCACTCAATTACAATTACACACTCGTACTCGGGATGATCCTCTCCCTAGGACTCACTCCCCCTTACAAGTTGTAATTGTAAACAATCGATACACACTCGTACTCAAGAGTTATCCTCTCCCTAGGACTAACTCCCCCTTACAAGTTGTACTACGATTACAATCGATACCCACTCTTTAAACAAAGAATGCTCCTCAACCTAGGACACACTCCCTTTATAAGTTGTACTCGATTTTCCCAATCTCCAAGTCACCCGACTTGAGATTGTTACAATGAATGATATACAAGGAAACAAACTCTCTCTAAGAGTAGATAAGATAAGCACGAAGCTCAATGTATTACAAGATACTACAGATAAAAACCGAAGAAATAAATATGAGACTTGAATGATTTTCGTCTTGACAGGTGTGTCTATTTGAGAAGAAGTTAATGCACTCTATTTATAGGTAGAGAACATTAAATGACCGTTGCTTGATGAATCCAACCGTTGTAGGTGATTAGCTTAAGGTCGGTCATCTTCTCTCTCTAAACTCCAACTAATCCAGTGCTAATATGATCGATGTGGAACTCGAGGATTTTCCCGTTGGAGAAGAGTTTACTTGATGAAGAAAGCATTCTTGACCGTTGAGAATGCGTGCTCGGTGGATTATCCAAAAGAAGGTTGATTTGCGAAGTGCATTAAATGCACTGAGCAACTTTTTGCTTTTTACCTTGATCTTCATTAATCTTCATCTGTGCTAACTGAAATTCACTCAATAAACTTGCTAAACATATCTGGGAACATAAGTGAATGATTCATGAAAGCAATAGGATCAAACAAGAGTGATTTGCAAATTCGTGTAATTCAAAAATCAGTTTTTTACCGTTGTAAACTGCAGTATGTTCATGCTTACTGCAGTATAGCATACTTTCACTTACATACTGCAGTAAAGGTGGAAGTATTGACTTAGCCTGAAAAACTTGGTTGCTCTCTGGATGGCCTTTACTCCAGTAAGCAAACCTATACATGATATCCAATACTTTCACTTACATACTCCAGTAAAGGTGGAAGTATTGACTTAGCCTGAAAAAATTGGTTGCTTTCTGGAAGTCCAATACTGCGGTATGCAAACCTATACTGCAGTATTGACTTAGCTTGAAAGATTTGGTTGCTCTCTGGAAGTCCAATACTTGAGTAAGCAAACCTATACTGCAGTTTGCACTTAAGTTGAAATTATCTGTCAATTTTTGAGGGCCATATCTCCCTGGTCTGAACTCCGTTTTGGTCCATTCAACTCTTGATGGAAAGCTCTTTGAGTCTATTTTCATATACCACTGATTTTAGCTCAATCAGATTTGTAGTTTGTGAGTTACACTCAAAATACCGAAGGTGGGTCTGGACTGTGACGTTGATTCTTGTGGCAACTTGTAAAAATAATAGCTCCTTGATCTTGACACCTTTGGACTTGATTTATATATCAAAATGACGCTTTGGATGTCTAGTTTCAAATGCCACTGGTTTCACATCAATCCGATTCCTGGTTTGAGAGATATCATCGAATCACCAGAGGTCGCCTGTGCTGAACGTGAGACAGTGTGGAGCTGAAGTGCTGATAACAGTTGCATACTCGAGTTTTCACTTGCATACTCGAGTTTTGAGTCCCAAACTCGAGTTTTGTGTTCCAAACTCGAGTTTTCACTTGTCCAGAGACGCCAGAGGTGCTGAAGACACTACAAACTCGAGTTTTGAGTTGTATACTCGAGTTTTGAGTCCCAAACTCGAGTTTTGTGTTCCAAACTCGAGTTTTCACTTGTCCAGAGACGCCAGAGGTGCTGAAGACACTACAAACTCGAGTTTTGAGTTGTATACTCGAGTTTTGAGTCCCAAACTCGAGTTTTCTCATCCTGAAGTTGATTTTTGCTGACTTTAACTTCAAATTGACCCATTCCAACTTCCATATGACCTTGGAGACTTCTAGCATCAATCTTAGAACTTGAATAATGATATCTTCACTTCATTCAACAAGTTCTTCTTTCTTTCTTCTTCTCTTGATCATTCTCCATAACTCTAACTCTTTCTTTCTTCTCTTCTCTTGATCATTCTTTATAATTCATCTTGGATTAATCTACATTAAGTACAGTAGTTAGTCAATGTAGGAGATAACTATATTACTCAATCTTTTTGCTTTCAATAATGACATCCATATAAGACATCATCAAAACTAATCATAACCAACATTAGAAAAGTACCTAACCACTCCAGATAGCAGCAAGGACACTAAAGAAGCAGGGGACCCCCTGCCCTACCTTAGCATTAAATTGCTACAGCAAGGTCCGATTGAAGACATTAAAGCAAGCGCTATTGGAAGGCAGCTCAAGGTTATTTGTTCTTTAGCATCAAACACGGGAATGAACGAGTCCAAGCATGGCAATTGCTACGGCACGTGAGGCGTGGCATCAGGGCCCTAGAGCGACTACACGGCAAAAGCCCAATTTCCGCCAGGTACGCCCCTCATCTCTACTTACTTCGTACATGCGTCTGTTTAGGTGGGCCACCTTCTTGGGCCCACTACACGCTGACTAAGGAGACCACATTGTCTAAGTAGTCGTGACGTTTCATATTCAAATCCCTTCATATACTCTATCCATCCCACCACCCCTGCACCCGCGTCTTTTCACAAACCCATCAACTCCTTTCTTCTTCCATAATCTCACTCAGAGACACCAATGGTCCAGACGAAATGCACAGTACAACGTGGCCGGGCGCCCCCACCGGCCTACGCTCGTCAACCACCTCGTCGCATTCCACCCACGGCACAAGCACCACCCGTCCCCGTCTAGGTTTCCTCCCCTTCCTCCTCGTCCACTGAACCCGCTAACGTCTCCGGCCCCACTGACCCCTCCGACCGCTCCTACATCATGACTCACGCCCACCTTTCCTTCCGCCTGGCCACTGAGCTCAAGACTGTTCGGAGCAACTCTTGGGCGAAACTGGAATCCCATCGCCGTCACCTGCCCATGGCCGTCTCCCTCTCCCGCTCCTATTCAGTGATTCCCGTGGTCAACAACCTCGGCAATACATTAGATGAGGATGACACCGCGAGCAGTGCCCCAACCCCTACCGTTCCTTCCGCTCCGTAGTTTTCTTTTCTTTTGTTATTTTAGTATAGCTGTTTTTCTTTTTGGTTTTCCTGACAATTTTCTCCAGCCCTAGGCGTTCTCCCCAGGGCCCTTTCTATGAATGGTATTATGTTTGCTTCTCTTGCTTTCTATGTTTCTCTCGCCCCCTTGTTGCGAATACCAGCGCGCTCGGTTCTTGATTCTTGATTCTATTGCAATGTGGGCATTGCATCATTCAAGTGTGGGGGGATTGATACGATTTGTGATATAATCTGCCACTAGTGTCTCCAAGGCGTGATCCGATTCACCCGCATATAGCTTTTTGCACATACTGAAAAAAATTTCTAAATTGCATGATAGAGCATGAATAGAATCTTGGAGCAATAGAATGAATGTGTGTATAGCTGAGCATAGCACAAAGGCCTAAGGGAACTGAACCTTTAGGTTTGGGAAATAGACGGTGCTAGCCAATCTGATACGGGGTAGAGTGGCAATGAGGAAGTTCAAAGGGAAGAACCCACAATGGAAGGATTGGATTGAGCCGAATTGTTTTATTCTATGTGCATGTCTGCTAGCCTATGTTTGATCTTTGATTTGTCTTAGTTCTTCGATAGACTATCTGGCATCTGAGTTTGAAGTTCGTAGGATAAAGGTATTTCTATCATATCCATTATTCCCATACACAACCCATTGCACCATCATCTCCACATTGTTACCCCCTTGAGCCACACAAGTATACTATAGTAGAACAGGGTAGATAAGAGAACTGAAGAAGGCTGTGAAAAATGCTACGGCAAAGTGCTCCCATGAAAAGCTGCAGAAAGAACTGAAGAGCTTTTGGTTTGAAAAAAAACCTAGAGCAAAGAACAGCAAGAATTACTAAGTTCAAGGAAAAGCACTCGGCTAAGGCCAAAAGATTTGTCAACCGGATCTGCTATAGCATCCACCTTCACCTCCCATCTCAAACACTAGGCCATCCTCGCATTACAACCCAAGAAGTCCTTTGGATGAACGAATACTCAAAATACTAGGAAGTAATCTTAGAACTTTGACAAGGCTATAGATCTTTTGGGCCTGTTTGACAAGAGAGAAACGAAAATCCCTGGGTGAGCGAGTGTAAACACTGAACTTGAGAGCCCCTGGAGACTTCTTCATCTAAACAATACCACGCTTTACGAGCAGTTGGCACTAGGCAGTGGGATTGCCGAATAGGGGATGGAAACTGAAAGCAGGCGTGCAAGCAGAGTTATATGGACAGGAGTACTGCGGCTATGAGTTTTTGTTCACTTCATCTTATTTTGCCCCGGATTGCAAAAAGCTAAGTGTGGGGGTATTTGATGAGCACAAATAGTACCATGTTTTCCCTATACTTACTGACTGAATTGAATGTTAAATACATGCTTAACTGCAGATAATCTAAGCAAAAAGGTATACATTCATGATATAGGGACTAAAGAGTAGGAATCATTTGCATGTGCTAAGAATGGAACAATTTACTTTGTTTTTAAGGGAAATCGTATAGCAGGGCTGATACGATGCTATAGCATTCTGACAGCGATTCGAAGTGCAATACGAGGCATCCCGAATGCTATAGCAAAGTATAGGGTGCAATGCTATGCGACATGTTTGCTGACCTTTTTACCCAAATGATTTCAGGAATAAAATAAAGGGCGATATTAACAGATAGGTTGTTGACGTGACGGAATAGAAGATGCGGAGGATCGAAACTAAAAGATTGGAAGAATCCCACAGAATCAACAGAAGCAATCTACTCGGATCAGAAGATATGATAGATCCCGACGGATTAGGAAAGGCCAAGCTCGCTGTAACTTACACCGCAAGAAAAAGCCTGATTATAAAAGGAAACAGCAGTGCCAACCCTAAGAAAGTCGGAGAGCCCTAAAACAAGATTCTAACTTTCGGCAGACTCAAGAGAAGAGTGAGAGATTTCACAAGAGCACGAGACTTCCAGGATAACCCAGCATCCTTCCCTGCAGTACGACGGAACGAAGAAGACGTGGAGTGGTGACGTGACAGGACCTCGACCATGCCGTCGGAAATTCCATCAAGCTTTCTGTTTTCCTTTCTTCTTAGCTTTGTTTTCTCGATCATGGGTCATTCTGTTAGTGTCTGTTTTGTGTGTCCCTCGTCAGTCATGAACTAAACTCTATATGGCTGGACGAAGATGAGTCTTTAAGTGTTGAATGAACCCAGTTGCAAGTTCTTAATTCAATAAATTTGGTTTGCGTATCGGTGTTTTTATTACTAGTCGGTTAACGGAAGTTAAGGGCTAGATTTGTGGCCTCATCTTACTGGCAAGGAGTTGGGGTTAGACCTCTGAGAAACAGTGTTTGCTAGGCAGCCCGTGCATAGCTTGACCTATTATTGTAGGCTTCCGGAATGGTTCTACCTCTCAGAACCATAACACCCTGAGTGTAAGGCAGGTCTGACTAGAAAGTTGTCATAGGAAAAGATGGAAGGAGTATAGTTAGTATCATATGTATCGGCAAGAAGCTTCGGTAGATAATAGAGGTGGGTTAATCAAATAGCTTTGTAGTTGGTAGGTATGCTGTAGCAATTGCGGAAACTGTACAGTATCGATGCTATAGCATTGGGTAGAGCAACTGGGGGATTGATGCACTTAAGGATGATTCTGAGTCCATCCTAACCTCTTACTGATATCTTCTCTCGTTTAAAAGTTATTTTGTTTATGTTTGCTAGTAGCATAAATGCAAAACCCCTCAACCTGATTATATTTACTTTCTGCTTTCACAACTGTCACAACATTAGCGCGTCACCTCTCGGTATCTCAGTCTACGTGGGACGATACTCTACTTACACTTTATTACTTGTTCGATTGGTTCGCTTGCCATCAAGGAAATCGACCAACAGTGACAACACAACACACACATGCACAATCATGACACATGGCATCACCTCTTATTGACACCTCACAACACACATGTCAATGGCACACACACAACACATGCATAACATGAAATCAGATTTTTTATACCCTTTTCTTCTCTTGCCTTGGACACATTCACACACATACAAAATTATTAACACAATGCATCCATTCTCTCATTTATCTCCTTAGCCGTAGCTTCATTGCACACACACACAATCAATAATAATCATTCCTTTCCTCTCAATTCTTCAGGCATAACACACACACACACACACATCAAAATCTGAATCTCACATCCTCTCATTTCTCTCAACTCCCTCACGATTCACCATCCTCACCAACACCAAATCAACTTCTTCATCCTCTCTTCAACAACAATCCATCCCTCCTCTCCTCCTTCACGCCATCATCACCATATCCTCACACACAAGGTGGTCAACCATGGTTTGAAGCAAGAAGGTAAGTTGCTAAAACATTCTTGCATGTTAAATTTGGTGAGTTAAACTCACATGCATGCAATTTCTGGGTTCATATTGAAGGAAGAAGAGGAAAAATGTGAAGTGGGAGAATCCACTAGAGCTAGATCAAGAGTAGTGGTAAGAATCTCCATCTTCCTCTTGGAAATTTTGAGATTTCATTGAAAACCCAGATCTGGAAAATCATGGTAAACACCAAGCAATAATTAGAATCTGAAAAATCTGAGACCACCATCGTTTTCCTTATGAAAAATTGTCTGGGAAAAATATTTTTGATGATTTTTCAAAGGCGTTTTTAAACATAAAATCACGAGCACAATAAAGAGGGTGAATCTGCCAGTTTTGAGTCACTAAACCCAGAGAGCCTGTAAGTGCGGTTTCATTGGGTTAATGTCCTTTAAAAATTCTGAAAATATTCCTTGAGCAAGAGGACATGCATACCTTTAGAGGGACGGGTAGTTTGTATTTTTTTGATGTCTGGTCAGTGAATAATAAATGTTACAAGATGACCCAGCGTCTTGAGCATCAAAACTGGCAGAAGACTTAAACATGTGATTTTGAATGGGTTAAAGTGTTTATAAAATGGTAAAATTTTCTAGGTATGCATAGAAGACACTGAGAGTTTAGGAAATGTAATTTTGTAATTTTTAAGGCCCTGAACAGGGAGATACAAATTTTTAAAGTTGAGTCATTAATTCTGGAAGCCTAACAGGACAGTTAGTAAAGACGTAAATTCTGGGAATTATTTCACAAGTTCTGACCTTTGAAAGTATTTTTTTTATGAAATTGGAATTCTCTAGGAACACGTGAGAGTTGACGGCACATTAAAATTATTTTTTTTGAAATTAATTAAAAATAATGGAAGTTGTTGGACTTTCAAGGGAGAGAAAGATAAAGGCCGAAAGTAACAATTTTAAGTTACTTAATTAAACCCTAATGAAATAAGGGTTAAAGTGGTAAAAAAACATTCATTTTCCCCTGGTTCTAAAAGTATGGTTATATCATTAGGGCCATAAGGAGAATAAAGGAAAGAACTTCGAGTAACCCTGACGGTTAGTGACAAGAGGAACCCGTGTAAGGACAGTAGTCCTTAAAAGGTAGTGGGCTTACCTTACTCGTATGTATTTGATATTATTGCTTGTATGTATATGTTTGATTGCTATACTTGCTTGCTATGTTTAACATACTTGAATGATTGAAGCTCTGTTTATGATTATGCTATGTCCATGAGTATGATGCATGAAGCATTGAGCATGCAGATATGTCATTATGTTAACATGAGCTTGTGCAAAGCAAGTATATCATACCTTAGCATTTATCTTGCATGCATTGTATTGGTATTGTCTGCTACTGGGATTCCTCAAAATCTCACCCTCCACTACCAACCAGTAGACAGGCGAGCACATGAAGAGAAGTGCTGCATGAGGTTCAAGGAGGGAGC
The DNA here is from genome assembly GCA_019022655.1 of Acacia acuminata. Classification (NCBI taxonomy): domain Eukaryota; kingdom Viridiplantae; phylum Streptophyta; class Magnoliopsida; order Fabales; family Fabaceae; genus Acacia; species Acacia acuminata. The sequence continues at coordinate 573,957 of JAFJYI010000187.1, forward strand.
GTTGCTTGAAGAAGGCCCAGCAGAAGGACATCTTGAAGAACCGAGGGGCAACAGTGATTAGTGTTTAATTGTTTTTTATTTTCACTACTATAAATGAATGTAAAGAGGAATAAGCCCTGGGAATACCCTTGTTGTGTAATCAAATTTAATTTCCGCATTATCAGTATAACGAACTATTTCTGATTTTGCCACACTACTGCGTAAGATATGGCTAAGAATGCCGACACCCCGAGGGGGTTTACAAATTCATCCTGACAAAACTGAATAAAGAAATCTTCCTCACGACATTGAAGGCAATAAAAGTTCTGGACGGGTATTCAAGCAACATTTCACAATGTATTGGCGTGCAGGCTCGAAAGGTTGTTGCTGAAGAGTCACAACTCACATGTGCTTATGCAACAGTTACTTCCTCTGGCCATCAAAAATACGCTGCCTCTCGATGTGTTGATCATTTTGGTCGAGCTGTGTTCTTTCTTCTGGAAGTTGTGTTTCAAAGTTTTGATCGTAGAGGAGCTCGACCAGCTACAACTGAAACTCATTCTTACACTGTGTCATTTGGAGATGATCTTTCCTACGTCATTTTTCACGGTTATGGTTCACCTGACTGTACACCTTGTTCACGAAACAAAACTTGCTAGTCCAGTTCATACCGATGGATGTATCCTATTGAGAGGTACTCATTTAAAAATTAATTACTTTAGGATTACTTCCTAGTCACACATTTCGGCATTCATGTAGCAACATTTTTCCTTCATTACTTTATAGGTTTCTTGGGAAAGCGAAATCTTACATAAGGAATAAGGTGTGGCTCGAAGGTTCAATAGTAGAAGGCTATATTGGGGATGAGGTCTTGTATTTTTGTTCCAGGTACTTTGATGACATTGAGACATCATTCAACTGACGGCCTTGTGTCGACGATTATCCTGAGCCAAAGCCAGAGCCATCGGAATGAGTTATTAATCCCTTGTGTTAGTAAACCGGTTAGTGGAACCGAGAACTTCAAACCGACGGCACTTAAGAAGTTTCAAGCACATAGACATGTTTTGATTAATTGCACTAAAGTTGAACCGTACCTTCAGTAAGGATTGCACACAGATATATGTTATCCTATATATTTGCTTACATTTTATACTCGCATTGCATAGTCGTCTTCACATGTTTAATTGTAGGGAATTCAGGAGTCATGTCAAGCGTCAACTGAGGATCCATACATAAACATCATCAAAATTGATAGAAAGGTCCACAAAGAATTCTCAGGTTGGTTTAGGAGGAAAATAATGAATGACCACAACCCGCACTCACCAGAATTCAAAGCTCTCACACTTGGCACACTTGACCACGCCCAAAGATTTACGATATACAATGTTAATGGTTTCAAGTTTTCCGCCGTTTCACGAGATCAAGGATTGCTGACCCAAAACTTGGGTGTATATCGCACATATGGGCGAGGAGTTAAGCGAGCAACAATGACGGGAACATGCAATTCGGTGACGTCCCATATTATGGAAAGTTGCTTGATGTGGTCAAGATAAATTACCAAGGTTGTTTCACCGTGCGCTGTTCAAGTATTTGTGGACGAATACGACAACGTCATGGGGACTCACGACTGACGACTTAGGCATCACATCAGTGAAATTCTCCCGGCCTATTCACACTGGTCAGTCTGAAGATGATGAGCCGTATATTCTTGCCTCAAAGGCCCATCAGGTTTATTATGTCACCGATGAGAGGCACAGGGATTGGAATATGGTGGTTCACTTAAAGGCTCGGGACCTTTACGACATGAGCGATGGTGATAACGTTGCCTACAAGAGTAAGTCGTTCCAGCCCGCCAGTTTCGAAAACTTCTTCCCAGACAGCGATGACAATTTACTTATAGTACGTTTTTTTTATATACGCTTTAGGAAATAATAACATTTAACTAAAGTTTTATTTGTCTTCAAACATATTCAACTCACATGTAACATTTTCTCCATACTTTTTTTGTAGGGATGGCAACGAAGATTGAGAGAAAAAATTATACTTACGATGTAATATATAATCTTCTCTTTTTTTTTTAAAAAAAAAAAAACACCATAATAGTCTTTGTAGCGGTTGATAAACCGCTAAAAACCAAAAAAAAAAAAAAAACCGCTACAAAAATATAACAGCAACAAAAACCGTGTCCTTAACCGCTACTAAGTACAACCGCTATAAAAAGCGACAACTCGACCGTTACAAAGTGCTGCGTAGATATCAATATAAATACTCACACCAAACCACATTTAATATGCTTTAGTTTCCTTTTCTACATACTTTTTCTCTCCATTTTCTCTCATATTTCTACGTTTTCTCAAAAAGGTTAAGTGTTTGAAGCGGGTAATTCTTTGTTCAACCGGATCAAATATTATGATTATCGAAATATTTCTTTTTTCTTCTACTTTGGTGATATTAACTTTTGTTAATTTACAGTTCCATAACGAATATTTTTCAATTTTCTTTCTACTTTCAAATACATTATTCGATCTACTTTCACACATTTTTTTTAGAATTAAATATTATTTTATTAACCCATAATTAGTTGTTATTATACTTACATATTCTCATTGTTTTACACCTATACATAATAAATTGTTATAATCAAATATCATATTTTAATATCATTTATTTTCACTAAAAATATAAATTATTAATAATACAATATTTACTTAACTACTCTAATTATTAAAAAAATTAATTTCTTTTCCAATTTTATTCATTTGTAGGTGTTAATAAACCGCTACAAATATGAACAAAAATATGACAAACATGCCAAAAGAAATTTCCAAAAAAATGACGGGGAATATTTTGTAGCGATTGCAAATTTAAAAAATTGAAAAAGGCGGCAAAACTTTTTTCCCCAAAATCGGCGGGATTTATTTGTAGCGGTTAACGGCCGCTACTAATATTAAAAAGAATTAACACTAGTGGCAAAATTTTAAAAAAACAAATGGCGGGAATATTTTGTCGCGGTCATGTAACTGCTACAAAATATTTTGAAAGTTTTGGGCAACTTTTATATATAATTAGTAGCGGTTACGTAACCGTGACAAGTCTGGTCAAATTCAATGAGCAACTAATGTCTGAAACAAGACGTCAATGCAGCTTCATATAGTGGCGGTCAATCGAAACCGCTACAAATACAGTAGCGGTTATGGTATATGTAGTAGCGGTTTTATTTAACTACTACAAATTGATTTGCCACACAGTGTGTTTTGTAGTGGTTTTTGTAACCACTACAAATATAATTAGTAGCGCCTAAAACCGCTACAAATATGTCATTTTAACCACTATGAATAGTGTTTTTTTTGTAGTGGAGGTATTTATAGATTTTATGGGTCTCAACCACCTTTTAAGTATCATGTGTCTATCTACTATCCAACTACCACAAACATGTCCATATACCATCTAACTATCAAATACTTATCTACCGATCAAATCTCACATGCTTATCTACCTTATAACCGTCCATCATTCAAGTTAATATTTGGTTTCTTATCATGATTGTAAAGAATAAAAATACCGATTATACAGGGTTGTGACATTAAACTATAACACCTGTCTTACCATATAAGAACTTTTCTTTCTGAATTAGCTTCTATAAAATATTGACTCTAAAATTTATAGGCCAATTTATATTCTCCAAATGTTCTTTATTCCAAAATTTGGGATGTTACAGACCAAATCGCGAAAAATCAACAGTACCTAATGCTCCAACCATTTGAAGGGATATTGCTAAAACGAAAAGTAACGTTAGAAGCTTGAGGATTGTAGAAATTGACAATATCCTTTGATAAAAAGGCTGCAATACTTACGGAGGATGCCACTTTGATTTCCTTGATTCCTATCATGGATCAACTTTCTTCCCTTTATGAAGCAATTGATTTTTATTTATCCATAACACATAAATAAGTTTAATAATCTGAGTTACTTCCTCCATAAATCCTGTTGGATATGATTAGTTTTGATGATGTTCTATATAGATGCCATTATTAAGAGCAAAAAGCTTGTATACTATATTTATCTCCTACATTGACTAACTACTATATGTTTAATGTAGATTAGTCCAAGTTGAATTATAAAGATTAATCAAGAAGGAGATAAGAGGTTTTGGGAAAGAAGAACTTGCAAAGAATATCAAAGAAGCAAGAAGTTATGAAAATATTTTGGGAATAATCAAGAAGAAGAGGAGATATTGAAAAATGTAGAATTTGCAGAGTCCAAAAAGAAAGAAAGAGTTGAATTATGGAGAATGATTAAAAGAACAGAAGAAAGAAAGAAGACCTTGCTCAATAAAATGAAGAAAATCATTATACAAGCTCTTAGATTGATTCTAGAAGTTCTCACGATGATATGGAAGTTGGAATGGCTCAAATCGGAGTTAAAATAAGCAAAACCAAGTTTTGGGATGAACTAACTCGAGCCAGGATGTCTAGACTTGAGTTAGAATGCTTTCTACAATGTTTTTGGGCATCTGGTATGATTGACTCGAGCCAAGCAACTCACTACCTCGAGTCTGGGTCAAAACTCGAGCTAGGAACTCTTCAGACTCGAGCTAATCGTGATTTCCAAGTGATTTTCGCCTCTGGAACGAGTTGCCTCGAGGTACACCACTAATTGCCTCGAGTTACCATGTATTTCAAGCAACTCTATTGCACTCTGTTTCACGTTCAACTCTGGCGAGGTCTGGTAATTCGATGATATCTCTCAAACTAAAGATCAGATTGAGGTGAAACAAGTGACATATGAAACTAGACTCCCAATGCGTCATTTTGATATAAACTTCAAGCCAAAAGGAGTTCAGATCAAGGAGCTATGAATTTTACAAGTGCGGACATCCATTCATGCCACACAGCAGACCAAGCTTCGGTATTTTGAGTATATCTCACAACATATAAATCCAATTGAGCTGAAATTTGTGCCATTGAAAAGTAGACTCAAAATTTGTTCCATCAAGGCTTGAACCAACCAAAAAGGAGCTTAGAACAGGGAGATATGGCCTTTGAAAGTTGACACTCAAAATCCTGGATTCAGTTCAGCATATGCTCGGTTTTCTGTCTTTATCTCACATTATACACAACCAAATGAAGTGAAACCAATTCCATATGAATCTAGACTCAACAAGTGTTTCATAGAATTCAGAAGCAACAAAGTTCAAATCAAAGATCAAAGAAAATGAAAAAGAGCAATTTGACTCGAGCGAGACAACGCACCTCGAGTGTAAGTGGAGACAGAAGGTTAGACACTTTGAGAGAGGTTCTTACCTCGAGCCAACAAGGGTGCCTCGAGGCAAATGGCCAACCCGAGAGTTTGAAGAATGGAGAGCAGTTTTTGACTCAAGCCAGTAAGTGGTGACTCGAGTCAAAGCAACCTGATAAAACACAAATGTGAAGAACTAACTCGAGCCTCTTCAAATGCAACCTCGAGTTTGGGCACAGACTCAAGCCAAGGATTTTGCTGCCTCGAGTCAGACAGTGTTGTGATTAGTCTTCTCAGTTTTGAACGATGGGTTGACTCGAGCCACAAATCTCCAACTCGAGCCAAGTCAAGCCAAAGCAAGCGATGAAGAACAAATCGACGTACTAACTCGAGCCATGTTTTTCTATGAAAATTTTATATGGTGCATTGAGAGAAAATGATTTTGAGAAAATAAAATTTTGCTCTAGTGCTAAAGAAATTTGGGATACTCTTGATTTTATATACGCTTCTAACAACTAACCGTGTTGAAATTGAAAGTGTTGACAGTTCATCGAGACTATAAGTTGTATTTCCACGATCGAAGAACAACCGGAGAATGAAGAAGGAGAAATCATAGATTATCTTCACGATACGATCAACATTGAACAAGAGGAAGACAATTCCCAGGAAGAGCTCATCATGCACGATTATTGTAATTCATCATCTGGAGTTCAAGATGCACATCTGGTAAACAATTCCAATTCTTCCTTTTGTGGAGTTAAGAAAAACGATTTCAAATAGTTGCATAAAATTGTTTTTCAACCAATCATTGATTCTAGTTTGAAAAGCAAAAATGTTTTCAATAATAATGCTGGAAAGTTTATTGGGAAGAAACAATATTCAAATGAAATTTATTTGAATTTTCACTCTAACCGACACAATACTTGCATAAAATCACACAATGCACATCATCATGTAGTTTGCAATTATTGTGGTAAATCTGGACATATCTCTCATACATGCTATATTAGGAGAAATTTTAATGTGAGAAATAAATTTGTTTGGGTTCCTAAAGGGCATGTAAGGTCCAATACTAACAGTCAAGGACCCAAGTATAAGTGGGTAGCAAAATGTCCATCTAGTGCTTTATGTGTACAGGATGATTTGAAAATCAATGGACATATGGGTACAGAGAAGATGAACAAGAAGTCAAGAGTTTCTCATGCACCAATGAAGAAGATTGTTAGTTATGATTAGTTTTGATGATGTCTTTTATTGATGTCATTATCTAGAGCAAAAAGTTTATATCATATACATTGACTAACTACTTTGTTTATTATAGGTTAGTCTAAATTAAATTATAGAGAATGATTAAGAATGGAGTTTGAAGAAAGAAGAACTTGTTAAATATTATGAGAATATCAATATTCAAGTTCCTATGATCAAATAGAAGTTGGAACGACTCAATTCAGAGTTAAAATAAGCAAGTTGAAGCATGAACAGTTCCATGCTCGAGCAACATGATTTTTCACCTAAACAGTACCTTGCTCGAGCAACAAGAGGAGCCATGCTAGAGCAACATCATTTTTTAGCCAAAATCCGTTCTTGCTCGAGCACAAAGAAGAGGCTTGCTCAAGCAACATCATTTTTCAGCTACTCTGTTCAGCTCTGTTTCTGGCGACCTTCAGTAATTCGACAATATCTCCCAAACCAAAAATAAGATTGACATGAAACCAGTGGCATATGAAACTAGACTCCCAATGCGTCATTTTGATATAACATTAAGGTCCAAAATATTCCAGATGAGAGAGCTATGAATTTTTCAAGTTGCACCAAAAATCACATCACAGTCAGACCAACCTTCAGTGATTTGAGTGTATCTCACAATCTACAAATCCAATTGAGGTGAAATCAATTCCATTGGAACCTAGACTCAAATACCTTTTGAAAACCATCAAGAACACAGAAAACTAAGATCAATTGAAGGAGTTATGATGTTTTGAAGTTGATAGCATGTTCAAGATGTTGCAGTCAGCGTTGATTAAGAACAACCTACATTCATTCTATGATAACCGATGAAATACAAGAAGTTTGGGACTGATTCTTATTGATACGGAAAGAATAATTGAAGAGCTTCCTAAGCATGGGTGGTTTGCCAAATTTGGAGCTAATTTGAAGACGACATAATTTCTGGAAATTGGCTCTTGAACAGCCAATGCTATTGTGCTTTTGAAAGTCAATGGAGTTTGATATTTGCACGAGATCATGGTAGGCAGTAGCCTAACACTCGAAGATAGCCTACTTGAGTAAAGTAACTGGCGTGCTCAAGAATCATCAAGCTCAGAGCAAAGAAGTACAATTTTGGCAAGCATGCTCGAGCAGACTATAAGGCTTGATCGAGCAACATCAAGCTGAGCAAGGAAAATGCACATTTGAGGAGTCTTGCTCGAGCAGAGGTAAAACGTGCCCGAGCAACATCGGTCGACTCTTCATTCTCTATCTCTGAAAGACACTTGCCCGAGCATGAAAATGGCATGCTCAAGCACCATGCTAGAGCAAAGGAAAAATCATGCTCGAGCAGCAACACTTCAACTGAATCTCTTCACCTATGTTTGCCTCTTGCTCGAGCATAGTCTTAGAGTTGCTCGAGCATCAACGATAGAAACCAGTTTATCAGTACAACAGCAAAAGCTTGCCCGAGCATACCTTTGATCATTGCCCGAGCATCAACAATATTAATTGGTCTTTAAAAAGCTTGCCCGAGCAAGCTTTGGTTCCTTGCTTGAGCATTGAGTCCATTACACCTTGAAATTACTCCTTCTCAAATTGATGCCCAAGCACACTACTTAGCCTTGCCTGAGCACTGACAAAATTTGTAGATCTTCAAAATTGCTTGCCCAAGCAAGTTCAGTTCATACTCGAGCATCAGCGACAAAGAGTATTGTCCTCAGCTACCTAAAGGAGCTTGCTCGAGCAAGCTTGGATTGTTGCTCAAGTAATGACATCTCTGTTCTTCAAATCTTCGACTCTAGAAATCATGAATCTTGCTATATCACATTATTACTTTAGATTATTATTCATTCCAATTATCAAATGCTATTAACATGTTTGCTCATGAGTTTCAGATTGTTTAAACATGGATTAATCAACAGATTTGAATAAAGCAAGTCGTGTGTCGAAGCATTAAATGCAAACTACCTAAACCGGTGATATTCTCAGAAACCGATACTCTGAACGAAGTAAGGCTACCATTGCTATTCCAACTACGCATTAAATGTTATCTCTCAATGGTCAAAACAAAAGGAATGAAGAATGTTGCTAAGACCAAGAACCATTGACAGTGATTAATATGAACGCTTCAACGGACATTTTTGAAGAAGACTCAACGCCACATTCAAGCTGCTTCAACGATCTCCAATGGTCGAATGCTCGCAATCTGGTCGAAACACAAATACCTATAAATTGCGAAGTCTTCAAACCGAAAGAATTGACGATTGATGAATGACTCGACGAACCCATTGAAATGATTTTACTACCTCACCGTCGATAGTTCAATATCTCATATACACTTTGTTGCTAAATATTATATAGTTCAATATCTCCAACGGTCGAATGCTCCCAATGGAAAATGCTCATGTAGATTTTGAAAATTTGATGAATGATCGATGATGAAGTCCATTTGCTTGCTTAATGGAATGAAGAAAATCATTATACAACCTCTTAGATTGATTCTAGAAGTTTCCACGATGATATGGAAGTTGGAATGACTCAAATCGGAGTTAAAATAAGCAAAACCAAGTTTTGGGATGAACTAACTCGAGCCAGGATGTCTAGACTCGAGTTAGAATGCTTTCTACAGTGTTTTTGGGCATCTGGTATGATTGACTCGAGCCAAGCAACTCACTACCTCGAGTCTGGGTCAAAACTTGAGCTAGGAACTCTTCAGACTCGAGCCAATCGTGATTTCCAAGTGATTTTCGCCTCTCGGAACGAGTTGCCTCAAGGTACACCACTAATTGCCTCGAGTTACCATGTATTTCAAAGCAACTCGTTGCACTCATTTCATGTTCAGCTCGGGCGAGGTGCGGTAATTCGATAATATCTCTCAAACTAAAGATCGATTGAGGTGAAACAAGTGACATATGAAACTAGACTCCCAATGTGTCATTGTGGTATAAACTTCAAGCCAAAAGGAGTTCAGATCAAGGAGCTATGAATTTTACAAGTGTGGACATCCATTCACGCCACACAGCAGACCAAGCTTCAGTGTTTTGAGTATATCTCACAACATACAAATCCAATTGAGCTGAAATTGGTGCCATTGGAACGTAGACTCAAAATTTGTTCCATCAAGACTTGAATCAACCAAAAAGGAGCTTAGAACAGGGAGATATGGCCTTTGAAAGTTGACACTCGAAATCCTGGATTCAGTTCAAAGCATATGCTCGTTTTTTGTCTTTATCTCACACTATACACAACCAAATGAAGTGAAACCAATTCCATATGAATCTAGAATCAACAAGTGTTTCATAGAATTTAGAAGCAACAAATTTCAAATCAAAGATCAAAGAAAACGAAAAAGAGCAATTTTGACTCGAGCGACAAGGCACCTCGAGTGTAAGTGGAGACGAAGGTTAGACACTTTGAGAGAGGTTCTTACCTCGAGCCAACAAGTGTGCCTCGAGGAAAATGGCCAACCCGAGAGTTTGAAGAATGGAGAGCAATTTTTGACTCGAGCGAAGTGGTGACTCGACTCAAAGCAACTCCGATAAAACACAAATGTGAAGAACTAACTCGAGCCTCTTCAAATGCAACCTCGAGTTTAGGTACGACTCGAGCCAAGGATTTTGCTGCCTCAAGTCGACAGTGTTGTGATTAGTCTTCTCGGTTTTGAAAGATGGATTGACTCGAGCCACAAATCTCCAACTCGAGGCAAGTCAAGCCAAAGCAACTGATGAAGAACAAATCTGACGTACTAACTCAAGCCATGTTTTTCTGTGACTTGAGCCTCGGCCCTAGACTCGAGCCTAAGCCTAGACTCGAGACAACATTTTGAAAACTTCTCTAAGGCTTGAACGATGAATTGACTCAAGCCAGTGATATCTTTAACTCGAGCCAATATGTCTATGTTTCTGAAAATGTTGTGCGTTTAAATCTTCCAGTTCTCTAACTATCTATGATTGGTTCTAGATTCTTCATATCATCTATCATTATTATTCTTAACCTTGTTTAATCAATTTGATAATGAGTTTCATATGATTATGTGAAGGACTTGAACACATAGTTTATCACCAAACAAAGAAAGCTCGATGTAAACAACGTCCGAGATTTCAGAAATGATTGTTATCAATTGATTTCTACTTGCTATACTTCTCAATGCTATTAATCATATTTGTTAGCAAGTTTCAGATGATCAAACGTAGGATTGACATCAAATTATCAAAAAGCAGATGATGACGTCAGAAGCTCCAACGGCTATTTTTCTAATGAAACTTACAACGGTCAAATAGTTCCAACAGACATATATACTCACAATGGTCATATTCAAACCTGGAACAATTGCTCAATGTTCTTCATTGACTATAAAAGCAGAATCATTCAAAATGGAGAATGATTATGAGAGCTTGCACTATCGAAATGTTGATATTCTGAATCCTACATTTAGCTCACACGCACTCTGTTTCTCAATATTATATAGTTTTCAGTAGAGAGTGTGATGATCGATTATGTACTTTAGTGATTATTATTCATCTACTCTGGGAGAGAATCTAAACACTTATTTGATTTTCTATTTAGTGATCAAATCTCAAGGTTGTGGAACCTTTGAGTGTGGGTGTACAGTTACAACTTGTAAGGGGAGTGAGTCCGAGAGTGAAAGGATCATCCTTTGTTTACGAGTGTCTAATTGTATCCTTACGTGTGTAAGGGGAGTATCTCGAGAAGAGATTGTAAAGGTTGTACAAGTGCCCGACTAAACTTGTGAGGTTGTAAAGGCTTTTCTCTTGTGCCCGGTTAAATAAGGAGATAGTGGATTGAAAATCTCAAGTGGAGCTTGGGGACTGGATGTAGGTCAAGGATTGGTTGAACCAGTATAACTTTCAGTTTGCATATTCTCTTCCCTAAACTGTTACAATTCCAACATATATGTTTGAATGACTGAGTATTGCTTTATGAACTATTTCTTTCATTCGAACTACTTTCAGTAAATTGTGAAAAGATTTTCAAAGTTCTAAATTTTTTATCATACACCCAATTCACCCCCCTCTTGGGTGATAGCCAGGTCTAACAAATCCATCCTTGTAAAGTTTGACAAGAGCTTGATAAGAGCCCTTTCAAACCAAGATTTAAAAACCGGCAACATATTGAAAGAAGGGAAAAAAATTAATAAATAATTAAAAAAGGGAAAATTATAATAAAAGACATAGCATAAATAAAATTTATTAAGAAAGATAATGAAAATGGTAATTATTTTGAAGGATAAAAAGAAAAATATTAAAATAGAAAGACTCGAGATCTTTTTCTTCCAAGTCTTTGCCATTTTGGCGGTAAGGTTTTTTAGGTATGAGATTCTCGCCGATACTGAGCAATTATTAAAAGGAATCAATTATTAAAGCACTATCCAAGAGTGATCCAATTTCTATTCAAGTATTTCCTTTATGCAACATAATGTAGAATCGACAGCACATAATGCTTTTACTTTTTTCATATCAAGTGGAAACAATATATTGGCCGTGTGATACAATAAGAAATGTAAAAATATATGCCTATTGAAGATTAAAAAAGAAACGAAACAAATTAATACCAACAAAAATGAGAATGTTATTGGGAATAACTCGGGAGGTAAAAGAATTGGGAGACACAAATTAGATGCAAGTTGTAATATCCTCAATTTTTTTTTTCAAAAAAAATTCATGTATAAAGTATGTATAAGTGGAGAAATGAAAAGTGAAATTCGACAAGAGTCAAAATTTTACCCGAATTACTCGATTTTCGTCAAAACCAAAAATTTTGGGACATATGTTGGCACATCATGAGATAAAGGAATTAACATTTATTTGTTCCATTTTAGTTTATTAAATTTGACTAAGGGGATGAGAAGAAGGTCGCATGAATATTGGAGATTATGACGAAAAAATTAAAGAGTAATTAGTAAAGGGGTGATTTTGGCTTGGAAATTGTAGAGGAAATATCGTGTGGCACAAAGAAGCTAATTGAGGAAGAGAAACCCTTATATGAAATTAAGGATTTATTTTCGATATTTATTCAATATTTGTAACTAAATTAGTAATGAACTAAGTTGCAAAAAAAGTCTTGTGAATGATTAAATGTGATCATATTGGAATGAACTCCCACAACACCTCACTTCACCAATTTATTAAATTAGCCAAGGTGCATAAATGTTTTACATGCTTGATGAAGATCATGCCACATCAGCCCCTTTTCTCATAAATTTTTGGTCAAATCGTATAAAACACCCATATGATTATATGACTCCAAGAGGTCAAGCCAACCCATCACTTTTTCTTGCCTAAACCGTCAAGTGGATTTTAATATCCAATATTCCATTCTCCTAAGCTTTAAAAGTTGGATTGCATTTGCCCCCATATCCAGGGTTTGAACCCCGCCCTCTCCCCTACTATGTCTATCCACACAAAAAAAAAAGTTGGATTGCATTTGTTAAAGCCCAATCAAATCCGTCAAATTTCGAACAAAGCAAAACAAATGGGATTGAATTCAATGGTAGAAGGGTAAATAAGTGGAAGATTAAAGTCTTAATATTTTCCTCCTTGCTTCCACCGACTTTAAGGTTTTTTTTTTTTATAATTAGTTATCGTCTTTTATATCATTCTCATTCGATCAGATCAAGCAAGAGAGAGAAGAGCTTAAAATATCCTCCAAAAATGGTGTATGGAATAGAAGAGAAAAGAGAAAATTAAATCAAACCAAAACTCCTACCAAACCACTTCCAATCCAAAAACTCCCTTTACAAATATTGTTCTATACCTCGAGAGCTTCAATTCGCGGTTTCAGTTTTCTCATAGGAGGAGTTTCAAGTCATTGGGTCAACTGAGTTAACCCAAAAATCATTTAGAAGACTTTTAACTAACTATCATGTCATCAACAAGCTTCTATTAGCTTTTTAATAAGAATATAATCAATTTTTTTCCTTTAAAAACATTGAAATAGCAACACTATTTGATATTAAAAACATTTCCAATTTTTAAAAATTATTAGCACCGAAACAAAACTCAATTTGTAGTCATTTAATAAAAAATAAAAGAAAATTAATTTACTTAAATCGGTCGAGGTCGCCCTTTTAGGCCCAACTCTTTTTGAAGGTTCTAAATTATAAACCTAGCCCTTGGTTTAAACGAGTGGCCCGATGGGCTTGACCTATTTTCCAGGCTCTATTTAATAGTGGCAAAAATGTAACACTCTCATTTAATACTCTTAAAGTGGACTTATAATAATTATCAAACAGTTTTTTTAAACTAAACTTATAAATAAGACTAGAGTGATATAAAACATTAAATCTAACTATCTATCTTTACCCAAAAAAAGAAAATAATTGTCTTGTTATGAATATTAATTTGTGGATGTCCATTGACTTCCTCTATAAGCCAACAAAAGACTTCCTCTCCAAGCCAACTTTATCTCGAAGTTTCTTTTTCTTGTTCTCCAAGTATTAATTGGTCCCTAAGTTTTCATACAATAATGATGGCTTGTAGTACAAGCCTCTTGGAGGTCTATAAATAGAAGTCATGTGCAAGCACCTTGTTGAGACACACATGAATGAAAATTACTCCCATCTTTCTCTCTAGAATTTTCCCTTCTTTTATCCCAAATATCTTTATATTTATAACACGTTATCGATACAAAAGCTCTAACGAAGGTATGATTTTCTCATCGTCTTTTTAATGATTTCATTATATGTTCATTTTATCTATCTATGATAATCTTAGCCACTGTATGGAATTAAAGTGATACTTTTACGATTATTTTGTACATCGGTTTCCATAGTTAAAATTGGAGATTATTGTTATTTTTTTTATTATGCTGTTATTTACAATTTATACTTGTTGCAGTGTTTTATTTATGTCTTACATTATCATATTCTTCTCCTACTGATGAACTAAGTCCAAGGGAGGACTACCTCTGTTCTTAGTTCATTTCTTTTGTTATTCTTTAGCATGTTTAATTTCCAATAAATAAAATAGGATGATTTGTATTCTATATGAGTTTTTATTATTATTAATATTTTTATTTTGTATGGCTGAAAGTCATACATCTTTGATTTTTTATTCTAAAATTATATGACCAGAATTCATATCACTTTAATTTCTTATTTTTATATAATATGGCCAAAAACAATATGAATTTAATTTCTCATTATGAGAACTAAATGTCCCGAAGCGATAAAGTTTAATATTTATTACCTTACTTATATATTGTCTTAGTGTATTTCCTTTTATTATCATTAGAATTTTTATATTAATAATTCTTGTTTATTTCTTTAATTAGTCTGAACCATATCAAACCTTGCAAAACTTGAATTTGTGGCTTTTGATATTACCGAAAGAACTATTTATCTTGGATCTTGAATGCAGAAATCCGTCGAATGCCCATGGTGCGGAAGGCGTAATTAGAGAACGGAATTAAGCATCTAATCAAGATAAAGCCAAATCCATGATTTTTCTACACCACCATTTACATGAAAGTTTAAAACTTGAATATTTGATCGTGAAAGACCCACTTGTTCTTTAGAACAATTTAAAAGAAAGGTATGATCACCAAAAGATAATCATTGTCCCAAAAGCTCGTTATGATTGGATGCATTTGCATTTGCAAGATTTTAAAACTATGGCGAGTATAACTCGGTCATGTTCGAATTACTTCTCAATTAAAATTATGTGGAGAGAATGTTCTTCGATGAAGATATGTTAGAAAAAACATTCTCCACATTTCATGCATCCAATTTTCTCTTGCAACGACAATATCGTGAAAAAGGTTTCAAGAAATATGTTGAATTAATTTATTGTCTCCATGTGGCTGAAAAGAATAATGGGCTTTTATTGAAAAATCGTGAATCTGTCCAACAGGTTTGACTCCATTCCCAGTGAATGTAGTAACTAATGAATCTTTTAGTGGCCAAGGATGTGAGCGTAAAGGTGGCTGTACGATACGGACGTGGGCGTGGTCCAAATCATGGTAGATCAAATTTCCACCATATATAGGGGGAAGATTGATAAGAACCATAAAGGAAAACTAGTGGGTATAACAAACATGCTGAAAATGCATGTTATCGTTGTGGTGGCAAAGGTCATTGGTCTCATACATTGTCGTACACCAAAACATTTGGTTGAACTTTACCAAGAATCACTAAAAAATAATGGTAAAGGATCAAAGATTGAAGTGAATCATCTTGATATGGCTAAGAATTCTGATCATAGAAACACAAATATTGATCATTTGGATGTTGTTGATTTCTTAGCATAAATTATCTTTGTCTATTTGAATTGCTATGTTTTTGTATGATTAAACTTTTTTCTATCAAAAGTATTTCTTTTAATTATGTTTTTATTTATTTTCATGTATCTTTCAATGAAGAATGAATCTCATTGGCATCAATCCTGAAGATTTATGTCTCATTTATAGCGTAACATCCCACACCATACTAGAAAATGATAAATACTTTTCTTCCTTGGTAATGCAAGAAGGCAACGTTTAGACTATATCGGATATAAATTTGATTGAAGGCTTTGGAAGAGATAATATTTTGTTACTTGAAGAAACAAAATTATGTATTGATAATACATTTTATTCTACCAAATCTAAAAGAAACTTATTAAGTTTCAAAGATATCCGTAGAAACGGATATCATATAGAAACAACAATTAAAAACAATCGGGGAATGTCTTGCTATCACAAATATAGTTTTTGGTAGAAAATGCATATTAAAAAGTTTTCTGTTTTCTCTTTTGGTTTGTATTATACATTTATAAGCACAATTGAAACATTTGTTATTGTAAACCAGAATTTTACTAATATATATAAGAAGTTTATCAATACAAACTAGCGGTTTGCCAATGTAAACTAAAAGTTTACTAATAAATTCAATGTTTGGCATGACTGTTAGGTCATCCCTGGTCAACCATAATGCGACAAATAATTGAGAATTCATGTGGACATACCTTGAAGTGTAAACGAATACTACAATCTCATGATTTCTCATGTGCTTCATGTTCCAAGGGAAAGTTAATTATTCAGCCCTCACCAAGCAAAATAGAAAGTGAGTCTCTCACATTTCTAGAACGAATACGAGAGAGATATTTGTGGGCCAATACACCCACCATGCAAACCATTTAGGTACTATATGATTTTAATTGATGCATCAACTAAATGGTCGCATGTTTGCTTACTATCTTCTTACAACCTGGCCTTTGCGAGATTACTTGCTCAATTGATTAGATTAAGAGCACATTGCCCTGATTATCCTATCAAGAAAATACATCTTGATAATACTGGTGAATTTATTTCACAAACTCTTAATATTGTATGTCCCTTGGAATTGATGTTAAACATCATGTAGCTCATGTTCATAAGCAAAACGAACTTGTAAAATCATTGGTTAAACGATTACAACTTATTACAAGACCTTTACTTATGAGATCTAATCTCCCAATTTCTACTTAAGGCCATGCCATTTTGCATGCAGCAATATTAATTCGCATCAGGCCAACAAGTTACTTAAAAGTTTCTCCCTTACAAATGGTTTTTGGTCAAGAATCTAATATTTCCCATATAAGAATTTTTGGGTGTCCAGTATATGTGCCAATAGCACCACCTCAACGCACTAAAATGGGTCCACAAAGAAGAATGTGAATATATGTTAGGTATGAATCTCCTTCAATCATAAACTATTTAGAACCATTTACAGGAGATTTATTCACGACACAATTTGCCGATTGTCATTTTGATGAATCATTTTTTCCACCATTAGGGGGAGAAAATAATCAGTTGGTTAAAGAGATTAGCTAGAATTAATTATCATTGGCTCATTTTGATCCTCGTACAAAACAATGTGAACTGGGAGTTCAAAAGATAATTCATTTGCAAAATTTAGCTAATCAAATGCTAGGAGTATTTTATGACCCAAAGAAAGTGACAAAGTCACATATCCTATTTGCTAATGCTCCTATTCGAATGGATGTCCCCGAAGGACAACTTATTATGAATGAATTTAAAGCGCGCCTGAAGCATGGCAAGCCTGTCAGTTCAAAAGATAAAAATCCTCAAAAGAGAAAAGGAGCTAAAAAAAATAGGTTGTCAAGTCGAGGATAATCAAGAAAAGTTAGTAGCTCCGGAAGAGCCATCTCCGAAGAGTTATTATCTCCATTAGAGATATCTCCAAAAGAGAATATTGCGATCCTAGAAGAGACCCAGGTACTTGAAATGTGTGAAAGTAATGAGATCTCAATAAATTATGTTATGAATAGTATCCGATGGAACCGAAATGAAGTCAACGTTGACGAAATCTTTGCTTATCATATAACATATGATGTAATGAGGATCATGAGCCAAAATTCATTAGTGAGTGCCAACAGCGAAAGGATTGGTCTTTATGGAAGATGCTATTAATGCAAAATTGAAATCATTGGCAAAACGAAAAGTATTTTGGCTTGTAGTCCGTACACGTAAAGATGTAAAGCCGAGTTGGATACAAATGGGTCTTTGGTAGAAAGAGAAATGAAAAGGATGAAATAACAAGATATAAGGCATGTCTTGTAGCCCAAGACTTTACACAAAGACCTGACATTGATTTTGAGGAAACATATTCACCAGTAGTGGATGCAACTATTCTTTATTATTTAATCAGCCCAGTAGTAAATGAAGGACTTGATCTGTGTCTAATGGATGTCGTGACTGCCTATTTGTATGGCCCACTTAATAGTGATATTTATATGAAAGTCCCTGAAGGACTCAAGATGTCAAAAGCATCTAATTCAAATTCTCAAGAACAATACTTGATTAAGTTAAATAAGTCTCTGTATGACTTGAAGCAATCAGGGCGCATGTGGTATTATCGTCTCAAGGAATATTTGTTGAAAGAATGGTACAAAAATGACCTAATATGTCCATGCATTTTTGTGAAAAGATCTAAAAATGAATTTGTTATAATTGTTGTTTATGTTGATGATAACAACATCATTAGAACTCTGATGAGCTTCAAAAGGCAATTAATTATTTAAAGAAAGAATTTGAAATGAAAGCCTTGGGCGAACGAAATATTGTCTTGGACTATAGATCGAGCACTTGAATAATGAGATCTTTGTATATCAAAAAACTTATACGAAGAAGGTCCTAGAACGATTTCATAAGGATAAGTCACATCCATTATGTACCCCAATGATTGTAAGATATTTACACATTGATAAAAGATCCATTCCAACCTCAAATAATTAACGAAGGTGAAGAAGAACTACTTGGTCCAAAAGTACCATATCTTAGTGCTATTCGAGCACTAATGTACCTTGTTAATCACACACGTCTTGATATATCATTTGCTGTTGATTTATCAGCAATATATAGTTTTGCATCAACACGGACGCATTGGAATGGAGTAAAACACATTTTTCATTACCTCAGAGACACTATGGACATGGGGTTATACTACTCAAATGTATCCAAGCATGAACTGATTAGTTATGCAAATGCTGGATTTTTGTCTGACCCACACGATCGTATATCACAAACAGACTATCTGTTTACATGTGGAGGTGCAGCTATTTCATGGCGATCTATGAAACAAACTATATCAGCCTTGCAAAAATTCTAATGATGCATGAAGCAAGTCGAGAATGTGTATGGTTGATGTCAGTAATATATCACATTCAAACACTTTGTCATTTATCTTCATGTTAGATGGTCCCAACAGTTATATATGAGGATAATGTTGTATGTATTGCCCAACTTAAAGAAGATTATATCAAGGGCAATAGAACAAAGCATATTTCACCAAAAAAATTTCTTCACTCGTGACCTTTAAAAGGATGGTGAAATAGATGTCCAACAAATCAATTCAAGTGAAAATCTAGCAGATTTATTCTCTAAGACACTTCTAAGAGTAATCTTTGAAAAGCTTGTCCATGGTATTGGTCTTCGGTGACTTAGAGATCTCAAATGATATTGTCAAGAGGGGGAGTGAATACACACTATACTCTTTTTCCCTTATCTAGGTTTTGTCCCACTCGATTTTCCTAGGAAAGCTTTTAATGAGGTAGCACTGGATAGTGTATCAATGGATGATGTACACTTTTCTTTAGCTAGATTTTTATCCTACTGGATTTTTCCTAGTTAAAATTTTTAATAAGGCATATTCATAATGGACATCCAAGGGGGAGTTTTATGAATATTAATTATGTGGATGTCCATTGGCTTCCTCTACAAGCCAACAAAAGGCTTTTCTCCAAGCCAATTTTGGGTGTGTTTGGGATAGCATCGATGGAAAATAAATCCATCGATGGGAAAATAAACCCATCAAGAGGGAAAACCTGATAATTGAGTGTTTAGGATAGCATCAGTGTTTGATGAGCTTCTAAGTCTGATGTGGTTTTTTTTAAAGCTCATTGTTGGAGCTTCTCCTCCTTCATAGTGACTTCTGAAGCTATGCTAAACACAAATCACATCAAGAAAAGTCCATCAGAAAAAAAAAAGTCCATCAAGAAAAGTCCATAAAAAACAAAAGTCACTTCTACCACCGTTATCTCCAAGTTTCCTTTTCTTGTTCCCCAAGTATTCATACAATAATGATGGCTTGTAGACAAGCCTCTTGAAAGTCTATAAATAAAAGTCATGTACAAGCATTGTTGACACAACCTTAAATGAAAATTACTCCCCTCTTTCTCTCTAGAATTTTCCCTTCTTTTATCTCATATATATTTATATTTAGGGTCAAGGTGTAGATTTGCCAACCAACTATTATCCGAAGAGCGTCTGACACAAATAACTATTGAGGGGACCAAAATTGCCAATCAACAATTAAAAAGTGAAAAAAAAAAAACACACACACACACACACACACAATTTGGAGCAAATTCGCCAACGAACTATTACCCCGTCACTGTCTTGGTGTCCCTGTCTTCCATTGACTGTCACAGTGTCGGCGACATTGGCATCTCCAAAGCTTCTATTGTTGCTAGGTGTTCCACTCACCCTCTTGAACTCATCCAGTAGTCCACAGGGTTCGACTAGCACGCAACTTGCACCCTAGTTCCATCCCTCCGATGCCACAAGCAGCAATTGTTGCTGCTACAATGCCTACTCCCATGGGTCTCATCTCTGTTGGTGTTTTCCTTTTCCAACAAGAAGGCTTAACTGCTCTTTTCTCTAGCGTTTCCGCAACCGTCCTACACCAGTGTTGTCCATCTCTGTTGGTGTTTTTTTTTTTAATAGTTATTTGGTGTTTTTTTCACTTTTTAATTGTTGATTGGCAATTTTGGTCCCCTCAATAGTTATTTATGTCAAACGCTCCTCGGGTAATAGTTGGTTGGCAAATCTGCACCTTCACCCTTTATATTTATAACATGTCTATCTTTTTATCTTAAATTTAAACTATCCATCTTTTCTTTCTCTTTTTTGTGCCAACAAAGTATCTTTATCTTTTTATCTTAAAGGGATTATAAATAATATTTATCCATAAAAGAAGAAGACACCGTTACGCTTCCAAGTTTATTTTGTCGCGGTTTCGGGAGGACAAACCAATGAACCATCCTATTTTATTCCTTCATGAAACGGCGCAGCAAATCACAGAAAGCTTGTCTTCTTTCATAGGTTGGAAACAGGTTCTAATTAATTTTCATTTTTAACTGTAAGCGGACGAGTCGTAGAGCTAGAGAATAATGGAAGCAGAGGATCTTTTTGGGGAAAATGGTGGGGAGGTAAAGAGATTGGATCGTGGTTTATTAGGCCTAACATGGGACGTGTTTGGTCAAGAACTGAAAGCTGTGAGCTATTTATCAGGACTTATGGTGGCTGTCAATTGGTCACTCTTCTTTCTGCTAATTAATTTGCATTTGTAACTGTGAGCGGACGAGTAGTAGAGCTAGAGAATAATGGAAACAGAGGATCTTTTACGGGAAAATGTTGGGGAGGTAAAGAGATTGGAACGTGGTTTATTAGGCCTAACATGGGACGTGTTTGGTCAAGAATTGAAAGCTGTGAGCTATATATCAGGACCTATGGTGGCTGTCAATTGGTCACTCTTCTTTCTGCAAATTATTTCGTTGATGATGGTGGGTCACTTGGGTAAGCTTGCTCTCTCAAGTACTGCAATTGCCATCTCTCTCTGTGCTGTCTCTGGCTTCAGTATTATTGTAAGTTTCTAATTCCTATTTTTCATTCTTCTCTTGAACTAACTAGTCATCCATTTTCTTTTTGAAATTAAGAGTCACTGTTAAAGGCAACCTATTTGAAAGAATTCCTCATTGAGGTGTATGCAAAAGTATAAAGGAAGCAATAATTTTGTCTTCAGTTGATCTTACATCTGATTCAATATGTCATGTATAAAGTGTAATAGATGTATTATAGGCGTGAGATTCTAAATCTTCATTTGAAACGAGAGAGAAAAAGGGGTATAAGTGGCGTCGGTCTACTACCTGATAGATTCTTTAAGGTTTATTTATATAGAAAGCAGAACTACTTTTTGAAGGTGACTGGAGATAGGAGAGAACTAGCAGCTGGGTCTGTATACTATAGTTTAGAATCTCCTGCTATTTTGATCAGTTCTCACTATAATCTTTTCATCTCGCTAGGGGAGAAAATGAACAAATGAAAACTGTATTTGAGAACAAATTAGATCATTTTTGCCTCATGGAATGTATGGAGATAATAATGTACACTTATGTGAAAAAATGTACCCATATTTCTTGTAGTTAAACTCTATTGAAATGGGTAAGAAATATTAAAGGAGAAATACAAAGTTTCATAGGGCCTCTTAAAATATTTGGAGACAGATTAAGAAAAATAAAAAGAAAAACAAACTGGCTACATGAAGGCTATGAAGAGTCACATTGTTATGACTTATAATTATGATTTTTTTGGGAATTTTTATAAATTTTTTATCATACTGATATTGGTTGTATTTGTATTCTGTACACATCAAACAGTATGGACTGTCATGTGCACTGGAAACTCTATGTGGGCAATCCTATGGAGCTCAGCAATATCAAAAATTTGGTGTTCAAATTCACACAGCTATCTTCTGTCTTAATTTATCTTGTCTTCCTATGTGCGTTTTGTGGATGTTCTTGGGCAAGCTGCTCGTTTTCCTTGGTCAAGACCCTCTGATTTCACCTGAAGCAGGCAAAATCACAGTGTGCCTCATTCCTTCTCTTTTTGGTTATGCAACACTTCAGGCATTGATTCGATTCTATATTGTGCAGAGTTTGACCAATCCACTTCTTGTAACTTCTTCGATTACTCTTTGTTTCCACATAGCTTTCTGTTGGCTACTAGTTCTTAAATCTGGAATTGGTTGCCTAGGAGCAGCTTTTGCTATTAGTTCTTCATATTGGTTGAATGTAATATTACTTGGATTATATATGAAATTCTCTAGTTCATGTGCAAAGACCCGGGTTCCAATTTCCATGGAGCTTTTCCATGGGATTAGAGAGTTCTTTGGTCTTGCTGTTCCTTCTGCTGCAATGATGTGGTAACTTTCTTCCCCACTGAGCCAATCTTATGTTTTTGGGTCACTTTCTTCCCCACTGAGCCAATCTTAGCCACTGCTTACCTTGATTTCCGGTCTTCTGCCAAATCCAGAGCTCCAAACTTCAATCATATCTATATGGTATATATCTTTATTCCTCTGTGTTCCTGCTTCTAAAATCTAGCTAGAACTAGTCAAATAATGATAGACAATGTTTTATTTTTTATGATCAGTGTATCAACCGCCACAACACTCTTTACAATACCAGAGGCAATTGGCTCAGCAGCAAGGTTTGTTTCATATCAAGATTCCTCAGTGTATGAACACACATTCATTTGATGAAGTCTCTAACAGTATATTAATGTAATTTTACTTTTTGGAATCTCTTGTCATTGCAATTTTCAGCACTAGAGTTTCAAATGCATTATGAGCTGGAAATCCACGATCGGCACGTGTAGCTGTTTTTGCTTCTTTGTTTCTAACTTGTTTTGAGGCTCTCTTGATGAGCTTGATCATGTTTGCCGGCAAAAATGTTATAGGTTATGTTTTTAGCAGTGATGGGGATGTTGTGGCCTATTTCACAGATATGATTCCTCTATTATGTCTATCTGTTATAGTGGACTCCTTACATGGCACCGCTTCAGGTTAGCTCTCTTCATTCCTTTTTTAATCCTTCTAGTTCTAAACGTAAGAGTTGATAACTCATTTGCATAAATTAAGAAAGTTAGTTAAATTAGTTACTTGTAAAAAATGTGTGTTGATTTCCCTAAAGTACCATTTTAATCATTTGCATTGGAAATTAATCCCTCCATAGAAAACCTACCTCCTTAATGTATGCGATCAATAGGAAGGCAATTTAGAAGAAGAATTATAAATTCGGGAGACAAAATGGACTGAGTTTTTACATTCAGAACTAAAACAAACCTAACTACTATATCTTATATTTAGGAACGAGGGAGCATTATTCAATGGACATTGTTTTCTTGTTATATACTCTAAGATAAAACTACACAACATGTAATTTGGTTCTTGTTTCAAAACAGGTATTGCTACTGGAATTGGCTTGCAGCAGTTAGGGGCATATGTGAATCTTGGATCTTACTATGTTCTTGGCCTTCCCATAGCTGCAACGTTGGGTTTCTGGGCGCGCATGGGAGCAAAAGGCCTTTGGATTGGGATAATGATTGGTTCAATAAGCCAATTGGTTTTGCTGTCTATCATATTAAGTTGTACAGACTGGAAAAAAGAGGTTTGAGCTCTTCACGTTCAAGAATACTATTCGATCATCATATCTTGAAATTTGATGCCCAAGTTTTTATACTTTTTGATGCATAATTTTGTTTTACTTTTGAGAAATTTTTTAAAATTTAACTGATAGTTCATGTACTAATCTTGCCAAGATTATTCTGCATCAGCTATGAAAATTTTACTGTTTTGATTTGTCCTTATTGCTGGATGCTCTGAATTTGCAGGCTAGAAATGCGAGGGACAGAATTTTTCAGGGAAGATTGTTAGCTGAAAATGATGAGCAAATTTGAGCAATTAGGGCTAATTTGATATTAAGTTTGTTAAGCATAGTGGGTTTGTTAGTATTTAGGTGTCCTAGAGACAACTGTAGGCGAGATGAGCACCATTTCCACATTGTAATATTTTATTATTAATAAATAAGCACATTTTATCTTTATCATATTCATGTATTGCCTTTATCTTAAGATAAATGTATTTGAAGACAAAAGCTATAGGAATAGAACATGTGTTAATCTTGAGCATCAATGATAGAGATCATAATCATGAGGACTCAAGAATACTAGATATTGCCTAAAAACATGTTCATAGTCTTGAATCACCAAGAAAGGGTATTGATCTCAATAAGACTAGTACGACATCATCTATTTATATGGAGATACAAGGTAAGGACCTCATGAAATACAGGCATTGTGATGCCTTAGCTGATATCGTGGGTAGATCTGTTGGAGAACAGATAACACCGAACAGACCCCCTGAGAGACTCCACAAAGATTCATTGTCGAGAGTATCGTTGGATATGTAATGTCTCTCATCGTTTGGTAGTGCGGATTGTCCTGGACTTAAGGATGTCATTGAACATTATGTCCTAGGTTATACTTTGATTGTACAACTCTATCCGCTTGAAAATGGATATAACAGTGTACTCTTATGTGTAACTCGAATACATGAGTATAAATGGACATGCCGAGAGGACTCACAGTCCCCTACAAGGGATTAGTCATTTGAAAGTGGAGCTATATACCCAAGAGGGGGGGTGAATTGGGTATTTCAAAAAATTTTGAAAGAAGCTCTGTTTTTAGACAATAAAAACAGAGATGAACAGAGTAAAGGGAAGAAGAGCTGGACACAGAGATTTATATTGGTTCAGTCTTAACAACTTGACCTACATCCAGTCCCCAGACTCACTGGGATTTTCCACTATCAAAGATTACACACTTTGTACTGAAAGAGTAGCTCTCTCTCTAGAACTCACTCCCCCTAACAAGATGTAATCAATGAACTCCCAAATCACCAAGTCCCCTTGACTTGTGATTCTTTTCAATAATTGATTTACAGATAAAAACTCTCTCTAAGAGTGGATAATAATAAACACTGAAGCTTATAATGTCAGAAGACAGAGTACAAGTGAAAACTGAAAGGTTGTTGAGGAACTTGAATGCTTGTGCGTTTTCAGTTGTTGTAGTAGTTGGGAGGACTTGAATGCAGTCCTATTTATACTCAGAGATCATTAGATGACCGTTGCTATTTCAACAGATCCATCCGGAGAAATTCCGCCAAGGTTAGGAAGTGAATTTTGGCTTCTTCTCTCTCTAAACTCGGCTTAATCCGGTGGCCAAGTAGACTGTGTTGACCTTCGCAAATTAATCCGTTGGAAACACGGTTGCTTGTTGTAGAAAACATTCTTTAATGCTTTGCAGCCGTGTGCAGATGGATTAGCCAAAGTAATGCAACTCTCTGTACAAAGCATTTAATGTTCTGAACCACTTTTTGCTTTTTGCTTTATCACTCCAAAATCATTCTCTAAATCACCCGAGACTCACTAATAAGGTCATTAAACATAGCTAGGTATAGAGAATGTTCCTGGAAAGTATTAGGATCAAACAAGAACACTTTGCAAAATCGTAGAAACCGAATTTCAAAATCAGCATTAGAAACTCGAGTTTGTTTATCAAAACTCGAGTTTGCAACTGTGCACTTAAGTCTAAACTCGAGTTTCAAAACCTAAACTCGAGTTTTCATCTTCCAGAGAGCAAAGTCGTGTTTCGAGCTTTTGGACCAAAGTTTAAGTGAATCTCAAAACTCGAGTTTCCAAAACCAAACTCGAGTTTTGGATTGTTAATGAAAATAATATGTTGTAGTCCAAAACTCCAAAACTTGAGTTTCAAAACAAAACTTGAGTTTTCAAACATTTAGTAAAGTGAGTTGTTCTCTGCTTGAACAAAACTCGAGTTTTGAAATCAAAACTCGGGTTTTCTTATTATCATGAAAACTTTGAAAACTTGTAATGCTCTCGGGTTGGCCAAAACTCGAGTTTTGAATTCAAAACTCGAGTTTTCACTTTACTAAGTGAAAAAAGAATAATTCAAATTCCCGATGTTAAGGCGCGAGAGGCGAGTTTGAAAATTTAAAAGTCTTTGTTCTGTCAAAACTCGAGTTTTACATGCTAAACTCAAGTTTTGACTTGAGTGAAAAACTAGGAACTCTCGTAGGTCTCAAAACTCAAGTTTTGCTCGATCATTGAAATCGACCATTTCTCCGCAAGACCAAAACTCGAGTTTTAAAAAAAAAAAACTCGAGTTTTGTCTTGTCGCAGTAAGTTTTTCAACTTACTAAGACAAAACTCCTAGCTTGTTTACAATTGTCACTCATCATCAAAACACATAGAGAACTAACATCATTCACAAGACCGGTAGAGCTTAGATAGCTTCTACTTAACTCAGGAGTCTGTACGCACAGCAAGTAATCATAAAGAGTCATGATCTGTTGTAAAGTTAATATAAGAAGATTCCTAGTTCTGTAAATTAATTACATTTAGTCAATTAAAAGAGATGATACTCTATATTTTCTCTTGACTAAATGTGAATGACGTTGTGAGAGATGATGCCTGCACAAGTATCCAAATATGAAATGTAAATCACTTGATCAACTCAATTAGTTCTGGGGCAGCAGAGCATTGCTAGTGTCTTATGAGGTCATTAAATAAATTGGGCCCATTAAAAGAGTCTTAATTGGTCAAAGTTTATTTATATTAGTGACTAATTGAGTCTAATGGGTCACACACAAAGATTATTCTCGATTACTTGAAAATTAGTAAGCTTGGGCCAATAATTTTTATTAGGCTTTATAAAGAGTAAAGGTGTAATTAGAGTTGGGAATCAAGGCTAGGCCGGCCGGCCCTACAAGGCCAACCCTCCAGGGCCCAGGGTAAGAAAAACATCTGTTTTTCAAAGCCCAGCCTGAGAGCACCAGAGCCAGAGTCGGCGCTACATGACCCGGAAGTTACTATTCAAAATTTTAACTATTTTTCCCTCTGTTTTTTTTAAAGAAATATAATTAGTAAATTACAACAATTAAAGTTCTAATTTATCAAATAAATGTCGTCATCATTAATATCAAAACAATACGCATCCAACAAATAAGCACAGTCACTAATTCATAATCAAAAGAAAACTATGCTTACAAATAACTCACATAAAACATAAGAAGCATACCACTAAGCGACATTAGTACGATAACTATTATTGTCGTCATTTTAGCCACCATCATCAATTTCAATGACATTTGATTGTGTTTCGCTTTGAGTAGGCGCTAGTTTATGAGTAAGAATATCATGAATTTCTTCTCCCGCATTATGAACACATCCATAATCTTTATCTCGCAACAAATAATAAACCAAATCATAAAATTAAAGTATAGTTATTATGTATTTGTGTATTTGTACTTAAATGGATAAATAACTCTATAACAAATACAAAATACATATAAATTAATAAATTTCCATCATATATGAATCCATGCATCCAAAAAATAATAACAATAATAAATTAAAAGGGATGCAAGGCCGGCTTGAGGCCCTCCAGGGCCGCCCTTTTAAGCCCGAGGGGCAGTGCTTATTTAATTAAACTCCTTTAATTTTGAAGCCCGGCCCTTGACGGGCCAGGCTTATCGGGCCGGCCTCATTTCCCGACTCTAGGTGTAATTGAGTTGGAGTGGGACTCCAAGCCCAATAGTGAAAAATGATGTCACATTTGGAGTCCACGGTGGGAAATCGGTTTCTCCACAAAAATGTCCAAATGTATTAGAAGACCCAACGGGGTCTTAGGCCAAGTTAAATTTGGAATTTGAATTTTGAATTTAAGTTTGAAATTTAAATTTGGATTTTAAATTTAAAACATTAGGTTGTAAAAAATAATTCTGAATTATCTAACACACACACATCTTTATATATATATATATGAAGATGTGTGTGTGTGTCTGTAAAGATCCAATAAAGATTAGATGAAAGTATGAGAAATAATAAATAAAGATGGGAGAATTACACACAGGTCCCAAGGAGCAGACATAATTACGCACAGGTCCCTTCAAATGACAAAATTACACAAAAGTCCCTAGGGACTTCTATGTAATTATTTCATATGAGTAAAAGACCTTATTGCTCATTCTCCTTCTTCCTTCTCCTCTCTCTCTCTCTCTCCTCTCTCATCTTACTCGCTCTCTTGAGGATCGCTTGTAGAAGCTGCAAAATCGGAGAAGGTCAACGTGGTGGTGGACAGATTTTCCGATCCAGGGCCAGAGTTCCGGTGGAAGATCGTCCCAATTGGCTCTCGCATCGATGGCCTCTCTCTCATCCATGAGTTGCAGATGAGCTGCAGACGCATCCATGGCCTCCTAATTCGGCACGTCCAAGTCTTCAAGGTCCATAGTAGAATTCTACTTCGCTGCTCCTCTCCAATGTGCACCCCTTTAATGGAGAATGGTAGGAAACGGGTAGAGAAATGAGAGCATTTGTTGTTGTAAATAGAGGTTGGGGAATCTGCAAAAGTATGTAAAAGTTGTTGTAAATATATGCATTTTCTATTGTTATTACATGCATTTGTTGTTCTAAATAGCCTCTGGAAGTGATAGGTGAAAAAATCCAGGTTTTGAAAAGTTGTTGTAAATATATGCATTTTACGTTGTTATTACATGCATTTGTTGTTGTAAATAGCCTCGGAAGTGATAGGTGAAAAAATCCATGTTTTAAAAAGTTGTTGTTATTATATGCATTTTCTGTTGTTATTACATGCATTTGTTGTTGTAAATAGCCTCTGGAAGTGATAGGCAAAAAAAATCCAGGTTTTGAAAAGTTGTTGTAAATATATGCAGTTTTTGTTGTTATTACATGCATTTGTTGTTGTAAATAGCCTCTGGAAGTAATAGGCGAAAAAAATCCAGGTTTTGAAAAGTTGTTGTAAATATATGCATTTTTGTTGTTATTACATGCATTTGTTGTTGTAAATAGCCTCTGGAAGTGATAGGTGAAAAAATCCAGGAAAAGTTATTGTTATTATATGTATTATTTTGTTGTTATTACATGCATTTGTTGTTGTAAATAACCTCCTGGAAGTGATAAGCGAAAAAATCCAGGTTTTGAAAGGTTGTTGTAAATATATGCATTTTCTATTGTTATTACATGCATTTGTTGTTGTAAATAGCATCTGGAAGTGATAGGCGAAAAAATCCAGGTTTTGAAAAGTTGTTGTAAATATATGCATTTTCTGTTGTTATTACATGCATTTGTTGTTGTAAATAGCCTCTGGAAGTGATAGGTGAAAAAATCCAGGAAAAGTTATTGTTATTATATGTATTTTCTGTTGTTATTACATGCATTTGTTGTTGTAAATAACCTCTGGAAGTGATAAGCGAAAAAATCCAGGTTTTGAAAGGTTGTTGTAAATATATGCATTTTCTATTGTTATTACATGCATTTGTTGTTGTAAATAGCATCTGGAAGTGATAGGCGAAAAAATCCAGGTTTTCAAAAGTTGTTGTTAATATATGCATTTTCTGTTGTTATTACATGCATTTTCTGTTGTTAATCGCTTCTGGAAGTGAGAGAAGACAAATTCAGGGTTTTCAAAAGTTGTTGTTAATACATGCATTTTATGTTGTTAATTTATGCTTTTCCTGTTGTTAATCGCTTCTGGAAGTGAGAGAAGATAAATTCAAGGTTTTCAAAAGTTGTTGTTAATACATGCATTTTATGTTGTTAATTTATACTTTTCCTGTTGTTAATCACTTCTGAAATGTTTGCTCTGATTGTTTCCTTTTTTATGCACTATGGGCAGCAAAGTAATTTTACGTTCTGAAATAATTACACAGAAGTCCCAAGGGACTTCGTAATTTTATCATTTGAAGGGACCTAAATATAAATATCTCTGTTCCTTGGGACCTGTGTAATTTTCCCAATAAAGATTGAATTAAAAAATGATTTTGAATTTTAGTTTAAAATATGAATATGATCCATCATCTTAAATTTTTATTCAATCAATCAATCAAGATATGGATGTGATCCATCATCTTAAATGATTGATTCAGTCAATTAATCAAGATATAAATATGATTCATCATCTTAAATTCAATCAATTAATTAAGATATGAATACGATCCATTATCTTAAATAATTGATTCAATCAATCAATTAAGATATGAATGTGATTCATCATCTTAAATTCAATCAATCAATCAAGATATGAATTTAACTCATTATCTTAATGATTTGAATTTTCAAATTCAAGCTTGGATTGAACCTTTCTTGTAAGCATTTAAATCAAGGTTAAACTCTAATAAAGTGCTGATTTTTGGATGCCCCTTTCCTTGTACGTTTTTCAAGAGAGAAAAATAAAACGCCAAATTTGAATAGTGAGTTATGCCAATTCAAGAAAAGGTAAGGTTCCAATCTTGTTTATCTATCTTTAACCTAATTCCAAAAAACTACCCCCTTGAAAAGAGAAAAACCCAAGGAAACCAAACCTCAACCTTGTCGTCGCTTACTAAGCATCTAAAGAGTGAGAGGTTTCAAGAGAAAGAGTTCTCAATACAATCGGGGGATAGCCGTGTGAATCAACGTTAGAGGACATCAACAACATTGAAGTCTTCGAGTGATCTAAGTTAATCCTATTCTATATTAGTCATTTTATCAAGTTATCCTAATCCTCAATAGTTCTTTTAACGAATAATCTTGAAACTCATGAATATCATAAATTGTTACGAATCCTCATGAGTACCGTAAAGAGTTACGAATTAATGAATAATAATTAATTAGCAATAATAGGTTAAGGTTAATAATTCATGAGAACCGTAAGGAGTCACGGATTTCCACAATGATTAAACAAAAATTTTGTTTTCAACCTCATAAAATTTTGCATGAAAGTCGTTCAATGAGCATATTTAACCTATAGGGTTGCCCATAATCCTTTGTCACACGATTAGAGACGATATTAGCTTATCTCGATCATTTTGCTAAATTGTCTCATAAGTACGTGGTGTAACCTTTTTCTCATTCATCAACCGCCTCCTCTAAGGCGGGAGGTGAAGTTTGATGAAGCAAACGAGGAATATTTCTTGAGAAGAAAAAAACGAGGAATTTGAATCAATAAAATCCAATTTTTATTTTTGGTAATCTTAATTAAGAAATTAGTGGCAACAATGTGGTAGAAATGTGACTCCATATTAATTTTTTTTTTTTTTTGGTTTCAAAAATGCACTATCGAGCTCTTCGGCCCTTTCAAACCCATACGGGTTTAGCCCAGCCCATTTGATATGGTCTTTAGTGGGCATTTGACAAGCATGGGCTGGCCCATGCCCATTAAGAAATACATGGTTGTGAGCTAACCATCGGCTAGCCCATGTAGCCATTGCACATCCCTATTTTTTACCTTCGCCACACCAATGGTGCCAACTACGAGCAATGGCCATCGTCACGCTTTACTTCAAAAACATATGTTTAACAACAACAATCCAAATATTTTTTTATTTGTTTTTTCAAAACTTGTTTTTGAAAACAATTTTATAAAACTTTTTTGGAAAAAAGATAGAAAGGGCTTGTTTGTTTCTATTTTTTTTTTTTTTTTTTTTTTTATTTTGAAAACAGTCTAATAAATTTAATTTTGAAAACAAGTTTTTTTTTAAAAAAAAAAACTATTTGAATAGTTGTTTTTAAAAAATCTAGGGCTTGTTTGATTTTTTTTTTTATTATAAAGAAAAAACAGTTTGTTTCTTTTTAAAAAATATGAAATTTTTTTGGAAAACTATGTTTAATAAGTTGTTTTTAAGAATAAAAAACAGAAATTTGTTTTGAAAAATTGAAAGACAAAAACAGTTTTTTGGTGTTTTCCTATTTCTGTTTTTTTATTTCTAATTTTTAAGGCCACCGTATATCCACTATCAACATCACACCAATGTCAATCACTTCCGTTTATTTTTTAAAACTCATATTAAAACATATGATCCATGCTTGCACACTATTTGCAATGCTCCCACCACGTCATCGCAAGTAACGGTCACCATCGCCATGTCACTTCAAAAAAAGATTTTTTAAAACTCATATTCAAACATATTTTGTTTATTTTTTATTTCAAAACTTTTTGTAAACAATAATTTTATAAAACTGTTTTAGAAAAAATAGAAAAAAAAAATAGAGTTTTTGAAGCAACAGGCGCGTGGTGGCCGTTCTTCGTTGGTGATGTAGCAACACTATCGTTGATGATGTCATGGTGACATCGACACTAGTGGTGTGACGTCCATAGTGGACAAGTGGCGACCTCAAAAAATAAAAATTAGAAAGAAAAAAAAGAAGAAAACACCTAAACACTATTTTTTTTTAAAAAAAATAACTATGAGTAGTATATTTTTGGGAAAAGTATTTCTCCATTCTTGGAGATAGAGTTATCTCCAAAGTGACCTAAAATTACGCCGTTTTGAATTAATGGAGGATGTGTTATAATTTTAGGTGAATTAATGAAGGAAGGTGTTTCCGTAATTTTGCATCCTTCATTAATTCACCTAAAATTACAAACATACTATTCTGATATAGAACACGAGATGTCGGTAGAGGGCGGTAGGTTGATCTTGGATGGATAGGCTGGCCTGGATATCTATGGAGAAGATAACCAGGAGAGCGTAGGATCACCGTACACGACAAAGGGGTGGTGTGTGTGCACAGTGAGACTGTATGTAAATAGTCTAGGTTAGAATGTGTGCACCTTGTTACCTGCCTTCTATATTTATAGAGGCGTCGGTGCGATATCAGGGCACGCCATTAATGGTGGTCCATTAATGGGGCGGATATTGGATGATACCCCATTAATGGGACGTGTCATTAATGGGCGGATATCCGGGATGTGCCATTAATGGGACGTGTCATTAATGGGGCGGATATCCGGGATGTGCCATTAATGGGACGTGTCATTAATGGGGCGTGTATCTCGACAGGCCGATATGATAGGGGCGGATTCTGCCTAGCCGAGATTTCCGGATCTCCTGCTATGATTAGCGGATTACGCCTCCTGGCTCTGCTTGGGCCTTGCCATGGACTTGGAGGATTTTGGGCCGATCCGTAACAGTTGCCCCCCAGCTCAGCTGTTTAGGCTTCTAGGCGGCCGAGGTGTATGATTCTCCTGGTTCGATGTGCAACCGGGGCCTGTGCTTCAGCCAGCCCGGCTTCTTGTGCCGCGGCTTATCTCTATGATGTCGTTCTGGGTGGTGCCCTGGGTCATGCGACCGGGCGTCTTGGGTGACCTCGGATTTATGTGATAAGTCCCCTGCTTGTGGGTAAACCGTTTGGTCTTCTTTCCGTAGGCGCCATCATTGCGTCTTTACACCTGGCTTGTCCTTATTGGAAAGGGTCTGCAGCCGTCGTGCCCCTCTGAGTGCCGATTTGCGTGCACATTTAATGCTCTTATGTCATGCTGTGCATTTCCCATCGTGTCTGTGTTCAAAGACCGTCTTTGCCCTCGGCGTTCCCTCTCCTTCTTCTTATATGAAGTATTTGCTTCGTGTTTGCGTTTTTCATTGTTTCCGCGTACCACTTTGGTTGTGAACTTGCTCGAGTTTCTTTCGTAAAAACAACTCCATTGTTCTCCATTTCGTTTGTTCGAGTCATCATCTTCAAGTCACCTTCTTCAAGTCACCTTCTTCATACTTACGCAGGTATTCTCCGTCCTTCCCTTTACTTTTTTACGGCATATTTCGTACCGTTTAGATATCCTCGAGTCTCGTATCTACTTTTCCCCTTTCTCTGGTTTTCTGAGTATCCCTTTAAGATCAGTTTCTGGGTTTTGTTGCCTTTGACCTATACGCTCCTCTCTTTCGACATAAAGCCTGCATTTCTTAGGCTCTAGTTCCTTTTCGGATGGATAGAAATAGGCATTTCCTTAGACCCAGATCAACGCTCACCCCGAGAGGAAGAGGAGTTTCTTCGTGTACGTTGCCGAGAGCTTCTTATTGGGTTCTTGGAACTAAGCTTAGGAGCGAAAAGTCGGCGCCTTTACTTCGAGGTGGGAATGGTTCTTCCGAACGAATCGGGCCCCAACCCATACCGGCTAGAGCTCTGTCGCCTTCCTTGTTCCGAGTTCCGGTGTACCACGCTCCTTCTTTATCATCTTTTCGGGCCGGGGTTGGCTCTTTTGCCGGCTCTCGATCTCCTGCCTTGTTGGCCCAACCGCTCAACTTTTGTGAGGGTCCACCCTCTGCGAGCTTGGATCCTTATCCTGATGATTACCTCGGCCCCTGCTGGGATTGCTTGGCCGAGAGTTCATTCCACATTGCACGCGGCGAAGACTCCCAAGCTACCTCGGTTCTTGGTTCTTGTGCATCGCCGCCCTCCGGTCCCTTCTTCTCGGGCGTGTCCTTTCGTCCGAGTCCGCCTCTCGTTTTTCCTTCTAACATTGTCTTACCGGTATTTCCAACTCGCTAATTTCATTTTATGTTGCATATAGGTTAATGGCTCCAAAATCTCTGCCTTCAAAGAAAAAGGCCGAGGCTGAGGCATTGGACTCTTCTAGTCCACCCGAGGCCCTATGTCGTAGGTATCCCTGGGTGTCCCACGAGGTCTTGAGGACCCGGTCCATTATGTCGGATACGGACATCGCCCGATTGGATCTACCCGCCATGGAGGGGTGCGTCCTACGCCGCCCGGAGGCCGACGAGCCTGTTTGTGCTGAACGGGAAGTAGGCAGTCCTAATTTCTTTTATTTTTACTGGGACTATCTTACTCTGGTTGGTGTCTGCTTCCCTTTCACCCATTTCCAAATGCTTGCCCCGATGCACCG
The DNA here is from genome assembly GCA_019022655.1 of Acacia acuminata. Classification (NCBI taxonomy): domain Eukaryota; kingdom Viridiplantae; phylum Streptophyta; class Magnoliopsida; order Fabales; family Fabaceae; genus Acacia; species Acacia acuminata. The sequence continues at coordinate 609,198 of JAFJYI010000187.1, forward strand.
AGACTCGCCCGTCTCAACTTCATCCGAACGGTGGGCTTATCTTGTAGCGTTCGAGCATTTGTGTCGTTCCTATCCGGTTCCAATTCCCCGCTCGACCAACTGTTCTTTTATTACTTCGGCCCCTTTACCCCGGCTCTCCTAAGGAAGGTGATAAGTTAAAAGGGCTGGTGTCTCTCCGCGTTAACCCGACCGGAAGCTCATGAAGCCCTTCTTCTCGATTCATTTAAACGGTTTAAGAACGCGTTTTTCAAGGTTGTCGCTGTGCACGGTAAGACGACTTGGTTCTTGAAGGGGGTCGAGGCTGCCGACGTAGTGTGGCGTTTCCCTTTATATTGGATGGAGAGTCATCACAAAGCCAGTCCCTCATCTTTCCAGATCTCGCAAGATGACCTCCTACCCGAGATGGCCCCTCACGTCCGAGGTTGGACGCCTTCGTGGAGAAGTATGGCATCCAGTGCGGTCTTTTTCATAACAGGGGGAGGGATCTAGGCCAATCTCCTCTACCCGTAGGAGTCCCTTATTTGCCATGCTCCTTATTCTTTTGGTCATGTTTTGTACATTGTTGTCGTTTTTTGTGTTTATTCCTGATTTCCCTTTGCCTGTCTTTTTCAACTCAAGACATGAAGGCCCTTCCTGGTTACTTGAAAAAAGTGAATCCGGCCGCGGCATCTGTGAGTAGTTGGTCTCGGAAACGGGCCTCCCGTCAAGCGGCGTGCCCGAGGCCGATGCCTGTTGTGGCTAAGAAGGTTAAGGTCTCAGTTGTCGAGGAGTCAGCTCCCTCCGTACCCTCCGGATCCCCTCAGGCAGGTGTTCCTGAAACTTCCAAAGGGAAACAGGTTGCTGTCTCGGCGGGTGAAGCTGCATCTACGGAGGCCACGACCGCTCCTTCGGCATCGGTTCTTCCGGAGTCTTCGCCCACTCCGCCTCCTCCTCCTCCTTCAACCGGGCCCTTACGTCCTTCTTCCTTGCTTCCTCGCAGTTTTATATGGGACAAGGGGTGACCAATGAGCTGGATGTCGCGTTCCTCCCCGGAATTTATGGAGAGCGGGCCTTGTCCCCGCCTAGTGCTCGGGAGGTGCTTGCAGCAGAGCGGTACCTTTGTAAATCTATTGGTTTTGCTGCAAGCCTATGTGATTGTGAGGGAGAAGTATACTTTGGCCGATGCGGAGAATAGACGATTGAAAGCGTCTCGGGGAGGTTGTAGCCCGCGAAAGGCTGCGGAGGGGGCGGCGTCCACGGAAAAGGCTTTGGCCGATGCTGAGGCCAAGCTGCGCCTTATGGAGGAGGAGCGAGATACGGCCCGGCTTGAACGGGATGCTTCCAAGGCCGCGTTTCTGAACCTAGAAAAAGATCTGCACCAGGCGCGAGAAGGGGCGGAGAAGTCGGCCTCTGAATGTGTCCGGGCCCAGAAGGCACCCGGCGAAAGTATGGAAGCGGTGAGAACCCTTCAGAAACAGCGTGATGTGCTGTTTTCTAAGGTTACAACTACCGAGTCGGCCCTCACCGTAGCAGAGCAGGCGCGCTTGGAGTCCGACGAACTCCTAAAGCAAACAGCCACCGATTGCTTTGACAATGCCTTGGAGCAGATCCAGGTGCTGAATCCGACGACGAAGCTGAACCTGGACGGCTATGACTTTCACGCCTTTGTTGAGGACGGAGCCTTAGTTCCGTATCGACCTCCTTCCGCCAATCCGTCCCGCTCCGAAGAAGAGAGGGGAGGAGATTCGGGTGCAGAGAGCGAGGCACCCAAAGGTTCTCAAGAGGCCGGCCCGTCTAATTAAGTTTGTCTTCAGTCTTTAGTGGGCTTATGTGCCTCTTTTTCTTTTGAAGGTTTCCGGCATCCCTGCCGTTGTGTAACCATCTGTAAATATTTTTTATGACTTATGAATGAATTATTGCTTCATCCTTCTGCCATTTTATAAATTCCATAGCTGGAACTTATTAACTGTATCAGATACGAGTCGTTTACTCGACCAACACCGAGGTGTGGGAGTGTGGGATAGGGTTTTACGTCTTACCCTCTGGGGGTGTTAACTTAACCGCACTGCCTCATCCCGGCTTAAATGGCCGGAAAAGGTGATAGGAACCAAGTTAAGGGCGAGGCTGTCACATGTCGACCGAGGTGTCTATTACCTCAAATCTGACATTTTGACTTGATCAAGGTCGGAATGGCAACCTGCTTTCTTAACTCGGGCGAGCGTTGACGCGTCAATTTCGCGAAGGCCACGTATGACGTTTTCGTCGAGCTCTTACCAATGCACGTCGGAGTACAACGGCGGTGTCATACATCTAGATGTTTTTGTGTTTTTGACCGGTATAAGTACCTCGAGTCGGGTTTTTGCGGGCTTAGTGGCCTCGGCTTCATGCTTAAGCAAATAATTGTGCGCATTGACGCCTTTCCTTGAGGGATTCCTTCATTAAATAAAGCAGCTCTAAAGAGCATACAAAAGGTCATAAATTATTCAAATGCAAAGCAAAGAACAGTTGGAAAGCAATTGCAAAAAACATAAAAGAAAGTAAGAAATGACCGAGCAGTAGCCTTGGCCTAGCTGTAATAGATTTTTAGCTTATCGGCATTCCAAGTCCTTCTAACCGGCTTCCTTACAAAGGTTTCAAGAACATATGCCCCAGCGTCGAGCTTTTCTTTTACCCGATATGGTCCTTCCCAATTTGCTGCCAGTTTTCCATCTCGGGAATTCTTATTACCTATGTCGGCCCGCCGAAGTACCAAGTTGCCCCGGTTGAAGGATCATGGTCGAACCTTACGATTATATTTTGCCGCGAGTAATCGCAGCGGCCGATTCCGCAATGAGCCGTGACTCGGATCTCGACTATGAGGTCCAAGTCTGTCTTTAAGGCGTCGTGATTTGACGCCGCTCTTCCTGTCCGCTCGATCTTCCTCCATGATGGCTGCCCGATTTGCACCGGGATCATTGCTTCACATCCATATGTCGTCGGAAAGGGGTTTCTGGGTCGAGGAGGCGCACACTCGTCCTGTAGCCCCATAGAACACTGTGGAGTTGTTCGGTCCAGCAAGAGTCGGCCTTTAACATGCGTTTTTTCAATCCGTCGAGAATGATCTTATTGGCGGACTCGGCCTAGCCATTAGATTGCGGATGTTCGACGGAGGAGAAGTGCTGTTGGATGTCCAAGTTGGACATTAAGGCCTGGAATACGTGGTCCGTGAACTCGGGGTTCCATTTTCGTGACGACCTCGCAAGTATCCCAAATCGAGCAAAGATATTGTGACGAACGAATTTCATAATCCTGGACGACGTGATCGTAGTTAATGCTTCCGCTTCAATCCATTTGGTGAAGTAGTCTACGGTGACGATGAGCCATTTGAGCTATCCGGGTGCCAGTTTAAATGGTCCAAGAATATCCATTCCCCACTTATAGAAGGGCCAGGGAGCCGGCATCCCTTTTAACTCCGTAGGCGGCGGCCATAAGATCCGGCGTGTTTCGGTAACCGTCACACCGCTTGGCGGCTTCCATGGCGTCATGCATCATGGTGGGCCAATAATAGCCCGCGTAATGCCTTCCTTGCGAGCCTTGCCGCCCATGTGTTGTTTGTTGCATCCCTCATGTATTTCGGTCAGTACATACCTTGACTCGGACTCGCCGAGGCATCGCATCATCGGGCAGTGCACATTTGGCCGGGTTCAACCTGATTCGGTATCGTTTTAATTTGTCAAACGTCTGCTCTAGATCTCGGATATGCTCCTCCAGTTGTTTTGACTTCACGATCATGTCGTCTATATATACCTCCACATTACGACCGATTTGATCCTCAAAGACTCGATTCATCATTCGGTATGTAGCGCGGCATTCTTCAATCCAAATGGCATGACGTTGTAGCAATAGTTTGCCTTGTCCGTCATGAAGGCGGTTCTCTCTTGATCGTCGGGGTGCATGGCAATCGATTGTAGCCGGAGTAGGCATCCATAAAAGAAAGCAACTGGTACCCGGCCAAGTTATCCACTAACTGGTCGATGCTGGGCATAGGATAGGAGTCTTTTGGGCATGCTTTATTCAGATTGGTGTAGTCGGTGCACACCCTCCATTTACCAGTGGGTTTTAAGACCATGACCACGTTAGAGAGCCAAGTCGTGTATTGTACTTTCTCGATGAATCCGAAGAAGGAGCTCTTCAATGTGACTTTCAAGTGCTTTCGCACGTCGTCCGAGATATTCCTCCTCTTACGGGCCACCGGTTTCGACCCGGCCATATGGCTAGCTTGTGACAACGAAGTGTGGGTCGATCCGGTATCTCGGGCGACGTCCGGCGAAGACGTCTGGTTTTGTCTTAAGAATTTGGTCTTTCTTGCTTTTATATCTGCGTCCATGTCCCCGCGATTTTAGTTGTCTTGGAGGGATCCGTCTCGAGGATTAATTCCTCCAACTCCCCTTCCGGCTCGGGCGTGGGTTTTACAGTTCACGGAGGTCCGGCTCTACCATGTTGACCGAGCGCAGGGCCGCCCCTCTTTTCTGACATCGGTCATCACCTCGTTGGGTCGGAGCCACGGCGGGGATGACGGTTTTTCTTCCTCGACACGGAGAGTTTCGAAGTAACATTGCCGCGACGCTTTCTGGTCACCGGACACTTCAACCACCTGATTCTTATCATTGATCATTTTCAATTTCTGATGCTTAGTGGACGCTTGACATGTCCCAATTTGTGTATAGTAGGTCGGCCTAGTATAATGTTGTAAGGAGAGCGGAAGTCGGCCACTACGAACCTTACCCGTTCGACTTGAAGGCTTCCTTGGTTCCCAAGGTTAATCGAGGTCGATATATCCTTTTGGGAAGGAACGCTCTCCATTAAACCCGATTAAGGTAGATTTGCATGGCTTTAAGTCTTCAACGTCGAGGTGCATCCTCGATATGCATCCCGGCTTATGATGTCCGCCGAACTTCCGGCGTCGATGAATATCCGTTTGACACGGCGGTTCACGACGATCCGGTAATGACCAATCCGTCCGGTGGCCGGGAATAACCTCCTTGAGCTCCTCGTCCGTGAATACCAACGTGGGTGGTTTCGGTTTTGATGACGCGCCCTTAAACTTTGGTACTTCTTTTACCGTCAACACCTCCCGTAAGTACTTCTTGCGCTGGGTTATAGTATCTCCACCTCCTCCAAAGCCGCCACTGATCCCATTGCATTGGATATCAGCATCTGAGTATCCTTCGGGAGGGCCGGATCTCCGTTTCTTCTCATGTTCCAGAGCGCTCGTGGCCGGACTCCTGCTTCAGCGGCTACTATTCCGTCTGCCTGTTTTCCCTTGAGTTTTAATGACATATTGGCGCAGTTTCCCTTCTCTTACAAATTTTTCGATAGCATCCCGAGTTCATAACATTCATCGGTGGTATGGCCAGGAGCAATCGTGGAAAGTGAAGAACTTTCCCGGTGCGTATTGGACTAGTTTCGAGAGGCCTCGGCTTGGTCACCCTTTTCATCTCGGTCGAGCTACCTCCTTCCCACGGTGGGAACGCAGGACATTCAAGGAGTGTAGTTGCCGTACTTCCCCTTATTGTCCATTCGCTCACCGTCCGGGCGGCTCTCTCGCCACGTCTGCGGGGTTCCGCCTTGTGCTTGTCGGTCAGATCCCTTCTTTCAGCGATGAATTCCTTGCCTTCTCGGGCTCATCTCGCATTGGCGATTTCCATTTGCTCGACGTCTAGGTACTTCTTGGCTTCGGTATAGAATTCCGTCAATGAATATACTCGATTCTTACATAGATGTCGGGCCGGGCGGGTCATCGGGTCAAAGTCCGTCGACGAGGCAATGTACATGGACCTCTTCGGATAAGGATCGTACTGTATTGCCGTATCTCCGAACCGATCCAGATATTTCGCAATGTTTCGCCCTTCTTTTGCTTTACTTTACTCAACGTGAATTGAGATTTTGGTTGTTTCTTTCTTGGTGGCAAAGTGTAATTCAAACTTACGCCCAAGGTCTTCGAAGTTTCGAATAGAATTATTGGGCAATAAACTCAACCATTTGTGGGCCGGCCCGGTTAACGTGGCCGAGAAGAGTCTTAGTATGACCATACCTTCTATTGACCTTACCCACCTTAACTTTTCAAATATCTCCAGGTGATGACGTGGATCCTGGGTCCCATCATACTTGGGGAGATCAGCTAGGTCAAAATTCTTCAGGTAGGGGGCCGTGGCCGTTGCTCGAGAGAATGGGGTCCCACCTGCGCCGGCCAAGTATTTCATCTTATCCGCGGCGATCCTCATGTCCGAGGCGTAGTGATCGCCTCGCGTAGTTCATCCGAGTCGATCGCGGTCTCGGTTTTCCTGATCCCTATTGTCATTATGGCGGTCTGCTTGCCTTCGGTCTTCCCCATCCCGGATCCGTAAAGGTCCCTCCTTGTGCCTCCTGGGGGTTGGTTGGCGTTCTCGCTCCATTCTGGCGTCCCCCTCATTCCTGCCACGGGGGCGTTGATTTGATTCTGGGCTGGCACGCGGACTATTGCTATCCAGGCGTACAACCTCCTTCCCCTTACGGGGGCTTCTCAGGGTTCCACGTTGAAAAAGGTTTTCAAGCTTTTCCTCTATCATTAATTCCAGAGCATGAAAATCCTCCTACCTTTGGAGGTGGTCTAGCTTTTCCTTGTTTTCGAACCTCTGAATCATCGACTCTTGGGTTCTCCTTAGGATGTGGACGTCGGTGTCTAATACCTGAGCGTCCGGAGCCGGGACCGTCTGGGCTTGGACTTTTGGGGGCCCCTCGTGCAAAGACTCGTTGAGGGAAGGAGAATTTCTCTCCGTGTCGTAATGTGTCCTGCGGAGTCTTTCCTCGGGGGTCGTTAAATGAGCCGGCGGTCGACTCGGTCCGGCGAGGTTGATTTGGAGGTACAATACTTTCCTCATTCGGCCGGTCCGATTTTTGGCTTTGCCTGTGGCTTCTGGTGTTAGCCATTAGTGGTCACGGGGATAGAAATTTAAGGTCCCCACGGACGGCGCCAATGTTCTGATATAGAACACAGATGTCCAACCGAGGGTGGTAGGTTGATCTTGGATGGATAGGTGGCCTCGGATATCTATGGAGAAGATAACCGGGAGAGCGTAGGATCACCGTACACGACAAAGGGGTGGTGTGTGTGCACGGTGAGACCGTATGTAAATAGTCTAGGTTAGAATGTGTGCACCTTGTTACCTGCCTTCTATATTTATAGAGGCGTCTGGTGCGATATCCGGGGCACGCCATTAATGGTGGTCCATTAATGGGGCGGATATTGGATGATACCCCATTAATGGGACGTGTCATTAATGGGGCGGATATCCGGGATGTGCCATTAATGGGACGTGTCATTAATGGGGCGGATATCCGGGATGTGCCATTAATGGGACGTGTCATTAATGGGGCGTTTATCTCGGCAGCCGATATGATAGGGCGGATTACGCCTAGCCGAGATTTCCGGATCTCCCGCTATGATTAGCGGATTGCGCCTCCTGGCTCTGCTTGGGCCTTGCCATGGACTTGGAGGCTTTTGGGCCGATCCGTAACACATACCATTCATTAATTCAAAACAACGTAGTTTTAGGATGACTGGAGATAACTCTATCTGCAGTAACTGGAGAAATCCTATACCCATTTTTTTAAAAAAAAAAAAAAAGCCGCCGCTTGTTTTTTCCATTATTATTAGGCTCTATTTAAAGTACTGTATAAAGCGAGATAGTAGTATAATAATGTAAGCGAATATGATCCATGCTTTTGACCCCCAAAAAAAAAAAAGAATATGATCCATGCTTGCACACTATTTGGTTCACAGAGATCAATTGCACAAGTTTAAACAATTATATGCTATTTATATTTTAAGGTAAGAAATTTTTTATAACTCCAAAATCAAAAATATATTTCCTCCATCATTTAATTATAATCACTTTATTTTTACTAATGAGCAGTGGAACCTGTGTATTGCATGGAATCTGAGATGAGTGTTTATATATAGATTGATTTTATGGATTAGTTTTGCTCGTGTTTCGCTACCTTGAATTTTTTTAGTTATAAATTAAAGATACAAGCTTTTATTGGATTTCACTAATTCAAATATCTCTAAATTTCTTTATCAAAGTCAAGGATACAAAATTTACACTACATACTTATGATACAATTAAGCTAATATCCTCTCCAATCTTTTGACAAAGGAGTAGCTGCGCCAATCCCTATACATAACTAGTCTTTATATGTTTGGTTTGAGGGAGAGGAAAGGGGAGGGGAGAGGAGGGGAAAAGCCTTTTAGGAGGACATTGACCATTTTACCATTAATGAAAGGAATATTCTTTTTTGGTAAGAGTATATTTTAGGAATATTAAAAATTATCTATGGGCAATTTTGTAAAGATAAGAGAAAAAATTTCTTTCTCAACTCTCCCTCCCACTCCTTCCCTAATTGCTCAAATTTGCTCATCTTCAGTTAACAATCTTCCCTGAAAAATCCTCTCCCTTGCATTTCTTGCCTGCAAATTCAGAGTATCCAGCAATAAGGACATATATCAAAACAGTAAATGTTCAGAGCTGATGCAGAATAATCTTGGCAAGATTGGTACATGAACTATCAACAAAATTTTAAAAAATTTCTCAAAAGTTAAAAAAAAAATATATATATATATATATATATATATATGCATCAAATTTCAGGATGTACTGAAATGGTATTCTCAAAAGTTAAGAGGTTAAAACTAATTTTATTTGGGCCCCAATCTGTAATTATAGATTGCAAAATCACTTGGCAAAATTGAAGATAGGGCCATAGTGAGCATTTTAAATGGACTTCAAATTGCTCAAAGGTATAAAAACTTAGGTAATAGATTTTAAGATTTATCAAATAGTATTCTTGAAGGGGAAGAGCAAACCTCCATTTTCCAATCTGTACAACTTAATTTAAAAGACAGCAAAACCAGTTGGCTTATGGATCCAATCATTATTCCAATCCAAAGGCCTTTTGCTCCCAAGCCAACCCAGAAACCCAACGTTACAGCTATTGGAATGCCAAGAACATAATAAGATTTAAGGTTCACATATGCCCCTAATTGCTGCAAACCAATTCCAGTAGCAATTCCTATTTTGAAACAAGAACCAAATTACATGTTGTATAGCTTTATCTCAGAATATATAACACGAAAACAATATCCATTGAATAATATTCCCCTAGTTCTAAATATGAGACTTGGCAGACATGAGTCTGTTTAGTCTTAAATATAAAAACTCAATCCATTTTGCTTTCTAAATTAATAATTGGGAAAATATCGGTGAGGTCCCAAGGTAGATAAAAAATATCAAAAAAGTTCCAATTCCAATCCCCTCAAAAAAAGTCCCTAGGGATTTTTTTATATTAATTACGGAGTTCCTCTTGTAAAAAAGACTCATTGTCAAAATGGTTTTTCATGTTGTCAAAAGGCTTTAGTAGTTGTTAAAATGTCCCTATGAAAATCTCGTTGTAAAAAATTCTCGAGTTTTTCTCTGGCGTGTAGAATTTTATAAACCTAGAAAATTTTTAGCAACATGAAAAGCCATTTTGACAACGAGATTTTCATAAGGACAATTTAACAACAAATAAATTCATTTTGACAACAAGACTTTTTTACGAAAGGAATTGCGTAATTAATATCAAAAAGTCCCTAGGGACATTTTGAGGGGGATTTGGGGTTGAGACTTTCTTGATATTTTTTTATCTACCTTGGGACCTCACTGGTATTTTCCCTTTAATTTATAATTCTTTTTTATAAAAACGCTCTCAATTGATTACATATATTAAAAGGGTTTTTCATAGAAGGAGTACCACTCGATCTTATTTACAAGTCATTTTTGACTAAAAAATTTGGTCCTATTTAAATGTTCATTTTCAGGGTAGTAAAAAAGATTGTGACAATTTTGCCCATATTAATTGTACCAATAAAAATAGAGAGAGAGAAAAGAGTTGAAAAATACCTATTCATAGATTAGGGCAAATTGAAATTTACCACATAATCATTGAGTTAACTACATCTCCTTAGTATGTGTGATTTAGTTAAAAAAGACTTATAAGTCGGACCAGAGTGACAATATCCAGTGCAAAAGATTAAATGGGGTACTTTAGGGAAATCCATAAACATTTTTGTTATATAAATAACTAACTTTACTAATCTTCTTAATCTTGGCTAATGAGAACTCTTACGATTAGGACTTGAAGGATTAAAAAAGCAATGGAGGGAGCTAACCGGAAATGGTGCCATGTAAGGAGTCGACTATAACAGATAGACATAACAGAGGAATCATATCTGTGAAATAGACCACAACATCCCCATCACTGCTAAAAACATAGCCTAAAACATTTTTACCAGCAAACATGATTGAGCTCATCAAAAGAGCCTCAAAACAAGTTAGGAACATCGAAGCGAAAACAGTGACACGTGCCGATCGTGGATTTCCAGCTCCTAATGCATTTGAAACTCTAGCACTGAAAATGCCAATCACAAGAGATTCCAAAAATACACTGTTGGAGACTTTAATAAATGAATGTGTTCATGCACTGATGAATTTTGTATGAAACAAACCTTGCTGCTGAGCCAATTGCCTCTGGAATGGTATAGAGTGTTGTGGTGGTTGATACACTGATCATAAAATAAAACGTTATCACTATTTGACTAGTTCTAGTTAGATTTAAGAAGCAGGAAAACAGAGAAATAAAGATATATACCATACGGATAAGATTGAAGTTTCAAGCTCTGGATTTGGCAGAAGACCAGAAATCAAGGTAAGCAGCTCAAATGACCACCATTCAAGGCTGAAATTTTTTTTCCATGAATCTTTAGTGAACATACAAACTCAAAAAAAAACATAAGATTGGTTATGTATGGGGAAGACAGTTACCAAATCATTGCAGCAGAAGGAACAGCAAGGCCAAAGAACTCTCTGATCCCATGGAAAAGCTCCATGGAAATTGGAACCCAGGTTTTTGCACATGAACTAGAGAATTTCATGTATAATCCAAGTAATATTACATTCAGCCAATATGAAGAGCCAATAGCAAAAGCTGCTCCTAGGCAACCAAATCCAGATTTAAAAACTAGCAGCCAGCAGAAAGCGATGTGGAAGCAAAGTGTAATCGAAGAAGTCACCAAAAGCGGATTGGTCAAACTTTGAATCATAAAGAATCGAATCAAAGCCTGTAGTGTTGCATATCCAAAAAGAGCAGGAATGAGGCACACTGCAAATTTGCCTGCTTCATGTGAAATCAGAGGGTTTTGACCAAGGAAAACGAGAAGCTTGCCCAAGCACATCCACAAAAGACAGGGAGGAAGACAAGATAAATTAAGACAGAAGATAGCTGTGTGAATTTGAACACCAAATTTTCGATATTGCTGAGCTCCATAGGCTTGGCCACATAGAGTTTCCAGTGCACAGGACAGTCCATACTGTTCAGAGGGTACATAATACAAATGCATACAAATGCAACCAATCTCAATATCATAAGAAAATTATAAAATTCACAAGAAAAAAATCATAAATATAAGTTTTAAACAATGCGACTAATCATAGTCCTCATGTAGCTTATTTGTTGTTCTTTTTATTTTTCTTAATCTGTCTCCAAATATTTTATTAGCTAGGCTCTAGGCAACTTTAGTGTTTCATATTTTTTTACATAGTTGTATATTGTTATCTCCATATATACATTCCATGTGGCAAAAATAGTCTAATTTGTTCTCAAATAGAGTTTCCACTTGTTCAATTAGTTCAGATTTCTTTATAAATAAATTAAACCCTCAGTTGTTGCGGGCTAGCACATTCACCCACATCGGATAGAACCTAATTCTTATACCAATTTGCAGTTCAAAACACATTGAAAGCAGAAGTATCCAAAATCTTACCGGAGGTTTTGGGGAAGGATACCCTCAATTTTCAGATTCTCATTTTCTTCTTATAATCTTATTTACACCCTTAAATCATGAAATGGTTAGTTCAAATTCATATTTTATAAAATTATTATTATAATATTTTATAAATTAAAAAATGAAAATGAAAAAAAGAAAGAGGAAAATGAGATAAGCCCAACCCATTCCGTTCCCCTTTCCAATCGAAGTAGGACTTCTCATCTCATCCTTATAGGCTCAGGTTCTCACGAAGACATTGACTGACCCTTACCAACCTAATTTCTCGTTGGGATATTGACCCACCCTTAAACGCCTAATGTTCTCAATGACATATTGACTTACATCAACTTGAGAGTGATTCTAATACCAATAGTAACAACTTAGCGCTTCACTCTCGCTGTTATTTGTTTTGGGGCTATTGCCCTTACGGTTTTAAAATAAAAGGAGGTATTCAGATTCCTAAAAGAGGTCTTTTGTTTTCCTCCTCAACTAATGTGGGACTTTGCACATAATTTACTTAGTTTACTTTATACATTTACCCATTTCAAGAAGGAATTATTTTGCATGCAACCGGCGTTACTCTTATTTCAAAAAGAAAATGGACGATCAATTAGTTTAAATAGAAATTAGAAACTTACAATAATACTGAAGCCAGAGAGAGCACAAAGAGAGATGGCAATGGCAGTACTTGATAGAGCAACCTTACCCAAGTGACCCACCATCATCAATGAAATAATTTGCAGAAAGAAGAGTGACCAATTGACAGCCACCATAGGTGCTGATAAGCAGCTCACATCTTTCAATTCTCGACCAAACTCATCCCATGTTAGGCCTAATAAACCACGATCCTCTCTCTTTACCTCCCCACTATTTTTCCCTAAAAGATCTTCCTTTTCCATTATTCTCGCTCAAAGCCACAGACGCAAACTAATTGGCACCTGTTTCCAATCCAAGGAAGAAGGCAAAAGCTTTCGGACATTTGCAGCGAACTTTGTTCATGGGGATGAAATAGAAACCTTAACGGCTTCTTCCTCCATCTCGGATTTTACATTTTATAATCGCTAAGATAAATAAAATAGATAGTTCACGTTAAAAAAAAAAATTTATTAAAATAAGAATAGATAACTGATATTTGATATATTACCAAATATTATATATTAAAAATATACAAATAAATTTAAACGGTAAGAACTTGATATTTTCCCGTACAAAAGAAATATGATATTTTAATATTTGGTTTATAAAAAATAAATTGAAGAAAAAAGAAAGGCTTATAAAATGTTAATCTTGAATCATTCATGCTTTTATCTTTTTATTGAGAATGAGAATTAAAGAAGAAATGACTTTGAGAATATCCTGATATCTACGTGAAACTGAAACTGTTCTGGTCCTTTTGGATACCCACAGGTGAGTCCTCTTTGGCCGATCTTCAGAGATTTTATATTTATTTTTATAAGGTACTAAATATTATTAATTATATTTTTTAATCTCTGTTCAAGGTCAATGTAAGAAGGTACGAAAAGTTTTTCAAGAATTTATTTAATATCAATAAAGTAGGAAATTTATTCAATAGTTGATGAATTTTAAGAGTTTTCTTACATTTGATTATTAAAAACTGTTAAAAGTGATTTATACATAAAAAGTTGAAGAAATAAAATCAAAGTGAATACTTTGGTTACATTTTAAATTTTAATCCCATATTAGTCGGTTTTCTCTCTCTCTCTCTCTCTCTCTCTCTAATATGTGACGCAATGCATGGCAAAATACCTTATATGACAAAGTCACCTCAGTTAATTAATTTTATAATCATAAATTTTTATTTCTTAATAAATTTAAATGTTAATCTAGTTTATTTAATAAAATTTTCTTATATGTAATTTTTAAATACATATGTTGGGGATAAAGTTTTTTGCAATCATATATATGTATCTTCATTTAAATTATAAATTATTAAGCAAGATTTATTCTAATATGATTTTTAATTAAGAAAATATACTTCAAGAATATTTTTAAAATATTCTTTAATGGTGTTAATTTTTTGAATTAAAATGCATATTTTCACCCTAAATAATGCGTAATTAAAGATAAATAGAATGATGATGATTAAGGTATTATTCGCATTTTCAAAGCAAGCATTAAGCTTGTGTGTACCTGATGACGCAAGAGGCGGGAAGATCATGCAAATAACATGTGGCCATATTATATTGGTTCCATGAACAGTCTTGGCAAAATAGTTTGCATATTTCAAGGCTTCCCTGTGATTGTGAATCATCTCAAGATGCCAAATGAAAGAAATAAGGGATCTAATCTAATTAACTTCATCTCTTAGTTGGTGAGACGAACCACAGTCCATTAATACCATATGAATGGCATTTAAAGGGAGAGTTGAAGTAGCTTCTCTCCTTTATTCTTTTCATCCTCTATCGCTGCATTATTGGATCTAGATCTAATGGTCATGTTTTAATATTTAATAATAATATTATTATAAATTACATTAAATATATATAGATTACTATCATTATAAAGCTTCTTCTTCTTTTTTTTTTTTTTTTTTTTTTTCTCCCACTATAGTTGTCAAGGTAAAGGAGAGAAGCTCCTCTTAGAGATGTGAGAACATGTGGCTCAATGCATTTTTAAAAGTGGAATGTGGTACTTGGTGAGACCCACAAATTTGACAGTAACAGATGTCTGTATGAGCTAAAGGAAATGACATTTTTTATTTGAAAGGTTGAAGTGCATTTTTACATCCAATAAAAATTTACAGTGTCATCTACACATTTAGAAAAAGTTCAAACGTATTTTTGTACTCCAACCCAATTGAAAAGGATGTTTCCCCATTGTCCGGGAAAAAAAAAAAAAAAAAGAATGTTCCACCTGCCCACTTAAAAAAAAAAAAAAAAATAAGCCTCCCCTTTTGTTAGGTTTTATGTTTTAATATTGGAGTCTTTAAAGTTCATTAAAGCGGTTTGGGCTACGTTGAAATTATGGTTTTAAAATGGACCAACATTTATGACCCTTGACAAGTTATGCCGTAAATGAACTTGTTTTTGTTTTCATTTTATACACTTTATTACAAAAAGAAAAAAAAGATAAGGGTTTCTTCATTACTTCCTCCTTACTATGTATTAGGTTCCATTTTTTTAAGACTAAAATCTAAAAAACTCCTCTGAACTTTGGATCAATTGCAGATAACCCTTTAATGTTTTGAAGTTTAAATTCCACCTCTTTAATATTTTAATTTTTGACATCAATCACCTTGCTATTAGATTTATCATTAAATTACTGATGAAAACTGTCACATCATATTAACGATGACGACATGACATCCTATGTGGCATCTGCATGAGTTACTAATTTTATGAAAATCACATACTGTATTTTTTGTATAAGGGTTAAAATGTCATTTTATTCAACAAATCCTAATGTCTTTGCTATCACCGCACAATGCTCACGAGACTTCATCGTTGCTGGATGAAGAGTTGTCCTCAAAGATAATTGGGTTAAGTAACAATTTTGTCCCAGAAGTATACGCTCAGGAGCAATGTTGCCCTGAAAGTTTTTTTGGGGTTCAATTTTGCCGTAAAAGTCTAAAAACGTAGCAATATTGCCCTTCATTAACAGTGAGACTAACAGGGCGTCTGTCATGTTAGCACACTTGAATGTGAGGGTATCACACTCGAGTGTGATGTCCTCCTCACTCACATTCACAAGCTAACTGTTGAGGTGTGTTCTTCCAATGTTCCTATTCTTTTTCTAGTCAACCATTGATAAGAATCAAGAAGATTATCGACGCATACCAAGGGTTGATTAAGAAGATTATCACGCATAGACTAAAATTTGGAAGATTATCATCAGACAAAAAAGAGAGAATATATTACCAAGGCATATCAGGCTGGAATGAAGCACGATCAGGTCGGTCTGAGGAGACGACGCACCTAAGATCGTGAAGCGGCCGTCATTCGAGTTCAAATGCCTCAGCCTCACAGTCAGTCTGTCTTTTGAATGCCTTGATCAGCTCCGCCGATCGGGTTCAGTCTACCCGATTTCAAGCTTCTGTCTTGGTAAGGAAGGTCTCTGTGAAGATGAACTGGATTGGCCTCAACTCCGCAAGGGTTTGGGTTCAAATAGGAAGCTGGTGTTTCAGCATTTGGAGGAGCTGGGAGGTTTTTTGTGGAGATGTATGTAGTGGTGGGTATGCTATAATAGATAGCACTAGAGTATGATGGTATCACACTCCGGTGTGATGTTATCTTTTTTTTTTTTTTTTTTGCTTCTCAATTTCATTTTAATATTGTAATAAGATATAAGAAGAAAAGATATCATTTTCTTTTCTATTTCAATATTGATCATGATTATTTATTAAAATTAATAATCATCATTGAAATTAATAATAAAATTATAAAATATTGAAATCTTATAATTATAATAAATATTCCTATTTGAAATTCAGAAATTAAATAGAAAAATGAAATTGATATGTATAAATTAGAAATCCATTTTTAAATTTTAAATATTATAAAAAAATATAACGAATCAGTTTATCACCCTAGAGGAAGTTTGTATGTGAGTGTCCACCTCACTCACTCCTTTGTCATGATAAGCGACTAATCATTAGTATAAGTCTTCTAAATCCATTTGTTTCCTTTAGAAACATCATTTTATTTCATTTAGAGATAAACAAAAAGAAGGAGGTCCTTACACATTTATCCCAACTTTCTTTCTATATCCATCTATATGCATTGTGGTGCACATTCAAAACCTTTTAAGATGGAATTTTTTTGGCTCCTGGCCAAAAGCTAATTTTATCGGGAGAATTTTGTTGGCTTTTATAAATGCTGCAATATATAAGATCAAATAAATCAACATAGAAATTTTGTTCTCATAAGCATTGATCTAGCTATTTAAGGATGCTTTAATACATGATTTCTGGATTGTATAATCTAGAAATAGAGTGCTTAATTTATTCAAACATTATTGCAAACTTTAGATTACAAACATTCTTACAAACTTCGGGTTGCAAGCTAATAGTCTCACATGTAACCATCTTATAGATGCATTTTCAAATTTATATGGTTTACATGCTATTTCAATGGGTCCATATAATGCTTGTTTGATATATTTCCAGAAATACTAATATCCATCATGATCAATGAGAACAAAGCAGCACATAATTCATAAATAATATGTTGGTTATTTATGAAGAGTCTTCTGATCCTTCAATGGATGTCAATACATAATCTTATTATATATATGTGTGTGTGTGTGTGACTTGGATGATCAAACAAGTCGTGCGAGATAATGAATTTGATTGAATCGAGTAAACTTCTGGTTTACTGTAACATATATCTCAACCAATCATAAACTTTTTAATTTCCATAAAATTATCATAATCGACATCTATTTTGGGAGATCTATTAGACTTTGTGTGAGAAGTATACAACTTTTCAAAAAAATTAGCTCACACTTGTATTCTAACTCACACTTGTTTTCTAACAATCTCCCCTAAGTATGAGTCATATAAACATACTTTCTTTATATCTATATTTGAGAATCACTTTCAAACCTTTTAAAGCTCGAAAGGAAAATCTATGTTAGTTCTTTAGGAACTACTATATAATATTACATCACTAGATAATATCATTATTCATTAATAATATACTTCAATTATATACAAAATATATACAATCCACCATATATGAAGATATTCATGATTAAAATAACTTAGAATCACACATATAGAAATTCTCTAGCAGAAAATTCATGGCAACAAATTTATGAGATGTGATCACAATAAATGTAAATAATAATAATTTTTAATAACAACAAAATTAAACATCATATTATCTTACGGGCTTATTCTTTCTTCCTCTTGGCTTCAAAATAAATCTAGACATATTTTTCGTGAGCTCTTTGCCTTTTTAATATTTCTTGGTAGTATTGACAAACATTTGATTTGCATTAGCAAACTTCTATTTTGCATTTACAATCACTTACATTATTATTTATAAATTTTCTATATAATATCCAATTCGAGATATCTTTGAAACTCAATAAGTTTCTTGGAATAAAATGCATTATTAATGCATAATTTTGTTCCATCATGTAACAAAATATTAGCTCTTACGAAGCCTTAATAAAATTTATCTTTGTCATATATAGTCTAAATATTAGCCTCTCGAATTATAAAGTTGGGCAAAATATGCTAATTAGTCCTTAGGACTATTAGTCTTTAGACTTATTATCTTTGAGTGACATAATTCTCTGCAAGTTATTGCCTTCAAGACAATACTTTCCTAAGGCTACTAATATAACACCCGAATTCAACACACAAAAACTTGACCAAAATATTTGGAATACCTCAAATATGGATGCTTAACATCCAAATCATCAAATTACATAACTATTTCAAATAAAATTCATATTACATAGTCATAATAAGTTCCCAAAATGTTTTAGAGTCAAATATAATGCGAAGTTCTAGGGTTATAGCAAATAAAAATAACATAACATAAGCTATAGGAGTACGAGAAGAGCCTTCAAAGCTCACTCTACATGTGCTTTCCCTTGCTCCCTACTAGAATATTCACCTAAAAAATGTTAATATAGGATGAGATTCCACGTCTCAGCAACTGCGAAAGTTTTTACTATACACAAGCAAATCCCATATGACAAAAAAAAAAAAAAAAAAAAAACAAGGCTGATTACATAATATATAGATTTGTATATACCATAATTTCTCATACAAAATTATTTTTGCAAAAGTAATCATCATTATGTCGAATTGTGAACTATGCAATTATACAATATGCAATATGCAGCCTCCCTTATATCCCCGTCCACCCTTGTACCGCTGATTGAAGCCATAAGCTAACACATAGTCCAACAAAAAATCATTCATTTAACTAGATGGTTCCAAGCTCACCAAAACTTAAGATACAGCCGGCCAAAGGTATAGAGCTTAAGTCTAGACTATGGCTCCCCTCCTTAAAAATAACAACTAAGGAGGTGTCACATGTCCCACAACTCCTATGCAATCTCGGCCAAAGGAAACATTGGAAGATGGAGCCTTGACAAGTACCATCATTTGTGTATCGAGTGATGGCATAAATAAATCTTATCAATCAAATTCCTCCTTACTCCGACCAATCACATATACGGTAGCCATTATAATTATATAAATAAAATAAAGTATATTAAAACATGCTTTCATTTATATCCAATATCATCATAAGGTAAACCAAGCATCTCATAAAAACCTTATTGGACCAATCTGTCATATTTGAAATTCAAAGGAATAAACCGTCATTTCTAAAATTTAGGACCAAAACCATAATTTTTGTTGGGCACAAAGCTGTAATTTTCATGGGCACAAAGCGTAATATTCAGCTTTTATTATAATAATATTATAATACATATACACATAATTCAGTCTATAAAAATAATGTAATTTACAATCATACACAATTCACAAGTATACGGAAGAATATTCAGAGTTACTTGTTACTCGCTAATTCTCAAATAATCACCAAAAAGCTACTATAAAGCTCCTAGAATAATTACTACCTTACTCTCCTTCTCTCTCTTCTCTTTCTCACGTTCTCCTCTACGAATGATGAAAGTGTGTGTGTGTGTGTGTGTGTTTGTGCATTGGGGTGGGGGTATTTATAGGAAAAATCCCCCTTTGTTTTTACATTAGGCGGGAATGGTGCCCCATGCTAATTGTGGCACCGCTCACCCATTTTCAAAAGGTAGGTGCGCTCCTCCTCATTTTCAAAGAAGGTAGGCATCCTCCTTCAAATTTTCAAGCGTGGACCGCACCTACTTTTCCCCTTTTTCTTTCATTTCTTCCTTCCGTCACTTTTTCTCTTTGTCCTTCTCTACCCTACATATATATAAAATATATTATTATATAATTAAAATATAATATTTATGTGTGTATATATACATACATACATATATATTCTAACTTTAGACAATTTACTCATACTAATACCTGGTAAATTAATTATCATCAATTAATCTATCCTATAATATTATAGTTCAGAAATAAAAATTCAGGATGTTACATTTCTCCCCTCTTAAAAAAGAATTTTGTCCTCAAAATTTAATATACGTAAGTACTTTACTTACTTAAGGAAATAAATGAGGATAGTATTGTTGCATATTCCCTTCTGTTTCCCAAGTCGCATCTCCAGGAGCCATTCCTCTCCACACAACCTTTACAAGTCTAATGGTCTTGTTTCTTAATTACTTATCCCTCATATCAACAACCCGCTCCAGCTTAGCTTTATATGTCATGTTATCTCTGAGTTCTATCTCTTTTACTTCGATAATATGGGAAGGATCTGGTTGGTATTTCTTCAGTTGTGATATGAAAAACATCGTTAAGCTTTGCAAGCTGTGGAGTGTTGGTCGATGTCCTTGATGGCAAGTGAACCAGTCGAACAAGTAATAAAGAGTAAATAGAGTATCGTCCCACAGTGGATACCAAATGAGGACACCCGGGTGCGAACAGTTGTGTTTGAAAAGAGAATAAACTTGATTTGGTTGAGGGTTTTTATGGCTATACTAATAAATAAGAAGGTAAACAGAGTGTCGTAGTCGTAAGAAGATATTAGTAGGGAAATAGGCTGAGCTCGGAATCATTCTTAAGCATATCAATCCCCCAGTTGCTTCACACATTGCTATAGCAACTATACTGCACAGCTTCGACAGTGCTACAACATAGCTACTAATTGCAATGCTATTCAGTTAACCCACCACTATAGTCTATCGAAGCTTCCGCGTATGATACATGTAATACTAACTTTACTCCTTCCATATGCCTTTGGAAATTTTCTAGTTAGATTAACATTACAAAGCAAGGTGTTATGGTTATGAGCGGTAGACTCATTCCTGAAGCCTACAATAATAGGTCAAGCCTTACACCAGCTTGCCTAGCAATCACTGTTTCTCAGAGGTCTAACCCCGACTCCTTTCGAGTAAGCCGAGGCCACAAATCTAGCCCTTAGCTTAGCTAATTGACAAGGTAATTAATTCAGCGATAAGCAAACTGAATTTATTGAATTAAGAACTAGCAACTCGGGTTCATTCCAAACTTAAGAAATCATCCTCGCTCGGCCATAGGAAATTTAGTTCATGGTGACGAGGAAACGCATAAACAGATAACAATAGAATGACCCATGATCAAAAGATTAAAATGAAAGAAAACAGAAAGCTTGACGAAGTTCCAACGGCGTGGAAGAAGCCCTGTCACATCACCACTCCATGTCTTCTTCTCTCTGTCTTACTGCAAGGAAGGATGCTGGTTTCTCCTAGAGTTTTTCGTGCCTTATGAATTCTCTCTCTTCTTTCGAGTCTGGCCGTATGAATAGGATTAGACCCTCAGCGACTCTACCTCCTTTAGAGTTGGCTTGCTATTCCCTTATATAATCAGGCTTTCTTGCAGCGTAAGTTCTAGGAGCTGGGCCTTTCCTAATTTGTTGAGATCCATTGTATCTCTCTTTCTAATCTTAATAGATTGATTCTGTTGATCCTGTGGGATTCTTCAAATCTTTTAGTTTTGATCCTCCGCATCTTCTATTCCATTACGTCAGCAATCTACCTGTCATTCTCGACCTTCACTATATTTCCTGAAATCATCTTGACAAAAGATCAGAAAATATGCCACATAGCATGCGTCCTTTACTTTGCTATAGCTTCAGAGATGCCTTGTATTGCACTTCGATAAGCTGTCATGATGCTATAGCATAGTATCAGCTTTGCTATACGTTCTTCTCATAAAACCTCGTAACTTGTTCTTTTCTTAGCACATGTTTAGGATGTAAATGGTTTTTATCCTTCAGTTCCCTATATCATAAATTAATGTCTTTTTGCTTAGATTGATTGCAGTTAAGCTTGTATTTACCATACAATTCAGTCATAAAATATAGGAAAACATGGCATAAATTGTGCTCATCATTGAGGTAATGCAATTCTGTAAGCTTCCGGTAAACGAGGTGAAAGCTTCTTTGCTCAAATCGCCCTACCAATGCCTCTCATCGGTGTGACTCTTAGAAATACATGTTCTCTGAAAAGACCCTCTCTCACAAGATAACAATTAACCATAAAGTTTTCCCAAAACCGGATTAGTAGGTAATTATGGAAAACCTTCCTTTTCAATACACACACCTCGGGGTCCAGGGCACAAATTTCGCCCACAAACCCACAACAGAAAATCCATAACTCAGAGCACAATTATCGAACAGGAGATTTTATAGCCCACAAGTCATACAACACGAACCCACAAGAAAGGGTCTACACAAGACAGTGGTCACAAAGATATAATGGTGGATCCACGATGATACGATAGTGTATAAAATAAGGCCTTCAGAAAATCAACAGTCATCCAAAAGTGGTTAATGTAGTATTTCAAAAATATGAGGGCCCTATGATGGCAATAGATAAATCAATACAACACTAGTACCAAAATGAGGCCTACAAGTTTCACGACGTCTATGCCTCTGGCTGCTTCCCTTGTCCTCTAATAGAGTTAGGGGTCTCGCCTGAAAAATTTAATAATGACGGGGTGAGACATAAAGTCCCTGTAACCGAAATTAATTTATCAAATATGCTAGAAAGGATTGCAAGTCAGAGAAATAGGTTTGTTATCATAATTAAAATATCAATAATAATTAAATAATACATAATAATTAACAATATTTAAAATCATCCCCACTCATCCATCCTACTCCTCCTTATATCTTCTGGACGTGGTACAACCTATCAGTGCTAGTATACCCGGCCAAGGTTAGCTAGTCACTTCAAGAATACTGTCCCTTCTCATGTCACCACCAATATACCGTAACAGGGAGGTGTCCGGCCAAAACACTCAACTCAAATTCTGGGTCAGGAATGAGAGAGCCGATGGGCAAAATTTCATCCTCAATCTCTTCCACACAACCCAACATATCCCACAACAAAAGAAATAATATAATACTAAAATTTTCAACATGTTATTAAATTACTATTCCATATACACCATCTCACAACAAACATTATGACCATCACAACAATAACAACCCCATTAAAAATATTCATTTAAATACAAAAATTAGAAAAATACACTACTTCACTGAAATAATTTCATATTCAAACATACACATAATTTTTTAAAACACATACAAGTAGTATACATGAAAATAAGGCTTAGTAAAATACCTTACAGTCCAAAACAAGCATATAAAATAAATTAACCTGGTTACCTCAATTCTAAGCTTAACCTTAGCTTGAGGAGCACTACTCGCACAATCACCGATCACAAGAAGGCTCTACATTATTACAATTAAGCTTAGGATTTCCTATAACTTAAAACAAAAAATAATATTATTATTATTTATCACTATTTATTTATTTATTTTATTTTTATAATTATTATTATTTCTCTACAATTTAATTTAAACTTTCAAAGGCTACCCTAACAACTTAATATAGAACTTTATAAATATCAGTCATTATAAATTATGCTTTATATATATATATATATATACACTTAAATATATGACAGTAGGTGTTCCATTCATTTACCAATTGCAGCGACATGTTGATGACAACAAATACATATACTTATATATACAAGCAAGCCCATTCTTTTCCAACCAGTGATCATGCATGCAAAATATATATATATATATATATAAGGGAAGGCCTATCAGGCCGTATGCCCATGGGTGCAAGATTCTTGAAAAAGCGGGGCGACTTGGAGACACAGGACCTTGGCTTAGCAACGAATGAAGGGGAGCTCTTCGAGCTTTCTCCGCCCGGCGGCTTATGTAGTGGTCGGCCTTATAAAGCTCGCTAAACTTCGCTTCCCTCCCCCTTAAACAATGAAGTGGAAAGTCTTCACTTAGTAGTAGTAGTCGGCATTCTATAAGTGACTTGTCGAGTCTATGAAGCAAAGCTTCTTGTAGTCGGCCCAACCTTCCTCTTACTTCGCTCGAGATACTTCGTACCATACAAGAAAATGGATGTGCTAACGCACAACAAGCAAGAAAACGGATGCGCAAATGTCGAATGCAAATGAAGGATGGCCAGGCCCCGGTTCCCAGGGTTAGAGTATTCCCTATTATAAGCCTACTCAAATCGAACTCAACTAGTTGATTCTCTTTCGCCTATCGTAGTAGGCTTTAAGCAACCTTCGCATTTCTGTTTGAGATCCCAAGTCTCCAAGTGGGCCCTCTTGGCCACCCGCGACCTTGGCTTTTTAGATAATCCCGCTCTGTGTCGTGGGACTTGTAGCTCGGCGGTCCACCGGGTGGGTTTGTTTATCCTTCCGGTTTCGAGTGTCTTCTTGGATAGTTATAGCGGCCCATAGGCGCGAGATGTACCTTCAGGGGGGTGGCGGTCCACGGGACATAGTCCTTTCGGCGTGGGCTGTTTAGTCCATGGTCCGTTGGATGGTCGGTGCAAGGCCGAAATTGGAACACATTTCTTCCGCTCGTTCGTCCTTCGCTTCAAGGCTGTCCCTCGGCGTGGTCGGTACTACATCTTGTCGGGCAGCGAAGCTTACACTTGTTCACTAATTATGACGGTTCGCCGGGGCCTCTTTCCTCCTCCCTTTTCTGCTCACTCGTAAGGGTCCGGACCCCCACAAAGGGAGGAGTCGGCGAACTCTCGGCCATTGGCGGGAACTTCACCCGCATCCGATCCCCAATTCTTGTTCACCCGGATGATCGTGTTGGGTGAATTGTGACCTCGTACGATCGTGTCGAGAGAGCAACGGCCGCTTCGTCACGTACTTACTTATGGGCTAACGGGTCACACTTTGGCCAAGTATCCTACAAAGAGACTCCCGAGAGCGGAAGTATTAAAGGAATGGCCATAGGAATGGGCGCATCATGACATCGTAATATGTCTCGCCGAATGAATTAGTTGGTACTAGAAATGTTAGAAAAAGTGAACGAAAAGAGTAATAAGAAGTGAAAAGGACAGAGACACTTCCCAACCGGAAAGCAAAGTTCCCACTGATGGTATACTTAGTGTAAGCGAGCTCTAAGATCACATCTTTGGAATAAAATCCAATTAGAAAAGGAAATCCATCAGTGGGACCATGGTCCCGACCTTACCAGCATCGGAGGTGTACTAATCAATGAACCCCCGAAACCTACTTTCTTTTCTGACAAAATAAACCCGGTCACGACATGTTGTTGATATTGATTGAGTTTGAGGGACTTTTGTTGACTAAATCCATCCATAAACCTAGACCTCGGTAACCTTCGTAACCAAAGCGTCAAGACAACGCCAAAGGTCACCTTTGGATTCTTAAGTAGGGGCAAAGAAAAGAGGAGCACGTAGGAATGCCGACCACTACATAAGCCCTTTGGTGGCTAAGAGAAAGCGAGCAGCACCTTGTATAGGTTGGGCGGAGCTTGAAGAAGCGAACCCCTATCAGAGAAAGCCATTGCGCGCTAGCCTAGCTAGCTAGCGTTTTTTAGCTGGCCGTTATGTTAGTTGTAGCGCGCCTTCCCTCCTTATCTCACTTCAGAAAGATTTCACAGTATTTTCTTATGATGACCTGGTCGAGAGAGTACGATACATAAGTGTAAAAGATTGAGTGGGATCTGTGAGGTTGGTTATAGTAAGTCCTGGCCGGAAAGTGTTCTTGCCTCTATCATTAGCTCGGGTAGTTGCCGTTTCTGGTGTTTCAATCACCTTTCCATGGCTCCCTTAATTATGTGCTAGGAATTTCCCTATTGAGTAATGGGAAGCGGGCTAGTCCCCGAAAATGCTCTTTTAAGTAAGGTCGTTGGGGTACACGGTGGTAGCCGTAGAACGGTCGATTTAGGCAAAGGCAAACCCATACATAACCATAACATAAATAAAAAAGAGTAAGAGAGAACCAAGGAGTGAATGAATCGACTAGCTACTTTTTCTATCTCAATCGGGAAAGAAGGCAATTCACTACCGGCGGGGAAAAGAAAGGGAATTGCTTAGTAGGCAAGACAGACACGAGAGCCGTTTACAACTGAAGTAGGGCATTCCTTTACTTGAATGAGTGAGTAGATCAAATCAATGAAATGCGGTTAATAACCTCTCTTCTAAGCCATGGAAAGTACAACTCCGTCGAACCTCTGCGAGGACGAGATTCAAGATTATTAATTTTGTGGGAAGAATCCGCTTGCTTACTCGGTTAGAGAAAGATTGAATAAATAATAAACCAAAGCGTAAGTAAAAGCTAGAAAAGGGAGTTTCTAAAGAGACAACCAAAGCAGTTCGTTCTCCTCGCTTGAGATGGGTCGTCTTTCCGCGCCGCGTGGGATAAGGGTGATAACTTGAAAGAGGTCATTTTTCCAATGCTTAGCGGAAGACAGCAATCCAGCAAGGAGAGAACCCGCCCTTACTTCAATGGAAGTCGGGGAGGGGGAGTGGAGAGAAAGAGATCACATTCTATCCGGAGAGACAGATTCCAGCCTTCTTCCCGCAACAAACAATCGAGCAGAAGGTCTGGCTGTGCGCGAAGAAGGACTTCGGCCATTAGTTAAACTGCTTTCACGAGTTGTTGAGGTTAATTCAATCGAACATAAGCTTCGGAGCTTAGAGCACGCCAAGCACAAGCTACTTCCTTTCCACTTCCTACGAGATTTGAAAGATAGGTCTTTGTCCCAACCTTTCTTGTCTTCAAGCAGTGTCTGTTTACGGCCGATTTCAGGGGAAGGAGAAGCCTCAGCGTACCAAACAGATTCATTAGGTTCAGGGGCTGAAAGGGACGGATTCCCCATTGGGTTCAGGGACGAGTACGGAAAGTCAGAGTCCAAGTCCCAAAGAACGAGTTCAGCCACTTCCTTCGCTATTGATGGGACATGACGGTCAGCCGCATCTGCTGTTGAAGCAGTTGACGGCCGGGCCAAGGCCAACAAGAGCCATGTTTGCATTTGATGAGCCTGACTAGTAGCAGCAACCAGGTTATGTCTGTGCTGTGACTTTATATGAACCGTGTCAGAATGAGCATCAAATAAGGAAAATAGGCCTTGACTTCTAATAATTATTTTAGGCTATAAATTATCCCTTTTAAATATTCCTTGAATCTTATTTTTTTTTCCCAAAATAAATTAATTAAGGGAAAAACATAAGCCTAAATTTCGAATAATTAATTTCATAATTATACTTAAATCCTAAAATTAAAAATTAGGATGTTACATTCGCCCACCTTGAACTCCAATGGTCGCCTTCTCTTGTTGGCATAGCTCTTCTGTCTTCTCTAAGCGGTGAGAAGTTTTTGCTGAATCACTTTAATCTTTTGAGTCATCTCGTCTACTAATTCTGGACCTAGTAAACTTCACTCATTCAATTCTATCCAGCAGATAGGAGTGTAAATGGAGCTATATACCCAAAGAGGGGGGTGAATTGGGTATTTTAAAAACTTTTAGAAATATGCTCTGTTTTGAAGTAATGAAACCAGAGATAGACGGAGGAGGAAGGGAAGGAAAGCTTGCACAATAGAAATTATCCTGGTTCGAGTCTTATCTTTGAACTACATCCGGTCCCCAAGCCACACTTGGGATTTTCAATCCACTATACTCACAAACCGATTACACACTCTGTACTCAAGAGTAGTTCTCTCTAGAACTCACTCCCCCTTACAAGTTGTAATCAATACACCCAACCACTAAGTCCCCGACTTATGGTTATCTCAATCAATAAATGATTTACGAGATAGAACTCTCTCGAGCGAGATAAAATGAACACTGAAGTGCAAGTATCGATTGATACAATGTAGATGAAAGTGAACACAATAAATAACAATCAATGAATTTTCGCTCTTAGTAGTTGTGTAGACTTGAGAAGAAGTTAATGCACTCTATTTATAGGTAGAGAACATTAAATGACCGTTGAATGGTGAATCCAACCGTTGTAGGTGATTAGCATTAAGTCCGGTCATCTTTCTCTCTAACCTCCAACTAATCCGGTGCTAATATGATCCGAGGTGGAACTCGAGGATTTGCCCGTTGGAGAAGAGTTTACTTGATGAAGAAAGCATTCTTGACCGTTGAGAATGCGTGCTCAGGTGGGTTAACCAAAAGAAGGTTGATTTGCAGAAGTGCATTAAATGCACTGCACACTTTTTGCTTTATGGCTTTGACCTTCAATAATCTTCATCTGTGCTAACTGAAATTCACTCAATAAACTTGTTAAACTTATCTGGGAATATAAGTGAATGATTCATGAAAGCAATTAGATCAAACGGGAGTGATATTCAAATTCGTATAATTCAAAAATTGGTTTCAGCGTTGTTTACTCGAGTATGTTCTTCTTTACTCGAGTAAGTCATCTGTGTGAAAGAGTCTTTCGCAAGTATCCAAAAGGATACTCGAGTAAGCGACTTCCAGAAGCAAACCATCGAGACTTGAACTATTGAGACCAATGTCTTTACTCGAGTAAGTTAATGGTTTACTCGAGTAAGCAACTATTTGCTTGAAAACTCTAAGTGAAGAATGCTCTTTACTCGAGTAAACAAATTCATACTGGAGTAAGCACGAGCATGGGTTAAGTTGAAAATCATTTGAAGAGTTCTTTACTCGAGTATGGGAACTCTTACTCGAGTAAGCACGAGTTTATAAAACTTTGGGAACTTTCTGTAAGACCCTTTACTCGAGTAAGCCAATTGTTTACTCGAGTATACACTCAAGTTCAAAAGTTCATTTGCTCTCGGTAAGTCCAATACTCGATTATATATTTCTATACTCCAGTATTGATTCATCTTGAAAAGATTGATTGCTCTCTCGGATGGCCTTTACTCGAGTAAGAAAACCTTTACTCGAGTAAGTCTTAATTTGAAAAACACATTTGCTCTCGGGTTGACCTTTACTCGAGTATGTGAACCTTTACTCGAGTAAGTACCTTTTGAAAAACACATTTGCTTTCTCGGATGACCTTTACTCGAGTATATTTTCTCCTTACTCGAGTAAGTGCGTGTAAAACTCAATTGGGCAATCCTTTAACAGTCCTTTACTCGAGTAAGCTTTCCTTTACTCGAGTAAGCAATCGATAAATGGTTTTTCACAGATTTTGCGAAGCTTCAACACATGTTTACAATTGTTGTTAATCATCAAAACACATTGAGAACTAACAAGGAGATCTACATTTCCTTCCATATAAAGCCTCATAAGGTGCCATTTCAATGCTTGAGTAATAACTGTTGTTATACACAAACTCGGCCAGATGAAGATGATTGTCCCAACTTCCTACTAGCTCGATTGCACATGCTCGCAGCATGTCTTCCAGAGTCTATATAGTCCTCTTAGTCTGTCCATCAATCTGAGGATGGTAAGCGATACTAAACCTCAGCCGAATTCCCATAGTATCTTGAAATGCTTTCCAAAATTGTGAAGTAAATCGCAGATCACGATAAGATACGATGATGTTCGGTATCCCATGCAATCTGACAATCTCCTTCATATAGATTTTTGATAATCTCTCAAGGGAGTATTCTGCTGTGATAGCCAGAAAATGAGCTAACTTAGTCAATCTACCAACAATCACCCAAATGGCATTATGCCGGACGTAGTTGAAGGAAGTCCAATGATGAAGTCCATAGAGATGTTGTCCCATTTCCACTTTGGGATCTCTAAATTCTGTAATAACCCAGGAGGCTTTCGGTGTTGGATCTTGACTTTCTGACAAGTCAAACAACGAGTAACAAACTCAATCACATCTTTCCTCATGCCTCGCCACCACCAATTCCGCTTGAGATCATGATACCTCTTGGTTGCTCCAGGATGAATAGCATATTTGCTCTGATGAGCTTCCTCTAGCATGAGCTTTCTTATTTCTCCATCATCAGATAGACACACTCTTCCCTTATACCTTAATATCTCATCTTCACCAATCTCAAACTTCGACTCTTTTCCTTCTTCAATATCTTCTCTCACACTCAATAGATACTCATCCTCAAGCTGGGCAAATTTAATTTCTTTGCAAGTTGTACTTTCAACAGTTTATGCTTCCATGGTAGCAACCAAACCTGACATTACATCAATAGATGTACTTGATACATCCTCAAGCAATTTATGTTCCCTGATCATCAATTGGGCTACATGGATCGTATTTCTGCTTAAGGCATCTGTTACAACGTTTGCCTTTCCTGGATAATACTTCAATTCATAGTCGTAGTCTTTGAGAAACTCCATCCACCTTCTCTGCCGCATGTTGAGCTCTTTTTTGGTCAAACAGGTACTTCGAACTCTTATGGTCACTAAAAACCTCAAATTGTGAACCATAAAGGTGGTGCCTTCAAATCTTCAGAGCAAATACCACTTCTACCAATTCCAAGTCGTGAGTAGGATGGTTCCCTTCATGTGGCCTCAACTATCGAGAAGCATAGCCACTACCTTACTATTTTGCATTAGTACACATCCAAGACCTTTCTTGGAAGCATCAATGTATAAAGTAAAGGTCTGAGCATGATCTGGAATTTTCAAATTTTGGAAAGCTGCTTCACACTTCTCATCCCATACATATGGTTGACTCTTTCTAGTTAACTTTGTTAAGGGCATAGCTATCGTGAAAAGCCCTTAATGAATCCCCTATACTAGCTAGCCAATCTTAGAAAACTCCCGATCTCAGCCACAAACTTTGGTTGCTCCCATTGAAGAACTGCATCAACTTTGGTAGGGTCCACTGCGACGCCTTCAGCTGATACGACATGGCCAAGGAATTTTACTTCCTTTAACCAAAATTCGCACTTAGATAGTTTCCCATAGAGCTTGTGTTCTCTCAACACCTGTAACACAATTCTGAGATGCTCTTTATGCTCTTTTTCATCCTTAGAGTAGATAAGGATGTCGTTAGTGATGACTACTACAAATTTATCTAAGTATGGCCTGAAAATTCTATTCATGTAATCCATGAATACAACTAGAGCGTTTGTTAGCCTAAATGGCATAACAAGAAATTCATAATGGCCATATCTAGTTCTGAATACAATTTTCGGGATATCTTCAGCTTTGACCCTTAACTGGTGATAACCTGATCTGAGATCAATCTTGGAGAATATGGATGCCCCAATCAACTGATCGAGTAGATCATCGATCCTGGTAAAGGATATTTGTTCTTTATAATCTCCTTATTCAACTAGCGGTAGTCAATGCATAATCTTAGGCTCCCATATTACTTCTTCATAAAGAGTACAGGCAATCCCCAAGGAGATACACTGGGCCTGATAAAACCATTTTCCATCAACTCTTCGATCTGCGTCTTCAATTCTGCTAGCTAGTTCCGATGGAGACATTCGTTAAAGAGCTTTAGAGATAGGTCCTGTCCCAGGTGCGAGATCAATAGAAAATTCTACTTCTCTCTCTGGGGGTAAACCTATCATCTCTTTTGGAAATACCTCCAGAAATTTGTTCACCACTTCGATGTCTCCTATCCCTTCCTCCACTTATACTTGAATGAAGAAAAACACAATGTATGCGGGACAACCCTTACGAATAGACTTTTCAACTTGTACTGCAGACAACAATTGTGGTATACTATGACTCATAGAGTCATTCACAAGAGAGATATTCTTTCTCTTACAGTAAGGATGACGTCATTTGCTAACAACCAATCCATTCTTATTATCACGTCAATACCCTTTATGGGTAGACAAACAAGATCTATATTTGAGGTCCTATTATCAAACTCAATTATACAATTTAAGCAAGCCCTAGAAGTTTTCATTGAAGCTCTCGCCAGTGTAGAAATAACCATACCAAAAGGCAATTCGCATATACTTAAATTCAATTGAGGCACACAAGCATACAATATAAAAGAGTCTATAGCACTTGAATCAAACAAAGCTTCAACTTCAAGGCCTTGGAGTTTGAAGATACCTTTAATCAAGTTTGGTGAAGTACTAGCCTCCTGGTGTGATAGTGCGAACACTTTGCTTGGAACTGCAGCTCTAGCATCATTGGCTCCTCGAGACTCTTCCTCACAGAACCTGGAGAGGTGTCTTGGCTTTCCACATTTGAAACATGTCACACAATGTCCTTGGTGTACTTTTCCACACTTGGCACACTTATGACTATTAGCGATTCTAGCAACAGGAGCTGTGGATCCTCTATAAGAGTTCTATTCTCCACTGAATTGATTCCTTTGAGGTCCACTGAAATGACTCCTCTGAGATCTACTGAAATGACTCCTCTGAGGTCCATTGAAATGACTCTTTGATGGTCCACCAGAATAATTTCTTGATGGTTGACTAAATCGCATATTCACACCACTGAAGTTATGACTATGCTTCTTAGTGATTCCCCCCGTAGGTCTCATGGGAGGTATAGATCTGGCTTGGAATCCCTTCATCTTCTCAGCTTCTTCTTATCGCTTGCTTCTAGCTGTCATGCATAATTTGTCACATATCTCTTCAAAATCTTTTATTCCATCAAGGAATGGTGACAAAGCCTTTAAATCTGGTCTAGCTTTCTCCACTAATCGAGCACACATCCATTTAGAGTTGTTTTGCAAATACTTGCAAAATTTAGACAACTCAAAAAGCAAGTGATAAATTCTTCTTCGTGTAAATCCTCTTCTTGAATGTAAGGAATTTAGTCTCTTTCTCTATTCGATTGAAGGGGAAAATAATAATTCTCAAACTTTTCTTTAAACTCTTCCCAAGTCATCTCAGTATTATCATTTATTTTGGTGCTTTCCCACCATTCTTGGGTCGCTTTCTGCATCAATTGCTCAACAACTAGCACCTTTTGTTGTGAGCTGATCTTAATAACTTTAAAAATCTTTTCCAGACGCTTCACCTGTTCTAGTGCTTCGATTGGATCTAGCTTCCCCTCGAACATTGGAGGAGCCAACTTCCGAAATTTTTCCCAAACCTCAGTAATAGGTGGAGGGTGATACTAAGAATGGGAACTACTACCGCCTCTTGATTTGGTGCAAGTACTACTGCCACCCCTAGATTGATGATCAAGAGGAGTGCCTTCCCTAATCGGTTCCTTCTCCTTTCCTTGATTACTATCTTGGCCTCTTTTCTTTGCTAATTCGTCCTCGTGCCTATTCACTTTCTCTCTTACATCCAGGATTGCATCTCACAACTCTATTAAAAGGGCATTGTTATCCTTAGGAGGGGGACCATTTGGTAGAGGAGTAGGGGTCGAATTAGTCCTTTGAGTTCTCGGCATCCGCCCCTCCTATAATTTACACCATAAGGGTACTAGGTAAGAATTTAACCTAACAAATTCTAAATCTAAATAAAGGGAAGTGCACATGTTATGATATTTCTTTGCCATGACTTCTAAAATATTTTAAGAAAACAAACATTTAGAAATTTCAACAAAAATCTATAGAACGTTTAGCTCTACTGCCAAAAATGTAACACCCGAAATTCAACACACGAAAACTTGGCCAAAATGTTTGGAATACCTCAAATGTGGATGCTTAACATCCAAATCATCAAATTATATAACTATTTCAAATAAAATTCGTATTACAAAGTCATAATAAATTCCCAAAATGTTTCAAAGTCAAATATAATGTGAAAGTCCTAGGGTCATGGCAAATAAAAATAACATAACATAAGTTATAGGAGTACAGAAGAGCCTTCAAAGCTCACTCTACATGTGACTTCCCTTGCTCCTTACAAGAATATTCACACGAAAAATGTTAATATAGGATGAGATTCCACGTCTTAGCAACTATTGAAAGTTTCTACTGTACACAAGCAAATCACATATGAAAAAAGGGCTGATTACAAAATTATAGATTTGTATATACCATAATTTCTCATACAAAATTATTTTTGCAAAAGTAATCATCATTATGTCGAATTATGAACTATGCAATTATACAATATGCAATATGCAGCCCGTCCACCCTTGTACCGCTGACTAGAGCCATAAGCTAACACATAGTCCAACAAAAAATCATTCATTTGATTAGATGGTTCCAAACTCACCAAACTTAAGATACACCCGGCCAAAGGTATAGAGCTTAAGTCTGGACTATGACTCCCCTCCTTAATAATAACAATTAAGGAGGTGCCACATGTCTCACAACTCCTATGCAATCTCAGATAAAGGAAAACATGGAAGATGGAGCCTTGACAAGTACCATCCACTGTGCATCAAGTGATGACATAAATAAATCTTATCAATCAAATTCCTCCTTACTCTAGCCCATCACATATACAACCATCATAATAATTATATAAATAAAATAAAGTATATTAAAACGTGCTTCCACTTATATCCAATATCATCATAAGGATAATGAAACATCTCATAAAACCTCATTGGACCAATCTGTCATACTTGAAATTCGAAAGACTAAACTGTCATTTATGAAATTTGGGACTAAACTGTCATTTCTGAAAATTCGGAACCAAACTGTCATTTCTGAAATTCGAGGGCAAATCCGTAATTTTTTATGGGCACAAACTATAATTTTCATGGGCATAAAAGCGTAATATTCAGATTTTATTATAATAATATTCTAATACATATACACATAATTCAGTCTATAAAAATAATATAATTTATAATTATACACAATTCACAAGTATATGGAAGAATATTCAGAGTTACCTATTACTCGCTAATTCTCAAATAATCACCAAAAAGCTACTACAAGGCTCCCGAATAATTACCACCTTACTCTCCTTCTCTCTCTTCTCTTTCTCACGTTCTCCTCTACGAACGATGAAAATGTGTGTGTGTGTGTGTGTGTGTGTGTGTGTGTGTGTGTGTGTTTGTGCATTGGGGTGGGGGTATTTATAGGAAAAATCCCCCACTATTTTTACATTAGGCAGGAACGGTGCCCCATGCTAATTGTGGCACCGCTCACCCATTTTCAAAAGGTAGGTGCCCCTCCTCCTCATTTTCAAAGAGGGTACTCACGCTCCTTCAAATTTTTCAAGCGTGGACCGAACCCACTTTTCCCCTTTTTCTTTCATTTCTTCCTTCCGTCACTTTTTCTCTTTGTCCCTTTCTACCCCCCCCCCCCCGGGCAGCACACACACACATACACACATATATAATATAGTGCGAATGCTGTCAAAAATATCACGATGGACAAATGGGTTAAGAGAGATCAGAAGAATTGTGCGGGCGTTTATTGCATTTAATTAAGGATATTTTTTTTTTTTCAAAATGTGAGTAATTTATTTAGTTTTAATTACTCTTATATATATATATATATATATATATATTCTAACTTTAGATAGTTTACTCATACTAATACCTGGTAAATTAATTATCATCAATTAATCTATCCTATAATATTATAGTTCAAAAATAAAAATTCAGGATGTTACAAATAAAATCTTTGTACATACAATATTTGAAACATAAGCCTTCAAGGTCTTAATATTAATAACAATCAAATGTCACTCTCTTGTCCACCATTCATTTCTGGATGTGAGCAAGCTTCTATACATCTTTCATGGGTATAGAAGACTAAAGGACCAAATATCTCTTAAGTATAAATCACTGTGTAATAGTAAATTACTGTCCAATCACGTTTCGATTCTTGTCTTTGAAAAGTAAATCACCATACACAATAGTGAATTTCAGTTACTATGCAAAATAGTAGATCATATGAAATAGTTAAAGATCTTGTATAAGATATTAAAACCTTATAAACTATAAAATAGTAGGAGCAAAATATCATAATATTATAAATTTTCAACATATTGCCTAATAGTTCCCTTTTGTGATTCTTTTCAATAATATTTCTCTACTTCATGTGGGAATTTAAACCAATATGATTACAATCATGATTACACACAAAAATTATAGCCACGTTTACACTTATCCATGACCATAATTAATTCTTTCATTACTTCATTCACTTCTTGAAATGGAGCCAAGCCCGTTGGATGAGATTCATGATTCTTATAACAAAAACTCATTGTTTTGTTTGGCCACATGAGGTTAGAAAATTAATTCACCGTATTTCTTAAAACCACTTTCACAATATTGCTATTACATGAGCAAATTAGATACACCCATTTATAATAAACTTTTGAAAGAATAACCTTCTTCTCGATGGTCATACATTTCCTTTGTCCCAAAAAATAAAAGGGTCTTTTAATGTCAAATATTCAGTTTTAAAGCCTTCATATCTAATAACTTAGAAAAATATGAATCAGGACTTGTCTTAGAGCTTCAAGCCAAATTTGTCTCTTAGCTTCATACCAATTTTTCTCTTCATGAAAAATTAAACCAATATGGCTTCCAGCCGTTTATCTTCAGGATAAACAAATATTATATATATATATATATATATATATATCTTCCGAGCATTTATCGAAGGATAAATAAAATTTATATATGACTTCGACCATATAATCTTAATAAAGAAATATAAAATAATATAAATAGATACGACCTATACACATTTATACACATCCGTAACACACCTTCTTCATCATTTTTTTAATATATGTGGGGGCCACATGCATATTAATAAAGAATATAATAATAAAATGTTGGGACCCACATGTATATTTATTTCAAGATTCCGGCCGCAATGAATGATAGAGGGATAATAAAGGGGATATATATAATATACATAAATAATAATAAATTCATAAAGACAATAACTAATCCATAAATAATGATATTGTAACAAACAAACAAAAATTGCTTCAGGCCATTTAGTTTTTAATGGCTTCAGGCTAATTAATTCTCATTGCTTCGAGCAAATGATGAGAATTTAGAATTATATGGCTTCTAGCCTTTTATCTTCAAGATAGATAAAAATTAAAGATTAAATATATGTTTCTAGCCATCCAATAAAATAAAAGATAAAAAGTATATGACTTCTGGCCATATAATATAAAAATAGAAATCAAAGGAATATGACTTTTGGCATATTATATCAAAATAATAAAACAAAATGTATATGACTTTTGGTCATATAATCTCAAATTAGGAATAAAAGGACTATGGCTTCGGCCATGTAATAAGAAATCGAGCAATATGACTTCGATAATATAATTTCAAAATATGAAATCGAGGTGTATGGCTCCCGGCCATACTAAAATAACAATATCAATAATATAAAATACTCGTAAAGGAGATCAAAATAAGATAGAAAAACGGTAATAATCTCCAATCTTAGTTATGAAACCCGATGTATAAAACAATCGGTAAAAGTATCTTTTTTAATTCCATATAGTGGCTCGATTATCACGAGATAGATAAAATAGATTTATAATTAAATAATGTAGATTAAATCGTTAAAGAAATGATCATACCTTCGTTAGAGCTCTCATGCCGATAACATGTTATAAAAATGGGTTAAAGACCTAATTTGCCACGGAAGTTTTGTTAAGGGAGCTCTCAGCATCCGAAAGTATTTTGGGTATCATTTTTGCCCCGGAAGTTTACAAACATAGCAATTTTGCCCATCAGTTGATCTTGACCGTTGGATTGGTATCATTTTTGCCCTGAAAGTATACAAAAATTTGCTCCTAAAAAAAAACTTCCGTGGCATATTTGCTCCATTCGTAAACTTTAGGGGCAAAAATGATACCCAAAATACTTCGGCCGCCGGGCGCTCCCTTAGCAAAACTTCCGTGGTAAATTAGGTATTTAACCCTATAAAAATAAGGGTCAAGATGCAAAAATACACTTGTTTTCCCTGAGGAGCGCCCAACACCAAATGTTTTTTTTAGGTGCAAAAATACACATGTGATTATAAAATTAGTGCAAAAGTCACATCACCATTAAATCATGCTTAACGGTGTTAATTTTGAGCGTGGGACCCACACTATTTTCATGAAAATACCAAAATACCCCTAATTGATTAAAAAAAAAAGAACTTCAAAAGGGATGCAGCCAAGACTGCGCTCTCTGGGCTTGTCTCCGAGGATCCATTCCCCAGGCCCAAGCCAATCTCTTCCTCGCCAAATTCTTCGGCGACACCGATCTCCTCTCCTTCGTTTCTTCTCTCCACCAAACCAGTCCCTTCTCCTTCTCCCTAATCTTATCCCTCTTTCTATAATTCCTTTTCTAATCTTTCTTGTTTCGTTTCAGCTTGTTTCGGTCTCTGTTGTACGAAGCGTGCGGGCAAATAGTGAATCCCATGAGCGGCATCGTCGGACTCCTATGGAGTGCTAACTGGCACTTGTATGAGGTAGTCGTGTATACGATGCTCGCCAGCGGTGTTCTTTAGCCGCTACCGAGACTTTCCATGGAGTTCTACGGCCGATCCTGAACAAGTCATCTCCTACCGGCCATTCATGCATGAATTTGGAGAGAAGGAGCAGATGTCAGACTTGGATCTCTCCCTGCTTCCTGGGACAAGGAGGAGGCAGAGTAATCCGTTGGTTTCTGCCGAATCAGAAATGAGAAACTGTGGTGGTTGCGGAGCCGAGGAGAATATTAAGCTTTTGAACGTGTTTGGGTAAGAATGGTTAAAAATTATGATAGAGTAATATACGAGAATTAAGGATGGGGGTTAGCATCTCCGAGAAATGATAAACTTATAATGCAAGATGAGTAATAATGCAAGGAGGAGGAAGGCATGTCTAGCCATTGGGATTTTTAGAGGGGGTGCGGGGGGTTTTTTTTTTTTTTTTTTTTTTTTCTAATTAGGGGCATTTTGATATTTTTATGAAAATAGCGTCAGTTCCACCGCCAAAATTAACACCGTTAAGCATGATTTAACGGTGCTATGACTTTTGTATCAATTTTATAACCACATGTGTATTTTTTATACCTAAAAAAAGCACTTGGTGTTGGGCACTTTTCGGGATAAAACACATTTGTATTTTTACACATTTATCCTAAAAATAAAGATATAGAAGAAGTAAAAGATAGAAAACAAGAGCAAGAGAGATTAAAAAAAAAAAGATATTCTCATTCAATTTTTTCGGTGTACATTTGTGTGGGAAGGAGGAGAGTATATATAATAGTTGGAGAGTAGAGAAGTTTTATGTAGTTCTACCCACTCCCCACTATAAACGTAGTGGGCAACCTTAATACCCATAATGGGTCATCCACATAATTTAATATATTCATAATAATAAAATATTAATAAATCTCAACCACTCTATTTTTAATCTAAAGATTTCATATCCAAAAGAAATTTTAATCGGAAGAGATGACAAAAAAAAAAAAATAGAGAAAAGATGCAGCGAGATCGAGATCCATTTAACGGGAGCTTAATGTCACGGTCGTAGTGACGGATGACAGTCCCACATCGGGCGGGATGAGGGAAGGTTTCGGGGCATAAATAATATGTGGTGCGCCTCTGCTATCAGCTCGAGCTTTTGGCATGGTGGTTAGTGCCTCTCAAAGTTAAGCGTGCTCAGCTCGGGAAAATCTCGGGATGGGTGACCCCAGGAAGTTCTGTGTTGGTGTGCTTCCGCGCGTGACATTAAGCTTCACAAATCATTCTCGCATGTTTGGTATATTTGAAAAGCTCCTTATGCGTGGCTTATTTGACTTTTAAGTTTCGGTTACTTAGGTGATATTTATTGGATCAAATAATGTATTTTAACATTGTCAAATTTTGTAATTCGGTGTTTTTTAAAAAATATTTTTAGTAATTTTAATTTTAATTTTTCTCTTATAATTATCTCAAAAGCTACTTATCTATAAGTCATTCCAAACAAGCTTAATTTTTCACAATCTGACTCATCCATAAGTCATTCTAAACATAAATCACATTTCACAACTTTTATTCAATCTACTTTTCTACAAGTCATTTTGCTATTGAGTTAACTATCAATTTTGTTTCGAAGTTTTTGGCGTAGCAATGTTGCCCCCTCGTTAATAGCCCGCGATCAAACGTTAGTATGAGATTTCGGGGCAATATTGCTACGCCAAAAACTTTAAGAGCAAAATTGCTCCTAGGCGTGTACTTCATGGGCAAAATTGATACTTAACCCTTTGTAAGCTTTATTTTCTCAGTCATCTCTGCTTACAATGCACAATAACTTCGTTAATCGTTCGCGTAGATAATTCCGCAAGTGAGTGATTATTGTTTGATTGGGGATGCTGCGATGGAGGACGCTATGAGGGAAGAAGGAGTAGGCTATGTTTACTTTTTTTAAAAAAATAATAATAATTGAAATCCCTAGTCCCTCATGTCATGATTATAATTATAAAGGGTTAAGGAACATCATGAGTGCAAAGACAAATAACTTTTAAGTGTACCAAAAATACCCAAAAACTTTTAAAAATGTCTTTGTCAAGACACACAAAAAATTTACTTCACGAGGCACAAAAAATTTTTACTCTATTTTTGTGCTGACTGCACATTTTTAAAAGTTTTTTGGTATTTTTAGTCTACTTAAAAGTTATTTGTGTTAGACACTCCTGAGGTAAAAGTTCGTTGGCCAAATTACTCCTTAACTCTAATTATAAAACCGGGTTGACTTTTTTTTTTTTTTTTTTTTTTAAAGAAAGGGTTAAGTATCAATTTTACCCCGCAAAATGCAGCGACGAAGCAATGTTCCGAAAAACTCAAAACGTAGCAATGTTGGGAAGTTAATGGAGGGGCAACATTCTTTATGCGTTTTGACACTTACGGACAACATTGCTATGACCAAAACTGATACTTAGTCCCAAGCAAGCTCATTATTAGTTCTGTTGGAAAAAAAACTGGGAAAATTGAAAAATGAAAAAGAGGTCCCGTTCGCGCCCTAATCCATTAACCCCTTACTCCTCAATTCTGAAACGAAATCGTTGCTTCCTCTCCACCCAGAATCATCTTGTGCGACAGCGAGTGTGCGACGGTGCGCGGCCACGGCGACCTTCAATCTCCTCTTTATCAATCTTCTCTGCTTGTGATCTTTGCCCTGAGCTCTTCTTCAATCTTCACTTCTTCAGTCACCGGCGTATAACTCCTCCAAGCTCACCGGAGACGTATTGTTGAAGGCAAAGCTTCTTTCTGCTCCGCCTCCAACACGCAGGTAATTGGTCTGGGAGGGTTTTGATCTGGAGAGGAAGAAAAGCCAGAAAGCAAAGGGCCATATGAATTGTAGATAATGCATATCATATTGCCTATGAG
This sequence comes from Acacia acuminata, assembly GCA_019022655.1. Lineage (NCBI taxonomy): Eukaryota > Viridiplantae > Streptophyta > Magnoliopsida > Fabales > Fabaceae > Acacia > Acacia acuminata. Next base: position 650,047 of record JAFJYI010000187.1, read on the forward strand.
TCTAAGCAAAGGGCCATATGAATTATAGATAATGCATCTCATATTGCCTATGAGTCCCTTTTGCCCTGTGTATTCTCCATTTGTGTGCTTTTCATCATCATTCTTCATCTTCACTTGCTTCTTGGTATATTATAAGTGCTGTATTACTCTGTTCTTAGTTTCCACCCGTCATAGAAAGGAAAAAAAGAAGCCAAATTTGTGTCTTTTTAACTGCTTTTGTATGCTAGAAATGTGTCTCGTTTGACTCGAATTGATTCATTACAGATAATTTCAGCGACTGTAAGAGAATTAAGACCCCTTGAGAATTTTTTTAAATGCAGTCACAAGGTTCATGTGCATATTGAGTAAATAAATATCATGGCAACGATCAATTGTAACAAATCTGAGTAAAAGCTACAGATAAGTTTCATTTATATGCACCGCATAACTGAATCTTGATTTTATTTTTACCTTTGTTGGTCACTGAATCCTTGATCGCCAAAACTTTTGGTTGTTACTTGATACTTGTGAGGCTCTGAGCCTCACCCGCAAGGCCGCAACTGTACAAGAAGAGTCTGGCTCTCTGATGTTTAGATATGGGGATTCAAAGACCCCACAGTCCTGCCTTCTCTTTTGTTTGCTTCATTCCATCCTTTTGAATTGCATTTATCTGTTCGCTTTTTAACTACTTTTTGGGTTGTGATTAGCCACTGAACTAGGGTAGTGGTTAGCTACTGAACTAACCAGCGCAAGCTTAATTTCCAGTAGTTCACTCGCATTTCGAACATCAAAACTGATGGGGCGAGAAGGTCACAAAATGAAAGCTTTAAGCCTTCTGAGAAGTAGAATCTGTGACCCCAAGTTTATATTCAAGCCTCTCCAGGATTCTCCGGACAGCAATTACAGGTCTTGCTCCCTTATATCCGTTTTGGTTTTTGTCATACATTTTATTGCCTTGTTTAATTGACAAATGGCTAAATTAGGATGCTCTAATCTAGGTGTTGTTGATGTGCAGTAAACTGAAATTCATGATGTCAAGTTCAATTACTGAGGCATGCAATAATTCTATCTTGCTTCTTGGTCCCCGTGGCTCTGGGAAATCTGCGGTTTGTTTATAAGTCTCAGACCAAGTTCTGATCAGGGAATTATTCATATTGGTTTGCACTTAAAAGTAACATCTTAAATAATCACCAGGTTCTGGAGCTTGTTGTTGGAGATTTATTGGTGGAGTATCCAGACATGATTTCAGTGGTATGGTAACTATCTTGAGATGTCATTTGGAATTAAACCAAATGTATTGTTCTTCATATTGTTCAAGACAGAATGGAGTTACATTCATAATTTGATGTCCATATTGGAAACTAATCTTTCATTTTCTTCCATCTAATCAAAGTTCCTATATGCTGGCCAAAAATAAGCAAATGAATAAAGTTCCCATATACTTGAGTTATGTGCAATTTTATGCCAACGATGGAATAACACCATTAATATCATTGTAATATAGGGTGTATTGGTATAATGAATTTGTTTGATAATTAATATTTGGTATCATTTTTCAATAGCACAGTGATCATTTATAATCCTACACTTCAAATCACCTACTCAAATGCATGGTCATGGCATATTTGACATAGTAAAAACTTGGACAACTTTATTTTCTATTCTTTATTATGGGGCATACATCAAGTGATAATGTCAACAGCCATGTGTTGAATAAAAAGCGAATTAATGGATGTGAAGTTTATTTTATCTCATTTGAGACACTTTTTTTTAATTTTGTTTGACAGATCAAGTTGAATGGGCTTTTACATAGCGATGACAACTGTGCATTAAAGGTTAGAGCTTAGAACCTGGCTTTGGATTTGATGCAGTACTGATTGAAAAAGACTCTCTCTCACACACAAACACGCACACTCTCACTCACAGATAACATTTGTATTAATTTTTGAGTTTCTGTTTTCTTTTTATTGGTTTACTTGTCATGGAAAATAGATTCTCTGTTGTTCTAATTGCTATCGCTCCGTTTGCTCCTCTGAGTTCCATTCTTTAGGATAAAAATAAAAAATAAAAAACACTAAATCCCATGGCCACTCTGATGGAGTCTGCTCTCTGCTTCTCTTGGAGAGACAGAGAATCTGGACTCCGCATGATGAGAATGTTAATGCCGTTCGTGTTATGTACTTTTCTTTGCTACCTAATACCTAAAACCTCCAATTATGCTAACTTTCCGCTTTTAGCTAAATAAAATAATAGAGGAAAATTTGATTGGCAGGAGGTCTAGTGAGTTCTTATATCTATGTGAGTGTCTTACAAGATTTGGGATTGACGTTTTACTGATTTAGAACTTGCAAATGCCCCAAGATATTGAATGATGATGGACCAAGATAAGATTTGGATTATTTATGGGTTTGTATGAGGAGAGATATCTGATTTGACATATGATGGAATTGACAAATTTTCATGTTTGATTGTAGAAATCCTTTCTATTTGATCCTATGAAGACCTGAATTTGTGCCCACACATCACACACTAACACTTGAAAACTATTTACTTTGTCATGCACCCATGAATATAAACAGTTCATATATGAATATGAAAAATTCAATATAATGATGTTTGTATGTTACATATTACTATAATTTTCCCAGAATTTCTTTTAACCTCAGTTGAATTTTTTTTGACTTAATGAATTTATTATCACTGCTGCCCTTTTTTACTATATTATGTCCCATTTGTTGTTTTCATCGATGATTAATCAGGAAGTAGCTAGGCAGTTGTGCTTGGAGCATCAACTGCAATTCTCAAAAGCGGTAATATGGCTAGCCTATGCTAGGTTTATATTATGCATTATAAACTATGGTATAGTTGTTTGTTGATTTTGATATGCACTTCTATAGGCATCATTTGATGACAACTCTCAATTCCTGGTAGCCATGCTAAAGTGAGTAGAAACTTTCTTGATTGAAAAAGGGTAAATTGTTTATTCTACTGAAACAACTGTTATCTTTGTTTTCCAGGGAGTGTGGACTGGCTCATAAAACAATTGTATTTATTCTGGACGAGTTTGACCTGTTTGCCCAGGTAAGACTCCACCTTTTTTGTCTCCAACCATTGCTGAAATCCTTCCAGGGTAAATGTAAAATGTTATTTATGATTCCATGTTTTATTTTATTTTATTTTTCTAATTATACGATGCTGTTATTACCGTTCTGATATTCCACAGGGTAAGCAGAGGTTGCTTTATAGCTTGCTAGATGCTATGCAATCAATAACATCACAGGCTGTAGTAATTGGCATTAGTTGTCGGATGGTGCGTTCATTGCTTTTGCTTCCTTTCTAAATTTCAAGTTGCTCTGAATATCATATTAGTATATTGTATATCTTTACCTGGTTGATCAATGTGGAAAACTCTCTAATTTGATAGTTTTTATTGTGATTTTTAAATTATTATTGGACTGATAATTTTCTAGTTTAATCTGCCTGAAGCATATCAATATGATATACCTTGCAGGATGCAGATCAGCTATTGGAGAAAAGAGTACGATCTCGTTTTTCGCATAGAAAATTGTTATTCCTTCCACCTTCTATGGAAGACTCAAAGAGGTAAACTTCTTGTGGTTTATTTTAGGCTGGCCATTTTGGCTTGTATAAAAAGACTATGAGATTAAATTGTTTATTTTTTGACCTTTTTGTATGTAGAATTTTGGAGTATGTAATGTCTTTACCGGTGGATTCAAGCCTTCCACATGATTATGCTGTTGAATTTAATAGAAAGGTTCAAGTATCCTTTTCATGCCGACTCTTTCAGCTTGATAGTTAATGTTAGTTTGGAAAACTTCTTAACATCCTTGCCTAGGAGATTGCATGTGTTTGATGACATCATCCCAAAATACATGGTTTTCTTGAAAAATTTTCAAGTTAAACCCAAAAGTTGAGATTTGTTTTAACAACTTTTTTTGGCCAGAATCTTGTTTTAACTTCTGGATCCTTCATAGTTTGACTGGGGTGTGGAATTAATTATTGCTCTTCAAGCAACCTGGATCCAGGTTTTCCTTTCTTTACACATACTAGTTGTTGATTGGAATTAGACTAATTGTCATCTTTGTTATTGCTGCTTATGGCCCTTCATTTATATTAGTGATTCTATGGAAAATGAGCCTTCCAAATAATGATAATAGTGCCACCCAGAATAAACTGTTTATGCCACAAATCAACTTGATTTTTGGATGCCTTTTCTATTGTGCTTGTGAAGACTTGGTAATTGGTTTTGCATGTGTTTCCAGATGCTCATGTTTCTTATTTTTGTCTGTGGGTGGTTTCATCCTTTCTATTATGAGTTATTGATTTGATTGAAAACAACTAATTCACTTCTAGTAGTTAATGTTTGTTTCTTGCAGGAAAAATAGCTTTATTTCAGGAAAAATAAAAATAAAAATAATACTCTTCCCCATCTCTTATGAAATCCTTGACATTATTTAGGATATTTTAGCAGATAGAAGGTTCAAAGAAACCTTCAACAAATATTTGAATTTTGACTCCTCAGTCAAACATTTGCTGAGGTTTCTGTAAGTATTGTTTTACACTTATCTAAGCAATTATTATCTTAAAGGTTCCTGTGCATGAGATAGACTGCCTCACTTACTTACTGGAGTTTGATGCTTTTCTAGATTTTGTGCTGTCTCTTGTATGGATTTGCAGACTGGCTTTTTGACATGCGAGAACTTTGAAACTGCATTCTCAAGTATTATGAGGCAACCCAAACTGGAATGTTTAAAAAGTATGGTAATTATTTATGCTAATGTGCGCAAGCACACATGCAAAGTAAATAATCAACCTTTCTAATTCTATCCTTTTGTTCTTTTTTGGAGTAATTGATTGCTTTTTCGTCACTTTACATCTTGGTCAAACAGATTGCTCCATATTAGAACTTTACATCCTGGTTTGCATGAAGAGGTTGGAAGTTAAAGAACAGACCTTGTGCAACTTCAATTCTATAATGAAAGGTAAAACTTTGATAATTTGTGTGTCATTAGTAACTGTTATTACATTATTCACTGAATTTGTGTCATACTTTGCAGAGTATAAAAATGTACATGATTCCTTCAGGACTTCTGATTATTATGCACGAAATGTCTGCTTAAGGGTGTGTATTTTAATTTATTTGAGAATATGTATATATATGGACAAATGAAGTTCATGGTGATGTTTTCTTGAATTTCGTCTCTTAAGCTTACTGGGTGGTATTCTGCTTTTGTAATGCAGGCATTTGAACATCTTATAAACCGTGAACTGATATGTTTCACTGACAACAGAGGACATAGTTCATCTGTTGAATTCCGCCCTGCAAAGCTTTTAATCTCTTCTTCTGAACTACACCAAGGACTAAAAGCATATCATTCATGCCCTGTAAGTTACTAACAAAATAGCCTATGCGTTATCTTCTAAACTACTACCTCTGGTCCTTAATATAAAATCTCGATGATAGTATAATTTACACTACGGTCAAGATTTTATATCAAGGACTAGAGGTAGTACTTGGTAGCTTTCTGGTTTATTTTCTTCAGCTTTTCTTTATACAAGAATGGCTTTTAATGGGGGGAAATGCTCTCAAATTATGAACACCTATAATTCAACGATTATCTTACAAAACCAGTGGAGAGGGTTTGAACATGATAACCAACTTCAAGAAATGTACTTAAGGATCTTTCTTATTATAAATACCATTAGATTACGAATCATTACAAGTATTCCTCCAGTCCTTAATATAAGATATATTTACTTAATTTAATCAGAATAAGATAGTTGAGTTAATTAGTATGACATTCTAAAACATCCTAATCATCTTCCTTAATTTCCTTATTCTCTCTCCTCCTTGATTATTGTTATGATAGCATCAATAAGGTGATAGGATAGTTGTAGAAATTAAAGGATTTGAGAAGAGAAACAAGAGAGGGGAAGAGAGAATTCATAAAATCACATCACTGTGCATCTTCATTCATCATGAATCATCATTCAACATAAAAGCATAGCATACAATGGAGAGTCATATGTCTTATATAGGCAACCCCTCACAACCCATTAATCCAAAATGGTTACTAACAACTAACTAACTAACCCTCCTAACTAAATAATATATTCTCGACACCTTACATATCATAAGGGTAAACTGGAAAAAGATTGACAAATATAAAAATTACTTTATATATTTAGCACCAAGATCAACTCTGCAAATATGTTTTATATTAAGAACTAGAGGGAGTAATATCGATGGTGTTGGCGATGGGAGCATAATTGCTACATTACATTCTTTTGGCAGGCTATTCTTCATAAGTTAATGGATCGCGAAGGCTAAGATGATCCTGGGAGATATTTCACATGCTCAGCCTGAAGAGGCTAAATGTAAATTACATTGGTATCAGAATTTTTCAGCTGTAGCCGCATTTTCTGCTGAGGAGGGTGCTCTTTAGTGAAATTTCCTTGCCAAAACTTTTTTTGTGCTCTGCGTCTGCGACGGATGTATGGCAAACTTTTGATTCATATATTCATATATTTTAAAGTAGCAAACTCCTAAGTGGTTAAAGATATGTTCTTATCTTGCTGGTCAGCATTTAGAAGAATTTATACATCATGTTATGGATGTGTACCTTCAAATTAGCCAGGAAAGAGCATGCAGGTTGATCTACAAGGCGACTGTAAAGGATGCATTTGGAAAGAGATAAAGAAGAGAAGAGGGGGGGGGGGGGGGGGGGGGGGGGGGGGGGGGAGATGAAGTGTGCCTTATATATACTTGATATGACACGTTAGTTTTATGCACAATCATATTCTCTGTTTTTTGTTTTTTTGAATTAGAGGAGTAAGAACTAATAATCTGAGGTTATAAGTAGGATTAAACCCACTAATTACCTAAAGAAAAATTCTTATATCATTAGACTACAAGGCTATTGACATAATCATATTCTCATAAACATCGCTTTTTTTTCTTTATTTATTTAATGCATCCTCTTATTTTATTTTTGCCAAGGGTCTAAATGAGTATAATAATGGTTGTGAACACATCTTGACGTCAATTGCTCCACCAGTATTGAATTTTTTTCAGAACAATTAGCAATTGTTCTAGGGATGGAAAAACTCAGTCACCCACCAATTTCTTGCTCAAATATGTACTATTTGATACAAATAGGTGATAATTCAATTATGAAACTGTTTTCCAGATCAATTTAAAGTTATAAGTTCTAACAGTGGTCTTTAGTTTGACCGATCAGGTAAGCAGGCTGTTACTTGTGTTCGAGTTTCAATGGTTGGCTTGGCTTTCCCAGTGGTGAAAGCTTTGTGCTCAGCCCCCATGAAAATGCCAAGATTAGATCTACGAATGGTAGAGTAGTTGCCTCACTAGTCGAGAAGAAATGTATTCTATTTAAGATTCATTCCTCTCTCTCTCTTTTTTTTTTCCTGACCTAAAGATTTATTTCTTTTACTGCATTCATATAAAGAGCTAAGAAAAATAGCCATGACACGATTTAGCATATTTATTTTAGAAAATCTTTTACACAGGTATATTGATGATGGAACCAACATGTAGATTTTGAATTTTTGACTTTTCTGAACATGAAAAGAGTATTTTTCCCTAATTTGGGGAAACTCTTGTTTGAATTTGAATCATCAATCATTAATAAATCAAATTAATCATCAACCATTATAGGAAAGTATAATAGCATGTTGCTGTAGTTCTACAGATCTTTGAACTGGAGGTATTGGGCCTATATCTACGTGCTTGCTGAACCGATGGGCTAAGAGTCTGGGAATAGTTGGTGTGGGCCTTTGGTTGAATAGAGTGTGTGGATAGCCCCGAAGTGGGGCCCATTGTTGAGTATAGCGTGGGGTAGAGCTAGGAATCAGGACCGACCTGTGAAGGATCAGGGCCTAACAGGGCCAGCCCTCCAGGGCCTGGGGTAAGAAAAACTTCTGTTTTTTAAAGCCCGGCCTGAAAGCATCAAGACTAGGGCCGGCCCTCCAGGGCCTAGAAGTTACTATTCCAACTTTTAACTATATTTCCTCCTTTTTTTTAAAGAAATATAATTAATAAATTACAACAATTAAAGTTCTAATTTATCAGATAAATGTTGTCAACATTAATATCAAAATAACACGAATCATCAAACAAATAAGAACAGTCACTAATTCATAATTAAAAGCAAACTATATTCACAAATAAATTACATAAAACATAAGAAGCATACCACTAAGCGACATTAGTAATTTAGTACGATGACTATTATTCTCGTCATCTTTGCCACTATCATTAATTTCAACGACATTTCGATTGTGCTTCGCTTTGAGTAGACTCGGTTCATGAATAAGAATATCATGAATTTCTTTTCCCGCATCATGAACACATCCATAATCTTTATCTGCAACAAATAATAAATCAACTCATAAAATTAGAGTATAGTTATTATGTATTTGTGTATTTGTACTTAAATAGATAAATAACTCTATAACAAATACAAAATACATATAAATTAGTAAATTACCATCATATGTGAATCTATACATCCACAAAATAATAATAATAAATTAAAAGGGCCTGCAGAGCCGCCCAAGGCCTTATAAGGTTGGCCGGCTTATTTCATTAAGCTTCTCTAATTTTCAAACCCGGCCTTTAAAGAGTCAGGGCCTAAAAAGGTCGGCCCATTCCCGGCTCTAATTTGGGGAAGCATTAGAACATGGACATTTTCTTTTTAATAAATAGAGTATTAATATGCAAATCGCGGACCCCACGGTTGCATGACCGGGATTGACATTTAAAAAACTAAAGCTTAGTATCCAGCACAGAAGAGCTTCCATTGTAACATATCTGGGTCTCTCATTCGTACGAGATCTTAAACTAAGGATCGGTTCAAAGAGCAAATGAGCGTCCAGATTAAAAAATACGTACAGAAGAAAAAAAAATCCAATAAAGAAGGAAGAAGTTGTGGGATTGAGAAGAGGAGGGGCAGTGATGAGGATATGAAGAATAGGGGAGATTTATCTAATTAATGCGCTTCTGATCAGGATTGAAATCACAACACACATCTAAACTATTGATTTAGGGGTTTATGTAAACTAACAGAAGCCTCAACAAACTGTCACTAACAGAATTACAAATATAACAGTCATAAGCCTCTAACTGACTTAACTAACCTTCAAAATCAGAATGTTATTATAACAATTAACAATGCCCCTCCCTCAAAACACTGGTGCCTTCGAGGGTTTGCAACTGTAAATTATTGAAACTTATGCTTAACAGTCTTGAATTCTATGACTAGACCCCTGCAGAACACTTCACATCTTGGTCCGATGGCTTCCTTTTCCATATACAACAGAACCCCAAATTATTTGGAGGAAACCAGAGCCAAGAAGCATTTCCATTGATCCTCCCTTATACTACATAAGGATGAACAAGTGAGAAAGGAAAAATAGAGTGAATAAAAAGCCCCTTTAGAAATAAGTTTGTAAGTTTCCTAATAATGTCCAAAGACAACAGTAACTTTGGGCCACTTTCTTGAAATACAAATCGTTTTCAAAAAAACGCAACCCAGTTGTGAACTTCTGAACTCCCCCATAAGCAGTTCTCACAATCTTGTAAGATAGCTCGATCCATAGATGGAAATAGGGATGTTAGTCACGCAATCGAACCTCTCGGCAAGAAGAGGACAGTGTTGCCATCAAAATGTGTACTAAAATGTATGTTTTTTTTTTTAAAAAAAAAACAAAGATCAATATTCAATTTTTTTTTTTAAAAAATGAATATTATAAAAGAAAAGAGACATTTAAATATTCAACTTCCAAAACCTAAAAAAGATCATTAAAACTTGCAAAGGAAAAAGAATGGATGGGGTGAGAATATGAGGTTTTCATGTTTGGCTTAAAGCCCAAAATGCCAATTTCATACTTTTTTTCAGTACCTAACGGTTTTGTTAAAATCATTAAGATTTTTGTCAAAATAATGCGCTTCGATTAGGATTGAAATCACAACACACATCTGAACTATTGATTTAGGGGCTTATATAAACTAACATAAGCCTCAACAAACTGTCACTAACAGAACTACAAATATAACAGTCATACGCCTCTAACTGACTTAACTAACCTTCAAAATCAGAATGTTATTATAACAATGCCCCTCCCTCAAAAAACTGGTACCTTCGAGGGTTTGCAACTGTAAATTATTGAAACTTATGCTTAACGGCCACCACCACCGCCGGCCGCCGATGGTGGTGACCGGGGGTGGTGGTAGGGGTATTTTAGTTTATTTATTTATTTATTTATTTAACACTAAGGATAAAAAGGTCATTTGACCCGAATTTGCATATCCTTCATAGGTCATTTGTACCTCTCAGATAGGTGCTTTTCTTCTAGTATTCAAGGCTCTTTAGCAATCCAGATGATACCATAGAATCAATCTTCGAAGGTCCTACGGTTATGCCTCATTAGAAAGCTCAGCTCGAGGGCTAATGGCTAACGTGCGCCCTACTCGTCTAAAGCCCTTGCTTCTTCCTCTATGTATAGGAAGGACGATACTTCGGATACGTTGGTTCGGATCTGGTTGTCTCTCTTCTCTCTCTCTAGAATTGTTCTAGCAGCAAAGAAGGTGGACAGATCCATAGGAAGATCGGAATCTTTAGAAAAGGCTTTATAAAACTTTCGTCTCAATTCATATTTAGCCGCTCTCAACAGGCTTATGGGGGTTTTGCAAATTCAAGTGATATTTATTTGGAATTTTTCCTAAATTTTAAAACAAAGATGAAACTGAAAATATTAAAGATATAATTATACATGATCTACAATACTTTTTTATTGTTTATTGTAATTTAGTCTATTCTTTTTTTTTTTTTTTTTTTTTTTTTTGATAATACATGGAGTAATTTTTTATATTATAATAAATAAAGGGTTAAGGTACTAAAATAAACTTCAATTTTTATTAAAAGTGTAAAAGGAACTGTAAATTGTTCTTAGAGCAAAAATGACTATGAACTTTTAAAACTGGGGCAACACGATTAAACTCAACTAACTTCCATCTATACAATAGGGAAAATCAATTTTTTGGCTCTTAAAGTTGTGACTCACTTATAACTCGGCCTCTGAATTTTTGACTTGCTTGCAACTCGGTCCTTGATGTTTTTGAGTTATTCTATGTGGAAAAAAAGTAAAAAAATAATAAACAATAGCGTCCTCAAGCCCTATTAACTTGCATCCCCCTTCGCCTCTGCTTTCCAAAAACCCCGTTAGGCACTGACGACGTCCATGAGATATCCTTTTGAAGCACTAGGGGCAGCAAATGACTCATATTGAAGATCAAGTTGAAGCCACTTGCTATGCTTTTAACTCGATAAAGCACCCAAGTGTACAAGAAAAAGCTATTGTCGAAAAATAGATTTCTTAAAATTTAAATGATAAATGATGAATAGCACTTGAAAGAGGATAAAGTTAGAAAAAGTTAAAGCACACCTACTTCACAATATACCTGGCACAACATCTTTCTTTTTAATAACATATGGAAGTATAGATCCTTTACATGATGCTCATAATTTTGAAGGCCCTTTAATATCGAAAAATTGATATCACTTTATTCTTGAAAGGAGTCCTTGAAGGATTTGTCATGGATGCTACCCCTAGTGAGGTTTTTGGAAAATAAAGGTGAAAAGGGACGTGAGTTGGTGGGGAAATGGATGTTATTTTTTTATTTGTTTTTAATTTATGTAAAATCTATCTAAACAATTTTTAATAGTATTTTAACAATTTTTTACCACATAGGATGTCTCAGAAACATTAAAGATTGAGTTGCAAGCTAGTCAAAAGTTTAGAAATTGAATTATAAATAAGTGATAACTTTAAAGGCCAAAAGAGTAATTTTTCCATTGTAATAAATGGAAGATAATTAGGTTTAACAGTTTTTCCTAAAATTTAAAATTTATGATTATTTTTATTTCAAAAAATAATTTATAGTTATTTTTACACTTTTAATAAAAATTAGAAAACCTAAAAATAAAATAAATGGGAAGAGTTGTTTGTTGGAAGTTTACTACTTTTTGTGGTCAAGCCAGGTGGATCGTGGAGCGAAATTCATCAAGGAAATTAAATCTCGAGTACAAGAATTAAAATTCAAATACTCATTAGGTTTTTTCATTAAGTTTTGTTGACTCCCTTTTTTTGAAAAAAATAAATATTTAACCTTATCAACTTAAAATATTTTTAAAAATCAAATTAGAAACGGGTAATCTTTATTGGGATAACTAATGTGCATCCTCACATAAGCAATGTAATAACTAAAAGTTCCTAAAATAAGTATAAGTGAACCACATGCTTATTTAGAACCGTCATTACAATAATAAACCGACTTATTATTATTAGTACACATGGAGTAATTATTAACATTATCATCTTAAGTATAAGTATCCTAATTTTATTAGAAATAAATTAAATATGTAAAATAAAAATAATTTTTTTACCTGAAAAAATAAGTTTTTTCTTTGAGCCAAAAAAAATAAATTAGTTATACCTATTTTTGAACAAATTATATGTATTTTTTGATAGGATATTGTCACTACTAATTTTAGAGCCACTACTAAAGTCACTATCACTTTTTCACCATTAAATCAGAATCTCATCTACATATATCATTTCTCTCTCCTATTGAGATTCTGAAAAAAATGATACTGACTTGGTAGTGATGTAAAATTGGCAGTGATAATATCCTATCTTTATTTAAAACAACCACGCAGCATGGGACCAAGGCGGTTCGGACTCGCCACGAAGCTCCGACACATGGTCTCGGGTTGAGAGTTGAGAACTACTGAATTCTAATTCTTAACTGTGATTTCTGAATCTGATACCTTTTCCAGCCGCCCCACCCTCTCAAAGAACCGTTCTGGCGGCGGATTTCGATCCCACTGGAACCTTGGCCGACGGTGGTAGGTCATGGCGTTGCCTTCGAAGGCAACATCTCTTTCCATTTACATTGATCTTCGCAGTCTCCTTTGAGGTTTTTTCAGCCACTCGTCGTTCAATCCAAAAGTCCGAATGCGTGGTTTACTCAATGACCCTCTGTTTCAGAGCTTCAAAAGCTTTTGCTACAACTGCTGCACCCATCACAACTCTCAAAGTACGTCTTCTTTTTCCTTTCTGCTCCACTTCCTTTTGCTGCAACTCTATCTCCTCCAGTTTAGCTTCGACTCCTGAGGTTCATTACAGAGAACTTATCTTCGACACCGTTCAAGAAAAGCCTGGAGCTTTTTGTAACTGTAATTGGATATCTGATCAGTTTCGAGCTGTGGTGGTTGAACCCGAGTTGTTAGTTCGGGTCCTTAACTCTATTCGAGACAGACCCAAAATCGCTTTGCGCTTCTTTAGATGGGTGGAGTGCCAACCTGAATATAAGGAATCTGTATTCGCACTTGTCGTTATTCTTGACATTCTTGCGCAGAATAATCAGATGCGAACAGCGTACCGGGTTATGGAGAGGGTGATTAGCGGGAATATGCACGGAATTATGGATGTTTTGATTAACGGGTGTGTTCCTTTGGAGGTATCTGTTAAACTTCTCGATCTATTGCTGTGGATATATACAAAAAAGTCAATGTTAGAGAAGTGCCTATGTGTGTTTCACAAAATGATTCATAATAAGCTGTTGCCAGATGTGAAGAACTGTAATAGGATTCTTAGGACACTTAGGAATAAAAGTCTGGTCAATAAAGCAAGAGAAGTTTATAATTTAATGACTGAATCTGGCATTAAGCCAACAACTGTCACATATAATACCTTGCTGAGTTCATTTTGCAAGGAAGGGGAAATCCAGCAAGCTTTGGACGTTTTGTCGGAGATGCAAGAAAGAGGGTGTCTTCCCAATGATGTAACTTATAATATTTTGATAAATGGTTTGTCTAACGAAGGGGAACTAGAGCAAGCCAAGGAATTGATTGAGCAGATGCTGAAATCTGGACTGGAAGCTTCTGCTTATACCTATAATCCTTTGATCTGTGGGTACTGCAAAAAGGGACTGCTTAAAGAAGCATCTCTTGTTGGTGAGGAGATGTTAAGAAGAGGAGTTTCTCCTACTGTAGTGACCTACAATACGTTCATGTATGGTTTTTGCAAGTTGGGAAGAATGACTGATGCACGGCAGTATTTGTCTGTTATGCTAAATAGGAATCTGCTGCCGGACTTAGTTTCATATAACATTCTAATTTATGGTTACTGTAGGTTGGCAATGTTAGAAGAAGCTTTTGATTTATTTGATGAGCTACGATGTAGGAACTTTGTACCCACTGCTGTGACTTATAACACACTGATGGATGGTCTTTGCAGATTGGGGAATTTGGAGGTGGCCCAGAAGCTCAAAGAAGAAATGATTATTCTGGGGCCTAGTCCTGATGTTTACACTTTCACAATTCTTGTAAGAGGATCATGCATGATAGGTAACTTGCAAATGGCTAAGGAATTATTTAATGAGATGCTTCATAGAAGATTGGTGCCAGATCGCTTTGCATACACTACTCGTATAGTAGGTGAACTGAAGCTTGGTGACATATCGAAGGCTTTTGGTATGCAAGAAGAAATGCTAGCTAAAGGTTTTCCTCCTGATTTGATAACATATAATGTCTTCATAGATGGGCTCTGCAAATTGGGTAGTTTGAAAGAAGCAAATAAACTTGTGAAGAAAATGATTCATGATGGACTTGTTCCGGATCATGTAACATATACTAGCATCATCCATGCACACCTAGCAGTTGGCCATCTTAGGAGGGGTAGATTATTATTTTATGAGATGTTGAGCAGAGGAATATTACCTTCAGTAGTTACTTACACAGTTTTGATTCATTCACATGCAATTAGGGAAGCCTGGAACTTGCTATTATGTACTTTATGGAAATGCAGGAGAATGGTGTTTATCCAAATGTGATCACTTACAATGCTTTGATAAACGGTCTTTGCAAAGTGAGAAGGATGGATCAAGCTTACAAGTATTTCACAGAGATGCAAGTATACGGTCTTTCTGCAAATAAGTATACCTACACCATTTTAATCAATGAGAACTGCAACATGGGTTATTGGAAGGAGGCCTTCATATTGTATAAGGAAATGCTTGATAAGGAAATAGAGCCTGATTCTTGTACACACAGTGCACTTATGAAACGTCTAAACAAAGACTATAAATTTCATGCAATTCAACTTCTTGAGAATTTGATTGGAGGTGGCAAATAAACTCTTGATGTGATGATTTGATGGATCTGTAAGGGATTCTCTCATGATTAAGAGTGAACGGCATGCCAGAATATGGGCACATTTTGCCTCACTGAGGTGTAAGTTGCTGCAGATATAAAAATGTAAATTTTTCTGCTCATCTTGCCAAGTAAGAATTTCAATTTTTTTTTTCCCTCAGACATAAAATACTTATATTGAAATCCATAATCCTTTGGCCTTGACACAATGTCTAATTTGGTACAGGATGAAGCTGCTGATGGGTTTATTTATCAGTTAGGAGTGCTAACTTCAACAATTTACCATGCAACTAGGTAACACTTGAGAAAGCATGTGGATTTGATCAGTGATAAATTATGCTGGAAAGGCGAGAAGAGGCTTATAGAGGGCCTATTTTCCTTTGTCAATATATTTCAAATAATTTTTTTCCCACAATCATACGATTTTTTCATTCTTTTGTTGTAGTCTTTGTAGGGGAAAGGGAAGTAGATGGGATGGAGTTCATTCAATGCATGACATTAATGACGATTATTTTTTATTCAAGTGGTATAGATATTGTTTTCTTCAGCTACAAGTTGTATGAAGGATGAACTTTGTTATATAAAAGGAAAATATTAGAAAATATATACTTTAACACTTCTATACTAGGTTTTCAGCAAACGCCACAACCTGGCGGAGCATTTAATGACCTCACCATGCAGTTTTCACACCTTACTTCTATGGACATTAGGCTAAAGCTGTGTGGAATTCCTAGTGTAATTATAATGTGCGGGTTGACCATGATCTTCTGCCTGTGGTCTGCGCTTGACACTTTTCTTTCAACATACTTTAGCTCAATATGGATATTGAGCTGGGAAAAGAATAGGTAACTAAACTGGAGGGTTTTAACCAGAATCAGAACAGGTAATTAAACATGACATGCACAAAAATATTTTCCTCTATACATTCATAGTTTCCGTCTTTACTATTACCAATATGTATGTGCTCACATCTGAGAAAATATTCAGTCTTCAACAACTCAGCCAATTGATCAACACATCAATGTTTCAATTGTTATTCATTTAAAAGAAGAAATGAATGAGTGGAGTATGCTCTTTAAAACACTGGGTTTTTTGATACAACTATCTGGGATCTGATACTACCAAATTAAATTAAATCTTTGTTGGGGCCAATTGGTGTAGTTCTCCCAACAGGATATTTTCCATCTACAAGGTTCAAACCTTCGATATTGCTTAAAGGGAATCAAGTCCCTTCAACTCAACCCAACCGCCGGTTTTAAAACTGAGTTTTTAAATGATACAAAATCATAATTGGTAGGCGTTCTCTACTTTTTGTATTTATGTGTATGAGAGAAGGAAAACACTGGCATTGGACAAACTTACATTTTGCTGTACCAGAATGTTTTTATTTTCCAGGATGTCTCTTCATCTTTAGATGCCTTATGGGACATGACTTAATTATATATACAGAGGATTGGGCAGCTTTGTTGATATCTTCTTTTTTATTGTAATTGGAATGCCACGGTTTGATTCTAGTAGTTTTTCTTAGGTAGATATTTCAACTTCCTCTGATGTATTTTTCTTCCTTATTATTATGATTTTTCTCGTTTATCCAAAAGAAAATGAAAAGACAAGATTCTTTAGCAACTACTTGGATTGAATAATTCTGTTATCGGGAATGTTTTTGCTCATTGTAGCATGGATTTTCAGGAGCTGTTATGGCATGACATGTGCTACCCATCTATTTCTTAATATATACATATATATATATATATATATATTGAATGCCTTTTGATAAAGAAGATCTTTTTGAGGTTGCATAGCTGGCAAACATATAATGTCAGCTAAGGACATCATCTTATCTCTTAAATTCACATCTATATTGCTTGATTTTCTGTTGATCCTCGAGTTAAATTTATACTATGGATAATCTGCTGCCTGAGGAAGCTATTTATTGTTAGTGGATTATTTTGTGTTATTTCAGTCAGTATTAGATTTTACAGGCATCATCAATGCGGCTGAGTTGCAGCTACTATGAGGTTTATCTTTTTGGTTTTTTCAGAATCCAACCTAATTGGACTTGTGTGACCAAAAGGCTATATGCTGCTTCTCCTAATATCTCACTACTGTTTGTGCATTCTGTTTGTTAAAATACCTTTTTAGTTTATAGTAGTATCTGCGATTAGAAGTAGGGGGAAAATGCTTGCTTGTTGTTCAGTTGTCAAATTATAAATATGAATATATAGCTTCAGATAATCTTTCCATGTATTTTTGTCCTAACTTGTAATGTGCTTCAAATGCCAAAGATACATGTAATTGGATGTTCTTCTGCTTCTTTATCTTTCCCATTTGCAGCTAAAATACTTTCCTTGGATTATATTTGTAACAAAAATTTGCATAAAGTTTGTAAGTCCCCCTACATATATCCCTTCTGTCCAGATTTGGTACTTCAGGATGAACACATCCTTGAGCACCATGTCTATCTTTGAAATGAGATCTTGGACTGTTCAGATGATCTATACAGTCCTTTAAAATAAATAAATCAATCAGTTAAAACTTCATTATCAGAAGCATCAATTAGTACACTACCTTTATACTGAAATAATAAAAAATGTTGAAATATTCAGAATAAAATTAATTTGGGTCTTCTAATTTCTAGAGACATGAGCATTCTTTGCTGATATTTAAAATTTGTATGAAATTCAAATTCATATGCTATCACCTTAATGTAAGATGTTGGAGAATGTTCACACCACAGTCCTGTGAAAACATAGAATCAAAAACAACTGAGCAAAAGTAGCGCCTGCCTTTAAATTACTTTGTGCAGGCATGAGACGAGATACTACCAGATGCAATGCAAGTGATTCCCATTTCGCCTTTGTTGGATTGGCTGGATCATGTTCCTTCAAGAGTTTTGTTCATGTGGAATGTGATTTTGAATTGTGTTAAGAACTGATATACTACCCTAGAACTACAAACTAATTCTTATATTAAGGATTGGAGGTAGTATTTTGAAGATGATTATGAGTTTTGTTTTGTATACGGAATGTGACTTTGGATTGTGTTGTGAGAACTGATACATTTTGAAGATGATTCTGAGTTTGTGTGTATGTGGCAGAACAGAACGAAGGAAAACAGGACTAACTTGTCTGCCACTTTGGTACTCATAAAAAGACCATGTTTCTGACTTGCCAAAACTGCAATAATATTGGGAGGTTTCAAGATGCCTACTAACCATCTTATGTCTGAACCCTACATCATCACCCCTCCCAACTAAAGCTAGAAACCTACCTGAAACACTTGTAGATTGGGGGAAAAAATTAAGGGTTGAGTAGCAAAATGTGCCTCAGAAGTTTTCACTGAGTAGTAATATTGTTTTAGAAGTTTTTTGTGCGTCAATGTTGATTTGAAGTTTCAAAACATACCAATGTTCTCCATTTCTATTAAAAAGTTAATAATCAACATCAATTTTTTTGACGGTCAACATTAGTTTTTTAACGGAATAGAGCAATATTGTTACGTTTTAAAACTTCCAAGGCAACAGAGAAAAAAAAAAAAAAAAAAAAAAAAAATTGAGGGCAACATTGCTCCTAGACCTATACTTTCGGGGTGGATTTGTTACTTAACTCAAAAATTAATTTATCTATATTTATAGTTTCACTTGATTTTTAATAAATTTTTTGTAGTTATTTACTGGATACTTATAGTTTTCTCTGCCATAAGCATTAGTTTCTATACTCAAAATCTGTTAATTACTGCTAATGTGGATGCTGATTAAGCGATATGTAAGTTGCTACAAAGTACAAAATAAACTAGATTTTTTTTAAAATGAAACGATGAAATAACATTTATTTATCATCAATCAAAAAATGAAGAATTATATATAAGATCTGTAATTTGTTGGTTTTGATTCTATTTAAATTTATATGGCGAAATTAATTTAGGTGTCGGTGAAAGCCATATTATTGATGTTATTTCTCTCACAACCACTAAAGGACCATACAGACCACGAACATCCCAAAGGCACACAAAGACTAGCCCGACAATTTCGTACTTTTGGGCCTAGTCAGGCTAACAATTTATTAGCCTTGGCCCAATATTCTCTAGAATGAGATATGTAGATTTGGCGAATTCCCCAACTTTTGAATATCATATTTGATTAAGTTGCACCCAGTACAGAGATGTTTTTTTTTTTTTTGGGGGGTATTATTTAGTATTACATCTGGTCTTAATTATAAGACATAATTGACTTTTTTTAGAGAAATTAAGGAAGCTAAATAAGTTACTTAATCATTTTATATGTTGTGTATTATTAGATTATATATTAGTTTATTAGTCAAACTAATTAGTTTGAAAAAAAAAATAAAGATACAAATATTCTGAAGTAATTTAATTAACTTCTTTAGTCCCTCCAAAAAATTCAAATATGTCTTATAATTATAACCGGAGGGAGTACCATACACTAATTTTTGGTGCACTTAGCACCTTAATGTATTGTTTACCTAGCACACACTGCCCTAAAATAATATTTGGTGCAATTATACCCTTAATGTATTTTTCTAAGAAGCAATGAACAAACTGAACTTAGAATATTGAGTATCTTTGAGAAAATATTTTAGTATGATAGATTTATAAAAAATTACTTTAGAACACTTGGTGCTAGTGGAAAGAAATACTTTATGGCGTTTTATGCACCAAATATTAGGTTCTGACATTGAATTTTATTGAAAAGTACTGGAAGGTGATGAATACTACTTAACCCTATCATATTTTAGTTGGCGGATCTCTTATGGGCAATGCTTCTAAAATCTACTAATCACATTTGGAGCTCCTTAACTAAAAACGACACAACCAAAATTTCCTTAATATGAAGCATTTTGACACCCAAAGGCCAAAATCGAAACACTTATTTTTTCTCCTAAATATGAAGAGTTAAGTAGCAAATTTGTTAGGAAGCTTTTTTTCGATCAGTGTTACCCGAAAGTTTTTCTTGTTTCAATATTATCCTGGAAGTTTCAAAACATAGCAACGTTGCCCTATTCCGTTAAAAAAGTTAACGGTCAACGTCAATTTTTTGAAGATCAACGTTTGTTTTTTAACGGAATAGGGCAACTTTACTACGTTTTAAAACTTTCGGGGTAGCATTAAGATAAGAAAAACTTTCAGGGTAACATTTCTCCTAGGCCTATACTTCCGAGTGTGGATTTGCTACTTAACCCAAATATAAAAATTAGATTATTAATTTGTAAAGATCAAGAAAATTAATGAAGTTAGCTATTTATAAAAGTCAGTTTCAATGTTAGAGGGTAGTAATATTTGAATATGATAGTTATAGCGGATTAAACATGTGTGTTTGATCATTTTGTTATATCTATTAGAGGTAGAATTGATGTTAAATCAATTTAAAATATTGTTCAAACTTGTAAAATGAAAATAAGTAATTTTTGTTGGAACCCTATGTTGGAGAAATTGGGGATTTTGATCCATTTGAATTATTAATTGTTGGTTGGAATGAGTTATTGGAATTTAGAAATGATGGGATTTGATATTGGAATGGAGAATTAGAAATTATAAGTGATATTTGGAAGTTAGAGATGGGGTTGGAGACTTTAAATCTATAAAATTACATTGATTTTTTTTTTTTTAAAAAAAAACAATTTGATTGATGAGGAATTGTATAATAATCATGTAGATTGAAATTATATTGTTTGGTGTTGGCAAATTGAAACATTCAAATGTTGGTAATAATAAGTATGGAGTAGAGGCACCTTAGTTATTCTTTTATATACTTGTCAACTATATATATATACACACACACAGTTCTTTTGAGATTTGTTGTAGCTATGGAAAGCTTGATTTGAAATTGTATATTTGACTAGAAAGAAACCAATATTGATTGAGATAAGGGTCTTATTTGCCCCGAAAGTTTTGGGTGATGAACACGGGTGGACGGAAGTTTATTGAACCAAAATTGCCACGGAAGTTAACAAAACATAGCAATTTCGCCCCTCCGTTAATTTTGACCGTTAAGTTTAACTGAGTGCACATGTGGCATGCCACCTCATCACACGTGGCATGTCACCTCATCAATCAAATAAGAGTAAAATATCATTTTTGCCCTGGGAAGTTTTCTACGAGGAGCAATTTTTTTCTCGGAAGTTTACAAAATTAGCAATTTTGCCCTTATGTCCTTAATATTAAATTTGACTATTAAATCAATCGAGAACACATGTCATGTCTTAAAAAGGTCGAACTTGGAGTGAGAGAGAGAGAGAGAGAGAGATCTTTGAGACGTTGAGTTCAAGGCGGCCGGAATTTATGAAGTCGAACTAGTCAAAGGGACTGAAAGGTTTGTCGCAAAACCTAGAAGAAGCATCACTAGTGATCTAAGCAAATGAAATGTAAAACGAGAAATGAATTGTCCCAAAAATTGGTTCAGTAAAACAAATCAATAATAATAGTATTTACCTTTGTACAGATTGATCTAGGCCACCCACCCTGTCCCATAAGGTAGATCTATACTGCTCCTAAAAATTCCAATTGTTCTAAGTGATGCTTACTGAACCAATTTTTGGGACAATTCATTATTGATTTGTCCCACAAAATTGGTTTGATCTAGACAAATCAATAGTGAAATGTCCTAAAAATTGGTGTAGTAAGCATCACTTAAAATCGCTGGAGATTTATCTTGTGGGACATAGAAGGTGGCTAAAGGTAAATATTATCACTATTGATTTGTCTTACTGAACCAATTTTTAGGACAATTCATTTCTCGTTTTGCGTTTCATTTGCTTAGATCATAAGTGATGCTTCCTATAGGTTTTGCGACAAACCTTTTAGTCCTTTTGACCAGTTCGGCTTCACAAATTCTAACGGCCTTGAGCTCAATGTCTCAAGGATCTTCCTCTCTGACTTTAAGTTCAACCTTTTTAAGGCATGATATGTGTGTTCTTTGATTGATTTAATTGTCAAATGTAATATTGGGGGCAGAAGGGCAACATTGCTACGTTTTGTAAACTACTGGGGCAAAATTGCTCCTCAGAGAAAACTTCCGGGGCAAAATTGATACTTAACTCTTATTTGATTGATGAGGTGACATGTCATGTGTGCACTTAGTTAAACTTAACGGTCAAAATTAATGGAGGGGCAAAATTTTTACGTTTTGTTAATTTCCGTGGCAATTTTGATCCAAAAAAAATCTTCCGTCCACCCAATGCTCCTTAGCCAAAATTTTAGGGGAAAATAAGACCTTTATCCCAATATTGATTACTTGGAATTATTCAAGCATGCTTTTGTTTTAAGAACTCATAGATATGTATTTGTAAAACTATTTAAGCATGCTTATGGGTTATGATGAAAATATTGTTTGTTATAAGCAATTTGGAAATGATGCTATACGTTTTAGATGATGAACATGTTTAATTATGGTTTGTTGAGTTAAAATAGCATTGTTACCTTAATGATTTTTTAAAGGATGTATTATTTGAAAAATCTCATATATTTTGGAACTTGTATAAAAATACCACATATTTTTCTTGTCATTCTCTCCCCTATTTGATATCAGCAAAAAGTTTGAATTATAAAGAAGAAATACTTGTGGAGAGTCAAATATGAAAACAAATTAGAAATGACTGTCTCTTTCTTAATAGAAAAGAATGTGTCAAGAAAAATATTTTCTATCCTCCTATTTGGAAGTATTTTCATTTTTAATGTGATGCAAATAAAAAAGTTTTTCACAAAAACAATTTGAAATAATTTGCAAAGGTTTTCAAAAAAAGAAAAAAATTATAATTAATGCTAATTGATACCAAAGATGTTCAAGTATTCACAAAATATAATAAGATAAGATTTAGAAATGCTCATTTGGATTCAACAAAATGATGATGTGATCCATGGAGTCCATTTTCCTTGCTTTCTTGTTGTGTTAGATCTATGATGTTGTGTTCATCATTTTTTTTTTCCGCGAAGCAATTCTGATGGATTAAGGACAAAAGAGTTAAATGTGGTTGGCTCAGTAGTAAGCTCTGAAGAGTGCCCAATAGAAGGATCATGAATAGCCTTTGAGATATGGAAGGGGATTAAAGTGCGGCTTCTTAAGTGGTGTCTCAACTGAATGAATATGGTTAGTACTCAGGGGATTTGAAGAGATAGTTAGAGAAGGTTAAATTGCAGAAGGTTGAGTCTCTGAAGATGTTGTCTCAATAGTCACCTCAAGAGCAGGAGTACCTATGTGATCTTTGAATAGGGACTCGAATGAATCCAATCTCTACTCATAACTGCTCAAAATGGTACTAACCTTAAACATCATCCTGTTTTGAGTTTCTTGCTGCTCAAACAACCTTGAAGTTACGATTAACCATGTCACATGACTACCTTATCTTATAATCCACAAAAGTGATGAACTCAGTATTGTTGGTGGCAATCTTTGTGTGAAAACTTTATAGATCCTTTCTCAGATATCCCTAGATAAATGGACCAAGGAATGTCCCTTATCTATCCTTGAAGTCCTAGCTTTCATCCTTTACCTCTTCCTCATAAAGCTCTTTTGTAGAGCATATCTTGGCTGTCTCCAAGAGGTCTTCCTCTTCTTTTGTATGTGTTGTTGCTTTGAAGGTTTCCCAAATATATTTGTCTTGATTAAGGTCAAAGCGTCTTTAATTTGATAGTTTCTCCTTGTAGTGCGTTAATGAATGTCCTTGTACAAAACAAATTATCCTATCATAAATTCAAAACTTTTTACAAAAGAGAATTATTAGCACAATCAAGTACCAAAATATTCCTTTTCATATGATATTTTCAAATTCAGATATGAAAGGAAAATATAAGAGCAATTCATTATCAAAATTGATCAATTGACGGTGAATGTTGATAGATGAGTATGCTAGAAATATTTTCTTCAAATAAAAGAGATGAGTTTTTAAGATATCATACATATGTGAATGTGAAGCTCCTTAATGAATGCATGACTTACAAAAAATGAAGAATAAAGAACTATCCCTGAATTGAAAAACCATTAGAAGTTCTGTAGAGGAATTAAGGATGAGAGTCAGAAGACTTGGATAGGATTTAAGTCTTGCTTGAGGTGATGAAAATGAGAATGATATCTCACTCCTTGTCTTCTTTCCTTGTAAAATTGGTCCTAACTTGTGAGTGCTACTCCATTAGGTGTATACTCGAGTGGTTACTGGTGTAATACAACCATTTTCCACGAGACTACGACCCACCACTTACAGTTCACTCGTGTGGACCTTACAGGTGTACCTTCCTCTGTCTGCCTCTATTTTTCATTGATAGAAATAGAGAAACCTTGGATAGAAATTCTTTCCAGTTTTGCTTGGAGTAGCTCGTCTTCTTGGTTCATGTAGAAGACTTTGAGTGTCCTTTAATTGATATATTGACCAAGTGATGATTTATTTCCCTCATTTGCTTAATCAATAACATCCTTCAAAATCTATCAACTCATACTCAATATAAACTTATTTTGAAAACATTACTATGTTTCACAAAATAAAATTTTCAAGATAGGATATACAACTTGAAATTGGTTTAAAAAAATTACTTATGCTTTCTATGATGATATGAGTTTTAAGGATGTTAAAACATAAGGAACATTGGATAAATGAGTTTTCTCAAGTTAAACTTCATAAAATAATAAGGAATGAATGAAATCAAGTTAGTCTGGCATGATCATGATTTATACATATTTTTTTAAATAATTCAAAATACAATACCTCACTCATGTAATCTTGTAATCACTCGAGGCATACCCCTCATAAGTCCATTTTTTTGCATCACCATCTAGTCACTCCTTAGTGACTAGGTCACTCGAGTGCTTGTTATGTCGCTTGAGTGATGTTCTTCTTGATAACTCTTTAGTCATAGTCTAGTGATGATCGTCACTCGAGTGATGCAGCTTTTCAAGCTTTTCTTTAGGTGGCATCACTGTATAGGCACTTGATGGCGATGTGGTCGCTCAAGTGATATTCTAGGTCACTCGAGTGACGCAATACTCTTTCAAGTGATCACTATCCAATTGCTCGAAAGTGAAGTGGATCACTCGAGTGATGTGTCTCTATTTCTTTTTCATAATTGCACATTACTTTTGAGTCACTTCGAATTTTTTTACCAATGATCCCTCCTTTGTTTTTAGATTCGAGAATTGAAGGATATAGTCAACTTTTGCAAAACATAAATACGTGCGGTACCCAATTTTTCTTAGGTCCACACATTATTAGATATAATAACTCTTATGCTTGCTCTTACATAATTAAACCATATCATGTTTCAATGAAGAGTATATTAAACAAATAAAGACCAAATATATGTTTACCAATATATTAAATTCAAGTCTATCATTGCTTTGTTCTCCTTTCTTATCGAACCCTACTCGACATAAACCTTCCTTCTTTATATGTCTGCTCGATTTGTTGGGGTTTATCTCTAAATCTTTTTTACCTTGCACGAAAACAAAACTTAAAAAAAAAAAAAAAAAATTGTGTGAAAACATCTCTCAGTCTACTTATACTTTGACGTGGCCAATTCTCCTACATAGCAAACAACAGATGGTTCTCCATCCCCCATGTAGACATTACTTATAAATGGACACTTCTTGGTTGACATTGCTCCCTTAAAAACTTTCAGGGAAACTTTCTCTTTTTGAACAACTTTCAGGGAAAAAGTGGATAATAACCCTAAAGTTATATGGCAAAATTCATTTAGATATGCTAAGTGAGAGCCACATTATTACTTAATTATGTCGTCTCACTTACAAATTAACAAATAATGAGTATAAGAACCAATATATATAATTGAGAAAATTGTCAGACTCAATAAAAATAAATAATTACAAGGACCTAATTAAGAATGAGGAAAATATAGAAATTTTTGTAGGACAAATATACAATTTTAACAACAAGCTTTGTTGAAAGAAGCCTCAGCTGGCACCATAAACCTTTTTTGGCTACTAAAATGAATATGAACTTTAAAAGGGGGCATTTTTAACACATGGTTTAACTCAGTTAACATTACTAGATTTAAGGTGGAGAGAGAAATTTTTTTTGACCAAAATGGATCTGACATGGCAATGGTAGATTGGTGACGTGGAAACATATCAAAATATTGAATTAAGAAGAGGTACAAAAGGAAAAAGGAAGATACGAAAATACAACTTAATGAAATTTAAAGAAGTTGCGGCCACGGTTTTACTCAAACCAAGTAAAGAAAATTGAGGGCCTCGCGGAGGAGAAATCGAAGAGAGTGAAGGTTAGGCCTGGGACATAAATGGAGAAGCAATTGTTTAGATTAAGTGTTATTGAACTTGTAGGTCTTTTATATTTCAATTAGGTGATTAAATCTATTAATTACAATATTTTATCAATCTCCTTTTAGTCTAATTAATTGATTTAAGTTAAGAAAGCTAACTCAATGTGAATCTTAAGTTGTTCTCTTCATCATCATGACTGAATTAAATCTCTTTTAATCAATTTCTTGCTTAGTATTTTAATTCCTCTTTCATAAACCCAAACTGCATTTAAATTCATATAGATTAGTCACATTCTCATATAGGTTTTAGAGTCAATTACATCAGAGCATTTAATTGCATTTAGAGAATTAGTAGTGTCTTGCATTCTAGTTTAAGTCCATTCTAAAGAAAAACCACATATTGCTTCTTGGAAGAATGACCTAGGTTGACATTAAACTACATAATTATTAGGGACCTAGTTTAATAAAAGTGACATCACCCAACGATAAGGATGCAATCAAATCAACCCATATTGATGATGGTTTTGAACTGGGAACTTGAATATTAACAATGGAGGAATTAGGGTTATATATGAAAATGCAGGTGCAGGCACGGGATTAGCATACCAAAAAATATTCAAAGTCGACTGCTCCTTCAAGTTGACGGATCTGACTGCTTCTTCCATTTTACATTTCAACCTCCATCTGGCGCTGTCAACCTCTGCTCTGCACTTTCAATCATGTCCCCCCCCCCCCCTTTTTCGAGCCTTCAAAGCCTAACCCTTACTTTTATCTCCACAAACTTCTTTAATGGAGGAGAATTGAGTTATTTCACAGCCACCAACCTTGTTTAGTGGACATTAATGTAATCAGAGCAAGGGTGAGGAAGATGTTTTGATCATGGTAGGGGTGAGCATTGACAGGGTAAGACCCTTGCCCAATGCCTAGGTAAAAAATGAATGGGCTGATGCCTGGTAAAAGCCCTAACTATTTTGGTCTGGGCAATGGCAAGCTGGGTAGGGCAAGCTTCCCTGCCCAAGTGGTAACGCCTTACTCGCTCCAAACATCTTGCATGAAGGCTTATAAAGTCTGAAACAAGCTTCATAGAATTCGCATGAAGACTAATAATATGTGTAAGAATGATCCAAAAATTGCAAAATTGAAATAGAAGCCTTATTACACACATTTTCATATTGTAATTCATAATAGATTTTCAAATTCTCCAAAAATTGCAGACTAATAATATAAGTCTTTCAAAACATTTTTCAAAATAAGTCTACAACTTGAATCTTGAAACTTAAAAACTACATTATGTCTTAACAGATATCCATATTTTTCAAATATAATATATATATGATAATGTTTATTTGATATAAAATTACATATTTAAATAAATCAAAATAATTTTCCGATCAAGACGGCACCCCTTGCCCGATGCCCACCCCACTGGTTATTCACCCCGCCTAAAATTGCCCAAGATTTTTCAGACCACTTTTTCAAGATCGAGCTAGATAATTTTTTCCTGGGATTGGGCGGGCGTACAGGGTAACCGGGAACCATGCCCACCCCTAGATCATGGTGATGAGTTGTTCGGTCAAAATGGTCAAATGCATAGAACAAATTGACACCTGCACAGTTCGTGGGACCCACATAACATCCGTTAATACCAACATAACGGTTGTGTTAAAAATGCCTCCTTTTGTAAAGTTGGTGTGCATTTTAGTGCAAAAAAAATTTTATAGTACAAAATGCGAGATGCCCCTTTCAACAAAATTTCTTGTTAAAATCGCACTTTTGCCCAACTTTTACATTAATTTTTCTAAAAATGATAAAGTGGTTTCACACAATGAAACTGTTGTTCGGGGAAGAGTGTCCCACTAACTTCTCTCTCTACTTCCTCTTCACTTAATTTCTCCATCATTTGATTGGCTTTTAATGGTTAAGATTTTATACTATATTAAAAATATTATTGTAATATTAAATATTAATAATATTTTTACAGGATAAATAGTAATCATTAAAAGTTAATCCAATTGTGAAAAAATGAAGTAAAAAAAAATGGAAAAGATGAGTTAGCAAAGGAACTTTGTTAAAATGGTCGGCACACAAACCCCAACCACAAACATCCAAAAGGTACACCAAGACTGGATTCGCAATTCCCAAATTTTGGGCCTAATTTGCCTAACAATTTATTTAGCCTTGGCCCAATATGCTACATTTTTTTTTTTTTTTTTTTTTTTTTCTAGAAGTGATGGCTAGAAGCCTACATTACAAATAAGAAATTACACATAAGGGGAATTTAATACAGACTCCTTGTAGTGCGATGGTATTGGGATGTGTATCCCCTCTTAGGTCCTTAGTTCGATTCCCCCCCCCCCCCCCCGCCTTGTATAAAAAAATAATAATAATAAGAGGAATTTAATCCCAAACACACACGATCCACCCAACCTCTAATGTTAGTAGGGCACTCATCCAAAACAACAGACTTCGAAATGCCTATCTTAGCTAAAGCATCAGCAATACAATTAACATCTTTAGGAATAACTCTAACATCAACCTGCCAATCTAATGCTAACAATTCCCTAGCTTTCAAAACCAAGTTGCTATAGGAATTAGAAGCATGACCTAGGATTAATTTGATTACATTGTCAGCATCAGATTCGAAAATAACTTTCTTAAAACCCAAATCCCAAGCCAACTATAATCCTTTAACAAATATGCTACAGAATTGGCTAACAAGTATCTAATACATTGGAATATTTTTTCAGGCCTCGCCTTAAAGTAGTTTTTGGTATAATTTTATACTTAAACTATTTTTTCGCTATAGCAATAAGCACCCTAAAAAAATATTTTACAGTGTTAAATTCACAAAAATTATTTAAAAATATTATGTACTGCTAGAAAAATATTTTAGATGATATACGCACCAAAAAGTAGTTTAGGATATTGATTTTTATTAAAAAAAATTACTTTGCGTGCTGGATACTACTTGCTTGGTCATATTTTAGGTGATGGATCTTTTATTTTGAATGCTTCTAAAATCTAGGGTCACAATTTGAGCACCTAACTAAAAACACCGCAACCAAAGTTCCGTGGGTATCAAGCATTTTAATCCAAACACTCCTAACCCCCCCCCCCCCCCCCCCCCCAAAAAAAAAAAAAAAAGGAAAAAAAGAGGTTGTTTATTAATATAAGATTCCTTTTGTAATATTCAATTTTTTCATTAAAATGAGTTTTTTTTCCTAATATTAAAACGGATTTTATAGAAGGAATATAAAAGTACGACATCTAATTTGTAAATATTAAAAGAAATTAGTTTGTGTGTGTTGCTTTTTCTAAAGTACAGTACAGTACCTCTTTTAATGACTTATATTGGAAACTACTCCCTTGAAAAGAAAAACTTTCTTAACATGTACGATGAACTATGAGGGTTTCAGAAAAAATATAAATTTAGGAGTAAAAAATTGTGGAAAGTTGATATTGTTTTTAAATATATGACATATTTTTTTTATAGTTGTCAATATTTTCTAAAATTACCCTTATTAATATTCCTTCAAAAAATAATAAAGTAAGAGAGAGATTGGAGGAATTAAGGAAAATGATTATAGTGTTTAAAAAAAAAAAGGTATATTAACTAATTTCACTAATTTTTTATTTTAATTAAATTAGGTAAATAGGTCATATATTACAATAATTAGATAACTAATTTTGGTAGTAACTTGTACCAATTATGAGTTAATTTTTCAAAATATCATTTTTCATCATGACT
This sequence comes from Acacia acuminata, assembly GCA_019022655.1. Classification (NCBI taxonomy): domain Eukaryota; kingdom Viridiplantae; phylum Streptophyta; class Magnoliopsida; order Fabales; family Fabaceae; genus Acacia; species Acacia acuminata. The sequence continues at coordinate 680,272 of JAFJYI010000187.1, forward strand.
ATCCATGTATGAAAATCCCTTAGGGGCTGAAAGTATGGGAGGGAAAATATTTTTGAGATGGAATTCAAAAAATTAGAGAAGTAGGGTTAAAAGTTTTTAATTATTTTTTCTTACTTTTTAATCTTACATATTCTATTTCTTAAAATTTTATAACCCCATTTTTCCAATTTTAAAAAATCCAACCCATAAAAATTTTCCTTCCCTTCCTTACCCTCCAAATTCCTCAAACCAAATAGACCTTTAATGTATGCAATTAATAGAGATATTTTGAGGAAAGTAATAGATTTGAGGATAAAGAAGATTGAGATATTTAAAGACAAATTTAACTTCAAGTAACTTTTTATATTAATTACCGGAAGTAATATTATATAGGCAGTAGTCAACAAACACGATGGTCTAAGTCCTCCACACGCCATCTCTATATTACCAATATATACATAGTTTATAGATGTCTATCTTGGGATTTTGAGGCCTTATTACTTAATTAAAAAATTAAGATAGTTTTCCATCTGCTTGCAACTTCGTCAAAAATAAAAAGCAATTGAAAATGGATAAAGAGCATAGCTTGTAGCTTTCATGGAAAGCATATTTTAAAATAAGACATTTTGATACGTAAATGTTTGTGATAAGATTATATATTCATCTGAAGGTGCTTTTCATATTGGATAATTAATCTATATAGATTGAATTAAATCTATTTTGTTTATTAAAATTCAATTTGAAAAAAAATTAAGAATATGAAATAATTTTTGGTTTTTTATTTGAATCCAAAAAAAAAAAAAAAGAAACTTTGGATGAGAATTAATAAAAAAATTTAAATCAATTTTTTTTTAAAAAAAAAAAAAATTGTCAAGTTTTGGATAACATAGTAGTAACTTATTTTCATACTGGGATGTAGTAATAGAAACGTGAACAAAAAATATTAATACTTCAATTTAAGTACGAAAATATAATTTTAAAAAAATTATACTCTTTTTTTAATGGAAAACTATTCTCTTTTCTAAGTACATATATTTACTTATAGAATATTAATAAAACTTATTTTGCTAATACCATAATTTTTTTTTCAAAATTAAAATTGTTTGAATCTTATTCATGATCAGATATTGAATAGTCATATTATTTATTAAGAGAAAAATATTATAATTACTTAATTATAAATATTTTATATATGTTTTTTTGTACATAAGAAAGCTATAAAAATTATATGTTGGTTTATAAGTTATAACACAACATGCCTCTTCAATAATGTTGCCTTGGGACACAAAACTTCTTGACACATTTAAATTCTGTATTTATTTATTTATTTTTTGTGTTCTTCCAAAAGGAAAGAAAATCCAACAACAACACAAAACATAGCATAATTCCAATATTATAGATAATATATCGTTAACCACAAAGAAATTCCGTTAAAAAATTTGTATCCTAGTTTATACCACACTAAACTTTGTCATGCTCCGTTATGAAATATTATTCTTTTACTGTTTTGGCTAACATCTTCTTAAATATACATTATCGATAACTTTTGGATCCATCTCTATTGATATGTATAGATTCCATTTGGAGAAAGATAAACATATATAGTAATGCATGGAATTCCCGTTTCATAGTTAAGTATTAGCCAATATTCTGTGGACTGGTTATTGAACCGATTGAAACAATAATACAAGATCAACTGTGGTTAAACTAGAGTCGCCCTAATTATAATTAAAATAATATAATGTAATTAAATAAACAAAAATATTCATATTTAACCTTAAAAAGAGTACTATTTTAATTAGATAGGCATTAATCTACAAATATATGGAGTATATATGTATAAGGCGCATAGTTTAAAAAATAGAGTTACTGAAGCACAAACATAACGAAATGCTCTTTTTTTTTTTTTTTTTCAATTAAAAAAGGATGACATTATAGATTCAACAAAAGGAGGGAGAAAAAAAATTTAAAATCCAACATAGTTGAGCCGTTTAAAAAATAGAGTTATTGAAGTACAAATATACCAAAATGCTCTTTTTTACAATTAAAAAAGGATGACATTCTAGATTCAACAAAAGGAGGGAGAAAAAAAAAAAAACCAACATAGTTGAGCTGTTTAAAAAATAGAGTTATTAAAGTACAAATATGTTGAACTGCTCTTTCTTTTTTCAATTAAAAAAGATGGCAATCAAGATTCAACAAAAGGAGAAAATAAAATAAAATTCAACATAGTGAATCTATCCAAAACTCTTGATCGGATCAATTAGAGGACCGATTTCTCAATTCACTAGTCTAACCAACTGACCCAAGTTGGGTTTTAATATCAAGATATTAGGCATTTAACTTTATTTTTTTCTTTGTTTATTTGTTATTGCATTTTTCCACTCATTTTATTCGTAACTTATCATTTCTTAAACTTACTAGTTTACTGGGAAGTACATTACCATTATCATTTGAAATTTTGAACATTCTAAAAAGGGGGAAATATCTTATCTTTAATGATTTATTTCTCTGATTCCCTTTTATGTCACTCTAGGGAATTCGTTGAAATAAAATCAATAAATAGGATGTGTTGGTTGTTATAAAAGACACATAGTCTATCTAAATTTTTTAAATATCATTTTTGTCCCAATTAATTATTGGTTAGTCTCACTACATTAATTAACTATTTGTTCTCACAATCTTCCTCTTTTCTCGCTCTCTCTTTACCTCCATAGATACCTACATATCAAGGGTGTTTGTAGAAAATAAGTTATGATTTTTCTACATATTTATTTCATTTAAGCAATTTTAATTAATATTTTTATTTATGCAATTCGATTAATCGTATTTAATTAAAAAAATGAGGGAAGGGAGTAATCATTTAAAAATTGGAAATAATGGGAGTAATGAGGATTAAATGCATTCTATTTTAGAAATAGGCCGGGAAATTTTCAAATAGCCCTTGTGGAATATATTTTATTTCAGTCAATCCTTAAAAATTTTAAAACTTCATTGCACTCCCTTTCAGTCAAAATAAAATTAAGTTTTATGGGTAAAAAAGCAAATTATGTCTTGCTTTATATTTTTATAAGAGCATTTACAAGACAGATAAATGGATTCAAAAGTAATCATAGGGCTAACAAGAACGTTTTAATCATTCGCAAGACAAATGAAAGAATTTATAAGACAAATAAGGGCATTTACAAGTAACAAAACAAATGAAGCAATTTACAAAACAAATAAAGGGGTTTAAATTAACCCAAGAAGTTAAACATATTTTGGTCATTCATAAGCCAAATAAAAAGAATTCGCAAGACAAATAAGGGGATTCAAAAAATAAAACAAGTGCATCATTGTTTTTTTACCCACAAAAAACTTATTTCATTTTGAAACCAAGGGGGTGCGGTGAAGTTTCAAAAACTTTTGCGGTTGATCGAAATAAAATTTCTCGATAGGGATGAATGGAATATTTCCATAGAAAATACTCTTGAAAGGGTTAGGCTCTATTTGGGTAAGCGTTTGGGGGCCAAAAAGCTCAGCTTGGGTAGGAAAAAGCTCAATGAAAAAAGAAAAAGCCTTGTTGCATGGTTTTTGGGTAGGCTTCTTAGTCACTGGGCTTCTCCCAAAAAAGCTCATTATTATCAGAAGCTGAAATGATGAGCATTGGCAAGTGTTGCCGAGCGTTGGACAATAAAATTCTCTCATCTTTCTATCTTGCCCATTTATTTTTAAAAAAATAATAATCTAATTTTTTTATCTTCAATAATCACAATATATACAACTAATATATATACACATATATATACATATACATATATATCTTTGTGTGTGTGTGTACATATACATATATATATATGTATATATGTACATATGTATATATGTACCTATACATATGTGTGTGTGTGGGGGGGGGGGGCAAGTGTTGCCGAGCGTTGGACAATAAAATTCTCTCATCTTTCTATCTTGCCCATTTATTTTTAAAAAAATAATAATCTAATTTTTTTATCTTCAATAATCACAATATATACAACTAATATATATACACATATATATACATATACATATATATCTTTGTGTGTGTGTGTACATATACATATATATATATGTATATATGTACATATGTATATATGTACCTATACATATGTGTGTGTGTGTGGGGGGGGCAAGTGTTGCCGAGCGTTGGACAATAAAATTCTCTCATCTTTCTATCTTGCCCATTTATTTTTAAAAAAATAATAATCTAATTTTTTTATCTTCAATAATCACAATATATACAACTAATATATATACACATATATATACATATACATATATATCTTTGTGTGTGTGTGTACATATACATATATATATGTATATATGTACATATGTATATATGTACCTATACATATGTGTGTGTGTGTTGGGGGGGGGGGGGTATATATGTGTGTATAGTATTCCATAAGATGCATATTATTTTCAATTATTTTTCATCTTAACCGACTTTTTTTTTTTTTTTAATACAAAAAAGTTTAGGGTGGGGTAGACACCAACCCATCAGGACTAAGGCACGCCTCCAGGCTCCACTACTACAAAAAAGGGTTACGACATCCTATTTTTTCCACTTTAAAAATTATTTTCCCGTGAGTCACCTATCTGGGAGGCACCATAAGGTAAACCTTACGGCATCCTAAATAATTTAGGACGCCTCTTACTGCCATAAGGTTTAATATTTTAAAAAAACAAAAAAACAAAAATGGCGTCTTATACTTGCCTTTTTTGTTCAATAAGACTACAATAACATAGGGATTGATCTTCTGCAAAATTCAAACTTCATACCTTAGCCATAGAAGCCATGAAGGCACAAAACCAAAAGCTTCTTTCATGCCATAGAAAGCATAACAAATGGCCTATATGTTTAGCACATAAAGAAGACAAACCAATATTACTGATCATAAATAATAGTTCTCTCTTCTTCTCAATCCAAGGGATTAGGCAACCAGGAGAAAGTTAACTATTTCGGGAAAAGATGGAGCAAGTTCAAACTTATGGATCCTTATAACCGTAAAGTCCACAAATTGTGTAGGAGCAATTACTGGAAACAAATATGAACTTTACACACAAGAAAAATGCTTCAATCATGTACTTTCCTCTCTGGAATATACACATCTAAGCGAGATGGATTTGAATCAAAAATCTACAAACACTCATAGCAAATTCACAAGCCAAAAACCAGAGATCTACAAACACTCATAGATCGTCAAACTGAATGCCCGAACCTGGTGGTGTGGTTCATCCATCGCCATCGGCAGGGGTAGATCCAGAAAATTATTGAAGGGGGCACCATTGGTGGGGGGATTCGGGTGTTCACTACCCCCAAAAAAATGTTCTTTTAAGGAAAGTTTTATATGCATTAAATTAAAAACAAAAGAATATAAACAAGAAAAAAAAGATCAAAAAAATATTCATGAAATCAAGTAAATACTGATGATGTAATAAGAGAGGCAATTATTTTACAAACCTGTTATTTAGAAAAGCAAGGCTAAGTGCTATTAGAAATGCAGCTACATAAATTACAATGAAGGATGAGCACTCAATAAGTTTAAGTACATATATTTTAATAAAAAAAAGTGTATTATAATAAAAATAATTACAATGTCATTCTTCTAGGCCTTATTTTTTGGAGTTCCATCTTAATTGCCTTATTATCAATGCTATCAAATACATCTTTTTCAATATAAGGCACTAAACAATCATTAAACCATTCATCCCCCATTCGATTATGAAGTGGTCACGATGTATTAAAGGTGGACATTTAATTTAAAGGTGGACAATCATTCAAACATGTATTAATATTTTAATTTTAATTTTTTTTTTTAAAAAAAAAAAAAAAAAAAAAAAACCCTAATTCCCCAATTCAAGGGTGGGCCCTTGCCCCCAATCAACAACCCGGGTCCGCTTATGGTTGTCGGTGAGGGAGATCGGAGATCTAAGCAAAGACAATGTAGATCTGCGGCGACACAATGGCGGTGTGGTTCCTCCATCGCCATCGATGAGGCAAATCGAGATCCGAGTGAAGACGGTGCGAGATCTACGGCAACGTGGAGGGGACCGATTTGCGGCAATGACACGGAGGGCTTTGAGTGAAAGCGTGTATGAGGCAAAGAAAAGAGGGTTGAGAGCCGAGAGAGGGAAGAAGAGAGGAAGTGAGATGATGAAATGAGAATGAACAAGGGTCATAGGGAATGGACTAGAAAAAAATAGGTCATGGTTTGGCGTCCTAACATAATTTTTGGAGGCCAAAAATATTGCTTTTGGAGTCCTAAAAATATTTTAGGATGCCAAAATACTCCTTTAGACATGTCAAAGTTCACTTTTGACATCCTAAATTAAATTTAGAATGTAAAAAGTCCCTTTTTTAGTATCCTAATTTAATATTAGAACGTCAAAAGTAACTTTTAGCGCCCTTTTTCAAAATTAGGATGCTAAAATCTTCCACATAATTACAAAAATACCACCGCCTTCATATTTTACTTCCTTTCTAAAAAACGGACATCCTTTAGGGAAGTAGTATCCATTTTTTGTAGTAGTGCTCAAAGAGCACTTACAGAGATATTTATAGATCGCCCACCAATGAAGCCCTCATATCGATCAGCGAGTATCAAACCTCCTCCATTTTAGGGTGAAGGCTGACGCCTTTGTCAACTGTGCCACTCCTCGTTGGCATTTCAACTAACTTTTGAAATAATAATCCAAACAAATTTCAATTTGGAAAAAAAAACAACTTTTGCCATCGTCAATCCAAATACAAATCACGTTTACAATTTAATTTTTATCCTATCTTGGGTTTCCAAAATTCAAATTAATAATAGGTCACTTCTACAACCAACCTAAACATGAATCCAATGAGCCAACCAATTTATCAGTACGACAGTAACATAATAATTGATCATGATAGAAAATTTCATTTGAAACACACAAATGTCAATTTCACGGAATTTAAAATTTCAACTGTATTCATATATGCATTTGGAGGCCAATAAATTAGTACATGGCCTACACCATCTGTCCCACTTTTCCAACCTTGAAGGAGAAACTGAACTGAAGTCAATATAGTATACAACTCCTAATTATTATATATATTTATGTTCACAAAACTATACTCAAATAATACTCACTCTTGTACACAATACTTCAATTCAACTTCGGTTAACTTATTAAATTTATTTTAAATTAAAAATATTTTTCCAATTTTAATTTACTATGATCATTCACAAGCCAAATTAAAAGAATTAAGTAAGCCAAATAAGGGAATTCAAAAAATAAAGTAAGAACATCATTATCTTTTTACACACAAGACTTACTTCATTTTGATCAGAGGGTGCAATGAAGTTTCAAAATCTTTTACCATTGACTAAAGTAAAACTTCTTTGACATATCTGAATGAAATTTTCCCATAGAAAATATTCTCGAACGGGTAAATCCAATGAACCAACTAACTTATCAGTGACATAATTGATCATTGATCATGATAGACAATTTTATTTGAAGCACACAAATGTCAATTTCACGGAATTTAAAATATCATGTTTGATCATATATGCATTTGGAGGCCAATAAATTAGTATATGGCCTACACCATCTGTCCCACTTTTCCAACCTTGAAGTAGAAACTGAACTGAAGTCAACATTGTATACAACTTCTAGTTATTGTATTTATTTATGTTCACAAAATTATACTCAAATAATACTCCCTCAGCTTCACAATACTTCACTTCAACTTCGGTTAACTTATTAAATTTATTTTATATTAAAAATATTTTTCCAACTTTAATTTACTCATATCAAAATGAGTTTCCCAGGATAGAGAATAATTACATTGAAGCATTAGTTATAAGGAAAAAATTAACTAATAAGAATTAATTAATCTCCAAGTAATTTATCTTGTGAATCAAGAAATTCTTCTAAAAGTGAACTATAATGTGGATTGGAAGAAGTATTCTTTATAACCTAAAATTATGTGCAACTGGGCAAGCTCATATACTCCCTCCCTCTGATCCTAACTACTCCATCAGTGTATAATATAGGGTAATCTAACTAATTCACGAAAAACAAGAAATGACAGTTAACTCATTAAATATGTCCTAAATTTAAAATATTTTTAATTTGTACCCTTATTGAAAAATGTATTTAAGAATTTAATGAGTGAACAATGTATTTAAGAATTTAATGAGTGAACAAAATTGAAAATAAGCATTAATTATAAGGGCAAAACTGGAAAATGAGCATAATTACATTGCAAGTGACTTATATTTTGCACAAAATTATTTTTCTAGAAGCTCCTTATATTGTAGACTGGAGGGAGTATAAGGTTCTTTTTAACCAATTCGTAGAATCCAAAAAAATAATTAAAATAGCTATTTGTAAATAATATGAAGAGAAATTGTGACACTATTTCAAAAATACCCCTACCATCTAATGATTAGAATTCAACATTCAAATATAAACATGCCTAATAAATAGGGTTATTATGGGAAAGAAACAGCTAATATAAGAGACAAGAGAAAATTGGACTTTACATTTAACACCAAGCAAAAACTCTAAAATAGACATTATATTTAGCACCGGAATGAATTCCATATTAACATAATATACTATTATTGTTGTTATTTATTAGTAATAATAAAAATTATTAAACAAAAATTGCAAAGGTAAGCTGTTTATCTTACCAGCTTCTAACACATTTATTTTATCAGCTTTTGTGCAAACAATAATAGTTATATGTGATTGTCAAATTGTAGACTTTTTTGTGTTATATAGCTAACTTCGCGCTTATTTTTATTGATAAAGACCTTACACAAACAGTATTAACTCTATGCTTGCTTGAGAAAGCAATGTAGAAGATGACAGCAACCAAGTCCTTGACCGAATTTCACTTCCTAATATGCATGAACTTTCTGGTTGGCATTGAAAGATAAATTTTTTACCAATTAAAATGATATTTTAGTAGATTCAGTCCCACAAATCTCTCACATTTCATACAAATATCAAACATAGTAAGGACAAAGAAAGCTCCGATTTTTTCCAGGGTAATAATAAAAGCATGGTTTTTTGTTGTTGGAAACTTCCATTACCCACTTGGTCCTAATCTTAGAATGGAACAACATAGCTTTCTCTCTCTTCTTGATTTCTGCCTTGAGCACACAAAGCTAATAATAATAATAATACCATTAACTTATTAAGCAAAAGCTTAAAGAACGATGCACCTTTTAGTTTTAACCAACAAGCTTCTGTATCATTGTTCCTATGTAAAATATATTGTCTTTTTGGTACCTGCCAAGGTGGAAAATTTCAAGCCAACCATTGAACGAGACAAAATTAATGCTGTCAGGCATGATGGCAATTATGGAGTCTCAAAGACACATGCTTTCTTATCTTTGTATTTCACAACCCCATAAATGAAATCGATCAGTTCTAGGAAGTTAGCTTCTCAACTCTAACAACTAGAACGAGCAGCCACAGTAAAGACAGAAGCTCTCTTTGATTTGTCAGCTCCATTACAAGGTTCTTTATTTACTCATTGGTCCTCAAGTACCCCCCTATAAAAAAGTATCATCCTTGTTTTCTCTTGCCAACTTCAAAAGAAAGAAATTTCTTTATCAAAAAAATAAAAAATAATAATGGCTACTATTTTCTCATTTTCAACTTCTGCGTCCCTTGTGAGATGTTGTTCCTCCTCCATGAGAGAAAATCATGACCAACTTAAGCAGCAGCTGAACAGCAGCATCAAGCTTAATGGGACTTCTAGGTCTCCCATCATTCAGGTTGATTCTCTCAGCCAGACAGCTGAAGCAGCAGGTATTTCTGTTGCTCCAAATGGCTCACGCCAGAACATTCCAACAAAGAAGCAGCTTGTTGATCCTCATCGTCAAGGGCTCATCGTCGAAGGCGGAGTTGGCTATAGGCAGACCGTGGTCATTAGATCCTATGAGGTTGGCCCTGACAAAACCACAACACTTGAGAGCATCCTCAATCTTCTTCAGGTGTCTACATATAGTACAATTGGTTCTCATTGATGCTATATATCAGGCAACCTTAGATGTTTGTGTTGTTATTGTAACATAGTTGATGATGATGACGACAACGATGATGTGCAGGAGACAGCATTAAACCATGTGTGGATGTCTGGACTGCTCAGTGATGGATTTGGGGCAACCCATGGAATGATGAGGAACAATCTCATCTGGGTCGTCTCAAGAATGCAAGTTCTGGTTGATTGCTACCCGATCTGGTAAGTATAATTTAATCCATAACGGTCAGCTCAACAATGACAGGAATTCTTGTAGAATTTTCAAGTTTGTTTTTGATGCTAAAATATGCTCTCATCTTCGGAAATTTTCACCCCACTTCAGACAAACCTCCCTTCATAATGGCATTTTCCTAAAGATCCTTCATATTATCATTTCTTCATCAGAGTTTATCTGCAGGAAACCACAAACATTTATGTCTTATATAATGTAACACATGACCATCCAAAAATCAACTAAACAACTAAATACACTTCCTCTTCGTCAGAACAGCTTGTAAGTAACCATAATCTGAGCAGATCATTCCCAGTAGACAGAAACTTCATTTTTTTTTCCTTACTGGTGTGAGGCTGAACCATAAACAGCGAATGAACTATGACAAATATGGCAGGGGGGAGGTGATTGAAATTGACACATGGGTTGGAGCATCAGGTAAGAATGGGATGCGACGAGACTGGCTGATAAGAAGTCAAGCAACGGGTCGAATTTTCGCTCGAGCAACAAGGTTTGTCTCGAAAATTTCCCCCTGCTCATCTTGAAAATTTTCCTCTTTTTTCCCTTTATTATAGGGCTTTACTCATTCAGACAATTTATCAAACAGTACATGGGTGATGATGAACCGAACAACAAGGCGCCTATCAAAGCTACCAGATGAGGTGAGGAATGAACTCTCACCTTGGTTCATAGAGAAGCAAGCAATAGTGGAAGACACACAGGAAAAAATTGTCAAGTTGGACAAAGAGGCAAAATATATGATGTCAGATCTGAAGGTATATGTCCGTATTCTGCTTCACCTTCAATGAACTAATTTCATACCAAAGCACACAAACACAGGAAAAAACACTGACTGCTATGGTTTTTTCCCATTAATGCAGCCAAAGAGGAGTGATTTGGACATGAACCAGCATGTAAACAATGTGAAGTATGTAAAATGGATGCTAGAGGTGAATTGCAAAAGAAATTTCAAGCTATTTCTTCATTGATACATCATTTAATGATCTCATAATTAATTTTCGAAACTACATTTTCAGACCATTCCAGACCAAATCCTAGAGAGCCACCAATTATCAGGAATCACACTCGAGTACAGAAGGGAATGTGTAAGCTCAGATATGGTTCAATCACTGTGCGATCTTGAAGAAGACGAAGAAATACTGCACGACGTAGAGAAACGAGATTACAATTCAAATATGTTCAACTTAGCGACAGAGATCATCAATGGAGGCGGATTATTGGGATGCTTCGAGCAGAGACCCCTTAGGTTTACGCATCTTTTACAAGCCAAAGGAGACAAGAAAGACGAAGAGATTGTGAGAGGAAGAACAGTATGGAAGAGGAAGCTACCTTCAATGCCATTTTCAACACAGTAATATCATCATCTTCTACGTAGAAATTTGCCTTGCAGAGAAGCGACCAAAAAAAAAAAAAAAAAAAACAGTTGTATATTATTGTGTGAATCTACCAAGAAATTCTTTGCAAAGACGCCATAGTTACTTGAAAGAACGAATGTGCCATTTTGGCTCGAAGTGGAAATATTGCATGATATTGTTTCTCTTGTATTGATCTGTTTTATTATAAATATAAATTGTACACTGAATTTTTTTTGGAATAATATTGGAATCAGAATGTTACCAAAATATTACATCAACTTCATTAAAGACTCTTAATCTTCATTAATGTCTTCCTCTTAAATAAAAGGAGGAGATTGATCAAGGAGATGAAAAATCTCATCTAAGCCATGCTAGTATCTGGCTAAGTGATCCGCAATAGTTATGATCTCTCTATATCTGTGAGTGATCACAACTTATCAATCTCTATAAAGAAATATCCTAATATACTCCACAATGTCCTTGAAAGGATATTGTTGATCACATCCCCTCAGAATATGATTCATGGTCTCTATACAATCAATCTCTAAATTAATATTCCTATATGTCCCTTTGGACCAACAAAATTGGCCACTGAATTTAAAATGCATTTTATCTCTGTTATTATCTTTTTCTATTTAGGCACAGGTATTCTCCTATTGGAAGCAATCATATTTGAGGCACTGTTTGATACTAAATGTGGGCATTTCTTCCGATAATACTTCCATACACTCATCTGACAAATTAATTGGCGGCTTTGGGTAAGATCTATGATCAAGGTCCTCAAGTCAGAAAGATTCTCAATGTTCTAACAAAAGACTAGGAAGCTAAAGTCACAACAATAGAAAAGGCTAGTGGAGAATCAATGGCCTTAGTTGCTGCCTTATTTGGAAGCTTGTCTGAAATGAAAGCAAACTGAAATTCAAAAAGGACTTGGATGATGTCAACAGTAGTCGGAACAAAGGCATCGCTCTTAACTCGGTAAAGGAAAAAGAAGATAAAGATGAAAATGATGAGGACGATGATGAGATGGCCATGTTTATGCAAAGATTCAAGAAGTTCTACAGAAAAGACCAAGGCTTCAGAAACATATTTCAGAAAGGAAGTTCAAGCAACAGACGTGAATTCAGAGATAAAGATCAAGTTATTTGTTACGAATGTGAAAAACCAGGTCATGACAAATCAGAATGTCCCCGACTAAAAGACAATGATAAGGAAAAGAAGAAGAAGTCCTATCAATTCAAAAGAAAGGCCTACATGTCAGCCATATGGGGAGATGGTTCTTTAGATGAAGAAAGCGAAGAAGAGAAAGAAACCGCCAACGTATGTCTGGTTGCAGAAGAAGAGAAATCTGAAAAAGATACTGAGGCAAGTGATCTGCAACCTACATATGATGAGTTATTTGATGAATATAATGAGATACAATCTGAATTTGAAAAAGTTGTTGAGGAATGTATAGCTTTGAAAAGGGAAAACATTACTCTTAAACTACAAGTTGAAAACCTTAGTGGAAATCTTATTTGTGATAAATGCCTGGATTTAGAAAAAAGAAATGTGTATCTTACAAAAACACTTGAGAAATTCACTAAAGGTAGTGAAATGCTCAATGTAATTTTGAAAACTCAAAGATTTACGAATGATTGTTCGGGCATAGGATACAATCCTATTCTAGATAAACAGAAAGGCAAGAAGAAAACAAGTGGAAAATCCTATTTGAATTACTTTCGAAAAACAGTCCACTCTTCAAACCCGTTTGCTCATTGTAATTATTGTAACCGAAAGAGACACAATACTTCATCTTGTTTCCATAAAAGGGATAGAAGAGATAAACTGTTGGTACTTATCAATGGGTACCTAAGAGAACTTATGTTCCTAAGGCCCGAACTAACCACAAAGGACCCAAGAAAAGGTGGGTACCTAAAGTTTAAATCTTTTCTAATTGCAGATCTGTCTGAGAGCATCAAGAATCAACAAGTGGTACATTGATAGTGGGTGCTCCGGACATATGACGGGAAATCAAGATAAGTTTGTTGCAATGAGATCAAAAGATGGTGGTAAAGTCACCTTTGGAGGAAACCAATCCGGAAAAATCACTGGGATTGGTGAGATTGGTACTAAGGATGGACCTCAAATCAAAGATGTGTATCTTGTGGAAGGCCTCTATCACAATCTCTTGAGTGTAAGTCAAAGTTTTGATAAGAACAACTGGATCATCTTTGATTCAGAAGAATGTCTCATTGTCAACAAGGATGATCTCCCAATCGATAAAGGTAAACTGAAGGTATTATTCAAAACTCCTTGTGAAGGAAATTGTTACACCTTGGACTTGCCAAAAGTTAATTCTAAAAAGTGTTTTGTTAGCAACTTAGACAAGAGTTGGCTATGGCATAAGCGTTTAGCTCTTGTCAATATGTTTCAACTGAATAAGTTGTTAAGAGAAGACTTATTAATTGGTCTACCCAAACTTCGTTTCAAAAATGACATGATTTCCGATTCATGTCAAAGGGGTAAGCAAACCAAATCTTCTTTTAAAAACAAGTTTGAAATCTCGACAAACCGACCTCTTCAATTACTCCACATGGACTTAGTCGGACCTGCAAGGGTAAAGAGTCTTGGTGGCAACTTGTATACTCTGGTCATTGTCGATGATTTTTCTCATTTCACCTGGACTATTTTCCTATCTTCTAAGGATGAAATATTTGATATGTTTGTTGTGTTTGCCAATAAGGTGCAAAATGAGAAAGGTATTTGCATTACAGCCATTCGAACAGATCATGGAGGTGAATTCGAGAATCAAGCGTTCAGAGAATTCTATGATGCTCACGGAATCGATCACAATTTCTCGGCTCCAAGGACACCACAACAGAACGGTGTGGTCGAAAGAAAGAATCGTGTACACTGAGATGGCTCGTGCAATGTTAAATGAAAATTAGGCTTCACAAGTTTTCTGGGCAGATGCTATGAGCACAGCTAGCTATATATCAAACCGAGCCTATCTCCTAGGAAGAAGCTTAACAAGACTCCATATGAGCTCTATAAAGGGAGGAAACCAAACTTAGGACATCTTCATATCTTTGGCTGTAAGTGTTTTGTTCACAACAATGGTAAGGATAATTTGGGTAAGTTTGATCCCAAAGCTGATGAAGGTATCTTTCTTGGTTATTCTAATAGAAGTAATGCATATAGAGTCTTTAATAAGCGTACTCGTGTAGTTGAAGAGTCAATACATGTTGTGTTTTGTGAATCTAAGATTGATGATTCGATGGATGATGATGAGGAAGCTACCTATAAAAATCAATTCTTTTCAAAAACTACTCCTGCCTCTCTTAAAAACCGAGAAAACATTTTTGAAAATCCCGATCAATCTCAGCCTAAAGCTTGCAAGTTCATTAGGAATCATCCTTTGGACCAAGTAATAGGAGATGTAAATCAAGGGGTAAGAACCAGGAAAAGTACCTTGAATGAGGTTACGTTTTCTGCCTTCATATCTAAGATCGAGCCCTTTAAGATTGACGAAGCCCTATCAGACAATGATTGGGTGATAGCAATGCAAGAGGAATTACACCAATTTGATAGAAATCAAGTTTGAGACTTGGTACCTAGGCCTAAAGACCATCCGGTCATTGGCACTAAATGGGTATTCAAAAACAAATGAGATGAATCTGCAATTATAGTCCGTAACAAGGCTAGATTAGTTGCAAAAGGCTATAATCAGGAAGAAGGAATTGATTATGAGGAAACGTATGCTCCAGTGGCTAGATTAGAAGCTATACGCGTATCTTAGCCTTTGCTTGCATCAAAGGATTCAAGCTCTATCAAATGGATGTGAAAAGTGCTTTCCTAAATGGATTTATTCAGGAGGAAGTGTATGTTGAACAACCTCCTGGTTTTGAAAATGATCATCATCCAGATCATGTTTATCGTCTCAAGAAAGCCTTATATGGTCTTAAGCAAGCTCCTAGAGCTTGGTATGAACGTCTAAGCAAATTTCTTTTAGATCAAGGATTTGTAAGAGGAAAAGCGGACACAACTGTGTTTATAAAAATTGATAAAATGAATGATGTGTTATTAGTTCAAATTTATGTGGATGATATTATTTTTGGATCAACTAATGAATCTCTTTGTGAGGATTTCTCTAAGACTATGCAGGGTGAGTTCGAAATGTTGATGATGGGAGAGCTTAACTATTTCCTCAGATTACAAATCAAACAACGGAAGAACGGGATATTCATGTCACAAACGAAGTATCTCCATGATCTGCTCAAGAAGTTTGGATTGGAGCATTGCAAAGGTGCAGACACTCCAATGAGTTCAACGGCCTCGTTGGATGCGGATGAAGAAAAAAGGCAAGGACTTCAATATAACTAAGTACAGAGGAATGATCGGGTCATTACTCTATTTAACTGCAAGTCGGCCTGATATTCAATTTAGTATGGGAATGTGTGCGAGATTCCAATCAGCTCCTAAAAAATCACATGCCGAACACGTCAAGAGAATCTTTCGGTATCTCTCAGATATGAAGGAGTCGGGTCTTTGGTTCCCAAAAGGCCAACAAGAATTCTTGGTTGCATATTCAGACTCTGATCACGCTGGATACAAGACTAATAGAAAAGGCACGAGTGGACAGTGTGAGTTCTTCGGAGGTTCACTCGTATCGTGGTTTAGTAAGAAGCAAACCACAGTAGCTGGGTCATCCACTGAAGCTGAATATGTTGCCCCATTAAGTTGCTGTGCACAAGTCCTGTGGCTAAAGCAACAATTATCTGACTTGGGAGTCCATCTGGAAGAAATCTCAATCCTGTGTGATAACACCAGCACGATAAGCTTGGCGAAGAATCATGTTCAACATACAAGAACCAAGCATATCGATGTGAGACACCACTTTATTCGTGATCATGTTCAAAAGAAAGACGTGAAAGTGATGTTCATTCCCACACATCTTCAACTGGCTGATATCTTCACCAAACCACTGGCTAAAGAGCAATTCATGTTCATTCGTAGAGAATTGGGAATGGCTAATCCCAATGAATTGTAAGTATATTCCTTTTAATTAGTCTATTTTAGTAAGAAAATACTGATTTTGGCATCGGAGTTTCTAGTTTGTGTTTATGCGGGATTGTAAATGGAGCTATATACCCAAGAGGGGGGGTGAATTGGGTATTTTAAAAACTTTTAGAAATATGCTCTGTTTTGAAGAAATGAAACCGAGAGATAGATGAGGAGGAGGAAGGGAAGGAAAGCTTGCACAATAGAAATTATCCTGGTTCGTCTTATCTTTGACCTACATCCAAGTCCCAAGCCACACTTGGGATTTTCAATCCACTATACTCACAAACCGATTACACACTCGTACTCAAGAGTAGTTCTCTCTCTAGAACTCACTCCCCTTACAAGTTGTAATCAATACACCCAACCACTAAGTCCCCGACTTATGGTTATCTCAATCAATAAATGATTTACGATAGAACTCTCTCTCGGAAGCGAGATAAAATGATCAGCGAAGTGCAAGTATCGATTGATACAATATAGATTTAAGCTGAACACAATAAATGACAATCAATGAATTTTCGCTCTTAGTTAGTGTGTCAGCTTGAGAAGAAGTTAATGCACTCTATTTATAGGTGGAGAACATTAAATGACCGTTGAATGGTGAATCCAACCGTTGTAGGTGATTAGCATTAAGTCTGGTCATCTTCTCTCTCTAACCTCCAACTAATCCAAGTGCTAATATGATCGAGGTGGAACTCGAGGATTTGCCCGTTGGAGAAGAGTTTACTTGATGAAGAAAGCATTCTTGACCGTTGAGAATGCGTGCTCAAAGTGGGTTAACCAAAAGAAGGTTGATTTGCGAAGTGCATTTAATGCTCGCACACTTTTTGCTTTATGGCTTTGACCTTCAATAATCTTCATCTCGTGCTAACTGAAATTCACTCAATAAACTTGTTAAACATATCCGGGAACATAAGTGAGTGATTCATGAAAGCAATTAGATCAAACAAGAGTGATATGCAAATTCGTGAAATTCAAAAATTGGTTTTGTCGTTTACTCGAGTATGTTCTTGGTTACTCGAGTAAGTCATCTTGTGTGAAAAGTCTTTACTGCAGTATCCAAAAGGATACTCGAGTAAGCGACTTCCAGAAGTAAACCATCGAGACTTGAACTTTTGAAACCAAGGTCTTTACTCGAGTAAGTTAATAGTGTACTCGAGTAAGCAACTATTTGCTTGAAATCTCTAAGTGAAAAATGCTCTTTACTCGAGTAAGCAAATTCATATTTGGAGTAAGCACGAGCATGAGTTAAGTTGAAAATCATTTTAAAAGTTCTTTACTCGAGTAGGGGAACTCTTACTCGAGTAAGCACGAGTTCGAAAAACCAGGGAACTTTTCGTAAGACCCTTTACTCGAGTAAGCCAATTGTTTACTCGAGTATACACTCAAGTCCAAAAGTTCATTTGCTCTCGGTAAGTCCAATACTCGAGTATGTATTTCTATACTCCGTATTGATTTATCTTTAAAAGGTTGATTGCTCTCGGATGGCCTTTACTCGAGTATACAAACCTTTACTCGAGTAAGCCTTAATTTGAAAAACACATTTGCTCTCGGGTTGACATTTACTCGAGTATGTGAACCTTTACTCGAGTAAATACCTTCTCGAAAAATGCATTTGCTTTGGATGACCTTTACTCGAGTATATATTCTCCTTACTCGAGTAAGTGCGTGTAAAACTCAATTGGGCAATCCTTTAACAGTCCTTTACTCGAGTAAGCTATCCTTTACTCGAGTAAGCAACTGACAAATGGTTTTTCACAGATTTTACAGAAGCTTCAACACATGTTTACAATTGTTGTTAATCATCAAAACACATTGAGAACTAACAGAGTCATTCTTGCCCGAGCAATAACGAGAAGATCGAGAAAATACAAAAGGGAAGCCTGCTCGAGCAAACCAAAGACAATGCTCGAGCAACAACGGAGAACAAGTAGTGAGGAAGTTAAGTCAAAAGGGTAATGCTCAAGCACACTCCTCAAGGCTGCTCGAGCAATAACGAAAAGCATAGAAGAAAAAGTATCCTGCTCGAGCACACCCAAATCAATGCTCGAGCAACAGCGGAGAATGAGCAATGTTCAAGAAGAACGTTGCTCGTGCTCGAGGAACAACGGGATATCTGAAGAGAGAATCAAGATTGAAGAACAATGCTCGAGCAATCTTAACTGTCTGCTCGAGCATGAGTCACCGATTGATGAATTCTCGAAAGCGAAATCCTAATCTCAATGATCATAGATTCAAACTCCATCTATGAATCAAGTGTTTACAGAACACACTTGATGGGAGGTTAGTCTTGTCATCTAATTTAAAATACAAGTGCATGTGTTCATCCATGCTCGAGCAAGACCAATGCTCGAGCATGAAGAAAATCTTTGCTCGAGCAACATCGGTCGTAAAAGTTTTAAAGGGCATGTGTCGTTTCACTTCGTCAAAAGAAACCCTTTCCCGTTCACCGCCGTCGAAACCCTAGGTACTTCCCTCTCAAATTCCTTCAACTGTTACATCTGTTTGCAAATTGTTACTCCAAATTCCACCTTTACGATTGTTCAATCCAGCGAGAGTAACCGTTCTAACCGATTCGTTTCCTTAAATTTCTCCATTTTCTTCGAATTTCACCACTCTCTCTATCGGACCCATCGCCGAGCATTCCAAATTTTCTTCAACTATCATCTGTGTAATGGCTGGTTCTAGCGAAAATCATTCATCCAAAGAGTCCCCGCAAAGAAATCACGCTATTACCATCCCAAAGCCGATATCTCCAAAAACCTCACAAAACCCAAAACCTCGTCAAAGAAGATTAGCAAACCTAAAGCGGTAGAGAAGCCAAAGACAAATGTGGTGATTCAGGAACCTCCAAAGCCGATGACTAGGCTCAAGAATGGGTCTCTTCCTACCGGAAAGGGTAAACGCACAAAGTCGCCATCTCCATCTTCTTCAAATTCCGACGACACCAAGAAGACGATCGACAAGATACGGTCTAAGGAAAAAGAGGATCGACCTCAACTCTCAAACCATCTATCAGTCAGAAATCACAGGCCTCGGAAGCAAGAAGCGGAGGGTCTCATTCTGTTTGAAATCCGAGGGTTCCAAAAGCAAAAGGGAACGTGTATCGACAAGTCGCCCTCCAAATGGTCAATTGCCTGAACCTTCACTGGGTATGACTGTTGGTGATATTATGGTTGATGATCATCTTCTTAATGAGCGTTACTTCAAGATAAGGCCCTTCTATCCGATAGTATACGTTGACTTGGCTCACTTCAAGGAGAAGTGCAACTTGGATTTGACCGATTGGCTACTTCAGTTCATGCTACTTCTTGGCATTCACAAGCCCTACTCTCTTGAAGTCGTGCGAGTATTTTATCACAACATGCGATTACAGGAAAAGACTCAAGAAGGTGATGAGGATGTTTTGATCACAAAGATTCGTGACCAAGAAATCAAGCTTACGGCTCATGATCTCAACATGCTTCTGGGTATTGTCGATATTCCTGAGGATCCTCCTAAGCTATCTCCCATTGAGTGTCATCAAATTCTTCTTCCGGATGTACCAATTGAGGGCAAGAAAGTCAATGTGACTCTGGCTATGATGAAGGACGAATACAGAGTTCTCTGGTACGTGTACAGTCGAAGCCTAGTTCAGAAAGGCTAGAGTTTCGCCTACTTCGTACGAAGAGATTTTGAGCGCTTTGCCTCACTTGTTGCTATGGAGCCATAGAATCTAGACAAGTGGATTATGGAGGAGATGATGTCTTTTATTTCTAAGGCTCAGGTTAGGCTTCATGCTACCATTCCCTATTCATCATTGGTCTCTAGGATATTGGAAGTCAACAATATTTGGTACCTTTCGGATGACAAGGAAGAGTATACTCCACTATTTGGGAAGGAACACATGAATAATCTGAGGATCTCCTTCACTGAAGCTTCATCCAAGAAAAAGAAGGGTAAAGCTCCTCTCTCATCCTCTCAGCCCCCTGTCTCCAAGCCGTCCGCTTCCAAACCATCTGCTTCACAACCTTCCAAGCCATCTGCTTCACAACCTCATGATGATACTGAGTCTTCAAAGGCTGGGCCTTCTTCATCAGCACCATCCTTTACCCAGGAAGCCATCCAGACTATTGTTGAGTCCTCTATACAGAAAGCCATGGCTCCTGTCCTACAGTCATTGGAAGTTTATCAGAAGTTAACGAGCGAGATGATCAAGGCCTTCTCTGAAGAAATGGTGAAGTTCAAGGCTAATCTTGGCATACAAATGGATACAAACTTGCAAGACTTTAGTCAGAATTGGACAACCGTTTCTTAGTTATATATGATCAACAACAAGAAATCAAGACGTAAGTCCAGCATCTCGCCCAGCAACATAAGAATTTTGATGCACTCTGGATGCCTTTGTCGGAAGTTTTGGCTCTCCTGGTCCTTCTGGGAAGACTCCTAGTCCTGCTCCTCCTCCTCCTCCTTCTCCAGTTATGGCCCCTTCACCAACATCAATGGTTCTACCTTCGCTTGCCATCGACCCTTCCACTGTTCCTCTTCCATCTTCCTCTTCTTTTGATTTCCCTGATAGTGCTCCCCCTTCTCCGTCTGCCCAAGGTCCCCTTTTTGCCGATGACAAAGGGGGAGAGTAGTTCCCTAGTAGCTTTCCTGTTATGTAGGTTATTCCATAGGCAGTAAGGCTAGAATATCCAGTCCTATGAGAATAGAATGAGCTAAAAGGCATAATGAAACAAGCTGTAAGGGTAAATGTACCGGACAACGCCCCAAAGAGGCAGTGAGGCCTATGTAACCAAGCACTATGAGAAAGGACCAGTGGGTTCTGTGTTTGAATAATACACCCTAGGTACAGAATGAATGAGTATGTCATATGATGATTATGTTGCATGCCAAGTGAGCATGCATAGGAAAGGGATGGATTGTGTGTCTAATGCATGGCTCGAGTGAGCTTGGAATGTGTTTATAATTGATAACTGTTGGTCAAATTCCCTTATGGCAAGTGAACTATTTGAACAAGTAATAAAGAGTAAGTAGAGTTATCATCCCACAGATACTGTTGATACCGAAGATGACGCTAGTTTCTAAAGACAAGTGTATGATGTGAAAATATGTATTTGATTTGGTTAATTTTCCTATTATTAATGTTGAATATGATTGTGTTGACTGCTCGTCTCACAACTTCCTTGGTCTAGGTTTTGCCGCGCTTCCCTTGTATAGTTAGGTCTCCTTGGCTGCATGCCCAGTTAGTTGGGCCTTCCAAATATGTCGGTCCAAGATCTTAGATTCGGTTGGTTGATTCTTCTCTTATCATCGCGGGATCCTCTAAATCTTTCTTTCGATTCTCCGCATTTTTTGGATTCAATTTCAGTCAATCGCCATCTTCACGAGCATCCGGGTGACTGTCTTAATTTTCTAAAAACTCACAAGGAAAGGTTAGAATAACTTAGCTTATAATTCTGCATCATTTACGATGCTACAAAGATAGCTTGATCGCATTGTATTCGGCGTAGGTTTAGGCATTTGATATGCTATAACATTGTATTATCTTCATTATGTACTTTCGTGGTAAACCATTGTTGGTCGATTTCCTTGATGGCAAGTGAACCAGTCGAACAAGTAATAAAAAGTAAGTAGAGTGCAGTCCTACAGAGAGTGAGATACTGATGATGATACTGATTTACAGAAATAGTTGTGTGCGAAAAGAAGATAAAAGTTTAATTGGTTTGGGAGTTTTGTGGTTATAACTAACAAATAAACAAATGATCGTAGTCACAAGAAGATATCAGTTAAAAGATAGGCTGAGCTCAGATTTCATCCCAAGCATGTCACTCCCCCAGTTTGCCTTAGCACATTGCTATAGCAATTATCTTTGCACATGACTTCCGCAATGCTACTGAAGATAGCCGCCTTCACAATGTTATCCAGTTAACCTACCACTCTACTCTACCGAAGCTTCCGCGTCCGGTACATACAATCCTAGCTTTACTTCTCCCATATGCCTATGGCAATTTTCTAGTTCAGATTATCATTCCAAATCAAAATGTTATGGTTATGAGAGGTAGACCCATTCCTGAAGCCTACAATGATGGTCAAGCCTTACACCAGCCTGCCTAGCAAACACTGCCTATCAGATGTCTAACCCCGACTCCCTTCCAGTAAGCTAAGGCCAATGATCTAGCCCTTAGCTTCCGCTAACCGACAAGAGATTTATATCCTGATAAACAAACTGAATGTATTAAAATTAAGAACTAGCAAATTGGGTTCATTCCACGCTTAAGAATTCATCCTCGCTTGACCACGGGAATTTTAGTTTATGATTTTCGAGGGAATCACAAAACAAATTAAGCAGAATAGGCCATAGAAAAGGATAAACTAAAAATCAACAAAAAAGGGAAAGTTTGGCGAAGGAATCGTCGGCATGAAAGGCGTTTGTCACTGGACGTCTCCATGTCTTCTCTTCTCTGTCTTACTACAAGGAAGGTTGTTGGGTTCTTTTGGAGATCTTGTGCTTTGTAACTTCTCTAGCTCTTCTTTCGAGCCTAGCCAAATAAGAATTTCTTTGACCCTCCAACGACTCAATGATCTTTAGGGTTGGCCGTCGTTTTCTTTTGTAGTCAAGTTTACTTGCGGCGTATGTTCGTGAGCTCCAAATCTATCGGGTCCAGGTGGTTCAACTTTCCAATTTTGGTTGATTGATTTTGCTAATATTGCGAGATTCTCCAAATCTTACCTTCGATCCTCTACATCTTCTATTCTGATACATCAGCAATCTAACTGTCGGCTAACGTCCATCTGTTAACCTGTACTTATATTCCTGAAACAGCTTTGAAGACAGATCAAAACATATGACGCATAACATTGCTTCACTTACGTTGCTATAGCATCAGGGTTGCATTGTATTACGATTTGTTATGGCTATCCTGATGTTATAGCATTATATCGGCCATGCTATGTGCTTTTCATATAAAATCTCAAACTTTTTCTTATGCACATGTATAGGATTCTTATACAATTTGCTATAATTTATGAGACTCATCCTTCATTTCCTTATATAATGAATTAACACATTTGTGCTCAAATTAAATGCAATTAAGCTCATATTCACCATACAAAACAATCATACAGTATAGGGAAAACATGGCATAAATAGTACTCATCAACCATAAAGTTGTCCTTTTCTTATGCACATGAGTAGGATAATGATCGAATGCGGTAACTTTTAATATCAATCCTCTATTTCCCTATACGCATGAATTCTTAGACATTCTATCGAAGTAAACAATAAAGCTCGATTCAGCATTTAGAACGGTCAAAACACATAGGGAAAATATGGCATAAATATTACTCATCAATAACCTTCCATAATAGTTGCATGGTTCCTGAGTATATTTGAAAATTGAATTTCAAACTTGCTAATGAACCTGCAATATTTTTTAATTTTCTGAATTGAATTTTCAAATAGAATGTTTTTCAAAAGAATTTACTACTAGTTTGTAGTGGTCAATTTTGAATTATGTTGTCTTGTAGAAGGGATCCTTGTATGTATTCTTGGGTATCTTCCCGATGCTGGTCAAATTTGAAGGAAAGCAAGGATTGAGAGATGTCTTGGTGAAGCACTTCTCAGTTGTTGAACCTCATAAGATGAATTATCCCACTCATGAATTTGAGCCGATAGTAAATGTCTTTTCTTGGATTTGAGCCAACAATGAATATGTTTTCTTGAATTTGAGTCATAAAGCAATTATGTTTATTGAAAATGTGAAAATACTACTTTCGTATGGTATGATTATGAAAATGTCCTACAACCATAGAAACTTTAAATATTTGAAAATCAGAAATGTTGAATATGAGACAACATAGAAGAATTGAAAAGCGGTGACATTATTGTTGTCGTTGTTGTGTTGAATTCAAAAATGGCGCAGTTGGTGATCATGATGATACAAGAACAGAAACCAGTAGAATGGTCTAGAAATCTGAACGATTAAGTCATATAGTACTTGCTAGCTATAAAGCCAGTATAGAAGAAAGTAGTTTGAGAGCTTAAGTTGAAGAAGGTTATACACAGGATAGACGAGTAAAGTCTATAATAATATAATTGAATGATAGAGTGTAATTGCAAGAGGGTGATGGATGGGTTAAGGGAAATTGACGGGATCGTGGTAAAGTGTAGATGAGAGTAAGTGGTGGATGGGTTAAGGATGATTTTTCCGGATCGTGGTAGAATGTAGATGAGAGTGGGTGATGGATGGGTTAAGGATGATTTTCCAGGATTGAGGTATGGTGTATGGGCTGAGGAGGTGGCGGGTTAATAAAGGATGCTAGGATCAGGGTATGAGGTAGAATAGCAAATCTCGGCATTGTTTTAGTTTCATGTTCAGTGACCTATATTCACAAGATAGCAAGATTTTGACAGGAAAGTATTCCCAGATGCATCATTCTATATCGATATATATGTATGTATATATGTATCTAAGCTGTGAGTTTTCCTATATGCATTGATATATATATATATATATATATATCATAAATTAGTAGAGCTTCCTATAGCTACTATACAGAAACTTGAGTTGGTTTATCATGGAAACTTAGGAAGAAGAGACTGATGGCTTACCTTGTTATCCTTTCAGATATGCCAAAGCTTTCTGCCTCTTTAACATCACTCCAACCTCTGTTTTTCGGATTAAGAACAGGGCAACCAATGCGTGAATTTTCTCTCTTTCTCTCTTGTTTCTACTTTCTTTCTTTTGGTGGAGGGTGCTTGATCGAATGAAAACCAAGGAAAACTATATATAAGGACCCAAGGGTCCAGTCCGAGAGGGAAGAAAAATGACGGTGTTCGAGAATTATGGGAAGTCTGTTGTCGTAAGGTGTTTAAGCGTATGAACCGCTGGAAAAGCATGGCATTACTGATTTTACATGTACAGAGGGCGGGATAATCACGCTGGAGAAGTAAGGCTAATGGATTTTTGCTGTCAGCTTTCTCTCTCTACCACGTTTCGTGTTTGAGTTATATTAAATATTAGAGGATAACTGGTTAGGTGTTATAATAGGTTTATGGGCCATATGGTTTATGTGGTTTGGAGAAATCAAATGGTTTGGGTAGTTGAATAAATGAGATAATGAGTTTGTCTTATTCATGGCCATTACTCATTTTATTATAATTATGAAAAATAAATTAATCCTTAATTCGTCTAGGCCATAAAATATTAATTCCACAATTTTAGGCCTAAATTGTTCCTTACTTGAATGTATTCTTTCTCCCAAAATAATTTAATTAAGGGAAAAATAGATCTTAATTTCCAATAATTAACATTATAACTATTCCTAGCCAAATTTCATGATCAATCTCCATATATTATTCAAACTTTCAAAATCCCAAAATTTGGGATGTTACATCACTCCTAGCAACTGGTAATTGATTAAACGCTTATGAAGCAGTTCTTTATGCTCATTTTTGCCTTTCCCTCTTTAAAGGTGCTCAAGAGCCTACTTATTAGCCTACCCCTTATGAACATTCCAACAACCCCCTCACAAAATCTTCCAATGAACTTTCTCCCTCTCATAATACTACACCTTCCCAAAACACTATCCTACTTACCATACTTGATCCTACTTCATCATCCCATATTGATATTACCCTTAATTATGACCTTTCTCCAAATACTAACCCTTTCACTTCAGATTCTATTCATTAATAAGAGCTCCCTTAAGAAAACCTATTATCCAAACACCATTCTCTTCACCTTCCCATCATACTCATCATTCAAATTCAAATTCCTCTATTGATCAGGAAATTGTGATCCTTGACCCTCCTACAACATCATCCACTACTCTACACACTGATCCAGACCCTGCACTTCCATATTCTCCTACAACATCATCCACTTGCTCTACACACCATCTCATTCTTCCTCTTATGGAGTACCCATTCCACCTCATGCACCTCTTCGAGTTGCTCGACTCTCTCATCTAATATAACATTGCCTACTCGATTTTCCCTTTCTACTGATGACAAAAAGAGGGAGAAGTGATACGGTCTAATACTATGTATTTTTGTATGCTTTTGTATTATATGAATATTTTTATATGATAACTTATATATCTTATGCTATAGTAACCATTACTATTTCTCTAATAATTCATCTGATAACTGATGAATCTTATATTTTATAATCTCTCTAATAATTGTAAAATATTTCTAAGTGCTTATGTTGCTACATTATGATTTTGGCCCCTAGCTGAAATTTTAATGATCTTATATTTATCCTCATTAACCAATCTGAGTTTTATTGTCATCAAAAAGGGAGAAAATGTTGGAGTTCATGTTTTGATGATAATAAACCTTATGAATGTTATTGTGAAATAGATCATTCGAGTCAAAAAGTGTCACGAGAGTGATGTCTCGAGAATATTTTCACCATAAGGTAAGCGGCTAGTGATGAAGTTGATTTGTGAAAAAAGGTTGATACACTTGAGTAAGAGAAGTGTAACTCGAGTTATAACCTATCGTCACTATCAAGGTACCTCTTGAGTGATAGAATGTGTGAAACTGTCATGCACTCAAGTTCAAGAAAGGCACTTGAGTGATATTTATGTCATTTGCAAGGTAACCGATGGTGAATCTTGCAAAACTAGTTACACACTCGAGTTACATGAAAGGCACTCAAGTGGTGCCAAAATATTCCTCAAGGTACTTAAAGGTAACTAAGGGAAAACAAAGCTAGTCACTCAAGTTACTAAGGTAGCACTCGAGTGATACACAAGTATTACAAGTTACCCCTTGGTAACAAGAAGGAGATAACATGGGAAATTTTTAAGAAAATAAGATCACCCAAGTGAAAATTATTCACTCGAGTAACACATGTAAAAATCATGTTATCACTCTTCAGGTACCTACTAGTAATCAACCAATGTTTTTCAAAAAAACTAAGGCACTCAAGTTATCTAAAGCAAACTCGAGTGACATAGTATGGTTACCAACAGGTAAATTGCAAAGACCTTCACATTCCTTCTAGTTACTACTTGGTACCTCTCTGTGATAGGACATCACTCAAGTTGATAAAATGTCACTCAAGTGATAGTGATAGTAGAGTTTTGAAATAGCATCTTAGCAATTTTGATACCTATTCTAAGTGTGATAGAATCTAGCTACAATATTTCTTGCTGTTCCAAAACATTACCAATTACACATGTGTATAAGTTTCAAGTGCTTAACCTTGGATTAAACTCAAAAGGGTCAAGGTGCAGATTTGCCAACCAACTATTACCCGAGGAGCGTCTAGCACAAATAACTATTGAGGGGACCAAAATGGCCAATCAACAATTAAAAAGTGGAAAAAAAAACACACACACACAATTTGGAGCAAATTCGCCAATGAACTATTACCCCGTCACTGTCTTGGTGTCTCCATCTTCCATTGACTGTCACAGTGTCGGCGACGTCGGCATTTCCAAAGCTTCTATTGTTGCTGGATGTTCCACTCATCCTCTTGAACTCATCTAGTAGTCCACAGCGTTCGACTGGCACGCACCTTACACCCTGGTTCCATCCCTCCGATGCCATAAGCGAAGAAGATTCTTCGCCACAATACTGCTCCCATGGGTCCCATCTCTATTGGTGTTTTATTTTTCCAACAAGAAGGCTTAACCACTCTTTTCTCCAGTATTTTCGCCACCGTCCTACGCCAGTGCCTCATATTTTAACTTAATTATTTGGTGTTTTTTTTTTCACTTTTAATAGTTATTTGGTGTTTTTTTTCACGTTTTAATTGTTGATTGGCAATTTTGGTCCCCTCAATAGTTATTTGTGTCAGGCGCCCCTCGGGTAATAGTTGGTTGGCAAATTTGCACCTTCACCCAACTCAAAATCACATAAAACACTTTAGTTTCAGAAGCATTAAATACAGCAAAACTCGTCCAATTCAAATGTTATCTTTCACCAATGGCTATATCATCTCTCTAATGGATACATTCAAGTACTTCAACGGTCATTAATTCCTTCCAAGCTATAAATACATATGCATTCAAGACAGAGCCAACAACCTACGACAAAGTTCATCATTGCATTAAGTTCATGTACTCTATTCTTTTGATATTCTTCTGATATCCTTCTAATATTCTTGTACATCAGTTTTTATGACATATACTCTTTTAGAGAGTCACTATAAACCCATTTATTACCTTTACTGTGAGTTACTCAAGGTAATGGGACCTTGAGTGCGGACTTTGATTACAAAGTATAAGGGGGAGTAAGTATCCTAGAAAAAGGAACTTACTTGGACTAAGGCACCATCTGATGAAGCTTTGAGAATAGTGGAAATCTCATAAGGCTTCTGAGGACTAGAGGTAGGTCAAGTGGTTTGAACCAGACCAGTATAAATCTCGTGTGTTTATCTTTGGTGACATATCTTCAATTCTATTTAATAACATTTACATTAAATTTTGAGTTTTTAATTATCACCCAATTCGCCCCCTATTAGGTGAAAGTCTTGTTCTAACCATGAAGTGGGTGTGCTTCGACTTTTCCAATTTCATCCTCCTCCAAATGCTATTCATCATTTATCATTCAAAAGTTTAGCAATTTCTTTTTCTAGAATGGCTTTTTCTCGCATACCTGGGTGCTTTATCAAAGTTAAAAGCATAATAAGTGGCTTCAACCTGTTCTCCAATCTAAGTTGCTCACAGCCCTTTAGTGCTTCAAAAGGATCTATCATGGATGTCCAGCAAGGTTTCTAGAAAATAGATAAAGTAGAGGGGAATATGAGTTGTTGGGGACGAGAACACTATGTTTTATTAACACATACAAATCCTTTGATAATATTCATCGATGGAGAAGAAACCAAAGAAAAAGAAAGTGTTATGCAACCACTGCTCTTTGCAAAAGACCTGCGGTAACAACCAGGCAACTGGGACCAAAAACATCATGAAATGCAAGTCGGGATTGTTTGTTAAATGTTCAATGTTGGTTTACTTAACCGTCATGACATTTTTGCTCTGTTTTGGAAACTATATGGTCATCTTTGCACCAATTTCTTAATTGACGTGTTTATTAAGTGGTCAACATTAGTTGACTTAACAATCATGCCATTTTTGCTCCATTTTAAAAACTTTTATGTATATTTTTGTACCCAAGTGAAGATAATGGTGCTAAATTGCACATTTGTAGAAAATTCATGGATAAATTTGTACTTTATCTCAATTTTTTGAAACTTACAGAAAATCATATTATCCATAATACTCCATCTGCTTTTTATTATAAAACACCTCCAACCATTTCATAAAAACTAAGGGGAGATACTAAAAGTAAGAAGATTTCAAATTTATCCATATTAATGCTGTGAAAGTGTGAATTATATCCAAAAATTATATAATTGCAATTAATGAAATTTTAAATAGGCACAACCTTTATAAAAAAAATGCAATTAATGCCTCCACTTAATGAATTTTAATAAGAACCATACATTTCTTATAAAACTGTGCTTTATAAGGACTGGAAGAGTACTCCACCACAAGCCATCCTATAAAATATGAAATCCATACCAAACTGTATTACTCCTAATTCCTGAATAATATAACTCCTAACTCATGAATATAACCTAACTCATTTCTTGGGCTGCATATAATAAACATCTCTTAAATATAGGATATTTCCATATATTTCATGCACCTTAACAAAAGTTAGTAACAATCTTGAACTCCTCAATAAATAAATAAATAAGCTTCAACATTCCAATTTTAGCCTTAATTGAAAGAATAAATGGATGAGATTTTTTAATTAAACGAACAAGGGACAAAGTAGTAAAATTATTTTAAATTATTGTATGAGACCTTTTAGATCATAAAAAGTTCTAGAAGATACCTTATATATATAGTCGCAAAGGCATTAATATATTTATTTGATCTTCAAGTTGGTTTGGTCAGTTTCTATTTTGCAGCTCAAGAAAAAGTCTAACAAAGAAGATACCAAATACCAGGCATTAAATGCACTTCTAAACACATCAATCCAAGCTTGCATCATGCAAATTCTAGTTGTACAATACAACAACAAACATTATCCCATTAGGTGGAGTTGGCTACATAGATCACACAACACGGTTGTATTATACCAACAGCCAAATCTTTAGATACATGATCAAAAAGTCCCGCTCAAAGAAAAATTGAGCAAAATATCAAGAAAGCCCAATGTTCCTCTTTGATCAATAAGCACAAATTAATGAATTGACATTACAAGAAAGAAACGGACTAAATTCACTTATTTGAAGAAACCTGTTCAGGTGTCTCTCACATCAGAAGTGCTTCTTTCTCAACCAGCCGAAATTCTAATACTTGTTTGCTCAGAAACTGTGGGATCACTATCCTAGGAAAATCATCATCATTTACAATTTATAATGTAGAAAGCCAACTCAGAATACGAATGACCATCAAAATCAGGAAGGAAGGAATCAAAGAATTTAATCCACCACTTTTGACACAGTAAAGTTATCGCCGCTTCTTCCCTAGATTCCCATGCAGTTGCTGCCACGACCACATGAGCAAGAATATAACAAGAGCCACTCCAACTGATGACCAGAAGATAACCAGCCATAAAGGCATTGAATTATGATACAAACCTAATGAAACACAACAAATTCGTTTATTAGAGAATTTTGGTATAAAAAAATTACGGGACAAAAAACTTTGTTGAAGTATATAGGGATTTGTCAGGATTTTCCTGTAAGATCATGACACACTGAAGACTATTTTTTTTCCAGAGTCAATGATAGCAGAAATGGACACGTATGTGAAGAGACCTACCGTGTCCAAACTTGATGCAAATAAGAAGTTCCACAATGCAAATAGCCAGGGACAGCCAACAAAATGCTCCAACCTTTTTCACTGGCTTCCTGGAAAGTTCACAATGAAATGTGTAGATGAATAGCTGGAAGAGTACGGAAAATGTGCACGCAAGTTCCATTTTCTCATACAATACATAAGCAAATAATAATCTCAAGGGAAATCTCCCAAGGAAGGAATGTAATAATCAAAAAGTCCTAATAATAAGTTATCAGCATTGACCTACTATTATTTCCTATACTAGAATTTGTCATTACAATGCTACTCATTTATTGTGAGACTTTTTGGTGATTACATTCCTTTATTAAGACTCGGTGATTTTTTCCCATAATCTTATTTCTCTTTCTTTTTTTGTGAGGTAGGGAAAGAGATGGAGGACGAACCTATCTTGAAGGTAGGTGTTGTACTCGCGAATGGTTGGAATTGCTATTAACCACCATAAAATCAACCTATAAATTATAACCGGGTTCCGTGGAGGTATCCAGAGACAAAACTTGAGAAAGAATGTATTGAGTTCCACTGTCAAAAAAACAATACAGAGGCTAAGCACTTGAACAAAACGTAATGGACGAGCAATGGATGCCACTCATCCTTGTCCCACTGTGCTGGTGTAAATTGTCCTAATGTTCGTTTCACCTGATAATAGTATCATCAGCGGACAAAGAATAAGAAAGCCAGAGTTGGGCAACGATGCAACAGAGAAAAGACAGAGATCAGAAAGATGTGAATGGATTGACCTATAACAGCAAAAACTTACTTTTCCCATTATATTAGGTTGCCGGCTTAGACCGACCCACTTGTATGTTTTCCCATCAAAGTATCTAACAGTATGCATTCCTGCCCATATACCTGCAAAGTCAACCGCGTAAAACAATTTTTCAACTTCTCTCTCACATTCTAATTCATTATTGATATAATAAGTAGTCTCACGGGATAATATAAATAACCAATATCTCATCTCATGGCATATTATACAGAAAACTGAACCAGCAATCCTAGGTTCTTTGGAAATGTTATTTGGAATAGGAACAAATGCACCAGAACTTAATGGCTCTAATTCAAAATAGTACCAGAAAACATAATTTCCAGATAATCACAGAGCTCAACTGCCTTAAAGCATTAAATGTAAAGCACTCGTCCACAAAAGTGTTAAACAGTCCTACAAGCATTCTACATATAAAAGGCTTGCCTTTCCAGAATGAATTTTTAGTCATTCACAAAAAAAGTTAAGATCAGGCTAATGAAAGAGTAAAATGTAATCATTTACATATTAAGGCAAGAAATAATCCCATGCTATATTTCACCTCATCAACAAGCCAATGAAAAATGATTGCACAGACTCTTACCAAACCAATTGCAGATCAAGATGTCAAGAATAATGCTGTCCCACCAACATTCGTTGAAGTTCGGTAACATATGGCGGAAGGTAAACTGGAAATGCCAACATGAAATACATTTACAGTAGAGAAAAATTTAAAAAGCTAGCATTCTTTAAGGACTTAAGTGTATGCAAAGGAGGGTGTTTTTAAAGAATAAGATCAACGGCTAACCTCCATCAACTCAAATCCAATCGACAACACCCACAAAAGAGGTTGATTACGTATCAATATAGCCTTTCCCCACCATCCGATGATATGAGCGAGAACAAACTCATCAAAAAGTGTCTCCTTGAGAAAGAAAAAAATATATATAAATATATATACATATATATCAGCTGTGCATGTGGAACTAAATAAGATAAAGACAACAAGAAAACATTAGAAGAATAAGAAGAAAAATAAATTTTAAAATAAATCAAAGGTTTTGAAAGAAGAAATCATACATAAACATTCTTAAACCTGCTTGTGGGGTTTTCAGGTATGTATATGCGGCAATCAGCACCATATGATCTTTCAGGAAGCTCTGCATAACGTAATGCCAAACAATTATGATTCAAAATTGACAAAACTTTCAAGACTCAAAAGCAACTCAGCTTAAAAAATAATAATAATAATAATAATAATCCTGTTTAATTCAATGCTAAAAATTTCAGTTGAAAAAAAAAGGAATAAGAAAGATTAACATTTCACGTTACCAACACCAAGATCAGGATGAAGAAACTTCATAAACTGTCTAGCATCATCACGCTTCTGCAGAAACATAAATTTGAGGCAAAAGATAAGCATACAGACACTTCAGTTAGAGGTAATAAAGCAACAAATTACGTTTTCCTTCATGTTTATCACCCACAAGTTATGATAAGCAAATCAACAAAGCATGTAAACATCTAATTCAAATTCATACCCCAACGTACTCAACTAATCAAAATCAGAAAATAGGAAGTTAAATTGAAACAAAACAATCAACCTGGAAAAGCAAAAATGTAAGTGCAACTAGGTAAACAACAGCCATGCCATGGACCAGGCGCCAAATTGCAGGATGTGGTCTGATCAGAACCCTGAATGAAGACAAAAACAATAGTGAAAGTTAGACAAATATCATCGTCCCAACTACTAATTCACCACAAAAATTAAGCCAACTAATATCCTAACTCATAAAAACCGCCCCATCTAAAACAAAGATTTCTTTAAATAACATAACCAAGGGCTTACTACATAACGCACTTGAGTTGTCATCAGGAAGATTTGTGGTGCAATTGTATCATTTAGACACATAATCTTCATTGCAGAAATAGAGTTAATACAAAGAAAGATTGAAAGGGGAAAAAAATTAAACATTTTCTGATTTTAAAAATGAAGAGGTATTTTCTCATGTCTAACAAGAAAGTCCACAAAACAAGCTCCACATTCTGGGAGAACCTCATTTGAGATTTAGACCTAAATGTAACAATATACCAGGAAACTATACATAAAAATAGATGTATGGAATTGACAAGAATAGTAGATTTAAAAACTATTCAAAGCAATTAATGTAAGTACTCACGTGGAGGGAGCCTGCAGGAGGCAATAAGCAAGAAAAACTGCAATCATTGCCCATACGCCCCTAAAAAATTTGAAAGTGTGGTCAAAAGTCAAAACGTTTTACGAGCATTGTAGCAACAAATTGCAAGCCACATATAAGCAATACAAAGCCTATAAATATCAAAAAGAGCAGACCTTTTAACAGAAGTTACAAGATCACCAGATGCATCTCTTTCTGGATCAAGGGCTCCACTTGCCCAACTGGCATATGCATCCAAAATAAAATAAAATAAAAATTGATCAGACTCAATAATAATGTAGGACAAATTCCTGAGTAAGTAATAATACACCATCATGATATGGAAATAATTTATCTGACAGCAAACTCACATTAGAAAACAGGCACCAATTAGTAACAATGTAATCGTGCGAGGCTTGTATGCCCAGGCAGTCCATGGATCAAGTACATCTTCAAAATCTGACAGATGAGAGCCACCATTTTCTTTAACATGATAATCATTTCTCTTTACTCTTTGATGAACCTTGGTCTCCATAATTTAACTGTTGAAGAGAAGCTACTTTGTCAGTACTGTTAAATATGCAAAAGTAAGATGATTCACTGATCTTGTGAGGCTGTGGCAAAGGACATCAGTAACCTATGCTCCTCAATAAAACACTACTGCAAAACACAGAGCAACACATGACATGAAACATATAATCTCCTCCCATGTGAGTCAAGGTCTCAAGGAACCATCCCATCTAACGATGAAAGACTAGTGTAAGCACAAGTAATAAAGGTTTTTACTAATTTCTCAGGCAGAATTGCATCTCAGTTGCATATCATGTGCAACCATTAAGAGAGTGATATTCAGAGAAGAATAAAAGACGTATGAAACTCCACATAACTCAACAAATAAGGTTCTACGATAACAAGCAGTATAAATGTATGATGCCAT
Organism: Acacia acuminata; assembly: GCA_019022655.1. NCBI lineage: Eukaryota > Viridiplantae > Streptophyta > Magnoliopsida > Fabales > Fabaceae > Acacia > Acacia acuminata. The sequence goes on from JAFJYI010000187.1 coordinate 715,605, forward strand.
TACAGTCAGCATAAAGTGCAACAGTTGTAACTAAAAATGATAGTGAGTTTCAAAAGAATATTCTTATACAACTTGCCCCCTTTTTTCTTTTTGCAGTGACCCAGAGCATTATTTTTGAGCAAAAGACATTACCAAGTATTCATTTAATGCAAAACAAATGATCTCCAGGAACCGCCTACATAAACAAGAGGCCTACAACTTCTGTGAACTTAACCATCTTAGGGTTCCACATTAAAAACCAGACTTAACAATTACAGGAAGCTAAGCAAGTTTCAACATCATCAAACCTTAAATTGCAATCCTATGGAAGTATCTAAGAAAACACCTAAATATTATAGATTTGACCAACAGTACATCACAAATTCTACCATATACTGAAGGTCTCTACAATATTATGCAACTTCAGCTTTAATGTCTGAGCAACAGCAGAACAGTACAATCCTGAATTTTCACACAGAACAGCCACATGCATATTACAGAATAGCAGGCTGAGCAATTGACCTCTTCTTGAAACTAAACTTTTCAACAAGCATTTGACAAAAGGTTAGCTACAACAAGAATCCCAAACATACAAAGTTTAAACTCTTCACAATAAATTTCATGTAAACAGATATTAAATTTGACGATCATAGGACCATGATGGATCTAAATCTCGCATCCGCAGCCACTAAATCAGGAAACCCATTGTAATAATACATAATTCAACACAACACCATTGCATGTAAGGTAAAAGACATACTGAAGCTCGAACCCAATGAAAAAAAATTAATTGTACACTGTTGTTGAAGGGGGAGAAGAATGAACTTCAAAACAAAATAAAGAAATGAAGAATAAAGAATTGGGACGGCCCCAAAATAGGAATAAGGAAAAAAAAATGACGTCCACTGAATATGAGTAGATTCGAAAACTGGAACCAGAAAGAAAGTAGAGAACTTTCCACAGGCACACAAAAAAGATAGAGAGATAGAGCGTATCTCAGAGAGCTGGTGGTATCACACACAAAAAGGAATTTATTTTTAGTCCAAAAAAAAGAAAAGGGGTAGGAATAAAAACACAGAAAAAAAGTGAGTTTAGAAAGTCAGGTGATACTTTTTGCTGTAACGGGGGTCGGAAACTTACGTAAAGAGAATGTGGGAAGCGGCAGAAATGAGGACGCCTGGCCGTACGATTGTAGAAACAAGAAGATCGCAGCCGTTGATCAGAGTAAAGGGAAGGGAAGGGAAGGTTGTAGTAAGATAGAGAGAGAGAAGGGGATTGAGTTTGTTTATTAATTACGAATGAGAATATCGAAATCAGGCGAGAAAAAGAAAAGTATCTGAGTTTCTGCAACTAAAGGGGAGATAAAAATTGCATATAGTTTTGAGCACGGAATGAAAAAATGGAAGAGAGTTTTCAAAGTGTTAGGCTTTGAAGCGTCTCCCTATGTGGGTGTGCGTCTTCGCGTTCTGTGTGTGTGTGGTTCTGGTCTCGCTCGCAGCATATTTAAAAGCAGAGAGAGTCTGCAAAGGGCCAACAGCGGGATGATGATGAGAGAGTGTACGACGGTCAAAGAGTGATTTGAAGATGTTTTTGGATGCGCACAACGCACGGGTGAGAAAGAAAGGAATATATATATATATAGGGCCAAAATGTATGCGCGTATTAGTATTATCGGGGTAATGAAATATTTGGTTCCCCATATTTGTCTTAATTATTATTGATTTGATCTTTTTGAAATTTTTATGGGGATGTTATTTCATTTTTTGAGTATTAAGGACTGATTATGCATCAAAGACCAAATTAATAACTAAGACAAATTTGACGGGCTTATAAAATTGAGAAAATGATATAAAAATATTATTTGAATTGTAAAATCCTACATTAATGGAACTAATAAGAACAATAAAATAATTAACAACTCATTTTATTGGGAAATCACTTATTTATATTTAAAAATTCAAGTAGTATTTTCTTAAAAATTTTCCCTTAAAATTTCATTTTCCCTGTATTACCAATCCTTTCCATTTTTTGACTCCCATCTATTTTTATAGCTTTTGCTTTAGTGAGTTAGTCCATATGAAATTTTTTTTTTAAAAAAAAAAAAAAACCTTTAAAATATCAAAATCTCAAATTATTTTTATTTTCTGCAACATTGGTTTAAGTATTGACTACATTTAATTTACAATTAACAATTCAGTTAAGTAGAAATCACCAATTTGATATTTTTCAAATTTTGAAGATATTTTTCTAGTATTTTCTCTAGTCCAAATTTTAAAATGGCTAGAAATATTCCCTTAAAGGTATTAAAATATTTATATTTATTATTTATAGTTATAGTTAAAAACGTAATATTATTAATTTTCTCTAATAATCTAAATTTTTTTATTAACTCTCTTTTTTTTGCATAATCTATTATCTCTCTCTAAATTTAAATAACTTTAAACACTTAAGTATGGTAATATTCAAATAACCATTTCAAAAGTATTAAAATTAACAAAAAAAATTAAAGAGAAATAAAAATATATTATATTAACTAATTTATCTCTTATTACATTAAATTTCAATTTTATTAAAAAATTTATGCATACATGTTTGAAATATTATGTTATTTTATCCAACTTATGCATTTAAGTTTTTAAAATTACCAAATAAATAATTTTACATAGAAAATTAAAACCTGATTAAAAATGTTTAAATCATATGCGTAAAAAAAAAAAAAAAAAAAAAAAAAAAAATTCAGTAACCCTAATTATTTTTCAACATCAATGTTAAAGAGGATATTTTAGTCCAAAATATGTAATTTAACGGTTAAGTAGAGGGAAATAAAATTTTAAAAGTTGAATGGTGAGATTTGTGTACTGTAACTATGATTGTCAAAACCACACTAAAATAAACGATCAAAACTAAGCACCAACCTATAGTTGGATTCAAACATCTATCAAAAATTGGGGCAAGTTAAGGATGAAAATATGTCAAATCTGACTAAATTTTAGCTAAATAGACCTAAACATGTAATGGAGGCATAAAACCCAAGCCTCAGCTTGAACCTAAATGCAAGTTTTTTCTAAGTTCAAGCCCAAATCTTTAGAAGGTTTGAAGTCTTTTTAAAAGCCTACTTACAACATAAACTCTTAAAATGTCAAGTTTTAAATATCATTAGTAGGCTTTAAGACTACATATATGTAAAGAATAGGCTTTATACTAAATCAAAATAAAACTTAATTTAATTATAAATTATTATATAACAAAATTATATAATAAACACACCAGGCATGATGGCGTGTAGACTAGATCATTTTTAAAAAAGCCTAATCTATTTAAACAAGTATGACTTTAAATAAATCTACCGTCTAGCCTAGTTATTAAGTAGGTTAGGTTTTAACTAAATCCTGCTAGAGACCTGATCTATTTTCACCTCTAAAAATAGTGAACCGATGAGTAGCTTGTGGAGAGTGGGGGTAATCCCATTAGAGCATGTTCTTTTTTCAATAATCCAAAACTATATTGTTTTTGTGTGTTTTTCTCTTTTGTTTGGTTTTTCTTTAGTGTTATATGTGTGTGTGTGTAAAGGTCATGAGTGCAATTGATTATAGCCACAAAGTCTAGAAAATCTTGATTCAATCTAAATTGCATCGCTATTCAATGTAGAAAGTACTACTATATTAGTTAAAATCGAGACCAAGTAGCTCAAAAACTCTCACATTGAAGAGTCTACGACTCGATCTCATATTGTCGAATTTTAGAGCTTTAACGTGGTACCACCGGCTCAAAACAAAAATAGAAGAGGAACCTTCGATTAGAGAATATGAGTTTTTCAAAAACACATAACTTCACAAAAACAACTTAATGTCACATTGAATGCTTTATTATGTTGTGACTTCACAAAAGTTGGTATTCGCTTGATCATGTATGACTCTCAATACAACTGAAATAGTTTATTCATTATATCCGTATTGATCTTTTGAAAGCAACTTCTGTAGATAAGGATACTTCCCAAAAAAAAAAAAAGACAGGTATTCGCTTAGGAATCCATATCTACAGAAGTTACTTTAAAAAGAATAATAGAGTAGGAATCGTCGATCAAAGTAATAGGTTGACTGTAAGAACCGGTTGAACCCAAGAGGGGGGTGACTTGGATGAAGTATAAAAATTTAGGAACTTTAAAAATCTTTTTGCAACTCAGTAAAACCAGTTTGTATGACAGTAAAGAGTTATAAAGCAATAGACAGTCATTTAAACATATATGCTAGAAACATAAGAGATAAGGGAAGAGAATATGCAAACTGAGATTTATCTTGGTTCGGTCCAATCCTTGACCTACGTCCAGTCCTCACGCTCCACTTGAAATTTTCAATCCACTATCCTCTTGTTTAATCTGGGCACAAGAGAAGCCTTTACAAACCACAAGTTCACCCAGGCACTTGTGAAGCCAAATCTCTCACTGAGATACTCCCCCTACACACTATAAGGATACAATCTGTTTCCCTCTCAAGATCACCCAATCTTGAGTAACTCTCAAATAAACATATAGAATGTTTATAATGAATCTTCTCTCTCATAAGTGAATAAGATAAACACTGAAGTGAATTACAAATAATTTCACTCTCTATGATGAACTATGTAAGCATTGAAAACAGAGTGTGTATGAGAAAGATGTTGGATTCAGAATGTTGGCATCTTGATAGTGCAAGCTCTCTCTCATCAACCTTGAATGCTTCTTCTTTTATAGGTAGAGGTCAATATATGACCGTTGTAATCTTCAATATAACCGTTGCTTTCATTAGATAAGGTTCTGGTTAAGCTTTGGTCTTCTTCTCTCTCTAATCTTCACTTAATCCAGTTTGTGCGAAGTTCAAAGTTGACTTCTTGAAAATAAATCCGTTGGAATAGCAACTGCTGGATGTGGAAAACATTCTTTAATTCTTTGCAAGCGTATGCAGACGGATTACCCAAAAGTATGCAACTTTCTGGGTTTTGCATTTAATGTGCTGACATCACTTTTGCTTTTGCTTTAAACTTTCAATAAACAATCTCTAATTTATCTGAAACTCACTAACAAAGTGGTTAAACATATCTAGGAACATTAGAGAATAATGATAGGAAGTATTAAGATCAAACAAGAACGTTTTACAAATTCGTCAAATTTGAATTTCTGAATCTGCGATGAAACCTCGAGGTTTGTTTCTCAAACCTCGAGTTTTGGACTTTAGCATGTAAAATCGATTTAAGTGCAAAACATCGAAACTGGAGGTTTTCATCCAAAACCGGAGGTTTTCAATACATCAAAAACCGTAATGCTCTCGGGTTGGCCAAAACTCGAGGTTTCAGATCAAACCTCGAGTTTTCATTCAAATATGAAAACTTTGAGATTTTGCGCCAAATCGAAAACTGGAGGTTTTGAAATGAAACTGGCAGTTTTCAAAACTAATAAAACATGTGTGCTCTTTGTCGAGGCCAAAACTCGAGTTTTCACTTAATTGAGAAAACTGGGCTAAACTCAAAACTGGAGGTTTTTCACAAAAGCGGTGGTTTTGAAAAAGCGGCTAAAATTTGAATTTCTCTCGCAAGTCAAAACTTGAGGTTTTGATCAAACCTCGAGTTTTCACAAATCTTGTGAAAACTTGGAAAATTCATGTTAAAATGAAAACTGGAGGTTTTCAATAGTTCAAAACATAGGAGACTCTCTGTATGACCAAAAGCTGGAGGTTGTCAACCGAAACCTCAAGTTTTGCAATTTCGAAAACGCCGAGAAGTCTCTCGTGTGATGAAAACTTGAGTTTTCTCTAAAAAATGGCGGTTTTGTTTTGTTCAGAAAACTTGGAAAATTCTTGGTCAATATCAAACTCAAGTTTACATGTCCGAGCTCAAGGTAAGAATCCAATGTAAGAAGAATCAGCTCCAAACTCATTGTATTATGTCCGTTATTAACCGATGAATGAATCTTTGTTCTTGACCAGCGTTTTTGCAACGTCCTGAACTGACTGTCAACTTTCGAAGGCCATATCTCCCTGGTCTAAACTCCATTTTGATCCGTTCAAATCTTGATGGAAATCCTTTTGAGTCTACTTTCATATGCCACTGATTTCAGCTCAATTCGATTTTTAGTTTGTGAGTTACACTCAAAACATCGAAGTTTGGTCTGCTTTGTGGCGTGAATTTCACTGTCAAATTCCACAATTCATAGCTCCTTTATCTGAACTCCTTTGGGCTTGAATTTTATATCAAAATGGTGTATTGAAAGTCTATTTTCATATGTCACTGGTTTCACCTCAATTGGATCTCTAGTTTGAGAGATATCATCAAATTACGAGACCTTACCCAAGCTAAACGTGAAAGCGAGTAGACCCGAAGTTCTTGATCGGTGCTAAAAACTCGAGTTTTCATTTGGAAACTCAAGTTTTCCTAGTCCAGAGATGCCAAAGATGCTGAAGATACTCAAAACTCGAGTTTTGAGTCCTTAACTCGAGTTTTCTAATTTAGAACCTCATTTTTGCTTGTTTTAATTACGAATTGAGCCATTCGAACTTCCATATGATCTTGGAGCCTTCTAGTATCAATATAAGAACTTGAATAATTATATTCTCATTCCATTCAACAAGTTCTTCCTTCTTTAATCTCCTGTCTTGATTATTCTTCATAATCCAACTCTTTCTTTCTTCTCTTCTCTTGATCATTCTTTGTCATTCAACTTGGACTCATCATTCTTAGCACGTTATACCTTCTTCAATATCTCCTCTTCTTCTTGATTATTCCCAAAATACTCGATAACTTCTTGCTTCCTTGACATTCTCTCCTTCTTGATTAATCTCTATAATTCAACTTGAACTAAACCACATTAAATATAGTAGTTAGTCAATGTAGGAGATAAATATATTATACAAGTTTTTTGCTCTTACTAATGGCATCTATATAAGACATCATCAAAACTAATCATATCCAACATTGACAACTTCCGTAATGATAAAGGAACATTCGATCGAGCAATAATAGGTTTTCCAAAAACAATATAACTCCACAAAAGCAATTTAATGTCACCTTGAATGCTTTTAGCGTCATGACTTTACAAAGGCGGCTATCAATCGGGTTTAACATTGTAAGGAATAGGAGAGGAACCTTTGAAGTAAATGTAGGAAGGATAATGCGAAATGGATTAGTGAAATCATTACTAACTAACTAACTAGGACTCACAAACAAAAAATGCGAGTTAAGTCAAGCAAAAGGAACTCGCGCGGTAGTCACTGAGACAAGGGTCAATTGTATTCACTAGCGTGGCTGGCATAAGTAGTTGGATGAAGGCTTTTTATGTTAAAGTTAAAACAACTCTTAAGGGCCGAAAAAGACAACATGAGTCGTAGGGTTACGATGTTGATGGGTTTCGTTCAAACAAACTAAATGTTAAGTGTATTTTATTTCAAACGTCTAATCAGAAGAGGAATGGTAGGGTTTGGGTTATTGTGCCTAAGACATGACATCACAGTTCGTTTGTAAGAACTGTCATTTATTGGCTAATAGTGCCTAGAGAGTTACATTTTTATATTTTATAAAAATAAATCCAAAAAAATATCATCCTCTTATAGATGATCTAAGGTCTACAATAAATTTTGAAACTTTTGTTTCTTTCAATTTGAATGAATTAAAAGTTTCATAAATTTAAATCATACCTCATATCATCACGCTACTCATTTTAAAGGAATGGCTTGAATCATCTAGGAGTATGTCAGGATCATGGTGGCTAATCTCATACTCATTAAGAATGAGATTGGTCTCCCTGTTCATACTCAAAAAATGTCCAGCCAGCCTCCTTACAGCATGTTTAATATGTTTTGCATGACACATCATTACCTCCACCTGAAGGAGTAAAGGGATGTGGCGGTAGAGATGGAGGTTGTGGAAGAGGAGAATGAGGTGGAGGAGGACGAGGATCTTTGGGGATTTTCTAGCAAGTTTATAGCTTGGCATTTCATCTTGAGGGAATAGAGGAGGACGATGAAGAAATAGTATGAAAAACATAAGGAAATGGGGAGTTTAAATAGATTGGAAATGACCGTTCAAGCCATCATTGCATTCATTGGAAGTTGAAGAGAAATGACCGTTAAAATACTCTGACCACCCTTCTATTTTATTTTAATTACACAGACCTCCCCTCTATTTTGAAAACCCATAGAAACCTCTCTTAAAATTAAAATTTATGTTACACAAACCTTCCTTATATTTTAAGATTCTATTTTCATCCACTTAAACCGTTAGTTAAGTTAAGTTTAACTTTTGAACTTTTTTTCTACTAAAGTGTCCCTCTTAGTATTAGAATTATTTAAGTATATAAAACCAAATTTATACAACCAAAAATGTATTCTAATAGATTTTCTAACTTTCTAATTTGTTAAAAAAAATTATTAGTTTTGATCTTCTAAATTAATTTTGACTTAAAAATATGAATTAAACACATATATTTTTATCAAATATAATAAATTATATAAGTTTTTTTGGATATGATTAGTTTTGATGATGTCTTATATAGATGCCATTATTAAGAGCAAAAAGCTTGTATACTATATTTATCTCTTACATTGACTAACTACTATATATTTAATATATATTTAATGTAGATTAGTACAAGTTGAATTATAGAGATTAATCAAGAAGGAGATAAGAGATTATGAAAAGAAGAACCTGCGGAAAGATGTCAAGGAAGCAAGAAGTTATCAAAGTATTTTGAGAATAATCAAGAAGAAGAGAGAGATCTTGAAGAAGGTAGAAAATGACGAAGAATGATCAAGAGAAGAGAGGAAAGAAAGAAGAAATTTCTAAATGGAATGAGAATATGATTATTCAAGTTCTTAGATTGATTCTAGAAGTCTCCATGATCAAATGGAAGTTGAAATGGGTCAATTCGGAGTTAAAATAAGCTATAATTGCATTCCTGAAGTCATGCTCGAGCACAACAATGTCATGCTCGAGCAAGGTACATTTCCAGCTCCTTTCAGGCATAAAATCCGCTCATGCTCGAGCATAAAAAATGCCTGCTGCTCAAGCAGAGAAAATCTGGTGCTCAAGCAAGGTCATTCTTCAGCTACTCTGTTCAGCTCTGTTTCTGGCGACGTCTAGTAATTCAATGATATCTCTCAAACCAAAAGTTCAATTGAGGTGAAACCAATATTTTATCAAACTAGACTCCTAATGCGTCATTTGTATATAAAATTCAAGCCCAAATGAGTTCAGATGAGAGAGATATGAATTTTGAAGTTGTAACAAAAATCAACGTCACAATCCAGACCCAGCTTCGGTATTTTGAGCATATCTCACAAACCACAAATCCAAATGAGCTGAAACAAGTGCCATTTGAAACTAGACTCAAATACCTTTTTAAAAACATGAAGATCATGAAAAAAAAATATCAATTGAAGGAGATATGATATTTTGAAGTTGACGGTTAGTTCAAGATGTTGCAAAAAACGCTGATCAAGAACAACCTCCAATCATCGATGATAACGGACAAAGTACAATGAGTTTGGAGCTGATTCTTCTTGTCTTGGAAATAATACTTGAAGAGCTTTATGAGAATGGGTGGTTTTCCAAAATTGAAGCCATATCCAAGAAGCTACGCTCACTGAAAATTGACTCTTATCGCCTATGCTATTACGTTTTTGAAGGACAATGGAGATTGATATTTGCACAAGACCATGGTAGCAAGAAATTTGGCATTTGAAGATTATTACTCGAGCAAATAACATGATGGCCATGCATAATTTCACAATTGATCCATCCTTGCTCGAGCAGCATAACTAGCGTGCCTGAGCATCAGTGTGACAAGCAAGAAAATGGCAAAGAGGAAGAGGCATGCTCGAGCAGAGAAAAAGGCTTGCTCGAGCACCATGCTCGAGTAGAGGTAAATGCTTGCTCGAGCGGGTCGATTAACATGATCTTCTCGCCTTTGTCTAGCCTTTGCTCAAGCATGCTCTTATAGCTTGCTCGAGCACGGGCGATATGCTTGCTCGAGCATGGGTCATTTCCTACTCGAGCAACAGCGATACATAACACCTTCCTGAAGCTCCAATGATGCTTGCTCGAGCAAGCTTGGTTCCTTGCTCAAGCACCAGGTAATCTCATTTGTCTGAAAATACACTTTCAAAGATCATGCCCGAGCATTGCTTGTTCATGCTTGAGCATAACCATCTCTGTTTCAAATCACCGTCTTCGTGATTCTTAGATCTCTTTATGGAAATTCACTCCTTCATATTACTACTCATTAACATTACTAAATGCTTTTAACAAGTTTGTTAATGAGTCTTAGGTGATTTAATCACAAGTTAACAACAGATTTGAATAAAGCAAATCTTGTGTCAAGCGCATTAAATGCAGCTACCAAAACCGGTGATATTCTCGGTAACCACTTCTCTGATCAAAGTAAAGCAACTTCTGATATTCCATCTGCGCAATAAATGCTATCTCTCAACGGTCAAGACAAATGGAATAAAGAATGTCTATGAAGAACGAAGTCAGCAACGATGATTATGACCAGCGAAGCTTCATCTGTCTAACAGCTATATTCATGAGTCACAATGATTAATCTTCAAGCTTCTCCAACGGTCGAAACACAATAACCTATAAATTGTGAAGTCTTCAAACTGGAAGGAGTGACGATAATTGATGAATGAATCGACGAAGCCAATGAAATGATTTTACTACTCCACTGTCGATAGTTCAATAACTCATACTCTCTGTTTCTCAATGTTTAAATAAGCTTACAGTAGAGAGTGAGATGAACAATTATGTACTTTAGTGTTTATTCATACACTTCTAAGAGAAGATTTATCTGTAAACATTCTATCTAAGAGTTACTCAAGATTGGGTGAATGGAAAACCCATTGTATTGATTACAACTTATAAGGGAGAGTAAATCCTAGTGAGAGGATTACTTCAAGTCTGAAGTGTGTAATCAAGTAGGTGTATAGATTACAGCTTGTAAGGGGGAGTGAATCCTAGTGAGAGGATTACTTCGAGTATAGAGCGTGTAATCGGATTGTAAAGGCTTCTCTTGTGCTCGGATTAAATAAAAGGATGGTGGATTGAAAATCTCAAGTGGAGCTTGGGGACTGGACGTAGGTCAAGGATTGGGCCGAACCAGTATAAATCACAGTTTGCATATTCTCTTCCCTTATCTTTTATATTTCCAAGTATATGCTTATTCGAATATCTAACTGATGATTTAAAAGACACGAAAAGATTTTCAAAGTTTTAAGTTTTTAATCTTCACCCAATTCACCCCCCTCTTGGGTTCACCAGTTCTTCATTAAGTTTGAGATTTCATGTGTCATTTAAATTTCTAATTTAATAATTTTTTCACAAATATTTATAGACACATTTGATCAAGCACATGTTTATTTAAAAACTTATTTGAATATTCAACATTCTATGATATTTACATTAACCAATGCTAAAATAATCAAAGAGATAACTATTTGTAAAGATAAAAAAACTCTTAAATTATTTAAAACAATATTAGTCAAAATATAAAAGTAAAACTAGGGATTAAGTACAATATTAAGGGTAAAATAATATATAAATTTTATTTTTATATAAACTTTAATTAAAAATACTGTATTTTTAGAATCTTTTTAGAATATTCATTACGGAGTTAATTATTTGGATTTAAGTGTATGTTTTTAAAATAGATGGAAGGTGTGTGTGATAAAGGCAAAATAGGAGGATGGTCGAGTATTTTACTCATATAAGGGAGGTTTGTGTAACATACATTTTAATTTAAGGGAGGTTTTATGGGTTTTCAAAATAGAGGGGAGTCTGTATAATTAAGGCAAAATAAGAGGGTGATCGAGTATTTTACTCTTAATATTTTTATATATCTCAATAATATATAAATTTTTATATATATTATATATCATTATCTTTGTGTAATTAATAGTGTAGATTTTGAGTTTGTGTCATAATTTTAGAAAAATTGCTGAACAATTATCTATTATAAAATTTATTGTTGATACCCGAAATTTGTTTGAAGACTTAGGCCCTGTTTGTTACAAAGAAAGTTTGGGGAAGGAAAGGAAAGGAAAGGAAGATTTGAAAGATGAGGGAAGATGGTTTGAGTTGTTTGGTAGGAAGAAAATGAAGAGGTGGTAGTTGGTAAAGAATTAGGAAATGTATATTTTACCCTCAAAAGAAATTAATTCAAAATAAAAAAGAAAAATATTGTTTTTGCTAAAATATATTCTTGTTAAATTCGAATTCATGAAAAAAAAAAAATCGCCAAATTCAAACTTTCCCGCCAAATTTGAACTTTCCCGCCAAGTTCGAACTTCTCACCAAATTTGAATTTCAAGGGTAAATCTGTCAAAAAGACACTTTCCTGGGAAGATTGCAGTTTTCCTTCCATTTTCGGATGGAAAGCATCTTCCCTCAAATAAGGGAAGATGAGTACTCATTTGGAAGATCTTGACTGGACTTTCTCAGAACAAACACCCCAAATCCGTGGGAAGATTGTGATCTTCCCTTTCCTTCCCCTCAATTCTTTCAGAATAAACGCCCCTTAGGTGCTACTTTTTCTTTAATGGTAGGTGACCGATCTTTGACTATGTTCAAAACAAAAGACATCTATATATGATTGAAGAATGATACAAAAATGAAGAGATACATCCATTAAAGACTATTTAAGAATCTAGGTCATTGAATGCCTTTGGACAATAAATTTTACCATAAATTTTTTAAAAAAACAAATTTCTCTCTATTTTATTGGTTTAACGTATCTTTATTTATTTCAATTTGTTCACATCTTTTAAAACTTTCCCAACTCACTGTGGCTCTAATTCCTATTACTTCCATAATGTTTTATATAAAACAAAAACTTAAACGTCATTAACTTTATCTTAAAGTTAAAAAAAATTTAATTTTATTTTCATTTAATACACATTATAACTCATGAAAACAAAGTAGTACAATAAATATGAAGAATAAAATTGTACATTTATATAGAAAATTTCTATCTCTACTTTATAAGTATGACAAAAAAAACTTTCTCCTCTACTCTTAGCCTTATAAATGGGACTAGGGGAATATTTATTTTTTTAATTTCACTAAAGGTTTCCTCTTTCGAGTTGGAGTGTCAAGGGTTTTCATTTTTCCTAACAATTGTGATTCCCTTATTTATTTTAATTCTCACTTAAAAAGTAATTGATGATTATTTTTCATTATTTTAATGTTTAAAAGCGGTTTTTATATTTTCTTACTTGTTTAAAATCTCATTTAACAGACGTAAAAGTATTATTTTTTAATTTAAGACATATTTAATAAGTTAATTATTTTTTAGTTTCAAAAATTTATTTAAGTTATTTATATTTTGGATCAATGGCAGTATAGTCATTTTATTCATAATTAATATTTCCATAATTTTGGAATTTTTCTTATAATTTCTTTTTCCAAACCAAAAAAGCGTCAAATTTAGAAAAACAACCTTGTGATGACGCGGGTTAATGAAGGAAGAAAAGGACAACTCTTCCATAATTAATATTTCCATAATTATATATAAAAAATTCTTAGTGCTCACAACTCTTCCATAAAAACTTTTAGGGTAAAAGTGCATGTTAACCTTAAGGGGGAAAAAAGATTATGTGGATTCGTTGAGGTAATTAATATGACATGTATTTTCTAAAACACTCAAATAATCTCCCTTGATTAACTCATTTCTTTTCCTCCTTGATTATAGTTGAGAGAACATTAATATGGGGTAAATGTAGTGAAAATAGCCTTTGCTTCTTATGAGTTGGGCAGATTTCTTTTCAGAGTATATATATTATAATTTTAAAAAATTTAAAATATTAAAATTTGATCTAAAAAAAAATTCACAAATGTAATGAAAATAGCCTTTGCTTCTTTAAAAATTTAAGAACTATAATATTTAAATGACTAAGACTAAATAAAAACATACTATATATTTTAGAAAAAAATTAATATAATAACAACATAATATTTAATATTTTACCAACAATGGTTGGATTATGAATATATATATAGGACTCTCTTTTGAACTCCACAACTTAAATCTTTTTTTTTTTTTTTTTTTTTAATAAAATGATTAAATTTATATAAGTAAAGGAGATTATATAGCTAAAGTTAAAAAGTAAGGTCCAAAGAATGGGGATTAACAATACATCAATTTTGTATAAAGAGTGATTGAAAAAAATAAAAAGGAGCGAATTTGTATCCTTTTACGAGGTGCCTCAAATATTAGAATGGATAAGACCACCACCAAACAATTTTTCTTGTATGTAATAATAATAGTGATGTAATTTAAGGAGGTATAAAATGTTGGAGCAACTTGGACAATCCAATGCAACACCAGTCTCAAACTTAAATCTAATTTATTACTTAGTAGTATACAATGCCAAATATTTATAAATAAAAATTAATTTTCTTAAGTTAAATTTTATTCTATTCATATTATAATAAAATAAAAATCAAGGAACAATTATCTCTTAGGTCAATATGGTCTTGTACATAGAAAAAAGGTTTGTTATAAATGGACTGCTCACCAACCTTTGTGTAGCAACCATGGTGGTTGGTCATGAGAAAAAAGACATATTTAAAAATGGTCTATGGAAATTATTTAATTTTCATTACGTGTTTAGGATTATTCTAAAATTAAGTTTCATGTGAAATAACATATTTATCCTTATCAAATTAGTTAAAGGGTCTTAATTGTTGTTGTCATTTTAATAAGTTTAAAACTATTACTTATTAAACTATTGTTAAAATTAATTGCCACTGTCTTAATATATTGTTTTATCCTTTGACAAGTTAAATTGTTATTTATTACTCGTATCATTAACATTTTCTTTTTGAAAAATTACATACATTTAAGTTATTTCGTTACAAAATTCAATCTCGTATTTATAGACCGTTATAGAATATTGAATAAATTTGAGAAGATTTTATGCAATTTTTCCTGATGAAAATGAAATTTCACATTAAAAGAAATAAAAGTACGGATTATAAATATAAAACATAACAACAAACTAAAAAAGAACCACATAGAGCTATGACGTGTCCATGCATGAGGACGTTGAAGGATTGAATAGCAACCAGCCAACCACATCATAAAAATCTGACGATTCATGACATTTATACCCCTGGAAGCATTGAATAAGTCCCAGGAAGAACACATTGTGAGAGAGTAATCTGGAACGAGAAGATTTTTGCGTATAGATTTCAAAAAGGTAAGAAACAAATTCAAGTTTGAAACGTAAGTTGTAGATAGAAACCTCCTTTTAACCAAACACCGAACAAAGAGGCTTTTAGAATCGTTTGCTTGCCGTCGTTTCGTTCTTTGCATGTGCCACTGCTTTAGCGTAGCTCAGGCAACACCCGACATGGAACGCCAATCAATATCACTGTCGTTTATTTCGAGCCACACACACACACACACAAAAGAAAAGAAAAAAAAAAAAAAAAAAGACTCGTTCCCACAAGGCATTTTATTTTAAACGTCACTTTTTTCTGGTTGCAACAGTGATATTAAATTATCCCAAACCGTCTGCTACACGCAATTAACCACTAGCTTCTCTTTATTTTTTCCCCCTTCACTGTCTCTTCAATACGGTGTGCCGTTTGCACAATCTTTATTGGACATTGTAATCCTCATGATCATGTTCTGACACCAATTTCTCTGTATGCTCTATTTAGAGTATGTCATCTCGTAGGTGGCCTTCAAAACAATATAGAACAATACATCTTATGAAGAACTTGTGACGTCATCCACGTTGTTGCTTTTTGTTGTTTAGTTCATTTTTATTCGATTAATCTGAAGTATTACCGTTAAAATTGTTAACAGTCAATATTAATTTCTTAAGGTGATTTTGTTCCTGTTTTAATATTTTTGAGGTGAATTGTTTCAATGAAAACTTACGGATAAGCTCCTAAGTAAATTTTTTTGGGGTAAATTAGACATTCATCCATTATTTTTCTTCTCCTCCTTGCCCTCTAGTATAATGACATGAAAAACATTCTGCAAATGAAACATGTCAGGTTGGGTCTCATTTATAATTATAAACTCAAGTCATTAGTGCTTATTTTTGTAATTGAAAAAAAACTTATGCCCTTATATATTAACCCTTCAACAAAATTTTGGATATAATGTTTTGTAAAAAAAAAAAAAAAGGCAGACATTACTACAAAAATTAGATATTACTACCTCAAAAGACGTCCTTATTAAAAAATAGGAAGTAAAAAATGAAGGTGCTAGCATTCTTGTAATTATTTGCAAGGAAGTTGAGCCTTAAGTGTCCGAATTATAGTTTAAGACTCGTAAAACTGATTTTTGTCGTCCTAACATTGTTTTAGGACGCCTAGCATCTGGGTAGCGCCATGGGAAATATAAGAATTTTTTGTTTGGCGCCATGAGATTTATTTTTTTGAATAAAATTCATTTTGGACGTCCTAAAATTGTTTCGGGATGACTAAAAAATGGCAAAATATTAAAAGTGGCGACTTGAATAAAATTCGGGACGCCAATTTTTCAATTTTGGCATTCTAAATTTGAGTCAAGACGACAAAATTCAAAAATAGGCGACTTGAATGAAATTCGGGTCGCTATTCGTGTCGGCAATATTTGAATTTTGGCGACCTGAATTTACTTTTAGGTCGCCCAAATGAAAATATTGGCATCCTGAAATTCAATTCAGGATGCCAATATTCTCATTTATCACTCAGAATCGACATGCACGCACACTCCTCCTCTAGATCTCAACCTCTTCTCTCTTCTACACTCAGACTCATCCCCACCACACCTCTTTTGCTCATTTTGTTCTCTCTCGCTTCTTAGATCTCATTGTCTTCTCTCTCGCCTTTCTGATCCAGTTGTCTTCTCTCTCACCTTTCAGATCTAGTTCTCTTCCCTCGCCCCACAGTGGCATCTTCTAGATCGACGGTGCCGAAGCTCGTGCGGTGCTAAAGCTCGAAGCGCCGCCTGTCTCCACTCACCCCACAATGGCGTCCTCCAGACCAGCGGTGCCGAAACTCAAAGTGCCACTGGTCTCCACTCGTTGCTCCCGCCGCTTCAGCCTCACCCATGCCTGTCTTCTTCGCAGGTTTACACTATTACGATATTTGTTTCGATTTTTTGGTGTTTGATTTATGGGTTCTTTAATTTTTGAAGGATTTGCTTTTTCGGATTTCATGTTTCGATTTACGCTTGGACCAGCGTTCTCTGTCTTTGATTTATGGGTTCTTTGATTTTTTTTTTTTTCCGATTTGCTTCTCTAGGTCCTTTGATTACGCTATCAAAATCTACTGCACCAGCATTCTCTGCGCACATACAAATTTATGTTTTTCGATTTGCTTATCCGGATCCTTCGAATCTACGGCTATCTTTGATTTTTTGGTGTTTCGATTTGCTTTTCTAGATTTTTTGTTTCAATTTTTTTGGTGTTTAGATTTTCTTCTCTAGTGGCCTTTGATTTTTGGAAGTTGTTATTGTGCTTTAGGTGTCCGCAAATTGGGTTTTGTGCACCAGTTAAAACAAATTGGGAGGCTGAACAGAAAATTGCTCATAAACATGGCTTGGAGTGTGGAGAATTCTGAGGTAATTAAGTATTGAAAGCAAGATTGGAGTGGTTCATCCATCAGAGGATGCTTTTGTTGCAGAAGCAGTTGAAGCTTTGAAAGCTGGGAAAGTGGCAAAATAATTTTATTCAGGATGCCTTAGTTAAGGCGTCCTGAATTTTATTCAAGACGCCAAAAGTCTGAATTTTTTAACTACCCCCGACGAGACGTCCCTCCGAAAAGGGACGTTAATTGGGTCTTATTTAGGACCTTTTTTAGATTTTTTATTGTAGTGAAAGATGATGACAATATGATCTTAAAAGAGATAGTTAATGACAGTTAGTTTACCCAAACAAAATTAAAAAATAACTCGCAAATATTAATTTTAAATGTAACTCACAATTTGTAATTGGAATTATTGTTTGCATTTTGCAACTCATTTTTCTAAAAATAAAATATAGACTTAACTTTCATTAATTCAATCTTTTGAAACTTAAATATCATTTCCCCACAAAAATATTTTTGTTCTATTTTTACTATGTTCATCCCGTTGGGACCTATATTTTTGCAGAAGCCCCTTTATATGTATTTTTCCCCAAAAAAATCAAGTTTTATATGATAAAAATAACATACAATGAAATCCAGGTCCTTTTTAATAACCATACATTTAGGAGAATTTATTATTATATACTATTTTTCAAACAACTTTCATTCCACCAATTTTTTTTTTAAAAAAAATGTATATTCAAACATAAATAACCTTTTATCAAATTGTTTTTTTTTTTTTTTTGATATACATAATAGGGGGGGGGGCGGGGTTCGAACCCGGGACATGGGGAGGAGGAGCCAAACTCTCATGCCACTGCGCTGCGCTACTAAGCGCTACTGGCTTATCAAATTGCTTTTTGTCAAATGAACTATTGCCAAACTAAAAAAACCAAACGCACATTTTAGCAATAATGTGAAGGAAGAGTAATTATGGTACCACTCTGCTTCTATTTATAAGTCACTATTAATTAAATCATACATGTCAAAGAGAGGTAATTAACTTAATAATTATAGGGTAAATTTTTAACTTTGTCCTTGTTTATAAATATATATCTTTCAATTCTTTCTTCTTTCTCTATTTTCATTTGTAAAATTAATATGTGTAAAATTGTTACAATCTCATTTTTTACTTAAAAGAGGATTTATAAATAAGATAAATTTTTTTGATCAAACAAGACTTATAATTAAAATTAGAGTGATAAATAATTCGTGGTGGAAGGAAAAATGGGAGATTAATACGTGGGAGGAGGTAGGTCGGGGTTTCCACTTTTGCACACTTTTTGTTGTGATTAAAGTGGCTTTTCAATTTTGGGGTTTCTTATTAATGCATTTTTCTGTCAACTTGTACACTTTCACAGATCACAAGGACCTTCATTAATGGTGTCCATCACTTGGCTGCTCACAGAAAATAGGCTTTTTAGGGTGTTTTAATATGCTTTGGCCGTTTGGGAGACAAACTTGATATTTATGATGATGCTATGCATATTCCTCCATTTAGGGGTACGCTTGTGAGCTCCCACCATTATTCTCCTTCAAGTTTCGATCTTCACTTAAAAGTATGGTTTGTAAAATCGGATTTGGACGGTTGATTCAGACAGGAAACCGGCCAATCGGCCATGAAACCGGTTCGGTTTAGGGTAAAATCAGACTGACTCGGTGAACCCGGTCTGACCTGGACGGGTCACTAGGTCAGACTTTTTTTTTTTTTTAAATAATTATTTCTCCTTCAAATTTTTTTTTTTTTTTTAAGAATGCAATCGATTCATATTAGATTTAAAACAACGTATGTGTGATTTCCGACTCTTCCCACTGTCAAACTCAACTTCCTCAAACTTCTCGATGCTCTTTGCTCCACGACAGCCATTTTGTAGTTTCTCTGTTTTCGGTTGGCTCTGCTTAATGGATGTCAAATGTAGGCTGTAAAGAAAATTGTTAAGAATATCTAAATATGTCACAAGTATTGGAGTATATGATTATTTTGTCATTTCGATCCAAAGTATTGAAATGATATATAGTATGTTAAAGGGTGAAGGACCTAAAATACACATAACCTTTTCCCTTAGGAGCGCCCAAAGAACACGACCTTTGGAGTAAAAATACACACAACGTTACATTTTGGGGCGCCAAAGACCACGGCCGTTAGTCAACCGTTAGTTGACCGTCGGATTGGATGGAACGCCGTGCGCGTGGCGACGTAGACGACACGCCGACGTGGAATAAAAATTCAAAAAATTAGGAAAAAAATAATTAAAAAAATTCAAACAAATTAAAATAATTCAAAAAAAAATTTAAAAAATTAGAAATAAAATAAAATAAATTAGAAAAAAATTCAAAAAATGAGGATAAAATAAAAATAATTAGAATAAAATAAAATAAAATTCAAAAAAGTTCAAAAAATGAGGAAAAAATTAAAATAATTAGAAAAAAATTAAAATCCCCGCCAGTGGGCCCCACCACCGGCCACCCTACCGCCGGCCGGCGGTGGCGATCGGTTGCCGGTGGCCGCCACTCGGCGGCGGCGGTCGAATTAGTTGATTTTACTTATTTTTCTAAAATGCCCTTATATAAATTTTGTACCTCAACTACCTTAATGATTTCACATAATCCCTCATTTATATCAATAGGCATCTTTTAGGAAGAAATTGACAAAAATTAGAATGTTGTATTATAATTAGGACTAAAAAAAACTCTCAAATATTATCTTATAATTGTGATGGGAGGGAGTATATAATAAATTGTAAAGGTATTCAAAAATGTCTTAAAAATTTGTTAGTTTCTTATTTTGGTCATTGTCATTTTAATTTTGTTAGTATATAATAACAACCGATTGCCGCCGACGGCCGGTGGTAGAGTGGCCGTGGTGGGGCCCACTGGCGGGGTATTTTTTCCCAATTTTTTGAATTTTTTTCTAATTATTTTAATTTTTTTGCTAATTATTTTAATTATTTCTAATTTTTTAATTTTTTTCTAATTATTTTAATTTTTTCCTAATTATTTCCTCATTTTTTGAATTGTTTTTCTAATTTTTTAAAAAAAATTCGAATTATTTTAATTTTTTTGAAATTTTTTGAATTATTTTATTATTTTCCTATTTTTGAATTTTTTTATTCCACGTCGCGTGTCGATCTCGTCAATGGGCCGCCACGTCGCCGTTCTATCCAATCGACGGTCAACTAACGGTTGACTAACGCCGTGATGCCGGGCGCTCCCAAAATGTAACGTCGTGTATTTTTGCTCAGGTTGAAAGGTCATTAGTCCGGGCGCTCCCGAGGGAAAATGTTATGTGTATTTTTGCTCCTTCACCCTATGTTAAATTTAGGTTCGTGTGATGAGAAATTAATTATTTTCCAATTTTTTATACCTCACCGGTCTAGGCCTGGGTTGACTCCGGTTTGACCCACTAACCCTTAACCCAAGCACCGACCGATTCAATGACCGGTCCGGATTTTAGAACCTTGGTTAAAAGATATTTTGGAGATTTGTATATATAACACTCTGGTCCTATTTATAAGTCCTCTTTGACTAAATCACACATATCAAGAAGAGGTAGGTGGCTCAATGATTATAGGGTAAATTTTCAATTTTACCTTCATTTATAAATGAGTACCACTCTGATCCTATTTATAAGTCCACTTTGACCAAATCTCACATACCAAGGAAAAGTAGTTGAGACAATGATTATGGGGTAAATGTTTAACTTTGCCCTCATTTATGATTGGGTATTTTTGAACTGTTTCTTCTCTCTCTATCTTCATGAGTGCAATTAATATGGGTAAAATTGTCACAATCTCATTTATTACATGAAACTGGACTTATAAATAGGACCAAATTTTTTGGTCAAACTGGACTTATAAATAAGACCAGAGTGGTACCTTTCAACTTTTTATTCTCTTTCTATTTTCATTGGTCCAATATATGGACAAAATTATTACAATCTCATTTATTTGATCAAAAAAGACTTATAAATAAAATCAGAGAGTGGTGTTATATACTTTTCAGCAATATCATCCATTAATATCATAAATCAATCTCTCTGTTTCTTCAATGCCATATAATGAGTGTATCTCACTTGTTTATCGGAGACTTAGGACTTGAACTCAAGAGCTTTGAAAGTTGGAAGGCACATTGACTTCCAAATTGGGATTACCATTTACATAAAATGGATTTTTTCTCAAAAATCAAGTAATTCTTTTATTATCTTTTTTGGCATATTTGAATTTTTTGAAACCAACTTTTCAATTTGTTTTCAAAATAAGTTTTTATCAAAATGTTATTTTTATAAAATTATATCTAAATATAAATCACATTACACCATTTAACTTTTACCTCTAAGTTTAGTTTGTAAAACTTAGTTGAAATAAAAGTCACTTATATAAACGTTAATGCACATAAGCATTTATATTACAACTCATTGTCAGTTAAACTAAGCATTGGTTGGTATAAACCAATTATTTCTTTGAGAATACAAGGAATATATGATAAATATTTTCAACTAATAAATACTTCATTATAAAATTATAACTAATATATTCTATACAAAAAGTTGGTAGGGCAGCTGTAATTAAAGTCATGCTCCATTTTAACACTAGAAGAATCAGAATATAAAAGATCAGCAAACCTAGCACCCAATTCAAGGATTGTGATCTTTGACTTTAGCTATGCTTAAGAAAGAAATCGGGGATCAACAGCATATATCCAATTTAAAAAGGGTTCTAGGGGAGAATTTGTATTTTTTTTAATAAAAAAAAAAATTCCACCTTTTAAAAGTGAACAATGTTTTTAAAAAATAAAAATAAAATGCCAACTTTTCAAATCGGTTATAATAACAATTGTCTAAAAATGCTTTTCTAGACCAGTTATATCTAATCTAGAAATTAAAGCATAAGACTTTTTAAATTGGTCTTATCTAGACCGGCTTCATGTATGATCTAAAAAAGGCACATTTTAATATGTCTAAAAGACTTTTTTCTTCTAGTGATTGACAAATTAATAAGATGAAACTATAAGGACATAATAAAAATTTAATGAAACTGTAGGAACGTGGAAATTAAATTTTGGGAAAACCCCTTAGGACGCAAATTGGCAAATAATTGTCAAAAAAGACCCAAGAAAAAGTCACATGACCCCAGAGCCTTTTTCTAGTATTATTTTATAAGCGTTAACAACTATATCGTTGAAACATTAACAACTAAATCAGTAGACATTAACAACAATATCCTAACAATTTAATCAGTACCCATTAACAACTAAATCATTTCTCGTTAACAACTATATTAGTACACGTTAACAACTAACGTTTTATGAAATAATACCGAGAAAGTGCCTTGGAGCTTTTTTTGACATGTGACTTTTTTTAAGCATTTTTTGATGATTTTTTGATTATTTGGGCTCTGAGGTAGATTTTCCCTTAAATTTTCCTATATATCATTCATTTGGTGCTTAATGTAAAACCTTTATATTAAATTTGAAAAAAAAATTAATGAAACTAAATAAATTGCTTGATTATAACAAATTTGACATGATCTGTCAAAAATATTTTTGTATAACATTATATTATTATTTAAATTTATAAGTTGGACAAATTAGCTTGCAGAAAAATTATATATATTAGAGATTAATGAAAAAATGTCTTACAACCAAAATTCACCCTCATATATCAATTTAGGACCGAAGGAAGGAGTATATAGATAAGATTTAATAAATCGTATTATTTGTAAATTAATCAAGAAAAATATTTTTCAGATAACACAGATCACACTAGTAGTTATTAGAAGATAACAGGGGAAAGAAAACAAGTAGCTAAGTGGGGATGAAAGATGAAAGGGACAAGTTGAAAGAGTTAGTAGTGTTATAAATGGCAGAGGTATATATATATAAATTTAAAGAGGTGGGCATCAGAAGAAGAAGGTTTGAATGAAACATGACCTTTTGACTAACCAAAGGGGACCATATAACAAGTCGCATTTAAACTATAACCACCTATTCTCATTCTTTATACCAACCGAAATAATTTTCTGTCTTTTCCTTTTGGTGGGATCCTTCCTTTCATGATCTATCAATAAGTTTTTTTTTTTTTAATTTGATGATTATACATAGTCATAAATAGTTTTTTTCTCTAGAAGATACTTTTTTTTTAAAAAAAAAAACCTTTATTCATATATTTTACAGAGCTCTATGTAATTTTTTGTCTTCATTTATTTTATTTCTTTGTGTTTTATCAGAGTTTAAATGTTAAGTATTTTGGTCTTGTTAAGAAATTAAAGTTATCATTGTCCCATTCATCATGAGATCGATATCAATTTAGAGAAAGCTAAATGAGAGAATCTTAATAAAATCCAATTGAAATACCTAAATTTATCTTTAGGCCCATACTTTTAAGAAATCCCTAATTAGGTCAAGAGGTTTCATTAAGAATTTTTGAATATTATTAAAAGACTATAAGGCCCCTCTAATTAAAATGAAGATTGGACTTCCACTTCATACCAACTTATCTTATTTTAATCTTATTTGGCATCTAGTCATGAGTAATCTATTTCTCACGTCACATTCTCCCGCCTAATGCCTTCACCTTTCTCACAGTGGAAGTGTAACATTTATAGACACACACACACATATATATATATAGACACACACACTATTCATTATTATGGTCGAATATGGTTCCCAATCCTTTAAGACGTTTTATCCTCGATAGTAACCATAATACTAGAACTTTAGGGGATGGCATGTTTTTTTCCCACAAATCCGCAGTTGCGAATAGTCTCTAACATTCATCACGGCCAAGTCACCAAAAAAAAAAAAAAAAAAAAAAAAAAAAAATCAGCGGTACTAACTTATCCTTGATTTTCTTCGTCTGCTGAAAATACTATTCTGTTCTCTGATTTTGTAGCTCAAAAACCCTAATTGATGTATAACCTTTTTTCTTTTTTCCCAAATGGTTCGTGATATAAAGTGGATGCTCAGTCATCATTTCAATGAGATGAGTATTATAGTCTTTGAATGATATTCAAAAATGCCTAATTAGACCTTTGACTTAACTAAACATTTGTTAAAAGTGCATGCATAAATCTAGATTTACGTATTTTAATTGGATTTTATCATGATTCTCCGTCCCAAGCTAAATTGCTTGCAATTTTTGAACTATGTGCAAATTACTTTAATGATTTCAAAAATCCAACAAAATATTCTTAAATTTTTAAACTAGTGCAAATAGCCTTGTTAAATTTGGAGTTATGTGTAGATATAACTCCTCTAAAATTCAAATTAAGTGCCAATTTGTCGCTCTTTTCAAAAAATAAAAAGTGTCAAACTTGATGGCATAAGAATTATCTACATTATAGAAAGATTTAGATCAGTGAGAGCTTCGTTATACAATTTTAAATCAAGAAAATTATCTACATATAATTCAACCTTCAGAGGTTATGTATAATTTAGTCTATAAACAATAAATAATAATACTCTTATATGCTGTATAATGTATATATACAGTCTCATATTACAGATAATTTTATTCATATATTAATTTTAGTATATGAATAAATACATTTTTTATTTTAAATTTGACATTAAGTATCTTCAACTTCTGGGATTCAATTTTTTTAATTATCATATACTTGACATCTTAATGATCCATAATAAATCTCTTGAATTTTATTTTCTACTATTATATATATAAAGAAGATATGCCAATATGTCTTAGGCGAGATACTTTTTTAATAAATAATACATTCGTTATTTTTCGATTCAACATACAGTTAAGGTTTAAGATGCAACCAACACCCTAAAATATTTTTTCAGGTGTTCGTCATCTTAAAGTGCTTTTTGTACTTGGAAATTTAGGTAATTTAGAATGAATGATATTCATGAAAAAAAAAATTAGGTATTGGATGTAACAAAAAATAATTTAGGGTATTGGATGCATTTAAAAAAAACTTCAAGGTGATGAGTACATTATTAAATACTTTAGGGCACTAATGCACTTGAACAAATATTTCAATGTTGTGAGTTCACCTTAATCTTATATTCAATACATAGATTTTTTTTTTTTTTTTTTTTTTTTTTGGAGAAAATCAAAGGTTTTCCTAATTAAATTGTATATTAGTGGTATATAAGTATATTATTATTAGTATTAGTGGTATATCTTGCAATCATTAACGTACGGAGTATTATTAAGATTTGATTTAAAAAAGTTGGTCATAAGAATACAAATAATTACACAATAATTAATGAAAATCCAGTTGGAAAGCTAAATACAATATTTGAACATAATAATAAATTAGAGAAAACTAATGATGACACTTTGTCTGTGGAATGATGAGGGGGAGTCTAGCTAGAAGAAGGATTGGTACGAGAAAAAGGAATACAAATAATTAGATTTGAATTTGAACTAATTAATTTCACTATCAATAAAATCCCCAAAGTCATATAATGAGATCTGATTTTGACTTCTAATTAAACTTTGGTAGAGTTCGAGGTTTTGACTAATTAAAAATGATCACGCCCCTTATCATTCCATAATTATAATAATCAGTCAATATAACTAATCATTCCTTCTTCACCTATCTAGAATTAGACTCCATTTGATTACTTCAATAATAAAAAGAAAAAAAAGGCAAGATTACAGAAAAATACTGTCAAACTATGTAAAAGATAAATAACGATAGTGACTTTCAATAATTCAAAATTGATTGATTTGAAAATTTGAAGTATTGACAAATGTGTAAAATTATATAAGTGTTACTTTCTTTTTGTTAAAAAAAAAAAAATCTCTAAAACCCCCTGCCAACTACCAAAGCTCTGGCGCTAGCCTGTCACCAAAGCTCCAGTGTCCTTGCCGATGGCCTAATATATTTATATGGAAGTTCTCAAGTAAAAGTTGTTAATATAGATAATTGAGTTGTTAATAGTGATACTAAAGTTATAAACAACGGTCTAATATATATTTTTGAATTTTCAGGAAAAAGTTGTCAATATAGATATTCAAGTTATTAATAGCAATATTAAAGTTGTAAAATAAATATTTTATTAAGAATTCAGGTATCCATATTGACAATTTTTGCCTAAGAAATTAAAGAGGCAGAGAGATCGTCGGAGCTCGGTAAAAGTTATTAGAAAATATTTAACAAATACTTCATTTACAACTTTAGTATCGCTATTAACAATTGAATATTAATATTGACGATTTTTGATTGAGAAAAAAAAAATCGCTAGAGCTCCAGTGAAAGTTATTAGAAAATATTCAACAAATACTTTGTTAATTAACAACTTTAGTATCATTATTAACAACTCAAGTATCAATATTGACAACTTTTTTTGGAGTAATGCGAGGAAAAAATATATTAGTCTGTCGGAGCTCTGGTGAAAATTATTAGGAAATATTCAACAAAATCTTGTGTTTACAACTTTAGAATCAATATATTAATAACTCAAGTATCCATATTGACAACTTTTGCTTGAGAAATTAAAAAATATATATATTAGGCTGTCATTTACAACTTTAGTATCGTTGTTAACAACTCAAGTATCTATATTGACAACTTTTTTTTGATAAATTCAAAAATATATATATATCATGCCGTCGAAGCTCCGGTCACCGGTTGGTGGTGTCGAAGCTTCGATGGCCGGTCACCAGCAAGGACACCAGGGCTTGGTGACGGGCCAGCAGAGCTTTGGCAACCAGCAAGGGTTTTTAGGGATTTTTTTTTTTAAAGAAAAAAATAAAAGTAAGGGCACTTATGGAATTTCACACATTTGTCAACATTTCAAAATTCCAAATTAGTCAATTTGAAATTATTGAAATTCACCACCCTTATTTATCTTTTACATATTTTGACAATATTTTTTTGTTATTTTCCCAAGGAAAAAAAGTTAAGGTAGAAATCTACCCATAAATTTTGTCATAAGCACTTAACACCAAAAAGATTTTTTAGGTACAAAAGTATACATAAAGTTTTTAAAATGGTGTAAAAATGTCATGGCCATATACAGTCAACCAGCCTTGATCATTTAAAAAATATGACAGTTAAAAATATGGAACAAAAATACACATGAAGCTTTCAAAATAGTGCAAAAATGTTTATTTTCATGATGATAGATAAGTCATTCTCAACCTTATCTTCGTTTCCTTCCAACACATGATTAATTTATAATGACAGTGTGCTCTTAATTTGAAGCTTATTAGCTCTAAGGCGAAACCACTAACGGTGAAGAAACCAAAGAAAAGGAAGGTGAATGAAGCAGTTGGGGGAGGGTTAGCCATTTGTGTTAGGCAAAAGACCCCATAGTTGCAGATAGGGTTACCAGGAGCAAAAATGTTGTGCAACACGTGTGTGAATTGTTTGTTAAACAACTAATGTTAGTTGACTTAATGACTGTATCATTTTAAATAATTTCGAACACTTCATATGTATTTTTCCACTATTTTCTTGATTAACATGTATCTTAAACAATTTATGTTATTTGGCTTAATGACAATGTCATTTTTGTACCATTTTAAAAACTTCATGTATACTTTTCCATCTAAAAAAACTCTGTGGTCTCAAATGCGCATAGAAAAATACTTCATGAGTAGATCTGTATTTTAACCCTAAAAAATTTAAAATGAACTCAATACTCTTATATGGATTGGCATGCAAATGTAATATTTATCACTCTCCCATATCCTTAATATATGAGATAGTTAAATGGTTCAGTTTGATCTTAAATATAATATTTTAATTTACTTTTTCTCCTATATTTATAAATTTTCCCTAAACTATTGATTTTTTTTTTAAAATGATATTATCATCCGTTACCCGGTTCGGCTACCCCTCCCAAAACAAGTGACTCCTCTAGTTTTCAGATTCGAGACTTACAGGGATTTAGCAAGTTCTTATACCAATAGACCATTTCTATGTTAGTAACTATTGCTATTTGTATTAAAGAGCTTTTTCATGAAGGGATAGTTCTAATAGTATTGCAAATGACATTAGACATGGTATCTTAGGATAACTGATAATATATCTTTTTAAACTAATTTCTTTAAATTCTAAAAATTAATTATTTTGCCCTTACATTAAGAATCGGAGGGAATAAGGTTTTTCATAATGATTTATAAATATTTTTATTTTTTATTCCCTTTGTTTTTTAATATAAGAAATATTTGCCTAATTTTATTATATTAAGGACATTGATTAAATTAGTTAATATGACATATATTTTTTAAAACTCCCTAGTTATCTTCCTTAATTCCGCATTTCCTCTCCTCCTTAATTACTATATTGAAGGAGCATCAATAAGTGTAAATTAGAAAAAAGATTTACAAATATAAAAAATATGTCTTATATTTAGAACTAAAATCAATTCCCTATATATGTCTTATATTAAGGATTTGGTGAAGGGATTTTTTTATTTTTTTTAAAAAAATCTAAAACTCCTTTCCACACCAAATGGGACTACATATTATAAATTTTATATGTTATGATATTGATATTAAAATTGATGAGTAGAATTTAACACTAAAAAAGTTAAATATAAATAGAAATAGACCAAGAACTTTCACGCTAATCTAGAGCCAACCCAACTTGTATGCTTTATATATATGTGTGTGTGTGTATATATATATTAATTTTGAGCCGATTCAAGTTAAATTGATCCGTGATCATGTAAGATCCAGTGATTTTTTTGGGGTCAAACTTAAGATCTGGTGATTAGACCATTTGAATATGTTAATGGCATATTACACCTGATGAATTGGGTGATTAAAAAACATTAAACAACTTAAAATCATACAGATAAAGCTTTAGACAATCATTGAGACAGGGGAAATTAAGAGACATCATCAATCACCAAGTAACTTCAAAGCAAGTAAATAAAATCATCACGATGTGAGCAAGGAGAAAAGAGAAATAATGCACAATCGATCTTATCCTGATTCCGTCTCTTCATTGCCCTACTTTTAATAAAATATACTTATTATGTCTATCAATCACTCCTTCTTACAACCTACAAGGTAACAACCAATCTTCTCAAGTCTCAGTATCTTGAGTAACTCTTAAAGTAATAAAGATTAGGGAAAATCCATATTATGGGGGCCCAAATAATAAAGAAAAATCTAAAAAAAAGTTCCAAAATTCTGAAAATCCCAAAAAAGGTCTCAGGGCCTTTCTGGTATAAATTCATTAAAACGTGAGTTGTTAATGGGGCTGATATAGTTGTTAACAGGTACTGATATAGTTGTTAATGGGGTTGATTTAGTTATTAAAAAATTGTTGTTAATGGAGCTGATTTAGTTGTTAATGACCTACCCGTTAACAACTATATCATTTCATTAACAACTCACTTGGCCTTTTTTGGGATTTTCAGAATTTTGGGGCCTTTTCTGATTTTTTTTTTCTTTGTTATTTGGGCCCCCATATGGATTTTCCCTAAAGATTACAAGATATGAACTCTCACAATAGAATTGAATAGTAGTGTTTAACATTCAAGTATAGGAGAGTGAGTAACTCAAAGTAATGAATGATGAGTAATTGCAACGTGTAAGCACTTGTATATTGTGTTCTTTTTTTTTTTTTTTTTTTCTTCTTTTGCCATGACTTGTATATTGTGTTTTATCTCTTCAAAAGTCATGTAAAAAATTTCTTCCTTCTGTCATGAATGTACTTGTATTTGAAGGCTGATCAAGCTTGATTATTTGTTAGACTCATTGATCCAACCATTAGATACATTGTTTGAACGTTGAGGGTGAATTTAATGCTTCTGATAGAAAGTAGCTCAGGTAAGTGAAAGAGCCATTGGGTATTAATCTTAACTACTTGCAAAATAAACTTGTTTTCCTTGGAAGTAATAAATCAGTAAACATTTATAATGAAGTTCCAAAGGATTTGAATAAGTATACAAACAAATAAAATTAATTTTGAACTTCTGATATGGTGATTTCAAACACAAGGGAACACGACTTCAAGTTGATCGCTCGAATTGGCTGCCTAAACTTTATATAACTCGAGGTTCAAGAGGTTATCTTCAAGGTTGACAAAGAGAATGCTAATAACTTCTGGTTGCAACTCGAGCTGATTAAGGATATTCCAACAAAGAGAAACTAACTCGAGGGCAAACTAAAGATACTAATGGACTACTAATGAAGGTGTGGATCACAATGCCAACCTATATATAGTTAAAGTTGATATACAGATAAGAAAAAGAAATAAAGAATAATGAAAGATATTAATCCGTATGACCTCATTGACTATATCTCGATCTAGGATAAGGTCAAGTATATAACTTCCAATTGAATTTGAGATTCAGACATTAGAATACACATAAGTTGATTTTCAATGACTACTACATATTCACGTAGACGCTCCATATTTAACAGTTTTTTGAAACTGTGAAATATATAGAGGCAAAGTTAAAGGAATAAAATAGATAACAATTATTTAAAATGACCGTTAAGTATATGAGACAATATTTGGCGGTTTTATGTGACTTCCGTTATATATAAGTTTGTTTTTTTTGGGGGAAAAATCCATCATTTATTTGACGGTTGTATCTAAAATACCCTTATCTATAAGTTATCAATATATGAAGGTTGTTTATCAAAACACCTTGAAACTTAAACCCATCGTTTACTTGACAGTGATATATTAAAAAGTGTTATATATATGCTACCTATATATAACGGTTGTTTATTAAAACACCAAGAAACTTATATATTTGGCGGTTTTTCAAATTAAACCGTCAAATATATGGCTTTAAAATCCCTTTCTGAACCCTATTCTTATGATTTTAAAATTCTCACCATTTCTTCACGTGCTTGTCAAACAACTCTAACCACTCTTTTTTAGCATTCCCCCCTGATTTTTCTCTCTATTATTGCCGAAATCGTGATTCTCCTTGTCCTTGGCTGTTTGTCAAGTCGTTCGTGGCTTGTTCTAGGTTCTTTGAAGCTCTGAACCTAATGCTAATGATTGAAACTTGAATGAGAAGCTCTGAAACTGATTTGAACGAGAAGCTATGGGTTCTTCAAAACTTTGAAATTGATTTGAGCTAGTTCTGGGTTCTAGGTTCTTCATGGTTGTCTATGTATGTTCATCCATTTGCATAAAGGTGAGAAATTTCTGCCCTTAACTAGAGTTAATGATTCTAACTCGATGCTACATTCATGTATGCGTTATAGTTTATCCAGGTTTTGGGTTAGTTTTGGAGTTCTTTGAAACTGAAGAACCTATATGCTTATTGCTCTATTTTTGCTCTTGGGTGTTCTTGCATATTCTCTAATATTTTACAGCTTGTGTAGCTTGTTAGATCTTGGAAAATTAGTTGTTGCTTGATGTGATTATTTTTTTAACGTTCTTGCTAGAGTTTCAGAAATCAAATTTTTGAGCTTTTACATTACACTGAGTTTGTGACTTGCAAATTTGATATAATTAAATTGTGTTTTGGCGGACCTTTTACTTGCTGAAAATTGGTAATCCAAAAGTGAATGCAAGTAGAATTTTTTGCAGGTTATCAAATGTATAAACAATTGTTTAGTTTTTGGCTCAAATTATAAATCTAAATTATATGTTCTTGCCAATGAGGAAGACTGTCAAAGACGAAATAGTGATAAGGTATAATGCTACATAGTTAATAATATATTGTTAACCAGTATACCTAACACTAACAGTGAGAAGAGTTTTACTTTGCTATTTTATATGGCCTAACCACCTTATTGTCATATCATCTAAGACAAAAAAAGGTATATCGTCGTCTTATAACTTGCTAATAAAGTATCAAATAACTATTTTTCTAACTTCTTAACTTGCTTAGGTGAAGAGGAAGAAGAGCAATATGGGAGTTCAGTCCGGCCATGGTTCTATGTCTTGTGCGTCGAAGAAGATAGATGAGCTTGTGCCTCAACCGCCTGTTCTGCCAATTTCCCATAAATATTGAATAGCTCTTGAGGCACACAATAACATATTCGCCAAAACAGACAATAACCGAGAAGGATACACCAAAAAAATCCCCCTTTGAGCAAGATATCTTTTGCGATGAAGGCGCGTTTGATGCTATCAACCGGGTGTTAGTTAAATAGATCGTCATGGGTGATATGGCGAGAACGATTGCTTGTAACCTTTACATCCGGTATTTCTTCAACTACGAATAAATATTTAGCTACTCATACATTTATATATATATATATATATATATATATATATATATATATATATTGTTTTGCTTGCTTTTTTATGTAAGGTATTTTCACAAGGAGCATGTAGCCCATAATGGCTCACAAGACATGTTCTTGTTCCTTAACCCCCCACTATTCAGGAATGTTAGATGTAGGCAATAAGACAGATTTTGTGGAGAGAAACATGAGAGAATTGGCGGATATGGTCATTAGAAGAGCACCAAAGAAGAAGGACATTTTTTTCTTGGTGTTGTACTGTTAGAGGTAAGTACACTACTTCATTAAATTGTTTGTTAATTAAGTAGGTTTGTTCTCATTATGTGTATTGTACATAGGGGTCATTGGCTCCTCATTGTTTTAAATCATTTCAAGCAAATGATTTGGTACTTTCAAAGGAATGCGAACAATCGACCACAAATGATCGAGATTTTTAACAAGTAATTTGATGAATTTAAATATGGTACTTTAAGTTCTTTTTATCCTGTCAGAGCTTATTATAAATTTGATGCTTTAATTTCTTATTATGATCTTATTAGAGTTGTTTACTATTACACCATGGACGAAAGCCTCGGCTACCAACCGTTACATGGCAAAGACATTGCATCTGCTTATAAAAGGAAGAGAGCAGTGGTAATTCACCAATACTACCATTTTGGATAGGACTTGTCATAGTTGGTTTTTTGTGTTAGACTAATACATTTTCATTTGTTTGTTTATATTGTCCGTAGCAACCAGATAAAAGCTCTTATTGTGAGTATGGTGCCATGAAGTTCATGAAGGATATAGTCATTCACAATCTCAGCTCAATTAATACTAAGGTATGTATACATTTACATGCATGTATCTGCGCTTAAGTTAAATTAAAAGTTAAGTCATATATATGTTAAAATACTTGTTTTTGTGTGCAATACTTTAAGGACAATTATTGTGAGGCAATATTCGCTCGGACAAATTGAAGATGTCATAGAATAATTGGTTATTATTGTTTATCGTCAATGAAGTGGAGCATAACGGAGTTAGCTATAGAGTACCAATTTTTCGTTTAAGTGTAAGTTAGGTTCTAAATTTTGCTAGTTCAAATTTGGTTTTGGCTTCTATTTTGGCTTATGCTTTTGGTTTCTATTTTGTTTTCTTTTTTACTATAACTGATTTGTTTTTGGTGTTGATTCCTTTTATTCTATTATATCTTCATAGTAAGCTATTTTGATGACTAGAATGGATTTGTTTGGTTTCTTTATATGTACATGTATATTTTTGTATGTAATATCACTACAAAAAAAGGGCCATTAGTAGTGGTTAAAATCGCACATTTGTAGCGGTTAGCAAAACCGCTACTAAAACCACCAAAACAAAGAAATTTGTAGCGGTTAAAATAACCCGCTACTACATCGACATAAACCGCTACTGTATCTATAGCGGTTCGACTTGACCGCCACTATATGAGGCTGCGCTGACTACTTGTGTACACATTAGTCGTGGTCAACAAACCGCTACAAAATGAATTTGAGCATTTTTGTCGCGGTTACATAATTGTTACTAAATATTTCGAAATATTTTGTAGCGGTCAAGGAACCGCTACTAACTAGTCCAAATTTTTGAAAAAAAATTTACCGCCAGAATATTTGTAGCGGTCGATAACCGCTACAAATAATTCCCGCCATTTTTTATAAAAAAAGTTTGCCGCCATTTTTTCATTTTTTATATTTGTAGCGGTTTATAAACCGCTACTGCCACCACTACAAAATATTGATGTCATTTGTTTGAAAAGTACTTTTGGCGCGTGTGTGGGTATTTTGGTATTTGTAGCGGTTGCATAACCGCTACAAATGGATGAAATTGAAAAAAAAAATTAACAATTATTATTGTAATTAAAAATATATTATATAATTAATCATTTATATTTTTACGAAAATAAATGATATTAAAATATGATACTCGATTGTATACGGTTACTATATATGTGTAAAACAATGAGAGTATGTAAGTATAATAACAACAATTTATGAATTAATTAAAATAAAATTAATTATAAAACAAAAGTGTGCGAAAGTGGATCGAATAATGTATGTGAAAGTAGAAAGAAAGTTGAAAAATTGACATAATGCACCTATAAAATAACGAAGTTAATATCGCGGGATAGAAAAAAAAACAAATATTTCGATAATCACTAGATTTGATCCGGTTGAATGACACTTACCCCATTCAAACACTTAACTTCATTGAGAAAACATAAAAATATGAGAGAAGACAGAAAGAAAACGTGTGTAGAAAACAAACATCGAAGCATATTAAATGTGGTTTGGTGGGGGTATTTATTTTGATAGCCGCACATCACTTTGTAGCGGTTGAGGTGTCGGTTTTGTAGAGTTAGTTTGAGCTTTTGTAGCGGTTGATAGTTTGTAGCGGTTTTTTTGGGTTTTGTAACGGTTATAAACCGCTACAAAAACTATTGAAAAAATAATAATATGAAGAGTAGGGATAATTTTTTCTCTCAACCTTCGTCAGCATCCTTACAAAGAAAGTTTGTATAAAAAGTTACGTTTGAGTTGAATATGTAATAACACATATAAAACTTTAGTTAAATGCTATTATTTCATATAGCGTATATTAAAAAATATACTGAACTATAGGTAAAGTGTCATCACCGTCTGGGAAGAAGTTTTCAAAACTGGCGGGCTAGAGCGGCTCACAATCGTAGGCGACGTTCTCACCATCACCCATGTCGTAAAGGTCCCGAGGCTTTAAGTGAACCACCATATTCCAATCCCTGTGCCTCTCATTGGTGACATAATAAACCTGGTGGGCCTCTGAGGCAAGAATATACGGCTCGTCATCTTCAGACTGACCAGTGTGAATAGGCCAAGAGAAATTCACTGATGTGATACCTAAGTCGTCAGTCGTGAGTCCCCGGGACGTTGTCAAATTCACCCACAAACACTTGAACAGTGTCACGGAGAAAAGGCCTTGGTAAGTTATCCTGACCACATCAAGAAGCTTTCTATAATACGGGACGTCACCGAACTGCATGTTCCCGTCACTGCTGCTCGCATAATTCCTCGTCCCAAACGTGCCATATACACCCGAGTTTTGGGTCAGCAATCCCTGATCTCGTGAAACCGTACAAAACTTGAAACCATTGACATTGTATGTCGTAAATCTTTGCGCGTGGTCAAGCGGGCCGAGTGCGAGAGCTTTGAATTCTGGTGAGTGTGGGTTGTGGTCATTCATTATTCTCCTCCTAAACCAACCCTGGAATTCTCTGTGAACCTTTCTATCAATTTCAGAGGATGTCTGTGTACGAATCCTCAGTTGACGCTTCACATGACTCCTGAATTCCTTGCAATTAAACATGCGATGACGAGCAAAAAATGTGACTACAAAATGTAAGGAAACATATAGGATAACATATATATCTCGTGTGCAATCCTTCGAAGGTACGATTCAACTTTAGTGCAATTAATCAAGACATGTCTATGTGCTTGAAACTTCTCAAGTGCCGTGAGTTTGAAGTTCTCGCATCCGCCAACTGGTTTACCAACACGAGGGAATAACAACTCTGTTGCTGATGGCTCTGGCTCTGGCTTAGGACAATTGTCTACACGAGGCGGTCGGTTGAATGACGTCTCAATGTCATCAAAGTACCTAGAACAAAAATACAAGACATCATCCCCAATATAACCTTATGTTATTGAACCTTCAGGCCACGCCTTATTCTTCACGTAAGATTTCAGTTTCCCAAGAAACCTATAAAGTAATGAGGAAAATGTCGATACATCAATGGTTAAACGTGCGACTAGGAAGTAATGCTAAAGTAATTAATTTTAAAAGAGTACCTCTCAATAGGATACATCCATCAGTAGTGAACTGGGCCAGAAAGCTTTGTTTCATGAACAAGGTGTACTGTCAGGTGAACCATGACCATGAAAAATGATGAAGGAAAGATCATCTCCAAATGGCACAGCGTAAGAATGATTTTTCACATTTGCGGCTAGTCGAGCTCCTCCACGAGCAACACCTTGGAACACAACTTCCGAAAGAAAGTACAAAGTTCGACCAAAACGATTGACACATCGAGAGGCAGTGTATTTTTGATGGCCCGAAAGTAAGCTGTTGCATAAGCACATGTGAGTCATGACTCTTGATTGATAACCTTTCAAGCCTCGCACGTCAACACATCATGAAATGTTGCTTGAATACCAGTCAGGAACTTTTATTTTCTTTAAAGTGGCGAGGAATATTTCCTTATTCGATTTTGTCAGGGTGAATTTTGCCTATTGAAGTCTGTCATGATCATCCGGCCACGCGTCTCCACAAACTCCCATCTCTCGTAAATCTTTCCTCGCTTAAAGATGATCTTTTGACTTGCCTGGTTCGTTCATAATCATGTACAACACATTGTCGCACACATTCTTTTCAATGTGCATGACATCCAGACTGTGTCGGAGCAAATTATCTTTCTAATACGGAAGAGTGAAGAAGACGCTTATCTTCCGCCATTGCCGAGTCGCAAAACCAAAAGCCCTGACCGTCTTTGTCCTGGCCTTTGCTGGATCATCTTTTTTCCCATACTCAAATTCAACATCCACAAGCTTCTCTATGATTTCTGCACCAGATAATATGCGAGGAGGTCGTCTTTTTTCCTGTTGCCCATTGAAATGATTGCATTGCAACCTAAACCTGTGCATACCATCAACAAATCTCCGATGACCTATGAAGCACCACTTACGACTGTGGGGAAGGCGCACTGAGTCAGAGTCAAAATTGCAAGCTGGACGCGCAAGGTCGGTATGCACATTCCACCCGGATAATGTGCCCAATCTGGGGAAGTCGCTGATAGTCCACATCAACTCCGCACGCAAGGTGAATAGTGTCTTATCGTGGGCGTCATACGTCTCGACGCCTACATTCCACAACTCCACCAATTCCTTGATTAGCGGTTGGAGATACACATCGATGTCATTTCCTGGTGCTTTTTTACCTAGAATGATCATGGACATAATGAAGGAGCTTTGTTTCATACACATCCAGGGGGCAAGTTGTAGGGTATCAAAACAGCTGGCCATATACTATAACTTGTGCTGAGATTCCCAAACGGATTAAAACCGTCGGTCGCCAAAGCAAGACGAAAATTTCTAGGGTCCACCAGGAAATCAGGAAAGTCTGAGTCAAACGCTTTCCACGCTTCAGCATCCCGTGGATGTCTGCGTTTACCATCTTCGTTCTTGTCGGCTTCATGCCACCTTATATGCTTGTCTTAGGCGAAGGTGGAGCTAAATCACCAAGAGGAGGTGAATTGGGGATTTCAAAAAAAACTTTTTCAGATGGCTCTGTTTTTCGACAATAAAACAGAGGTGAACAGAGAGTGAAGAGAAGAAGAGAAAGACACAACAATTTATACTGGTTCGGTCCAACTCCTTGACCTACGTCCGTCCCGGACTCTGCGGGATTTCCACTATCTCAATTGATTACACACTCGTACTCAAGAGCAATTCTCTCACTAGAACTTACTCCCCCTTACAAGTTGCAATCAATGAACCCAATCACCAAGTCCCCGACTTGTGATTCTTTACAATAAATGATTCACAATTAAATAACTCTCTCTAAGAGTGAATAATGATAAAAACTGAAGCTTAATGTATCAAAAGATACTTTACAAGTGAAAACTGAAAGTAGTTGAAGAACTTTGAATACAATTCGTTTTCAGCAGATGTGTTGGTTGGAGAAGAACTGAATACAGCTCTATTTATACCAAGAGAGCATTAAATGACCGTTGTAATCTTCAATATAACCATTGCCTTCATTAGACAAGGTTTAGGTTAAGCTTTGGTCTTCTTCTCTCTCTAATCTTCACTTAATCCAGTTGTGCAGAAGTTCAGAGTTGACTCCTTAAATATTAATCCGTTGGAACGGTAGCTACTGGAAGTGGAAAGAAAACATTAATCCTTTGTAAACGTGTGCAGAAGGATTACCCAAAAGTATGCAACTTTTCTGGGTTTTGCATTTAATGTGCTGATGTCACATATTGCTTTTGCTTTAACATCTAACCTTCAATAACCATCTTCTAAATCATCTAAAACTCATTAACAAAGTGGTTAAACATAGCTAGGAATATAGAAGAATGATAATAGGAAGGATTAAGATCAAGTAAGAAGGTTTCACAAATTCGTCGATTTGATTTTCAAACATTGCGACTGAAACTCGAGTTTGTTCTCCTAGAATAATAAGCTTAATGAAATTTTAATTGTGAAAATATATGTTGATGATATTATATTTGGTGCTTCTAATGATGCTTTGTGTGAAGAGTTTGCTAAGAACATGCAGGGAGAGTTTGAGATGTCCATGATGGGAGAACTCAACTATTTCCTTGGTCTGCAAATCAAGCAAAAGAAGGATGGAATCTTCATATCTCAGACCAAGTATCTCAATGATCTACTGAAGAAGTTTGGCATGGATCAATGCATTGGTGCTGACACTCCAATGAGTTCCACTGCTTCATTGGATGCTGATGAAAAGGGCAAGGACTTCAATATTACAAAATATCGAGGAATGATTGGATCATTGCTCTATCTTACTGCAAGTCATCCTGACATCCAATTCAGCATGGAAATGTGTGCAAGGTTCCAATCTGCTCCCAAGGAGTCCCATGCTGAAAATGTGAAGAGAATCTTCAGATACCTTGCTAACACAAGGACCCTTGGTTTGTGGTTTCCCAAAGGT
This sequence comes from Acacia acuminata, assembly GCA_019022655.1. Classification (NCBI taxonomy): domain Eukaryota; kingdom Viridiplantae; phylum Streptophyta; class Magnoliopsida; order Fabales; family Fabaceae; genus Acacia; species Acacia acuminata. Next base: position 755,038 of record JAFJYI010000187.1, read on the forward strand.
CAACCTGAACATTTGGTGGCATATTCAGATTCAGATCATGCTGGGTACAAGACTGATAGAAAGAGCACAAGTGGACAATGTGAGTTTCTTGGTGGCTCACTTGTGTCCTAGTTCAGCAAGAAGCAAACCAGTGTGGCTGTGTCTTCCACTGAAGCTGAATATGTAGCTGCCTCAAGTTGTTGTGCTCAAGTTTTATGGCTCAAGCAGCAACTATCAGACTTGGGAATCAACTTGAAGGAAATCCCAATATTGTGTGACAACACTAGCACAATAAGCTTGGCAAAGAATCTAGTTCAACATACTCGAACCAAGCATATTGATGTAAGGCATCACTTCATAAGGGATCATGTTCAGAAGAGAGATGTCAAAGTCATGTTCATCCCAACTCATCTTCAACTTGCTGACATCTTCACCAAACCATTGGCTAAGGAGCAATTCAATTTTATAAGAAGAGAATTGGGAATGGTAAATCCAATGAGTTGTAAGTGTTTCTTACCCAATGTTAGTTATGGTTTTGATGATTGATAGTTACTAATTTAAGCATCAGAGTATCTAGTTGTGTTTTACGTAGGATGCTTGAAATTCTGATGTTTGCTGTCAAGGAGAGCAAACTCGAGTTTTGGAAACAAAACTCGAGTTTTGTCGAAGGCTATCAAGGTCGAGAAAACTCTAAATTTTGAAGAAGCGAAAACTCGAGTTTGTAAGTTGGAAACTCGAGTTTCCATCGTGAGAGAGCAACCAAGTTTTGAAGAATGGTGAAAACTCGAGTTTGTAAGTGGAAACTTGAGTTTTGGTCGTGGAAGTTCAAAGGTTCACCTTACACCTTTGAAGTCCAGGTTAGTTACTATTCATCAAAACTCGAGTTTTGTATGTAAAACTCGAGTTTTAGTCGTGTCTATTTATATGTGTCACTATTCATGTTCTTCAAAACTCGCTTCAAAACTCAAGTTTTCCCTAAGCGACTTTCTCTCATCTCTCTTATTCTTTGAACTCTCGACCTAATCCCTCTCTCAAACCGTAGAGATGGCTTCCAATCATCCTCCTAAGCAAACTCGCGATGAATCTAACCCTAGAGAGTCACCCAATCCGTCTGCTTCTCCTCTCGAACGACCCGTGAGGATAAAAACCCTTCCTAATCATTACCACCACGGTGTGGATCGATGGATTAAAGGCGTTAGCAAGAATATTCCCTCATCTGAGTCGCCTCCATCGAAAAGTAGAAAGGAAGCTCCTGCTGCTTCACCCAGATCAAAAGGGGTTTCATTCAAGGACCCCTCAGAGACTCGCCCGAAAATGCATCATGAACAAGAACCTGCACCTGAAGGCAGAGGGAAGAAGAAGGCGACTGAAGCTACCAAGCCACCTAAAGCAAAGAGGTCGAAAGCTACCCTCTACTACCGAGACAGGCCAAGCTTCATCCTAGGGTGCCCCTTGTTGCTAAGGAAGGACCTCCAATTAAGGCAAATGCTATTTACGAGAACTACAACCACAACTCCGCTCCACAAGGATTCTCTCCGCCGCCACAATCATGTCAAGCGAGGAAGAAGACGGGTTTAAGGAGTTCTTCCTAAAAAATGTTTTTTGTCCTTCTATGTCGGTGGATTTAACTAAGTTAAAGGATGAGCATAATCTGGACCTCTCACCATGGCTAAAAGACTATGAGTCTTTCATCTCCATTTCAGCCTCCTATACCCCAAACATTGTTAAAATCTTCTATTTTAACATGGTGTCTGACAATATCTTAGATTCTGAGGGTAATCTAGTTGCGGAAAGAGTAACCACATCTGTCAAATGTGTCAAATTCACCATATCCGCTTCCATTATCAACACAATCCTGAAAATTGCCAATCCTCCTCCTGTTCCTACCATCAATCTCAGCAACCGAGAGATTTTTGCCCTACTTTGTCTCAATAAGCCCTTTCCAGAAAATCAATCTCATACACTCTCTTTCAAACCCGTGTCTATGCCTTCTTCAACAGAATCCTTTGGTACATTTACTCACAAAATTTTATCCAAAAGGGTGGCAACTTCACCCACTTCACTCAAAAGGACTATCATGTGTTTGCTTCTTTTGTGAAGAAAACGCCATTTAATCTTGGTCATTGGATTTTTCAAGAAATGATCAAGTTTAAGTTTTCATCCAGACGACCCTCTAATCTTGTTCTACCATAAGACATGGTATCTGGGTCCTCCAGATTCCATCAAGAAACCAGCCGCGTTTGGCAAGAGCCAATTGAACTACATGAAGCTCAATTTGGAAGAAGAAGGGTCTGAGTCAGTCTCAGGCACCATCAAGATCTCAAGCACCTTCAAGAGCTACTCAGTCAAGAGCTTAAGAGGCTCAATCTGCTCCTGCTAAGTCTTCATTGCCATCTGACTTTGAGTCTTGAGTCAAAGAAGTTGTGGATCGTGCTATTGCTCAATTGTCAATCAGACTTGACTATGAGATTGGGAAGCTGGTGGCTGAGGTGCAAAGAGGAAATCATCTCGTGGTAGATGCTCAGGATGCAATGAAGGAGCAAATTGAAGGCATCTCTGATCAAAACACTGAATTAAAAGAAAAGGTTTCGAGCATACACAGGGAGCTCTCTGATCAGGTCTTGGATCTTGAGGCTCTACTCAGTTGGTTTCGAATGTTAGCCTAGGTGACAAGGTTAAGAAGATCATGAAGCATCTTGGTATTGGTTCCCCTTCTGCATTTGGGTTTGATGCTGGTCCAGCACATCTCATCCTAAGCCTGACCCTGAATCCTCATCATCTCCTTCCTTCACCTTCACAAGCCCTCAGAATCCTACCTCCTCACCTGACCCTTCTACCCCCATTTTCCCTTCACCAATTCCCTCCTCCACTCCCCGCCACCGTTGTTCTACCATTCTCATCTCCCATTACTCCTCTCGAGCTTCTTCACACTCCCTCTACGAGAGGTCCTCCACCCTCACTCACCACCCGCTACCCCTCTTCTTGATCCTCTCCATGAATCCTCTATCTCAGCTCCTCCCCAATTTGAAGATGACAAAGGGGGAGAGAAAGTGGCTAGATAGAATTTGAGTTTGAAGCTTGTCTGTAGAAACTTTAGCAGTTAGTAGCTTACTTGTTTTTGTTTTAGCAGATAGTAGCTTGCTTGTTTCTGTTTTATGCATTTTGAACTTTCTTAATGCCTTGCATTGTATAAATGGAATTGCCTATTTGCTTACTGCTTCTGTTGCTTATCTCTGATCTCCTGAAATGGTTGTATGCAATTTCATGTTTTAAAATACTAAGTTTTTCAAATGCCACTTCTGAAGCTTCCAAAACATTGTCGCTGCAAATTCTAATTTTAAATTACAAACTCTCTCAAATTCCTGAAATTTTGGTTTATAGGTGTTATCATCATCAAAAAGGGGAGAATGTTAGTTATCTATGTGTTTTGATGATAAGCGACAATTGTAAAAATGAATTAAGGTTTGTCTTTGGTAAGTTGAAAAACTTACTGTCAAAGGCAAACTCGAGTTTTGGCTTTGGCAGAGAGTTGCTCATTTTCAATAAACAAAGCAAAACTCGAGTTTTCAAGGGAAAACTCGAGTTCTGGTCTTACAGAGAGCACTCAGTTTTTCACTTAAAGACAAACTCGATTTTTGATTAGAAAAATCGAGTTTTGCATTAAACAGAGACTTCTCATTGTTTTGTGATAAAGACAAAACTTGAGTCTTGATTTGGAAACTCGAGTTTTGACCTTGCAGAGAGTCTCTAACTTTTTGATCATATGCAAACTCAGTTTCGGCTGAAAACTCCAAAATCTCACTCTGCCACAAGTTTTCTCTAAGATAAGAAAAAACTCGAGTTTTGATTTGAAAACTCGAGTTTTGACTTGACTCAGCTTTCTCAATGTTTTCATACTTAAATGGAAACTCGAGTTTTGATATGGAAACTCGAGTTTTGGCCAACCCGAGAGCATTACACCTTTTCAATGATTTGAAAACTCGAGTCTTGGATGAAGACTCCAGTTTTGATGTTTTGGACTAAAACTTATACTTCTCATTCAAAGTCCAAAACTTGAGTTTTGGTTTTGGAAACTCGAGTTTTGTGTTTCATTCAAAAATGTGTTCCAAAGCTCGAATCGCGACATTCCTCTCTGGATGAAGGAAACTTGAGTCTTGATATGGAAGCTCGAGTTTTGCCTTAAGTGCACAGTTGCAAACTCAAGTTTAGGAGAACAAACTCAAGTTTCCTTCATCCATAGAGGAATGTCATGATTCAAGCTTTGGAACACATTTTTGAATGAAACACAAAACTCGAGTTTCCAAAACCAAAACTCGAGTTTTGGACTTTTAATGAGAAGTATAAGTTTTAGTCCAAAACATCAAACCGGAGTCTTCATCCAAGACTCGAGTTTTCAAATCATTGAAAAGGTGTAATGCTCTCAGGTTGGCCAAAACTCGAGTTTCCATATCAAAACTCGAGTTTCCATTTAAGTATGAAAACATTGAGAAAGCTGAGTCAAGTCAAAACTTGAGTTTTCAAATCAAAACTCGAGTTTTCTCTTATCTTAGAGAAAACTTAGAAAACTTATGGTAGAGTGAGATTCTGGAGTTTTCAGCCGAAATTGAGTTTGCATATGATCAAAAAGTTAGAGACTCTTTGTAAGGTCAAAACTCAAGTTTCCAAATCAAGACTCGAGTTTTGTCTTTATCACAAAACAATGAGAAGTCTCTGTGTAATGCAAAACTCGAGTTTGTCATTAAGTGAAAAACCGAGTGCTCTCAGTAAGACCAAAACTCGAGTTTTCCCTTGGAAACTCGAGTTTTGCTTTGTTTATTGAAAATGAACAACTCTCCGCAAAGCCAAAACTGGAGTTTTGAAACCAAAACTCGAGTTTGCCTTTGACAGTAAGTTTTTCAACTTACCAAAGACAAACCTCAATTCATTTTTATAATTGTCAGTTATCATCAAAACACATAGAGAACTAACATAGACGACATAAACAATCTTTGTAAGCGAGGTTTTAAAGGAAAGTACCTTAAAATCTTTGTGGGTTTCTTCTTTTGTTTTTTCCTTTCCGAACTGTCCTGACCCTCGAAGTGTGACACTTCTTACAAGTCTTCCTTCGAGCGTCCTCTCCCCAATAAAGCATACAGTTATTGGGGCAGGCATCGATTTTTTCGTAGTTCAAGCCTAATCTGTTGATTATCTTCTTGGCCTCATAGAAGGTTGTGGGAATGTCCGCGTCAGGGAAAGCATCTCGTAGTAATTCAAGCAACATTGACATCGCCTTATCAGTAATCCCACACATGCACTTGATATGGTACAATTTGATCGAAAGGATAATTTTGAGTATTTCTGACAACCTTGATACAAAGGACGATCGCTCTTATCCATGAGGCTAAAAAATTCCAGAGCTGCTTCATTCCTGAAGAAAACTGGTTCTGGACCCCGCACTTCTACCGTGAAGTTGTCGTCTTGAACACCAAAAGCGTCGCGAACAGCTTCATTAATTGGATCATCTTGATCTAGTTGATTTCCTACTTGTGAGGTTTGAGGAAGATGATCCCCATATCTCATACCACGTTTCTCACCATGAACACCCCAGAATGTATATGCTTCTGGGAAAGGCTTAATAAGAAGATGTTCCATAGCACCTTCTCGTATTTGCCACTTCTTAAACTTGCATCTACAACAAGGACACACGATCTTGCCATTAATGTTAGCGTGAGAGAAGGCGAAATCTAAGAAATTTTTCAATCCCGCTAAATATACGGAGAAGCTGCGTGGCGGCTTGATCCATGACTTATCCGTCTGTAGTAAACAAAGCTAGGATAGCATATAAATGTGGAGACAATGTTTAATTACTTTCATTGCAGCACTTGAGATCTTTAAATCCAACATGGAACACTTTGTAGCGGTTACAAACCGCGACGTCAACCGTGACCAAATGAAGAAGAAACTTTGTAATGGTTCTGTAACCGCTACAAATTTGAATTCAAAATCCTGCCATAGACTAGTCGCGGTTCTAAAACCGCTATGTCAACCGTGACTAAATGATGACTGTTTGATTTTTATAGCGGTGTATGGGTGAAACCGCAACAAATTGTTGGCGGTTATTTATTTACTTTGAAATTCAAATTTGTAGCGATTTCATTATATGTAATCTCTACAAATATATTTTGTGGCGGTTCTAATATCAAAACCGCTACAAAATTTATTTTTACCAATTCAAAGTTTGAGAACATATCTTTTTATTCACAAATTATTAACTCTGTTTATTATTTTACAAATGAAATATAAGTATTGAAATAATATTACAATATCAAAAACCTATTGAAAAAAAAAAAAGATAACAAATATGTAAATTTAATAAAATTGTCAACAAATCAAATAAGATAAAAAAAGGTGAACAAACATCCAGCGGTACAAAATTAATTACTTCAGAAAATAAAAACTAACTATCAGGAGCCTGATGATCAGGTCCTGTCTCTGGGGAGCTCTCTCAGGGGGTCTCTCTCAGGGGCGGCGTGGGCACGACCAGAGGCAACAACGCCCTCGTTATCAATAGTAGCACGACCCGGATGCGAATCCTCGTGGACGAACGGAGGGGGACGCGGAGGCCCAGGGGGAATCCTCGTAGATGAACGGGGGGAGACTCGGGAGATGGAAACAGTCTGTTAGATAGCAACACTGTCAAGGCCCCGATAATTGAGTCCCAGCTCTTCCTCTGACTAGCGTACCAACGCTTGTATCTCTCCATCATGCGCCTATTCCTGGCCCTCTCTGTAGCAACCTGCTCGGCAACCTGCTCGGCAACCTGCGCGGCAACTTTCTCGGCAATCATCGTATCAACCGCCTCCGGTGGTGGCCTTCTCGAGCCGGAGGTTCCGACGTCAAAGCAGGAGACCTTGCTGTACACCATTCTAGGCCTGGTGCCTAGCCCCATACCCTTAATGTGGCCAGGATGCTCGAATGGGCCCACAGCAGCTTTCAATGGGGGCGTAGGATCCACAGACCCCTGTGACTCTGGGGCTGCGACTCTCACAACTCTTGCTGGCTCTACTCAATCCGGGCTTGACGCACATATTTCATAAAACATTAATCAAACAATTTAATTAAATTTAAATATACAACATTAACTATATAATTAGTTTTTTTGTAACTTACTATTATCTCCTCTGCTTCCTCAGAGATCGGCGTCTCATCACGGTGTCTATGGGTGCGTGTATACAATTCCCCATAGTCAGTCTGACGGTTTTGCTCCAAAGCCTTCTCTTGCTAAAAGAATATAAACTTTGTTATTTCTAAAACAAAACAATAATCATTTAAACATAAAATTAATTTAACTTTTAACATACCATCTCACTGTAGGTCACAGCAAATGTCTTGGATCCTGCCGTGTGATTGACTCTTTGATGTGCCCTACATCTGGTGTTCCTCTGCGATAGAGCCTGCAAAATAAATGAGATGTTTGTGTGATTTAGGTAAAATAGAGGGGTAGTCAATGTATTTTACTCTAAATTTAATTAATTTAAACCAAATCTAAACACTACATTAATTTTGTCTATATTTAAATTTTTAAACTACATTTAAACAAAATTAATTAAAACAAATGTTGAACTATACAATACCCTCATGATAAAAAAAAACTAAACTAAACTATGATTAATTAAAAAAAGTACTGTCCTCTCGCACTCCTCCTATATTGGACAAAAGTTGCCTAGTCATTTGGGTCCGGCCGTGCGGGACGTTCTCTATCGATTCTTTGCAGAGGCATAGTCCTATCTCCATTCCGCTGGGTGTAGAGATGACCCCTCCGGCTCTTCCACGCTTCTCCCTTTTCATCTTTACGTACCTCTTCGCGTGGGCTCGCAGTTTAAACTTTTTTTCGTATCATAAAATAATTAGTAATTAAGCAATAATTAATTAAGAAATAAACTTTTTACGTATCATAAAATAATTAGTAATTAAGAAATAATTAATTAAAATTTAATTAAACAACATAACTTACTCCGCACAACGTTCTCAAACGCATTGTCCTTGTTCTCCTTCGAGATCTTTTTCCAATAGTGGAAAAAGATCAGGAACCATGCCCAATTCCCGCCAAATTCTAACAGGAATCAGTTCAACAGGTGACCACCGCTGCTGGTCGCCTGGTCCGTGTCCATGTTCCAGGGGACTACCACGCGGTACCCCTCCAGCTGAGTGAGCGTGGGAACATCCAGGGTCCTCCTGCTGATATTCACATGTGTATCTGCACAATTATAACAAAATTTTTGTATTGCATTTAAATAAATTTTAATTACACGTCAGGAATTTAAATTTTATTTTTTGCCAATAAACTACTTATACTTACCTTCGACATCCACCACAAATCCGGTGGAACGCAAAGACGACAGTCGGGGGTTCCCATGCTCTCGCTCGTTCTCCTAGTCGAGAAATCGCTTCGCATCCGCTATGGGAATGTCAAACTGGATCTCCTCATCTTCTTCATCGATGATGTCGTCCAATGACAGATTTGCGCCTCGATCTCCCCCTACGGTCTCTAAGGTCTCGGGTTTGGGATTGCCTCATCTGCGAAGAGCTCATCAAACTCCCTCCCCCCCTGAGGGGGCGGAGGGGGGATATTTTGAGGCCCACGCCCTCTCCCACAGACCCCTCTACTACTACTACCCTTGATAGGCCGTTTATGGGGTTCAACAGCTTTCCCTTTTCCCTTATCTTGAGAAACCATGATGTTGAAAGGTACAAATTGAAAGGTTAAAAGGTAAAAAGTAAAAACTCACGCGCGTGAATTTAAGAAATGAGAGGAAGAGTATAAAAATCGTTGCACTTAGTAGCGTTAATCCAACTAACCGCTACAAAGTTAATAATTTTGTAGAGGTTTGACCAAAACACTACCGGAACCGCGACAATTATGACTCGTTCTTCGTGAACATTTGTAGCAATCACATAACCGCTACAAAATGAATAAGCTTTGCAATTCTGTAGCGGTTAGAGAGGTGAACCGCTACAAAATAGTTGTCCTTTCAAATTCTGTAACGGTTTCTCAAAAAACCGCTACAAATTTATTTTTTTAAAAAAAAATCCAAACTAATTAGTTTGAATTTTTTGTTTATTAAAATAAAAACACTCTCAATTAATTTGATATTTTCTTTAATTTCGCTAAAAGAGTTGAGGTTAATAAATTAGAAATAATAAGTTTACTGAAAATAGTCCAACATGCCCATGAAGATTCGGATTCAATATAGCCACCGATCTCCCAAGAAAAACTCACTAACTCATTTTGATCAAAGGTATTTCCCAGAGAGAAAGGTGGCTATATTGGACCCAATCTTTAGTGGCATGTTGGACAATATTGAAGAGTAGAAGTCTTCAAGTCAATGGAATAACTAAATGCGGATTGTCGAAGGAACCTCCTTGGCTTGAACGATGAGAAGGAGGCAAATATTTGCAGCACTCATCTCCCAATATCAGGGCTGCAGATATATGCATGTCTTCGACCACCAAGCCGAGAATGTTCATTCAGTGACAATGCAGATTTAGAATATCTTTGAATATTTATAATTGTTGTACGGACACAACCTATTTATAGAATAGATTTTGTAGCGGTTATAGTCAAAACCACTACAAAAATTTAGAATTTGACGCGGTCAAGGCGTCGCTTTCCTTCCACCGTGACAAAACTGTGTCGTTTCGAATTTTTGTAGCGGTTATTTTAAAGAAACCGCTAGAAAAGAACCGCAACAGAACTTCGCGCCATAACGCACCAAGGCTGGCGTCATATTTGTAGCGGTTATTCCCTAGAAACCGCAACAAATGACACGACACGAACTTCCACGCCATTAGGCGCCACATTTGTAGCGGTTTGGTTTTGTGTCACCGCTACAAATAGCGACAAAATGCTCACTATTTGCCGCCAATGCTTCTGCTACTAATTTGTGGCGGTTTGGCTAGAAACAGCTACAAAATCATTAATATGTAGCGGTTAGACCTGACCGCTACAAGGTAACCGCGACAAAAGGTACTTTTTTTTGTAGTGTATGTATGGGGGCTTATAAAAAATGAACCCCGATTTTTGTTTTTTGTTTTTTAAAAAATATCCATAATACTTAACGGTTATTAGTTAATAAGCTGTCATATATTGACATATATTTTATAGTTAATTACCAACAACTACAAATATACATCTTATTGATGATCAAAAGCTGGTGTCAAATATTTAACCATTCATCATATGAACCGTAATGCATTTGATAATATATTGCGCGGTTTTTAGTGAACAACAGTTAAATATAGTTTTCCATTTGTAACCGTCCCTAAAAACCGTGAAATAAAGTATTTATAAATAACGGTTGTATTTAAACAACCATGAAATATATTGCTCAATATTTAATGGTTAAATTTAAATATTTAGCACTCGTATAACCATTATATGTAAAAATAACCTAAATATAGACAATGGATAGTGGTAATATAGGAATCGATGACTCGTGTTGCTTGATATGAGACATAAAATCAGCTTATCAACTTGCGGAGTTGCGGTGATTGGAAGTTAACACAACATAGACTTAACTTGGAGTTAATAATTAATACACACAATAAGCACAAAATACTTTACTAACACGGCATATAACATATATGAAGAATGAGACTCAAATTATATGTTGATACCTTAGAATTCACTGTTTATGTTCTGATGCAAAACAATATTTCTCTAGTTTTGTAATAATCAAAACATGGAATCTGATAAATACCCATAATAAATAATGTGAAATTTAATATTAAAATATATACTAAAACATACATGAAAACATTTAAGCTTTTAGTAGTTCATGAGATTACATATCCAATGGCAACACTGGTTCGGTGTTGTTTAGCTTTCTGACTTGTGTTGTGACATTGTTTTTGTCTTCTGTTCCACTTGTTATAAATGGGTTGTATATGTTCATGGTGTTACTCCTTCCTTCTGTTCCTTTTTATAAGAAACATTTAACCGAAACTCGCAGTTCAAAATATCTATTAAGAACAATAAATGTGTCAAAATTATAAATCTTTTTTTTTAAACTAAAATACCTTTATTTATAAGGAGATAGTAAATAAGAGAGAATTAGGAAATTATTATAATACAGAGAATTGTAGAAGAGAGAGAATAAGAGAATGATACTTTTGGGCCATGAAAATTTAGTATATTGATATTAAATATGGTAATTAAATAAGGGTAAGATGAGAAAATAATAAGTAGAAAAACAAAAACAAAGACATTTACTTAATGTTTCTTATAAAAAAGAACCGGGCATGTGTGACAGTTCTGTTTACAAAAAGATACAGAGGGAGCAATATTTTTGTTGGTTTCAATCTTGCTCAACGTCATAGTTGGTTTTGATTCATTTGAATTTGTTTCCCTCCACGCCAAACAGACCCTTGTTATAATGGAGCTCAATATCTTTTTCATTTAACTTTCTCCTTCTTAATTACTTTGATTCTATCCAATTATAGTTAGAATTCCAGGTTATCATTCATCTTTGGACACATTAATAATTACAAGTGATGGATATACCAATGTAAATAGTCAATGGTCAATTAATTAAAAGTGTGGATAAGGGTCAAAGTGGCTTTTGACTAGTGAAAGACACATCACACACGAAACCAAAGGGTTGAATGTGGTCCAAATATTGCAGTTGGTGTGTACTTTTGGTAAGGAGATTAAAAAGGACAAATGAGACAGAAATTTAGAAAGATAAAAAAGATAAATACTCGCTTCTTACACATTGGGCAATGAGTTGAATTACTTGTTCACAATTTATTTCAACGCAGGTAAACAACAAGACCAGTTTTCAGCCATTTGAAAGAGACATATCATCTTGGCTCAATCATTGTAAAGATAAGATTCCATATATTATATATATGGTTGCCCCAAGTAAAATAGAAGAGTTAAATGACTTATTTATATAAATTAATGGGTTAAATACTATTTTTGCCATTGGCTAGGGGTATTCAGCACCCGGAAGTTTCTTTGGTATCATTTTTACCTCGGAAGTTTACAAAAAAAGAGCAAATATGCCCCGGAAGTTTTTTTAGGAGCAAATTTTGTAAACTTTCGGAGCAAAAATGATATAAAAAATGATCAATCTAACGGTCAAAATCAACCTATGGGCAAGATTGCTACGCTTGTAAACTTCCAGGGCAAAAATGATGTCAAAAAAACTTCCCGGTCTTTGGGTGCTCAAAAACCAAAATTTCCATGGTAAAATTGATATTTATCTTAAATTAATTAAGGAAATGAGTAAAATTAGTTATATATAAGAACTAATGCATGTGATTTTTTTTTTTTAAAAAAAAAACACCTTAATTTAATTATTTACATTGAAAACTATCCCTTAATATAAACTTCTTTAATAAATGCAATCAGTAGAAATAATTTTTAAGGGGGAAAATCAATAGGAGTACTTTAGATTTAAAAAAAAAGTACTCATAAATTTGTTAGACAAAAATAGATTTAGTTCTTATATTTAGAATTCAAACAAACTCCTATATTTAGGAGTTAAGACCAATAGGAGGAATGAGTGTATTATCCAATTGGAGAAATTCTTGTGTAAACATGGTTTGTCATTTATAGTTTAACCAATTAAAATACAACAAATCAACTAATATTAATCATAGTTGGCACAAGAATTTATCTCTCAAGTCTAATCCCCCAAACTAAAATATTTTAATTTCATTAAAATGTCAATTAATATTTAGAATGTAAGTCAAATCAGCTCATGAGTTGTTATATTTTAATTAGTTAGATCATAAATGACATAACAAACTATATTCACACAAGAATTTATCATTGAATTGTCTCGGCTTATATTATCACTAGCTTGGTTTATTTTGATTTACATGAAATCTTGAATTGTCCAAGTATCTCTTATGTTTTTTTCCCCCTTCTTTTCATAATTTTAGAATTTATAGGACTTACTAATTGATTTATTTTGGCCCTAATTAAAGATAATACATTAATTCCTAAATTCATTTTATCTCTTAAGTCTAATCCCCCAAACTATCTTTATTGACGCATTATGTATATGTTGGTGAGGGCTTTTATAAATGGTGATAATGATTATAGAAGATATTTTAGGAAAACTAGCATGCATTTGTTACAAATAAATAATTTAACTAAATTTTTCAATATCTATAAATTATTGTTCTAAATCTTACATTTAAGTTCCTTTAAAATTGTCTTATTTATATTATCATTATCACTGTTTATTTTAATTTATACGAAATCCTCAATTGTCCAAGTATCTGTTTTGTTTTTTATAATGCTAGAATCTAAAACTGTTTTAAAATTAAATTATTCTTTTATTTCCTAAAAATAAAACTATTCCTAAGTCATAACAATAAATGATTGTTAGTTAAGGTGTCTATCTAATGTGTCGTTTTGCAATGGTAGTTATTAGTTATTATAAATTATATAGCCGCAATCTATATCGTGAGTTTAATATTTAATTTATAACCATTGCTTTATAATTAACTAATGCCAGTTCACAATAATTAATTTATAAAATAATTCTAACAATATTAATATGTCTAAATTTGATAATATCTTTTAATTAATAATCTATTATTAAGTAATATAATAATACACATAATGCAGCTCCAAAGAGGCAAAAAAAATACCGTACAGCCAAAAGCAAATGCGCCAAACCCGTAACATTTTTATATAAAACAGAACATTCAAATTTGAACTTATCTGTCCTCTCCCTTTTTTTATTTTGTTATTTAATTTTGTGGGAAGCGTGCGCATACTTTTATAAAAGTATTTGGTCATTTTTATAAATATTTGTTTGTTTTTAAATAGCATTAAACATACTTTTTCATGTTACCTATAATTAATAAGGATAGTAGATAAAAGTAACAGTTGATATGATATTAAAGTTTAGTAAGAATGAATGCAAAAAATCTCCATTTGGGAGACTCACCCACCACTGGTAGGTGCGCAACTCGAGTCGGATCGGATTAGTCGGGGTGAAGCCCTATGAACTGAGTGGGCAACCAAAAAAAAGTTTAGTGCAATTGAGAAGAGTAATATTAAAAATTATTTAAATTTGAAGATAGATTTAACGACTTTAATGATTTTTGTTAATTTTTTAAAATTATTAGTTGATATTTTATATTATTTAGACTTTAGAATAATACAGCAGGATATGGAATATCATTTTGAGTTGGCGCCACCTCAAAATTCTGATCAGTAATAATTAACCCAAGGGCTCCACAATGTCCCAAGTGTCTGTTTTTTAAAACAAAAATCTAGTTTTATAATAACTCAAAAACAACATATAGAAAAATATTTACAAATTATGTACCGGTGAAAAATTTTATATTGATAATTGGATTTAGTATTATTTTTTCAAGTAAAAAGTGATTTTTGTTAATTTAACTTATATAATATTTTATTTTGTTCCCATAATTTTACTAATTTTTTAAGGCATTTAATTTTAAAAGTTGACAAAAAAAAAATCTCAGATGCTGACATATATATTAAATTGAATTTTCAAAATAAAAATGATTTTCACAAAATTATTATTTGAGACTAACAATATTAGAGTTAGAAGAATGAAAATGTATTGTTAAAATTAAGGGCCAAACTGAAATCTTATATAAAGTTAATTGATGAAATGTAGATTTTTACCAACTTAATATGAAGGAGATATAGGAAAAACAGTAAGCTATCATAAATGTTTTATACTTTTATTTATTTTTTTTCAAATTATATTAACAAGTTATGTGGAAGAAGTTGAAAATTATTTTGTTTAAATTTTAAATAACATGTATAAATATTTTAAAGTAATTTAATTAGATTCCTTAATCCTTTTAAAAAAAAAATAAACTATGCCTTATATTTAAAACTGGAGGTAAGGTAGTATCATTTTAACAAGTAACAACTTTAACTTACCAAGTTTCAATGACAACAACAATTTAATAAGTAACAACTTTAACTTACATAATAATAACAACAACTAATAAGGCATAAAACAACTAATGAATTTCATTGACAACTTAATAAGTACTATCTCGGTTCTAAATACAAGACATAATTTTTTTAGTAATTTATACTATAAACTACGTCATATATTTAAAACCGTCGGAAGAATAACAATTTTACCTTGTCAAATGCTGACAACAACTAAGACAATAGCAACCAATTCCAATGACAACAACAATTTAACAATAACTGGGACGAAGACAACTAATTTAAATAGCAACTACTTAACAACAATTTTAATGTATCAAATCACGATAATTAAGCCAACTTTAGTGAATTCATTTTTATCAAAGGGTTAAGTAGTAATTTTGCCCCATAAGTACACCCTCGGGAGCAATTTTGCCTAGATATTTTTTAGGTTCAATTTTCCGAAAGTTTTTGTTTGAAGCAATTTTGCCCCTCCGTTAACAACCTAGTTGACCGTTAGGGTTGTTAACGGAGGGAAAAATTGCTCTAAACAAAAACTTCCGGAAAGAAAATGAATCTAAAAAAACTTCTAGGGTAAAATTGCTCTTGGGAGTGTGTTTCCGAGACAAAATTGCTCACGAGATATCTTCTAATACAAAAAATACTACTTAACTCTTTACCAATATGAGTTACAAGTTACAACAACTAGTAACAATTTTAACTTGTCAAATCACAACTACAACTAATGTAGGACAACTAATTTCATTTAGGCAATCAAATCATTTCACAAAAAATCTTAATTCGAAAATAACTCCTAAGAAATTAAGCCTTGTTTTATTAGGGGACCACTCTAGAATTGTCAGGTTTCAATAAGTGTTATATATATATATTTGTATCCTTTTCTTTTCCAAATTCAGTCTAGAGGAAGACAAGTGTATAATGAGTAGCAGAAGATAAACAAGTAGGTGGGTAATAGTAATACTAGTATGGGATATTTGCAGGCATTAATATAAAAAAAGAAGAAGCTAAGGCAGCTTTGAGATTCTCAGCAGCTGGCGGACCACCACCATATGCCAACCTTAATGCTGGTCGGAGGCCCCTACACCCCCTACACCTCAACCGACTGTGACACCCACTCGCATGTGATTTTAGGTCTTTTTTTTTTAATAAAAAAACATTATCGGTCCTTTTTGGCATTAATAAATCTCATTAAATATTTGAAAACATATAAAAAAAAAATTGAATAAAATTCCATGAAAAATTCAAAAAAACACAAAACACAAAAATTATGAAAAATACCTGGTGGAATGAGCAAGCCGTGTTGTTTCTAGTTCTCCCAAAAACATTTTCTGCATGTACACGTCTTTGAACTTGAGATGCTTAAATTGCCAAAGTCTTTCCCACTAAGACAATGTTTATTTATTGTTATATTTGATGTTGATTTAATGATTGGATTATTTAAAAAAGTACTCATAATTGCATTGTAAAAATTATATCATGCATTTAAATGTTTGACGGCAGAACTTACTTTTCAAATGTGATTTACGGTTCATAAGATTTAATTTCAACTTGCATAAACTTGGTTTTCAAACATACATCCAAATATGCCCTTAAGTTTTGGCCTAAAATGTTATATATGATATATTTCAAAATATTAAAATATAAATTAAAATGATATACCATAAGATGCATTTTCATCAATATCTAAAAGGAACCCAAATCAATGACTGTTACAACGTAGAAAGGTTGTTTGTTTTTGATAGGGGACCGAGACAAGATTTCCATCATCATTATTTTGTGCCAGCCAAACTTTCTCTGTTCCTAAAGTGTTCATAATAAAATCAAAGATTGTTGGTCAAAACCGGGAAAATCCTTCTGAGGGACATTTTTGGTAAAAAAATTTAAAAAGGGACCTAAGAATCGACAATCTTAGAAAGGCCCTTGGCCCTTTTCTAAAGGATAAATTCATTAAAAATTTATAATTAAATCGCCTCATTTACAACAATTTTTTTTACTCGTTTATAACTAAATCAGCCTCATTTACAACAATTTTTTTACAACTAAATCAGCCTCATTTACAACTCACCAAAATTCTGACAAACCCAAAAAAGGACCAAGGGACCTTTCTGGGATGGTCAGATTCTTAGGTCATTTTTTGGGTTTTTTTTGTCAAAAAGGTCCCACAAAAAGATTTTCCCGTCAAAACCAACTGTCCATTTTTATTTTAAGAAGATTTATTGTTTAAATTTTGCAAATGAAAAATATCATATTGAAAAAGCTATTCCTTATTTAATGCCTAATTATGTTCTAACCTAGATTAATTAATAATAGAACCTTTAGTCTTTTTTTTTTTTAACATTTACCTTTGGTCTTCTAACTTTATATCCCTCCGATCCTAATTATAAGAACATTTTTGTAGTGCAATTTACACTATAAAAATACTCATATAATTAGGATCAGAGGTAGTACAAGGTTTCGATTCAATTTCAAGTTTTTAGTCCTAATAACATGTTAGCATTTGTAAATATTTTGTCAACGTTTAAATATTAACGACACTAATGTTGTTAGGGAATGATAAAAAAAATATTTTCTAAAATTAAAGGGCTGAAATGAAATATTGTATGAATTTAAAAGATGAAATGTATACTTTTATTTAATAATATTAAATGACAAAATAGATATAACCAAAAAAGAGAATATATATGCGTGTGAATGTGAATGTTTGTCCTAGAAGACAAGCAGCTTTGATGCTGAGTTTTTATTTAGGGCGCCTATGATGCAGTCCTAGCTTATGAGCTTGCCATGTTTAGGTTTGTGTGTATTTTGGTACAAATGAGGGCTACTGCCCAAAAGAACTAGGCCAGAATAAGAGGATCAATTACCATAGCCTGATAGCTTGTTTGGTATGAGGGGAGGGAAAGTGAGTGAAGGGAGATTTTTTTTTGAGTTGGATTTATAAAATAAAAAAACAAAGAGAAATAGAAAGCTTTTAATTAATTTTTCTTACTCTTCTATTATACATATTGTCTTTATTGGAATTTTGTAATCCTAATCCTTCGATTTTTTTAAATTCAACTCATAAAAGTTTTTGCCCCCTCCCCTTCTCTTCATATCCTTCATACCAAAGAGCGAGACTTCAAGGTATAAGATGAACACATATTAAGTATATGGTTTGACCATCTTTAGTAAGTTATTATTCTTTATATATATATATATATATATATATATAAATTTAGATGGGGTAGACAATCTTATTAGGATTAGGGCATGCCTCCAAGTTTAAAAAGCGTTTATAGAGGTATTTACAGATCGTCCATCACCGAGGCCCTCACATTGACTAGTAAGTATCGATCCTCCTCTTTTTTAAAATGAATACCAATGCCTTAATCAATTATGTCACTCCTTACAGCAACACTATTCTGATCTCTTCAAATTCTCTTCAAATATGTCATTGTAGGTGACAGCTCTATCCATTGCTATAGTTTGTGTGTGTATAAAAAGGCATATCCAGAAGAAAGAATAGGCCTATTATTATAGTTTGAAATAAAGCCCATACACACATATTGGGGTATGTGAACAATTTTCCAAACGAGGCCTTACTAAATTTCACTGGGCTCTCAAAACCCCACGGGGCCACTTACAAACTCAGCCCCGAGACTTTTCTTCTGTTTTCTATATTTTTTGGGGGCCAAATTTCTTTTCTTTTTGTTTGAAAAGGAAGCCATGATAACAAGAGCACCAGTGGTCTAGTGGTAGAATAGTACCCTGCCACGGTACAGACCCGGGTTCGATTCCCGGCTGGTGCAAGGTGAGAGCGGTGAGGAGGTTGTTGCACATCTTGTGGTTGATATTCAATCACGTTCATCTGATCTAACGGATGTTATATCGTGCATCTGAGCTCTCTTTTTTTTTCTTCCGTAAGCTGCTTTTTTTTGTCCCCTTTGAGGCTTTCCGTAAGCTGGTTTTTTTTTCCCCTTTTGAGGCTTTTTTCTTTTAAGTTTTTTCCCCCGACAGGGTGGGAGTTGGGCTTATAATTTTATATATATATAAAGCGATGTTTAACCCTCTAAAATTTTTTCATATTAAAAAAAAAAAAAAAAGATAGAAAAAGAAATTTCAAATTAGGTATTTTCAAAAAATAAATAAATTATGAATTACTTATTAAGTTTCGTCTATTCCCTTATCAAATTTTGTTAACAAACTTGATTTGAGATTTATAATTTTAAAGTTCTTTTTCTATATTTTTCCCTACAAAAAACTTGACATGCATGTCTTCTCTCTTTTAGCTTTAAGGATTCAAAAGGATAAAAAAATGTTCGTTTTGGGGTGAAATTGTCAATTTCATTCCAAAGGAATATTCAACAGTATTACATGCAATACAATTTGAGAGGAATAAATAATAAGGCCACTTAATTAAATAGTCAATTTGAGAAGGTTTCCTAGTCAATCACCAAAATTTCTACCTTGAAAACTTGTACTCGAAGAATGGTTTTGTTTTAACACCGTTTGTTGCTGCTTTTGTTTATGGAAACAGTTTTGTTCAGACACCGTTTGTTGGTGCTTGAATTCTTGAAAAAGAAAAAAGTACTCCGTATGAGGAAGAGTGGTTTTGTATTGATGGGTTATATCATATCTGAACCATATAATTACTCAGTGCACCTTTTGTCTCCCTTTATTAATTTATCATTTAATAATAGTTAATAATTAATAATTAACAATAATTATTACTACATATATTTCGTAGGCATTTACTTATAAAAGTGGTCGAAGTTGTGTTTGTATCCACATGCAAACAATCCTTCAACGTATTTGATTACTTGATTGACTTTAGCTCTAAAAACCCCCACAGAATAGCAAATGTTTTTCGTGACATTTTCAATGCTTGAAAGGATATCTAGGTCATTATCGCATGTGTTATAAGAACATTTGTTTCTTAAGAAAACATATCACCATATGCTCCTTGAACGGTTGGCATGATTATGATGAATCGATGAAGAGGTATGTCTTTTATTAAGTTTTTTCACATATATATATATATATATATATATATATATATATATATATATAGTGTGTCATTCTTATGGCAACTTGTAAAATACATAGAGAGACCATGATTGAACGATTTGCAATGTAGAGTAGACTATTGGAACGTTACATGAAAGAGATTAAAGAGGGTGAAGTTTGGCATTTTGAAATTTTTTAGTAATTTGATAACACTGACCCATAATATAAAGGACCCAACACTTTTAGAAGCTTAGATTCCATAATTAGGGGCGGAGCTTGGAGCAAAAATTTGGAGGGGGGCTAAACAATGGCGGGGGATTCGGGGATGCCGCGCCTGAATTTTTTTTAAGGAAAGTTTTAAATGTATTAAAAAAGAAAAGAATAAAAAAAAATTATTCATGTAATTGAACACCACAACATTGGAAGGCAAGAGGTTGAGATTTAGAATGAAAAATCAATTTACTTCATCCACAAGTGTAGTGTAGAATGAGTAAAAGCATAGTAAAGGATACACCACAAAAGTAAATTTCACTCGATAAGCCTAAAAATTTCGTGTAATTAAAATAAAATATAAAAAAAAAAAAAAAGACAAGATTAACATAAATTATACAAGACTCCACATGGAACAAAGATTGAATTTTAAACCCCAAAGATATAAAAAGAGGGGGAAAAAAAAAAGAAGTTGGGGGAGCCAAAATTAAATTTTACATTATAATAAATTTTTAAAAAAAAAAATTCTAAGAATTTTTTTTTTTTTTTTTTGGGGGCCCCATAAAAGCTCCTTCATTGTCCATAATGCAACATATTTCCAACCTTTTGAGGTAACCAAGTGACTTACGTGATGGAAAGTCATACCTGATTCTTTTGTCAAGTTAACATAGGAATCTTTTTGTTAGCATATGGCCACATTACCAATGTTATTGAAGCAACAAAAAGTTTGTTCAATCCAGATACGCCTGAAGTTAAGAGCCTACTTGATAAGTGACTTACATTTTTGAAATTAAATTGTGGTCACGTGATATTTTTCAAAATCAATTTCGAATATTTTTCTTTTAATTTGATGTCATAACTAACCTTAACAAAAAATCTTGGTGCTCCATGCTTAACGCTTGTCACAAATATCAAATGCTGATAAACATTGTAAGCAATGGCGGATCTTGGAGGAAAATTTTGGGGGGCTAAATAGTGGTAGGGGGATTCGGGGTTCGGGGGAGCGCCCGAAATTTTTTTTTAAGGAAAGTTTTAGATGCATTAAAAATGAAAAGAATAAAAAAAAAAATATTCATGAAATTAAGTCAATTAACTTCATCTACAAGTATAGTGTAGAATGGGTAAAAGCATAGTATAGGATACACCACAAAAGTAAATTTCACGATAAGCTAAAAATTTCGAGGTAATTAGAATGAAATATAGAAAAGAATGACAAGATTAACATAAATCATATAAGACCACATGGAATAAAGATTGAATTATAAGCCTAAGAGATATAAATAAGGAGAAATTGACAGATGATAGAGATCGAAAACAATAGTTTTCACAAACTGTTAAGTTATATTCACTACTTTGGGGGGCCAAAGTTGTATTATTACACTAAAAGAAAAAGAAAAAAAAAAAAGTTCCATTAAAAAATTTTAAACAATTTTTTTTTTTTTTTTTTGTCATTGTTATGTTCCGTCCCTGATTGTAAGGCAAATGTTTTGATGACTCAACCAAGGGTGGATCTTAGTAGAGGCAATGAGGGGGTCATGGTCCAAAAAAAAATTGTTCAGAATTTTTTTTTTAAAAAAAGTTTAATATAATATAAAAATGTATGTTATCTTATATATTAGATTTATTAAAATGCTTTATTATACATTTTCCCCCCTAATTTTTTTTAAAGAAAATAGTTAATAAGTAGACATTTGATCCCCCAAATATTTATCCTAAGGTTCACCACTGGACTCAACAAAGCACATACAACTTATTATTTTGAAATTTCTTCTTAACATTTATGGTATATCAACTAACCTCATGATGAAAAGGAAATTAGGGTACATAGATATTCAATGATGTTACACTACAATAACAAAACCATCTCTATATTTGACCATGAGCCGTCAATAATGGCCATGAGCTCCACAATGAGAGTGACTCTCCAAGTACTATCTCATTCTTTGCTTTATACACCACATACAAATTTCAAATGCGTAACGTCCTCTTTACAGTTTTTAAGGCATAGAATGAATTGGATGGTTTAATATTATCATTTACATGGCTTTAACGACAATAGAATAGCTTATGAAGTGCCTTTGTATAGATTAGCGGTGAAAGTTATTTTTTCAACGTGATTAACATTATATAAGATAAGTATATGAGATGAGTTTTGTCTCATCTTATATAAATGTACTTTTTAAATACCAATTCAAACAAACCCAAAGAATACAATACCTTAATGGCCAAAAAAGATAAATATCATACAAGACTCCACTGCTGTTAGTATTTGGTAGTTGGTTAAAGGACAAGGAAAAAATTAGAAGATGGAAAAATTATTTAATTTTGTTTATATTTCAAAAAAGTAAAAAATATATCAAACAATAAACATTTATCCTAGCACGGAGAAGAATACGTAGTTATTTAAAAAATGTAGAATATATAATATGTGTGTGTGTCACATAAACAAAACCAAATAAAGGGAATCCTAAAAAAACAATCTCTAAATAAATTTTTTATTTTTTTTTATTTTTTGCCCCGTCTTTCATTTTTGAGGTATGTAAGAATGGACTTTAACACCCTTTCCAGTTTGTGTGGGGCATTTTAATTTTTAACGGGATCTAATTGAGAGGCAGACACAAATCCAATTTGAATTAAAATCAACCTCAAAAAATCTATTGACAAAAAGAAAGGATAAGGAATTGATTAGGGAAGAATTTGGGTTTTTAAAGTTTCGGTCTTTTTACCAAAATACCCCTTACTGCCCATCTCTCCATCTTCCTCCTCCTCACTCTCTCTCTCTCATCTTCTAACATAGCCTCCACCGCCTCCTCCTCCACTCTCTCTGTCACCCTCACCATCACCAACATTCTCTTGCTCCTCCTCTCTCTCATCTACGGTTAACCTGAATAAAGGAGGACAATCGGTTCTTGTGACCGCTCCGAGACTAGACCGGCTTCAATTCAGAAACCTCCGAATTTGTCCAACGAGCAGGACATATTTGCCGGCGAACAGAACCAAACAAGAACCAGAAGGCTCTCTTTCTCTTTCAAATTTAGAAATTGCGTTGAATATATAATTCCTTTCCTCTGTTTTGGTCATCTCCCACAAAGCACAACCTACATTTGAAGTCGATAAGAAGCTATCACAACTCCCCACAGACCCACTTTCTTTGCACTTTTGGGTTGCCGAAGAGGAAGGTTCAGACTCTTCTTGATTTCCATTGGGTTGACCTTTTAATATTTTGAGGACTTTGTAAATTATTCAAGGGACTAATCCCTTTCTTCCCCCTTTTTTTTTAAACCTCATAGTGTTTTTGTTGCTTTTCCAGTCTCAGAATCCTTCTTCTTTCATCTTGTCCTGTAGATTGAGTTTTGTGTATACCCCTCCAACCCGCAGTTGACAATTTCTGTATAAAAATCTATTAGGCTATACACACAAGTGTATGTGTAGATATACATGTGTGTGTATGTTTAAATAATTCTAACTGAAAAGAGACATTTTAGTAAAAAAAAAAAAAAAAAAAAGTTTAAAAATCAAACTTAATGCAACGGTTTGGGTGGATAAAAAATAAAATCTTAATATATAAGAGATATTTGTGTAATATATATTTTATCTTAAAGACGTTTATATATGGTTTAAAATAGAGATATGCCTACTCTAAAATAAAATAAAATAATTAAACACCATCCAATGTTATTAATAACTTATAAAAATCTAATATAAAAATGAAAGGGTTCAAGTGTAATATCAAAAAATTTAAAACATTTTTGAAAAAAAAAATTCAAGATACAGAAATTAATAAAATAACGTTTTTAAATGTCATTTATTTATTTATTATTTTTTGTTTTTAAAAAGTGTGGTGTAGATGAGGCGTGGTGTCAGTGGCCGAACAGAAAAATTTTTTTGCGGGCAAAAAATAAACATATGAACTACTCTCTTTAATTTTTATTATAAGACATTAACTAACAAATATATTTGGTCCTTTTTATAAGACACTTACTTGTTTCCAAATAGTATTAAATATTTTTTTCTATGTATACCCATAATTAAAAAGGTAGTGAGTGACAGTAATAATTAATAAAAATTAACACTCTTTTTTTGGAGAAAAAAAGAGTAATATAATTAATATGATATTAGAGTTTAGTGTAATTAATAGGGATAATATTGAAAATTATTTAAATTTTAGGACAAATTTAATGACTTTAACTGTTTTTATTGACTTGTAAAAATTGTTAATTGGTTCCTTAAATAAGGACCGTAGGGAGTATTTACTAAATAGTATCAAATAACCTTAAAAATACAAATAGATAATAACCGATAATTATAAATCAAAACAATATATAAGATGATACCAACCTTTTCGGTATCTCAAACAAGAATTTTACTTTCCTCTCAGTCCAATGAGTAATGAAACAAATTAAAATTATCCTTACGAGAAGATTAAAAATTAGTCGGGGGCCAAATTTGTGGTCAAATAAAATATCATATAATAAATACATATATTTCTTAACAAATTTTATAAGATCAATCGGGGGGCCCCAACTGGCCATCACTAGCTTCTGCCACTGCGTGGTGTAACGACAGTTGTTTAAGAATGAAAATGGGTATATTAACATATATTTACCGAGATTACAAGCAACATAATGAGTTGTGTGGCCAAAACTTGACAAATAAAAACTTTATACTTATAACTCGCAAGATACGAGCCGTATCAAGTAATAAAATGATAAGAAAAGTATCGTTTCCACGAGGATTTAGTACCAAAACTTCAGTTAAGCATTAATTTTACACTTTCCTTTAAGTTGAGCAAACCAAATTGAATTTAATTAAGAGAAAAGAAATTAAAACTAAAATAAAAATAAGAAAACTACCACAATAATCAAATGAGAAACCCAGAGTCACTAATCCCTTATTAGCTTTATAAACCTTGTTTTCACTAATTTAATTAGCTTTAATGTCAATTTTGTTAATCTCGAGTATAAATAGCTATAAGTGCCTATCAGTCCACTTGTAACCCTCTCTTGAGTATAACTTGTTATGTCTAACATAGTTTCTCAAGAAGCAACAAAAATCGAACACACTCTTTAATAATTATATGGGGCCATTAGGTATATGTCTATCCTAATCTAATTCCATATTACTTAATCTCGAGCCTAATTAAAATCCCCCTCGTCAAGGTAAATCCTAATGCTCAAAATCATATTCAATGATGGCCAATCACTAAATAGATAAAACTAACCAAGATTAAGTAACCAAAATTAATATCAAATTTAACTAAATAATGAAAACCAAATCCAATGCACCCACAAGTTCATAGATCCTATAGGTTGCAAAACCAACTAGCCACAAATGGCTCTAATAAAATCCATAACAAAAAGATAAGAATTCATGTTCAAAGAATAAGGAGAAAAGAGGAAAGAAAGCTTCTCCGTCGCCTCCATAGTCATATCGTCATTCCGTGGAGATGATGAAAAGAACGAAAACGCTACCGCTACTCTTCTACCTCTTCGTTCCTTCCTCTTGCCTCTTTTTTGCTTCATATATATAACCAAAATATAATTTAGACCGTGAGTCACCGATTCTCCTTTTCTTATTAAAAAGATATCTTATATCTTGTAATCTCCTTTACCAGATCACACAATTGATTTTGTTTATATTTTTCTTGCGTGACCACCGAGTTTGGCCGATTGCATATTCTTTTAGTTGCTTTTCCTACTTTTTTTTTTTTTTTTCCAAATAAGCTAATATTTCTTGCAAAATATAATAGGAAATAAATAGATTTTATATCGAAATATCTTTTTATTCTATAATGATAGTAAAGTATATAAAAGATAATTAAATAGGTATATAATATTAATAAATCCAACTAATTATATAAAATGTACACCTATTTAATCATAAAATATATACTCTCCTAATCTCTCCAATGGTTGAGAGAAATTTTGAGAGGAAATAGGAGTGGGTCCCACACCCCATTTTACCCTAGCTTCCCCCCGGGGATCCAAGTAAAGATTTCTTCCTCTCCTATTTTCCACCCTACTTTTCGTTCCTCTTCCATTTACTCTCAATCTAAGTCTCTAAAGTTTTAACCATTTTATATTTCAACCCGTCAGCTAAATTATATATATAATTTATTTTAGAAAACATCGAGACTAAATTAGTTATTACCAACTTTTGCATATAAAGTAACCAATTCACACTTTTAGGTCATTATAAGTTTTGTCGGACTGACAATGATATTATATCATTTATTATATAAGTATTTGAGTTTTGAGTAATCCATTTTTAGTTCATGAGTAAATAATCAAGTACCAAGAGTTACCGTCCAGAATTTATTTTATTGAATTATATTGCCCTTAATAAGGGGTGTGCTCTCTATTTACGTTTTGCATGTGATTAAGTGAGTTCGCTTCTTTCAACCACAATAGACATTTTACAAGATAAGTATGGTTCTTTTTATCATGATTAATGCTCTAGTAAGTTATTTTTACAAGAGTTAAGGTGTAAATTGGCAAAACGAAGATTACGCTAAGAGCAATCAACACGGAAATATTTTCAAGGCAATAAAAATACCAATAAACAATTGAAAGGGAGCAAAAATACCACTAAAGAATTTAAAACTTCGACGAATGGACCAAAATGGGGATTGTGCTACTTTCACAAGTATTAAATTCTTCATTGGTATTTTTACTCTATTTGAATTGTTCATTGGTATTTTTGATCCCTTTAAAACATTTCTGTTGCCGCTGCTCCTAACATAATACTTGGTTGGCCAAACTGCACCTTAGCTCTTTTTACAATTATGACCAAGTGCATGCTAGTACTAAGAGGGACTTTTCAGGTGGAATTTGATCCTACCATCATTTTAATGCCAAAAACATTGGTGGCTATCAATGACTTTCAATCCATATTATGCAAATATTTATATCAGTTAACCCTTTAATTTTGATTTCACTGTAGTTCATTCACAAGTTTTGTATAGTCATTCCCCACATTTGCTTATGTGGAGGGCCGACGTGGAAGGTGACAGGGAAAAATTGCTAAGTAATGTAATAGTAAGATACCTGGATGCCTTGCTACTCTGTTCTTGTTCTGGTTGTAGATTACTCAAGAACATATTGAAACGCCAGCCACAATGGAAGAAGAGATAGTCCACCTCAAAGACCATAAAATCCATCAGTCCTTTACAAGCTTGTTAAGTACATCGATTTTGAAGGTCTGAATCAAGACCTCTTGGATAATTAAAATATGCATCGATTTTGAAAATATTACTCCCTCTGATCCTAATTATAAGATTGAGTTGAATTCTTTTTGGAGAAATTAAGGAAGTTAATTAAATTACTTTAGAGTATTTTTATTTTTTTCCTTCAAACTAATTAGTTTGACTAATAAACTAATATATAATATAAAGATATACAACATATGATATGATTAAATAACTTACTTAGCTTTCTTGATCTCTCCAAAAAAAAATTAACCCGATCTTATAATTAGGATCGAATCATCACTTTACCCTCCTCTTTATTTTGTTTGGTCAATAGGAATTTGAATGACCAGCATGGAAACCGAACAAATAAGGGAGGGAAAAAGGTTGTGGAAGAAGAAGAGGCTTTGAAAATTCTGAAAAATATTATTGAGCTTCTTCAATGGAGATTCAATTGGGCTTTTGAACATTTATACTCTATTCATCTTTTCCTTTTCCCCTCAACCTCAAGTGACATCTGCGTTTGCGTTCCAATGGGTTCTGATGGGCTTTTACTAAAAGTGGAGCTTAATCACCAAGAAGGGGATGAATTGGGGATTTTAAAATTCTTTTCTAATTACTCTGTTTATGAATACTAAAACAGAGTAGAGCAGAGTATGAAAGAAGAAGCAAGACATAGAGAATTTATACTGGTTCAGTCCAACCTCTTGACCTACGTCCGTCCTCTCGACACTACGGGATTTCACTATATCAATTGATTACACACTCGTAACTCTAGATTAATTCTCTTACTAGAACTTACTCCCCCTTATAAGTTGCAATCAATATTCCAATCTCCAAGTCCCTTGACTTGAGATTCTTACAATAAATGATTTACAGTAAATGAACTCTCTTTAAGAGTGGATAAAGATAAACACTGAAGATCAATGTATCAAAAGATACTTTGCAAGTGAAAACAGAAAGAGTAGTTGGTAAACTTGAATGCAATTTGTTTTCAGCAGATTGGTTGTTGAGAAGAATTGAATGCTGCTCTATATATACTAAGAGTGCATTAAATAATCATTGAGATCCCTAATGTAACCGTTGGAGACATTCAGGAAGGATTAGGATGAGCTTAGGTCTTATTCTCTCTCTACTCTTTGGTTAATCTAGTTGCACAGATGTTTATGCTTGACTTCTTGACTTTTAATCCGTTGGAAGAGCAAGCATTCGGATGTGGAAAGGAAACATTAATCTCTTTGCAACATGTGTAGAATGATTGTCCAAAAGGATGCAAGTTTTCTGAACTTTGCATTTAATGTGCTGACATCACTTTTTGCTTTTGCTCAAATCTTCATTTAATATTCTCGAAACCATCTGAAACTCATTGGCAAACTGATTAAACATAGCTAGGAATGGTAATGAGTGATGATAAGAGGTATTAAGATCAAACGGGAAGATTTCACAAATTCGGGCATTTTGATTTTCAAACTCAGCGACACAAACTCGAGTTTGTTTATCCAAACTGGAGTTTGTAACTATGCTCAGAAGAAAAACTCGAGTTTCCAAATATAAACTCGAGTTTTCTTCTTCCGAGAAGAATGTCGTGTTTTGAGTTTAAAAGCACATTTTGAAGCATAGAGCAAAACTCGAGTTGATTAATGACAAACTCGAGTTTTGGACTTTTATAGTGAAAACATGTTTAAGTCTAAAAGCTCAAAACTGGAGTTTCCAAATGTAAACTTGAGTTTTCAAAACACTGAAATGAGCAAAGCTCCTTGTCAAGCCTAAACTCGAGTTTTCATTTAAAGTTGAAAACCTTTGAAAATCTATGCCAAGTGAAAAATGGAGTTTTCAAAACTAACTGGAGTTTTCTCAAAGAGGTTAAAACATGAAAGCTCTCGTCAAGCCTAAACTCGAATTTCCAAATACAAACTCGAGTTTTCTCAAAACTTTGGAAAACTTGAAAATTCTTGCCTAAGTGCAAACCGGAGTTTTCATATCAAAACCGGAGTTTTCTTTGGCTTAAAAACATTGGAGGCTCTCTAACCAAAGCTCGAGTTTCCAAATGAAAACTCGTAGTTTTGTTTACTTTAGAAAATATTGGAGAGTCTCGTATGGAGCAAACTCGAGTTTGTCTCAATGTGAAAAACTTAAGTGCTCTTTGTATGTCGAAACTCGAGTTTGCCTATGCAACCGGAGTTTTCTCGCTTTATTAAAATTGAGCTACTCTGTCAAGTCCAAAACTCGAGTTTGTCTTTGACACTAAGTTTTTCAACTTATCAAAGACAAACTTCAACTTGTGTTTACAATTGTCGCTTATCATCAAAACACACAGAGAACTAACATTTACTTCCCTTTTATTAGATAAGATTTTAAAAAAATTAGTTTATCATTTTTTTCCAAACTCAAGATCTACCTCAGCCCTCTCTCTAAGAAAACTTAATGGAGTTAGTGCCTCATCAGCAAACTTAACATCGTTAATCTCAACTCTAAATCCTTTGCAAACTATAGGGACCAACTATTTTAGGCACACTAAATTTGAGAGACCAAAAACACTGATTTCAAACTTGAGGAAACAAAATCAAAATGATGGCAAATTATAAAAACAAAACATGGTTTAACCATATAATAAATTCATGGAAAATAAATCAAATGCGATCCTACAACAGTATAATAAATTGAAACAGTAAAAACATAAAAGATGCAATCATGTCTTATTGTGACATTATGCAAAAATCAACACGTAACTCAAAAGATGAAGGATATTATGCATTGTTGATGTATAGCTTAACTCCTCTGGAGCATTCTCTATGTCCCTCTTCTAGAATTCTCAATATCCAATTGTTTTACCTATCATACACTAGCATATTACTAGGGGAAAAAAGTATTTTAGACAAGTTGAAATTAGCTTTATAGACCAGGTATAGGTTTGGTCTTATATCGATCGGTTTTTAAAATTTGACATTATATAAAGACTAGTCCTACAACCGGTTAAAAGTTACTTTGTTAGATTGGTTGTTTAAAAGACCGATCTTAAAGGTCCAAAAAGTGGGATTTTTGTTAAATGCAAGTTTTATTTTGCTTCCCAAAAATCTTGCTAGATTATTATATCTAAAAGCTATATTATGCAATATAAATTCAACAGACAACCTTAAAAATGCAAATGTAATCAATATAAAAAATAATTATAACAAACTATGAATCTTACCAATATTATAAGATAATTGAATCTTAACTCTAAGATTTGTTTTTTCAATGTTTACTTTTTTTGCTTGTATTTTCCTCACCTTCCAAAAGAGTAAGATTATTTTTTAGTGTTGGATATAATGGATGCAATTTGAAGCAAGATATCTCGCATGTTATTGACATATGATTCATATTGTAAGCAACCCTAAAATTGAATGCAGCTACCCATGGATTGGGTGCTAGGTTACTTTACGTATGCATTTTGATTCTTTTGGACGTCAAATATGAAACATAACTCGTCTTATCCTAGTCTCAAGTGATAAAGGGGAATATTTTTATTTAATAAACTTGAATATAACGAGAGTTAATGTACAAATATGAGAATTGGATTTTATATGAGTGAATTTGATATTATGATCGGTTTCGAAAATACTAGTGATGGGGTGAGGATTAATAACTCTAAATTGGAGGATGAAAAACAATGGCTTAGTGATCTTCACTTGCAAAGACAAATTTGCATAAAAATATTATGCAATCATTGGGGAATATGAAAATATTTCTCACACAAAAGCGAAGAGAAATTTGCATAAAATAACTGCAACAACCACAGAGAATATCAAGCTAGCAGAAAAAAAAAATATGAACTTTAAATTAGGGTAAACAAAGAATGAAAAGGAGTAAGCATCAATGTTTCAACAAAGAAAGAAAAAACGTGATCATCAGATCAACCAATTAAAATGTCCTTGTTAGTAAAGACAACAAAAGAGAACACTTACAAAAGAGGGCTAGTGAGGGTTTGTAAAAGCCAATATTTTTGGTCAAACGTGAGAGCATAACAACAATAATAGAGAAGGAGAGCCCGCGGTTGCTGAATGGGGAGAGAGGAAGAGTGTGCACGCAACTCCACGAGGCAAGAGATGACTAGCAAGAGATGAAGTTTGAACATGAAAGTGACTAAAAAATATTAGGGCAAATTTTTCTAGATTGTCTCTCTTTAAATCCGATCTAAATATTCATAACAAGACCGGCTTTAAAAACAACTGATCTACGTATGTAAACAAAATATTTAATCCATAACGACTCCAGCTTTAAAAACAACCGGTCCAAATATGTAAAAAAAAATATTTAATTCATAACAAGATTGGCTTTAAAGACAACCAGTCTAATAAGTAATTTTTAAAAACACAAGAATCAAATTCATAAACAAGAACTTAAAATATCTGAATGATCATGTAACACAAAAAGATGAAGATCATTAGCAGGAAATAACAGTAACTTAGCAAAAGACATAAAAAGATAAAAAAAAAAAATTCATTAATATTTTCGCCTGGAGGCAATAGTACATTCACACATGCATGTGCGCGTGCGCACATACACATATATATCTACACACACACACACACATATATGATGATCAGGCACAAAACAAAAAATATATCAAAACATGTATACAAAAGGGGTGTTCTTGAAACCCATGCCATCAGTCGATCATCATCATTCCATGAGACAATATTAAGGCCAAACGGTTCAGGATGTCGTCCAATTTGTCTGCCAACTCCTCTAGCTGTTCAGAAAAGTGATCTTGCTTCACTTCGACCTCCAGAATGGTGCCTTGGAGGAAAAAAGATGGCCATAGTGATTTCCTCTACGATTGCAGGTAGAGGGAGATGCGAAGAGGTGGCCATCGCCGCTGGAGAAGAGGGAGAACGCTACCTTTTTGTTCTTTGTCATTTAAACTGTTGCCACTCAAAGAAGAAAGAGAGAAGTAGAAAATGACTTTTTTTTTTGGTTGCCCATCCGGTATTCAGAGCTTCGCCCTGACTAATCCGAATCCGACCCGGGTCGCACACCTGGCTATGGTGTGTGAGTCACCCAGCGGGGCTTTTCTACATTTACAAGGTTTGAACTCGAGATCTTGCTTAAGCGACACAAGCTGCTTACCACTTGTACCAACCCCTTGAATTTGAACTTCAAAACTAAAGACGCATTGGTATTTATAAACAAGAGAGATGGCCCAAAACTTCAAATAATGATGAGACATGACGATATGTGTGTTGGATGTTGAAAGGTTGTATATTAAGATTGGTTGTCTTCTAAAATGTAGTCTAAATAATATTAATGAGACCGAGCATACATCTTAATCAGTCTAAATTAAAAGTCTAATGTTAGAAGATTAAATAACATTTCGATCGGTCAAGAGTTAAAGGATTATTCATATTAACATATTCAAACCTTGTGCTACTACAACTAGTCTAAATACTATCAAATTACATAATTAACAATACTCAAATAATATAATATAATAATATATTATACATATAATATATAATTATATATATAGAAATAAATTAACTTGTCAAGCTAGAGACAAAAAAGCTCCTTTGATATATATATATGTATAATATGAATAAAGGCATAATGACATTGACAAAATAAGTAATGAAAATGACTAAATGCGTCATGATATTGACTA
Organism: Acacia acuminata; assembly: GCA_019022655.1. Classification (NCBI taxonomy): domain Eukaryota; kingdom Viridiplantae; phylum Streptophyta; class Magnoliopsida; order Fabales; family Fabaceae; genus Acacia; species Acacia acuminata. The sequence goes on from JAFJYI010000187.1 coordinate 787,978, forward strand.
GAGACATAATTGTATTGACTAAATTAGTGATAACATTAACTAAAGATGTAATGATATTCATTTAAGGCGTAAATAAACTTATTAAAGGTTATGGTTAGGTGTGGGCAAAAACCTTGTGGTTCAGTCCATGCTCATCCCTAATAATAGTATTTACTAAACAAGTAATGAGATTGACTAAAGGTGTAATGACATTGACTAAATGAGTAATGATATTTACTGAAGGCATAATGATATTTACTAAATGATTAGTAGTAAGATTGACTAATGGTGTAATGGCATTAACTAAATTAAGTAATGATATTTACTAAATGCGTAATGACATTGTCAAAACCATTACGATTTTTGTCAAAACCATTACTCAATTAGGCATAACCCAAAACTCTTGGTTAATCCTGTTACACATATTGTTTGTACTTACTGATTTTATAAAAATCATTATGGATTTTGTCAAAACCATTACTATTTTAGTCAATCTCATTAGTCAATCCTTTTACACATATTGTCCGTACATACCAATTTTCTCAAAACTATTACTATTTTAGTCAATCTCATTACTCAATTGGTCACAATCCAAAACTCTGTAATCTTTTACACATATTGTCAGTACTTATGGATTTCGTCAAAACCATTACTCTTTTAGTAAAGGGCACCTCGAGAGCACTAATCATAATAATTCCTCCCACCACCTTACCCTTATCCACTTCACCTCTTCCTCCGCCCTAAGTCGTTGTTCTTCCCTCACCAACTTCTCCTTCTCCTATCTCATTGTTGTCTTCCAAATATTTTTAACATCACATTGATTAACATAAAATAATATACAAAAATGAATTGACCAGCACAGACCAATGAGGATCGGTATCAACAAATCCATAAATCTATAAACAAAATTAAGACAATAGCTAGAAAATAAATAATAAAAAAGTCATAGTTCCTTAGCGACTTAAGCTTCAAAAACAAAGAAGAGCTCCTTATCAATGGAAATGTGAATCAGATCCAGAGACTAAAAAGAAAAGAAACTAGAAAGAAACCCTCTATCATTCGGAATAGACCTAGACTTACTTGCATCCAAAAGAGAAAGAGAAAAGATGAAGATCTTAAGGTGTTCTTGTTGGCGCAGGAGATGAGCTTAGGGACGAGAGAGGGTGAGACTCATATTGACGCCAATCCTTGAGAGACGTCACCAGTCTTGAGGGTGTCCTTGTCAGCGCAAGAGAGAAGTTGAGGGGCGGGAGAAGGTAAGGCTTAGATCGATGCTGGTCCTTGAGAGATGTTGCTTGTCCTTGAGGACGTTCTTGTCAGCATGAGAGAAGAGCTTTAACGAGAGAGAGTAAGGCTTAGATCAACGCATCAAGAAGATAAGGGAGGAGTTTCGGTGACCCAGTCAAAGGAAGAAGGGGCTTCGGTGGGTAAGCTGAGTTAAGAGTAGGTGAAAGAAGGGAGGGTTTGACGTGGATGAGTTCAATCGCAAGTAAGAGGATGGAAGGTTTTATCGTAGAAGGAGAGAAGAGAGAGAGAGGAAGGAAGGGCTTCGGCGCATGTGAGAGGAAGGAAGGGCTTTTAGTGTTGTTGTGCCGACAAGCCCTAAAAGCACTGGGAAGAGGAAGCGATGAAGAGAGGGAGAGGAGAGAGAAAGAGGAGTAGACTTTGTGATATGTGAGGAGAATTTTAGTAAAAACACTTAAACTTTAAAATCCCACATTCCTCCCAATCACCTTTGTGTCCTTTAATTTATTAACAGACATTTTGGGATTTTAAAAATTCAGATGGTATTTAAATGTGATTTTTCCTAAACAAAATTTAAGCTTTTAATTTCCCTATTAAAGCTCTCAAATATATCTTAAGATTTTATCTCATAATATTCATATAAGGGTTCAAAATTAAATTGGCAAATTTTATATTATAGTTTAAATCTTAATTTTCTATCAAACCTTAGCTCTAAATTTCTTCAACTATTAAAATTCTGAACTACTCTAATAAGATTTAATTACTATTCTATATCCATACTCCTATATGGCCATTGATTATTAAGTTCAAACTTACTTGAAGCTTTAAATCATAAAATTTGGTCTAATGTCACAAATAATACCTCTATTGGTGTATAGGAAATATTTATGAAAATAGTCTTAGAGATGAGATTTTTTTTTCTTTGATATAAGCATCTAGTATCTAGTTCAAGGTTCGTGACTCGCCACTCCTAACACAAATGACTTATCTAGGGCTCACACTCAAAATCCAAAAGGATCTAAAGAGGCCTACACCACTATACCAACTCTATGTTGGTGAGATGAGAGTTATATGAGTACTAATCTCATAAATTCTATTTAAATCTTAGAATAAAAATTTGGGATATTACACTACTTCCACCACTTTGCCCAAAAAAAAAACCTCTTGTCTTAGCGCCAATAGAGATGGGTTTTTACTTTTTTTAAAAAAAAAAATTAGGGCATTTGTGTCTTTTTGCATGAATTTTAAAAATCATATTTTTGGGATCTCATATCTCGATAGAATTTATTGAAATTATGAGCGACCCAATTGCTACATTTGGTAGTATGGAACCGGTGCCTAGGAAGTGGAAATGGGGAGGAACTCATTTTTTGTCCAGTTTGGTATGCGAAAACTGGGCCCATGGGAAACTGGGTCCTATGAGACCATTTTGCCCTTGGTAAATCAGGTGAACCCAAAGGCTCCATAAGGAAGATGGAGGAGGGCAAAGATTGTAACACCCGTCTTTATTACGCCTTTATTTATTAGAGTTTATACGCAGAGGACATCGAAATAGTTAGGACGACTTAAAAATAACTTGGTTAAAAACATGAGGATAAGTTTTTCGTGAGTGATATCTATCACATAGTGGGATGTTACGTTAATCCAAAATAGACAAATGATAAACGATATAATACAGTTCATCTACTCATATTTTTCCAAAAAGTTCCTTTTGCTGTAACTCTTACAGTTGCATCTTTCCTCTTGATCCCGATTCACTACCTGTCTCTTTCATGCGATCCGGAGTTCAAAGAATGAACCCCAGGGTAACAGTTGATCTTATATGCAAGTATGAAATATAAATGACAACATATCACATGTTAAGCATAAAATAATTCACAATAAATAAGTCGCACCGTAACCGCAGTTATCAGTCAAAGACTGTAGCATTTTAGGACACACAACCCTATTTTAGGACATGCAGCCCCAATCCATAGCTAGGATACACATATGCAAATTATCTAGTAAACATGGTTAGTCATACATGAATATACGTATACAAGTTAATATGATAATAGTTACCCACATCGAGTTTGAATCCTTAATTCGTCCGAAGGTGTTGAGATTAGTAAAGATGTCAAGGTATGCCTATAAACGTTCATCATTGTCATTAGTCACTTCTTGCATCGCAAAGTAAACTAACTACGCAAATTATTTTAGAGGATTAAAAAGTGGTTATTAACCCCTAAAATTCTCTTATTAACAATACCCTTTTTAATTTATTACTTATTCCCTTTCCTAATAGTAATATTTATTTATTTTATTATTATTGTTCTATTTATTATTATTTCTCTACAATTATTTTAAACTCTCAAAGGCTATCCTAACACTTTAAATTAGGAGTTTATAAATACCAATCATCATATAAATTATGCTTTAATGCATTACATATAATGTTTCTCATGGTTTTCTAAAGTCTTTGATACATAAACAGCTTCACATACACACACACACACACATATATCTTTATTGCTATTTTGTTGATGGTATATATATACCATCAGCACACACACACACACACGCACTCACACACTTCTATATATACCATCAGCAAAATAACAATATATATATACGACATCAATGTTTTGTTTTCCTCTTGTATATACATATACTTACAGTTACACTATGGCAACAACCAAAACTTAATAGTTCATGCGCATATGTATATATCTCAGATGGCAACGTTGGGTTTCTTAAAAATAGTAGCTTTGGTTGATCAACAACTTTCATATATATAAACATCTATATGCATAGTTTTCATTTACTTAACCTGACAGCAAAAACTTCTTCTCTTTCTTTCCAAGTGCAGTAAAACACACACACACACACACACACACACACATCCAAGATAACAACTTTCTCATAGTTTTCCCAAGGCAGTAACACACACACGCGCGCTTGCTTACATATGACAGTAACTAATACACACACACACACATATAGATATATATATATATGTGTGTGTGTGTGTGTGTGTATAGATACATATGTATGTATATATACATATATTACATATGTACCTATATACATACATACATACATACATACATACATACATATATATGTATCAGCATATTTTCCTATCACTTCCTATCTGCAGCAACGTCTATAAGTATATATATACCACACAACAAGGTTTTTGTGTCCATGTGCATCAATATATATACATGAATGCCAGCTTCCTTTCCCCTTTCACATGCAGCAACGTTCCCTCTTCATTTTTTATGTGCAGCTATATATATCTATATATACCATATAGCAACGTTTAGATTTTTGGCTGAACTTTGAAAAATCATATCTCTCATTCTACGCGTCCATTTTGGCGGTTGTTTTGCTCGTTTTAAAGGCTAAGATGTCTACTATTTACTGTAAAAATTTTATGAAAAAATACGGACGTTTGCCTATGAAACAAAAGCACAAGCTGTGGCTTTATTTTTGAGTCTGAAAACAGAGTTATTTTGGTTTTCCAGGGTTTTCTTCCCTTAACCAACAAACCCAACGTGTAGAAACTATGGAAACAAGAAGGGAAAGGCTTAAGGAACTCACTTTGGTCCTTTTTCCTTTCGAATTCTCACACTCTTTCTCCATCTCTATTTTGCGTTTTTGTTCTTTGTCTTCTCTCTCTGTTTGTGTCTCTCGATTTCTCACTGTGTTTCCAGTCTCTCTTCCTCTCTTAGCTTTTGAGGAAAGGCCGAAAGAAATTAGAATAAGAGCTCTCACTTTCTCGGTCTCTCTCTCTCTCTCTCTCTCTCTCTCTTTCTCAACATTCTCGACATTTCTTTCTTTCCTTGGTGAAGGATATTGCTGAAAATAAATGGAGTAGAGTGTATAGTATTGGGCTCAAGAAGCATGGGGCTCTGTTGCGTGTGGTCTCCTTCTCTAATCGCGTGATCCGGTGTTCTAGCCGAATGAAATAAGGAAATCGAGGGAGCATGGCACTATGATCTCTTGTTTTTTCTTTTGTTTTATCATGTGGCATCAAACGGAGAAGGCATGATGCTTTGGAATGGGTTCGGCGATAATGGGTTGGAGATTAAATGAATTAGGCTTTGTGTTGTAGCTTATGGGCTAAATGAATATAAATGAATAATGATAATGAATAATGGGCTTTGATGCCCAATGATTTTGATAGCATATGCATAATCAAAAATATGTGTGTATGTGTTGTGTTGTGGGTCCCACATCATATTAATCTCATTTAATTCTTTACAAGACTCTTATTTGCAACTTGGTCTTTTACTCATTTAATTGCAAATATTAGATAAATAGTAGAAATAAATACTTAATTCCTTGTAAGAATTTTTCTTTCCCAATTAATTCCTCTAGGCCATATAATATTGGTTCCAAAATTTTAAGCCACGAATTATCCCTTTAATATTTTCCTTAAATTTATTCTTTCCCCAAGAATTCAAGGAAAATTAGGTCTTAATTTCCAATAATTAACTTCATAATTATTTTAGGCCAAATTTCATAATCAAATTTTCATATAATATTTCAAATTTCAAATCCCAAAATTTGGGATGTTAGAAAGATGGTAGCTAGGACAATGGAGGATGGCGAAGGTGATTTAGAATAAGATCTTCTTCAACCTCTCATTTACCTCTTCTCCTTTCAATCTTCTTCAACCTCCAAATCTACTTCTCTCATTGTGTTTGTCATATGTAATTTGGATCTAATTTATATATTGTATGGATTGGTTGGGATTGATTATTTATTGTTTATTTATCAACAACAACAATGGTCTATGTTTTTTGGCGACAAGGTGTGATAGGTGTAACATAACAAGTTGTATTAGTTAGTTTCTATTATGTTATAATAGTTTGTTATGAATAGTTTTATATTCTATTATGTGCCTATCTTATGTATTCCATTCTTTATGTATATAAGTACATTGACCAATCAATAATATTCAGAATTCCTTTCCTCTCATATTAAGTCACATGGTATCCAAAGCCTCCTAAAAGGTTTCCCTCTCTTACCCTTCGAACCTTCATTTCTCTCGTCTCTGCCCCTCCAACCCTAATCTGCTTTCTCTGCCTTTCTCATCTTCCTCGATCTCTTCGTCACTAACCCTACTCTCTAACCCTAATCGGCCATCTCTACCAGCTTCCATGGCATCCGATTCTGCCACCAATATGCCTTCTCCAATTGTTTCCATGGCGTCTAATTCTGTCACTGATCCGGTGTCGCATTTCTACATTCATCCTAACGAGAATCTAGCCCTCGTTCTTGTTGCTATTCCTCTTGATGGTTTCAACTACCATAGTTGTGCTAGAGCTATGTGTAATAACAAACTCAAGTTTGTCGATGGATCTATCCTTCCCTCATTGTCGACAGCTTCATCTTTTTTGGTGTGGGAACGATGCAACAATCTCGTCCAAGGTTGGTTCATACGCTCTCTTTCTCCAACCATTATGAAAAGCATTTTGTAGTTCGATTTTGCCTTTAAGATCTGGAATGATCTCCGATCATGTTTTTCCCAATTGGACATGTTTCGTATTGCTGATCTTCAGGAAGAGATCTACAATCTTCGGCAAGGCGATTTGAGTGTTAATGAACACTTTACACGTCTGAAGATTCTTTGGGATGAGATGACGAACATTCATCCTTTGAAACCATGTACCTGTGGCTTTATTATCACTGCTTTTCATCATCACGATAAGGATCAAGTAATTTAGTTCTTAAAAGGTCTTAATGAGTAGTTAACTTCTATCAAGTCTTAGATCATGCTTCTTGATCCTTTGCTGCCAATTAGTTGTGTCTTCTCTTTGGTTCTTCAACAAGAAAGGAAACTTCACATCTCTACTGATTCTAAGGTTCTACTTCCCAAGGTACCACGATATCGCTTCGGTTCAAAGCCGAAGTAGTGTTCCTATTATGTCAAACCTCGTCACACCAAGGACACTTGCTATATGAAACATGGTTTTCCTCTTGGCTATAAATTTTGAACCTTTAGTTCTTCAACCACGGTAAATCAATTCTCTATCGGGCTTTTGGTTTTGTTCAAAAATCCTCCTTTCCTACAGTTTCTTCTCCAGATTATTCCTCTTCACATGATGTTGTTCTACCACAATTATTTGCCAATCAGTACAATCGTCTTCTTAATTCCTCTTCCCCTTCAACACCTTCAGTTAACCATTTATTTGCTTTTATCTATGTTCCTATTGAAGGTAAATTCGTTTCTCACTCTTTTGTATCTTGGATCATTGATTCTGGTGCAACTGATCATGTATGTTTTTCTCTGGCTTTGTTTTCTTCCTATAGATATATTTCTGCGATTTCTGTAAGTCTTCCTATTGGTTCTAAGGCTGTTGCTTTCTTCTCAAGAACAATTTGCATTTCTAAATCATTAGTTATGCATCATGTTCTCTTTCTTCCTCATTTATTGTTCAATATTTTGTCTGTCTCGATTAACAACTTCTCATAATTGTTTCTTAACCTTTTCTTCCCATTTTTGTCATATACACTTAATTCAACCTTCGCTGATGATTAGTTTAGCTAGACTTTTTGAGGGCTTATACATCCTCAGTGCAGATATGACTCTCCAAAACTAATCCTTTCGTGTTCTTATAACAATACTAGTCTTATTACAAACTCTACTTTTTGGCATATGTGTTTGGGTCAACCCTCTGCCTCTGCACTTTCCATTTTATATAAACAAGTTTTTGACATTTTCTGTATCTCCTACATTTACATGTGATGCTTGTCATTTTGCTAAACAGAAACATTTACCTTTTCCTGTAAGCACAAGTTCATACAATAAAATTTTTTATTTGATTCATGTTGAGCCACATATATGTTGAAAATTCATATGGTATTTAAGGTCATCGGTACTTCCTTGCAATTGTGGATGATTATTCTAGATATACATGGTTCTTTTTAATGAAGAATAAATCTGATGCCCAGACTCATAATAAACATTCTTTACCCATGTTAAAACTCAATTTTATTCTTCTATAAAGATTTTCCGTTCAAACAATGGTCCCGAGTTTAGTATGCATCAATTTTTTTTTTTCTTTTAATGGTGTTTTTCATCAAAAATTCTGTGTTGCTACTCCTCAACAAAATGGTTTGGTTGATTGTAAGTACTAACACATTTTAAATTTTGCACGTGCACTTCTTTTTCAACTCCATATTCCTATTTCTTATTGGTTTTTGTTGTTCTTCATGCTACTTATATAATCAGTTGTTTACCTTATCCAACTATTCAAAACAATACACCTTTTGAATGATTATATGGTTTTTCTCCTTCTTATTCAACATTTAAATTTTTCGGTTCTCTTTGTTTTGCTTCTACGTTGTCCAACTGATTGTAAAATTTGATCCTTGTGCACGCAAATATGTTTTCTTGGGCATTCTACATGGTTCAAAAGCTTTTACATTGCTAGATATTTCTACTAATCATATTTTTCTCTCTCATGATGTCCTTTTTCATGAACATGTGTTTCCTTTGAAAAATGGCAAAGCATTACATCCCTTTCTTCTTCTTGGCCTGAACCACAAACTTGTTATCCTTTGTTAGATGACATCCATGTTTCTTCTTCAAGTTCTTTACTAGCCCCCTCATCTCTATCTTTCCCTATTGGTTCTAACCATTCTACCTCTCCATCTCCTTCCCTTTGTTGTTCTACTAGGCTCCATCATCATCCTTGATATATGCAGGATTAACATTGTGCTCCCACTTCTTCTACTAACCAATCATCATGTAAAGGTGGTACTTGTTATCCCTTATCTTCAGTTCTCTCTTATTCTTCTCTTTTTTCTTCTTATCAATCTTTTGTCAATGTTGTTACTGTCTATCCTGACCTTTCTACTTTTAAGCAAGCTGTGAAACATTCTGTTTGGAGAGAAGCCATGAATGCAGAAATCTGTGCTCTTGAACAAAATTAGACCTGGGTTCTTACTCAATTACCACCGGGAAAGATAACCATTGGATGTAAATGGGTATTTCAAACCAAATTCAAGGTCAATGGTGAATAGAAAGGCATAAAGCTAGGCTTGTAGCAAAAAGCTACACTCAAACTGAGGGTGTGGATTACTTTGACACCTTTCCCTTGTAGCCAAGATGACAACTCTTCGCTTATTACTTTCTATTGTTGCCGCTAAAGATTGGAATCTACATCAATTGGATGTCAACAATGCCTTCTTACATGTGGATATGCATGAAGAAGTTTATATAGACCTTCCTCCAGGTTTTACACCCTCTCATCCTAATCAAGTTTGTAAGCTGCAAAAGTCCCTTTATGGATTAAAATAGGCTAGTCGCCAATGGTATTCCAAACTTCTTTATGCTTTATTGTCATATGGTTATTTTCAATCAGCTTCCAATCATTCATTGTTTTTTTAAACCTTCTTCTACTTCATTTACTGTCATCCTTGTTTATGTTGATGATATGGTGCTTGTTGGAAGTGATTTGGCTAAAATTAACTTGGTAAAGCAACATTATGCGATTACAATCAAATATCTTGAGGAACTTCGTTATTTTCTTGAACTTGAACTTGCTAGATTTAAAGATGGTATATTGCTATCTCAATGTAAATTTGCTTTTTAGTTGCTTGAAGATTATGGGTATTTGGCTTGTAAACTTGCCACTTATCCCATGGATCCACATTTAAAGCTTTCTAAAGATTGTTGTAAGCTTTTACTAGATCCTCTTCCTTATCGAAAGCTTGTTGGCTGTCTACAATACCTTACACCACTCTGCCTGATTTGAGCTTTGTCACTCAACAACTTAGTTAATTCATGTCTAGCCCTCGGGACACTCATTTGGCTGCTGCTCATCATGCTCTTTGTTACATTAAATCTTCTCCTGGTGTTGGAATTTTATTTTCTGCCGACTTTGATTAACAATTATGCAGTTTTAGTGATTTGATTGGATTGGTTGTCTAGATACTAGCAGGTCAGTTACTAGTTTTTTTATTTTTCTTGGTTCTTCTTTAATCTCTTGGAAAGCCAAGAAACAAGCCACTATTTCTAAATCCTCTTTTGAAACTGAATATTGTGCCTTAGCTTCTACTACATGTGAGTTGCAATGACTTATATATCTTTTGAATGATTTTCACATTTCTCACATTGCTCCTGCTCTTTTCTACTGTGATAAATTGATAATCAATTCACAATTCAAATTGCTGCAAATCCTAACTTTTTTTGAAAGAACAGTACGTAGAACTTGACCGTCATTTGGTAAGGGAAAAGCTTCAAGCCAAAGTCATCCATATTCTTCCAGTTTGGTCCTCAGATCATATTGCTGACATTTTTACTAAACCTCTACATCCTACTCGATTTAATGAGCTAACATCCAAGCTGGGTCTTAAGAAGATACATGCTCTAGTTTGTGAGGGGTGACACATGTAACATAACAAGTTGTATCAGTTAGTTTCCATTATGTTAGAATAGTTTCTTATGTATAGTTTTATATTTTGTTATGTGCCCATCTTATGTATTTCATTCTTTATGTGTATAAGTAGATTGATCAATCAATCAATAATATTCGAATTCCTTTAGTCTCATATTAGAGCCCGTTTAGATGTTTTTTTCCCCCACTAAAAGAGGTGCTTTTTTTTTTTTTTTTTTAATTAATAAATGTGTTTGGACGAGTTTTTTTTTTTTTTTTAAAAAGTAAAGGTAACAAAAAAAGCCAAAATTATGTTTTTTTTTTTTAAAGCTTCAACTTGTAGCTTTTAAAAAAAGTAAGTGTGGAAAAAGGGGGAGAATTGAAAAAAAAAAAAAAAAAAAAAGATGGGCTCTTGTGATTTGTTTTGACATCAATTATCTTTGATTTTCAAGAAAATGACAATGATGTCCCCAATTCAATAATTTTACTAATAAAAAAGTACTTCTTTATTTTAACATCGAAACAATATTTTTATTTAAAAGTGTTTCTTAAATGATGTATCTAAATATAAAATAACTTTAACTTTTAATTAAAGTATTTTTTAAAAAGCAGGGTATAAAAAGTCTTTTTTTAAAAAAAATGAAAAAGATAATCCAAACGGATGGGGACAGTAGCGACACTTCTTGTACATATCTCGACCTCCCTCTTGATCTCCAAGTTCTACCCGGCTTCTTGGTCGATCTCTATCTTTCTTGTTAGTTTGTCTAAGTTGCTACTTGCTATTGACTGTGGTGGCGTACGACATTGTTGTAGTTTGGGTCTGTGAGTGGAAGAGATCTTTTTTTGGGTCTAAGTGCCTTTTGGTATTTCCATACTGTAAATACATATTGCAATTAAAAATTAATCTCACTTCCACTCTCAGATACCAAACATGCTATTTACCATATAGCAAACCCCATTGTCATCTCCTTGTCCGAGACTTGGGACTGTTGATGGTAGCCTGATACAACTGCAACTGCAACTGCAGCTGCTACCACATTGATCATCCTGAAACATCGTCGAAGCAACGTGCATGCTCTCGTCACATTCTTCTCCTTCTCTACAATCATCTTTCACTTGGGGGAGTCTCAAAACCCTCAAACACGCAAATCGTCGTTCGGTTCTCATAATGAAGGATCGGCCTCCGCCGTCCTCCTGTGGCTCCGTTTACATTCCGCCGCATCAACGTCTGCGCTCTGTCGTCACCTCTGGTAATTACAACTCGGCTGCTCCGGTGGACTCCAAGCTCCGTGAATCCGAAGGTGCGGTTTTAAACCCTAGAGGCACCAATGCCAGTGCTGCTGCTGCTCTGCCTCACTCGCAGTCCAAGGGGCAGGAGCAAGTCCCAACTGAGTTGAATAGCTATGTTTTTGCTTATGATGATTTGATTTCCGAGGAAGGGTCCGATCGTGAATTCGAGGCGTTTTCCCTACCGGTGAGATTATTAACTTAAGTAATTGGTTTTTGCTTTGGCCAATAACTTAAGTGATTGGCTTGTGCTTGAGTATTGGTTTCGGATAATTTGCCTCTTTTTTTTTTTTTTTCCTCTTTTTTGCTGGGTTGACGTGGTTTTCCTTTTTCTATTTGGGTGCTAATGGTTGGGTTGATTTGATTCTAATGGAGATATGAGTGGCATTTGGAATTGTAAGTTGCTTTATAGTGTTCTCTCAACACAATTTTCTCTGTTTGGGAACCAGCATCACTAAATGTGACATGAATGAGATTAGTGGATAACTCATTATGTGTTTTCCTGTTGGGTGTAGAGTAAAATGTGGAAGTAATAGTCCTAAGGGTATGAAGCGGGCTGCCGGAAATCTAAGAGTATGGAACTGTACATTGGTGCTCATATCTCCCAGTTCTTCCATATGTGGTTGGGTTGGGCATGGGTCCTGTCATGAAGTGCTTCATGTAACTTTGTTTTCTTTCTTGATTAGGCACCCAGTGGTTGATATTATGCATGGTGCGCGGAAGTGATGCTTATTGCTTACCGGAGTTCCATGTTTTATGCTTTCTTTGTTGTATTGATGGGCATTTTGCTAATTGATGGAAACTCACTTTCATCTAGCTTTTGTTATTCTTTTCTATATTAGATATTAATATATCTTAAGTTTACCTTAGTGCTGATAAATTTGAAGCTGTCACTTTTGGTGCCTTAGGGAGATTAGAGATATCTTCAACCGATAGCTTGGGACATTTTTTTTGGGTTTCCACCCGGTGAGGGGTGGGGAGAGGAAGTTGGGGTAACTTGTGGTCTAAAATGTCAAAGATGTTTATTTCTTGCTATATTTTGATTTTCAGAGTGCTTCACCCAATGATAGCATTGATGAGTGGAAGCAGAAATTTATCATGCTTTTAAATGACAAGAGTAGACATGAATTGATCTCTAGGGAGAAAAAAGATAGACGTGATTTTGATCAACTAGCAGCCTTGGCAACCAGAATGGGATTGTTTAGGTATCATTTCTATTCTTTGATTCCTCTATTTCTTCATCTTCCGACTATATTAATGCTTGTGCCAAAAGTTTGTTATTTAATGTGGGGATCTTAATTGCATTATTTATTGCAGTCATATGTATGCGAAAGTTGTTGTCTTCAGTAAGGTCCCACTGCCAAATTACAGATATGATTTGGATGATCGAAGACCACAGAGGGAGGTATATATTATGTGTTCTATGATATGCCTCCCTTTTCATGTTTGTCTAGATACTGACACCGTAGAAAAGAAAGTTAATACTCTCTCTATAGTTGTTCTTTCACTGAAAGACTTGTAAGTAAAGTTTTCAGGAATTGACAGGTGAGTGTGCCTCTTAATGTGTTGAAAAGAGTTGATGCATATCTTAAACAATACCTATCCAAGAAGTCTGGGATGAAGGGAAGCTCATCTGTGAGATCAAGCAGTAGTGGTAGTTCTGGTACCGACGAAGGGCTCTTTGAGCAACCTGATCTACAAGCTTCCAGTAGGACTGTTTTAGAGAAAATTCTCAGGCGAAGAAGTTTACAAATGCGTGATCAGCAAACAAATTGGAAGGTTATCTTCCATGAAAATATCATATAATGGAATATATGTTTTCTTTTTGTGATATAGATTGTGTGCTTATATTGTTATTTTTTCTTTTCTGATTCATAAGACTCTTGTTAGCTCTTGTTAACATTTTTTTTTTTTTTAAGAAAAATTAATTTGATGGCTGACATTTTCATTTCAATCTTTCTATCTTTAATCTTGGCACTAGTTAATAGTGATTTCAAGATGTTAATCTGTCTGCTCCAGTTAGAAGACCTTATCTGAGGTTGTCTGTACATGTTTGTTGACAACGGTTTTTGGAGACCCTTTTATTTGTTTGTGTATCGTTGAATTGATGTGGCCAATGATAAAAAATCAGTGAAAAATAAGGAAATAAATGGCTTGAATGTTCATGATGTTATGTTTTAATTTCAGGAATCTCCTGAAGGAATGAGAATGCTGGAATTTCGTAGAAGTCTCCCTTCATATAAAGAGAAGGAAGCAATATTGTCAGCTATATCAAACAATCAGGTTTGTTGTTGTTGTTATTGTTGTTTAAACATTAGTGAGTAGCCCCTTGTAATACCCTTTCGGCCCGTTTGGTACACGGAATTGGTGGGAAGGGAAAGGAAAATGAGCAAGTTCCTCTGTTTGGTGCAATTTTAGACCAATCTTCCCGGAACCCATCTTCCGGGCTCACCAATCTTCCCTTATATGGGAAGATGAAATCCCGCCAAATGGGATCTCAAGTTCCCATGTCACTCTTCACATTTTTTGTTGTTGACAAATTTACCCTCAAATTTGAACTTGGTGGGAAGTTTGAATTTAAGTTTGAACTTGGCGGGAAACTTTTTTCACAAGTTTGAACTTGATAAGAACATATTTTTAAAAAATATATTTTAGCAAAAAAAATATTTTTCTTTTTTTATTTTGAATTAATTACTTTTGAGGGTAAAATAGACATTTCTTAATTCTTTACCAACAAGTACCCCTTCATTTTCTTCCTACCAAACAACTCATCTTCCCTCATCTTTCAAAACCTTCCCTTCCCTTCCTTTCCTTCCTCTAAGTTCCTTTCCCTTCTCAAATTTTCCCATACCAAACGGGCCCTTTATGTTTTTACATTGTCTCTTTTATGGAAATTCATGAGTTAAAACAACTGAATTCTGTATTTATATTAGTTTAATTATAGGATTTATGTGATATTGACATTTTGGACATCCATGTCTGGTGTCACCACTAATCTCATGCTGTTGCGAAAGTATGTATTGTAATAACAATCATTTCTTTGCAAAACAATTTTTGCAATTCTTCTATGCAGCTTGGTTATGTGTTGTGATGGATGGCTAAGCTTTTGTTTTATTTAATGTAGTCCAGTACTCTGATTCATATTTGCTGGTTTCTTGTAGCCACAAGTTAAACGCAGTGCCTAGTTTTAGTTTGATATTTTTTCTTTAGTTTGAAATCTCAAAATTCAGTTGTTACTTTTTATGTCATTTGCAGGTTGTTATCATCTCAGGTGAAACTGGTTGTGGAAAGACAACACAAATTCCTCAATTCATTTTAGAATCTGAGATAGATTCCGTCCGTGGGGCTCTTTGTAATATTATTTGCACACAGCCAAGACGCATTTCAGCCATGTCTGTTTCTGAAAGAGTTGCCTCTGAGAGAGGAGAGAAATTAGGTGAATCTGTGAGTTCCTCTGCCATTGACATTGATTGTTAATGCTGCCTACCCCTTTCAACCATTTCCATCTTTAGTTTTTATAATTATACTTATAATTTCTTTTTGGGGAGTTTAATGTACCGCTCCTGTTGGTTTTCTTCCTCAAAGGTTGGATATAAAGTTCGCTTGGAAGGAATGAAAGGGAGGGATACCCATCTTCTGTTTTGCACCACAGGTATATTGTTAAGGAAGTTGCTAGCTGATAGAAACTTGAAAGGTATAACACATATTATTGTGGATGAAATTCATGAGCGCGGGATGAATGAAGGTAGAATCCTGAACTTGACTGAGTTTTTTTGTTTTTTTTGGCTTCTGTACTTAAAAGATATGTGTTTTCACATTTTTAATTTTTGTGTCAGATTTTCTCCTTATTGTTCTTAAAGATCTCCTCCCCCGCAGACCAGAACTGAGATTGATTTTGATGAGTGCCACCCTCGATGCAGAACTCTTTTCCTCTTACTTTGGTGGAGCTCCAACTATAAATATTCCGGTGCATTTCTTCTTCTAGATGTTGATAAATCATGTGCTTTATTATTACATGGATCTGGGAGAAAGATTAATTATTTGTCATGACATTAAACTTGGGGAGGAGGGATTGTTTAAATTCTAGGGTCACTTCCTGCAGTCTGGAATTTCAGATATGATATGAAATAAAGTTTTGTTGCCACAATCAGAATGAAATTGTTCAAGATTTCATGTATTAATGTTAAAATTCATAGTAGTTTCCACTTCCTGTTTTCATAAGACTGAAAGTTGTTCTAGTTATTTTTATTTTTTCTTTGAAGGGTGGGGAAAAGAAGGTAGGGGGAAGGCAGTGGACACTTGGGACAACAGATGTGTCCTTTTATATTTAGATGTTAACAGAGGATTAGCAATTTGATTCCAAGAGCTAAAACTCCCTCTCCCCTCCTTTTTCTCCCCTTTATTAGGGCTTTATGTACCCTGTCAGAACTCATTTCTTAGAGAACATTCTGGAGATGGCGGGCTACAGATTAACCCCTTCCAATCAAATTGATGATTATGGTCAAGAAAGGGTCTGGAAATTGAACAAACAGACCCCAAGAAAAAGGAAAAGCCAAATTGCTTCTGCTGTGGAGGTATTCGGGAATTGATTCAAGAACATGAGTTTCAGTATCTCTTTATCATAATTAACTTGTGGAAATTTTTGACCAGGATGCAGTAAGAGTTGCTGATTTTAAAGATTACAGCCCTCAGACACAGCAATCTTTGTCATGCTGGAATCCTGACTGTGTTGGTTTTAACCTCATAGAATATATCTTGTACAATATATGTGAGAATGAAAGGCCTGGAGCTGTTTTGGTTTTTATGACTGGGTGGGAAGATATAAGCTCTCTGAAAGATAAGCTTCTGACAAATCCTGTATTAGGAGATGCAAGTCGAGTTTTGTTGCTTACCTGCCATGGATCAATGGCCAGTTCAGAGCAGGTAGTGTTCTGGCTGCTGTTGGTTCCTTGTTTGGAAGCTGATTAAGTTAGTTGTATGTGATCTTGTCTGCAATTAGCGCCCTCCCCCAACTGAAAAAAAGTGCTCCATTTGTTTTAGCAGTACTTTTTGTAATTTTATGTCACTAAAAGTTTTCATGATAAGATCTCACATAGCCACACCAAAATAGAGTTGGTCTAGTGGTGTAAGGCGCGCTAGATCCCTCTGAGTTTGGAGTTCGAGTCAGAGGGCTCACTTGTGTTAGGATGGGCAGCCACGAACCCCGAACTGGATACTAGATGATAATACCAAAAAGATTTCACATAGCCACACACCATTTGAATTCTTTTTGAAAAGATTTTATTAAACACATGATCTGGCTTCTGGCATTGAAGGAACATGTGTTTTGCCTTCTTGTTTATAAATAATACTGAGACAGAATTTTTATTCAACATGCAGAGCTTAATTTTTCAAGAGCCTGAAGATGGAGTAAGGAAAATAGTGCTTGCAACAAATATTGCTGAAACAAGTATTACAATAAATGATGTTGTTTTTGTTCTTGACTGTGGAAAGGCAAAAGAAACCTCGTATGATGCACTGAATAATACACCTTGTTTGCTTCCCACCTGGATCTCCAAGGTTTCAGCTCGGCAAGTAAGTTTATTTTCTAGTTTATTTATTATGTGTCTGATGGTTGGCAATCATTCTATATAGTGCATTCAATACAATCTGAAACACTTATGCTTCATCACACTGAAACTTTCATCTCAAGTTTTAACAGTTGAGTAGGTTCAGTGCAGTGGACACTGGACCATTGGCATTATACTAGATAATTTTCTGGATCTTTGCATATCAATGTCTGCATGAAATAAGTTATGCATTTCTGTGGTAGATTTACTCTTAAAACTTTTTATAGTCTGGAAGTTAGCATTGGGAGAAGAGTGGTTTTAGTCCTACTAGTAAACTAGAATCCATACGCAACAGAACATACTGTATGAATTTTGAGAAACATTACATTTATCAATAATCCTCACCATGAGCTTGGGCATGAATGAAAATATTGAATCATGTAGACAATGTGAGAGGCAACAGTCGGGTTTGATTGACAATAATATTTTTAGTAGACATTTGAATTTGATTCCTAACTTGACAGTTTTTTAGGAATTGACATTTTATTGTTTTAAGGCCTAATAAAAATATTCATATGCATGCTTATCTGTGAAGCATGATCCAAAGTAACATCTGTGAAACTTTGATCTTTAATGTTAATTTTGATATCTCTTTTTTCCCCTGAATTTATTTTCAGAGAAGAGGAAGAGCTGGTCGTGTTCAACCTGGAGAATGTTTCCATCTCTATCCTAAATGTGTATATGATACTTTTGCAGAGTATCAATTGCCAGAAATTCTGAGGACACCTTTGCAATCTCTTTGTCTACAAATCAAAAGTTTGAAACTTGGAAGTATATCTGAGTTCTTGTCTAGAGCTTTGCAGTCTCCTGAGTTACGGGCAGTAAGAATGAATTTGTATATTTTCAATCAGTGTTATGATTTTAACTCCAATGTTTCATCCATGTCTTTCTTTATATTTTAAAAATATTTGTCCCTCTCTTTGTAAATTATTTGCATATCAATTTGCTTGTCACACACTGCTTTAATCGTTCTTCATAGGTGCAAAATGCAATTGAATATCTGAAGGTAATTGGGGCTTTGGATGAGAATGAAAATCTTACTGATCTTGGTAGGTAAATCGCTTACAAGTTATGAAATTCTAGCTTAAATAGTTGTCATAAAATATATGAGTCTAGTACTTGGTTTTATTTCTTCACAGGGCGGTACTTGACAATGCTTCCAATGGAACCCAAACTTGGCAAGATGCTCATATTAGGTGCTATCTTCAATTGCCTGGATCCCATATCAACTGTTGCTGCTGGCCTCAGTGTGAGAGATCCTTTTCTAACACCATTAGATAAAAAGGATGTAAGTTGGTCTTGCTTCAGACAATTGTGATTATTCCAAAGCTAATCCTTTTTGTGGAAGGTCAAAGTCAATTGAAATTTACTTTATTCTTCACTTGCTTTCTATTTGTGGAAGGTCAATTGAAATTTACTTTATTCTTCACTTGCTTTCTATTTTACATGAACATACATCATATCTATTAATTTTGGCATTTATTTATTGTTTCAATTGTTTAGACACCAGATTCAATTGCCTTAAGACTCTAGATGTCATAAAATCTTCCTGGCTCAGTTCTTTTCTTTTAGTTGTATGAAAATGCATGTGTTTATGTAGGAAATGTGTGTCTGGAGGAGATTTAATGGGAAGTAATAGCCTGTGCTTTTTTCTTTCTTTTTCATTTTGCATTGTGATTATATTTTATGTTTTGGGTGTTTTAATTTTTCTTTTTCTTTTTTAATTAATTAATTATTTCTTATTGTGGTTATACCATTCTTCTCTCTCTCTCTTTCCCTTTTTATGTTCCACACTTACAGTACTTCCCTGTCCTGTTTATATTGCATCTTGCTTGGAAGACTCTTTTTTGCTTCAGCCACTCCATTATTTATATTTCTGCTAAGAAAATTCTGCCGGGTGCCATTACCTTTTGTCTTTTTAGTATATTCTTTTTTTGGTACAAGTTTCCATTACCTTTATTTTTATTTGTTCTTTTATTTTGTTCACTTTTGGATGAAAGTTTCATTACCAAAAGGAGAGAAATTTAGGTATGAATTTTTACATTTTTATTATAAAGTCTGCCCTTAAAAACGTAAGGGTTAAGGTGCATTTTTCCCCTTAAAGTATCCGGGAGCAACGTGAAGTTTTTACAATGTTTATTATAAAGCAATGTTGCCCTCTGTTAAAAAAAAACGTAACGAAGTTTAGCAATGTTGCCCCTCTGTTAAAAACTACGTTAGGGTTTTTTTCTGGCTCAAAACAGGACTTTAAGGGCAAAAATGATTGATGGTTTTTCTGGCTCATCACTACATGATTGAGTCTCACAATTTTGTATGTGCCATATTTTTCTTGGAGAACTTGATGTTAATGATAGAAGTTGATCTTTGTGGTACGTTGCATCTCTTGTACTTTCTCAATGAAAAAAATGATTGGAAAGGATGCCATTTCAGTTAAATATGCTAGGATTGTTAAATGGATATGTGCATTTAAGTAAAATATAGTGTGGCACACTTATTTTGCAACTTATTGCTTGGTGTCATCATTATGAACTGAAATTGATTGATTTGTCAAATATCTTGATTGTAGCTTGCAGAGGCCGCAAAATCAGAATTTTCTTGTCATTATAGTGATCACCTTACACTTGTTAAGGCCTATGAGGGCTGGAAAGATGCTGAAATGGACCATGCTGAGTATGAATACTGCTGGAAAAATTTTCTTTCAGCACAATCAATGAAAGCTATTGATGCCCTTCGCCAGGAGTTTTCTCTCTGCTTAAGGATGTTGGATTAGTTGATAGCAACATGACCAGCTGCAATGCATGGAGCCATGATGTGCATCTTATCCGAGCAGTTATTTGTTATGGTCTATATCCAGGAATTTGCTCTGTTATGGTATGCCTTGGTTTGTTTGCATAACATAGTACATATTTTATTGCGAAGACCCTTCTCCAGGCCCCAGAAATATAGTTTTCTGCTTGAAGCTGTGAATTCTGTTCTTGTATTGAATATCTAGTTGGTTCCTATGCTTGATGACCTATTAAAAGTTGTCGTCTAATTTCAACTGTAGCATAATGAGAAGTCCTTTTCACTGAAAACAATGGAGGATGGTCAAGTGCTACTATATTCAGTAAGTTATTTCATTCAAGTTTTATAATTTACAATTCCCTGCTGGTTATAAATATGATTCGTATTACGTAGTATAATTTATACAAATTTTTGTGTTGTCTTTTGATGTTTTGCTTCTCCTTTTCAACTTGACGTTGGTCCCATCTGCCCAGAACTCAGTTAATGCTCGAGAAAGCAAAATTCCATATCCATGGCTAGTTTTTAACGAGAAAGTTAAAGTGAACTCGATTTTTCTCCGTGATTCAACTGCTGTGTCTGATTCAGTGCTGCTTCTTTTTGGTGGAAGCATCTCCAAGGGGGGAACTGTAAGTTTCTACGTTTGTGGAATATTATTTTGTCCTCGTGTTTAGTCTATAAAATGTTCATCTTCCTATGTCTCTATTTTAAAATTTTGTTTCCACTAAAGTGCCGTCTTTCTTCTGGCAGGATGGGCACTTAAAAATGTTAGGAGGATATTTAGAGTTCTTCATGAGACCCGCTGTTGCTGACCTGTACCAGATTATAAGGAGAGAACTTGATGATTTAATCCAAATCAAGGTTGGTATGGAGCTTCTAGAACATATTTTAATGAATGCAAATGTAATACTGCCTTCAGTCCTTAATATACATGCTAGTTAAGGGTTGGATTTGGTTCTAAATATAAGACCTCAATCTACTTTGTCTCCCAAATTTATAATTTTTTCCCAAAGTATCCCTATTGATCACATTAAGGAGTTTCTTCTATCCAAGGGTAGTCATGATGAAAGATGGTATTTTAAGAGAACCAAGCTATATTTATTGCAAATAACTAACATAACTAACTTCCTTAATTTACCCAAATTAGTCAACTAGCTCTTATATTAAGTATTATAGGTAGTACCACTCTGGTCCTATTTATAAGTCTTTTTTTGATCAAATCACACATATCAAGGAGAGGTAGTTAGCTCAATGATTATTAGGTAAATTTTCAACTTTACTCTCATTTATGATTTACCTTCAATCTATTTTCATTAGTACAATTAATATGGGCAAAATTGTCACAATATCATTTATTTTGTCAAAGGGGACTTATAAATAGGACCAAATTTTTTTGGTCAAAGGGACTTATAAATAGGACCAGAGTGGTAGTATTTTGTTTTCTTTGGGATCTATCTACATTAATAGGTAAAAGTTACTTGTGAACAAAAACTGATCCTCTTGGACGTGGCAGCTACTGTTTCCAAGGACAGACATACACTCATTTCATGAGCTCCTTTCCGCTGTACGGTTGCTGATTACGGAGGATCATTGTGAAGGAAGATTTATATTCAATCATCAGGTCCTGAAACCATCAAAGCTGCCTTCAATGGCCTCTCAACCCATATTGGCTTCAAGGACTGAAAGTGGACCTGGCGGTGATAATTCTAAAAGTCAGCTTCAAACTTTGCTTACAAGGGCAGGATATGCTGCTCCACGTACAAGACTATACAATTGAAGAACAATCAATTTCAGTCCACGGTTGATTTTAATGGAATGCATATAATGGGTCAGCCTTGCAACAATAAGAAGAGTGCTGAAAAAGATGCTGCAGCTGAGGCTCTTCAGCGGCTAGTTGGAGCAAGGCAGACAGGTAATGAGTACATCAATCATGTATCAATATTGCTGAAGAAAAGCAAGAAGGATCATAATTGAGCTATCAAATACAACAGTTGGGAAGGCAATGGTAAACCCAAATTGTGGTACTTGAATTGTCACTGTGGTTCTAAAATACTCATCCAGACGAACAGAAGAATAGACCTGGAGCTTTTGAGTTAATTTGGATCTGATGCAGATTTACCCAGTCAAGCATAATATGAACTGAATTAACTGGGAGTTTGAGGATATTAACTCTTGATCAAGGCCAAATATGGATCATCAGAGGAAAAGTGAAGCAAGGAACAACCAGCTAACGCTTGATTGGATGATGATGCATTTGAATCTTCAGCTTCTTCAGTGAGAAAATAGCTGGTTTCTGGGGGAATCTGACGGATGGAAGATGTAGTTGATAGCATGCATGGGGATGTGCACATTCCTGGGTATTAATGTTGCTCATTGAGTTCCTGCATCTTCCTGATCTCCACAGGTTCTTTGTATAGTTGATATTTTTCGGTACTATCTTGAAATCCAGCGTTTGTCTGAATATAGTTGGCCTTCTGTTTTATGTTTGGGAACTAAGGATGAAAATTGATGGGAATGGGTTTTGGATGGATGGAAGGTTGAATGGAAAGATGAGATTGTAATACTCCCTTCGGTCCTAATTATAGGAGTAAATTACCAGAATTTGGAAGGATTAAGGAGGGAAGTTAAATTAGTTAATTATATATATTTTCCTAAAATACCCTTACCTAAAATCTAAAATGACATTAAGACCAAAACCAAATGAGTATGTTCATGGTGATAGGGATGTGTTTCTCATGACGTGGCCACCACTCACTGGATAACGCTTCCCGCAACTCCCACCACTACTTTCACATTGCAAACGTTTTTTCCCCCCTTACCAGATTATATTTGTATTACTTTATTAATAATAAAAAATTCAAACCTGGAGGTGTTTTCATTTTTGTTGAATTCAATCTTTTTTTTCCAAGTCGAAATATTTATATATATCTAATATTCCATTGGTATTTTAAATTGGTGCCATTCCCTGGGAGGATTTGGTTCTGCTACAATTAGAGTTGATTTTAAAGATATAATTATAAGATAAAGAAGAATTTCAACTTAAACATACGAATTCAATCTTAAGACAAATTGTTCAAAATTATTTTATATAAAAAAAAGTATAATTTAGGTGTAAATTACATTAATGAGTTGCAAATATTATTTCCGTTATAAAATATATAGGTGTATTATTAAATTATTATTGTCTTTAATTATTATTGAGAAAATATAAATAAGGGTATTATAGGAAAAAATTGACAAAAGTTTAAACTTGCTCTTATAATTAGAACCAAAACTAAGTCCAAAATTTGCTCCTATAATTAGGACCTGGGAGGGAGTAAATGATAGTCTGACGACAACTAAAGAATGAAATGCATAAAATTTTAGATTAACAGATCGCATTCATGACACTCCTCATCTTTAGGTTCAACTAACAAAGGAGTTGGATACTCTCACCAAAGGGAGAGGGTTTGATTATGGAGTTGGTCAAGGCACTGGGGGAGACATCCTAGCTTACAGGTACCAGGTAAACATAGAGTGTAATGGATGACTCATCTTGCCCAACATTAATATCACTTAGGAGGAAAGAAGATTTTGTTTCGCCCTTAGATCGTAGATAGCCAAATCCTTTTTCTAATATATATATATATATATATATATATATATATATAAAGATCACATTCATGGAGGGTCACAAGAATTCGCCATGGCTCTAACTTTAGAAAGTACTCTAATTCGTTAAGGTCATGGCTGTAACTTTAGAGAGTATTCTAAAGGGGCATTGCAAATTCTGTTATTCTTGAGAGTGCCCCAATATCTTAAGGAGTTGGGTTGATCAAGAGTATTTGGGATTAATTTCCCCTTTGGTGTAATGTTTCTTTGTGTAATGTAGGTTTTATGCCATCTTTAATAGCAACCAAAAAAAAAAAAAAATTTAACTTTTATGAAAAGTGTAATAATAACCATAAACTATTTTTAAAAAAAAAGCAAAAGTAACCATAAATATTATAAAAAGGGAAAAAGTGATGATGAGGTTAATAATCCCAATCATCCGGTACTGAGAGGGTTTTAATGAAAGGTTAAGGTGATAGAATAAACAGCTAACTTCAAATAAGAATGTAGAAATAATCATAACTTTTTTTTTTTTTTTTTTTTTTTTTTGGAAAATTATAATAAAGGACCTAAAAAAATACTACTCCATTCGGTCCCTAATTATAAGAACACTTTTGTAATACAAATTACACTACAAAAGTGTTCCTATAATTAGGACAGAGGTAGTATTTATTAATAAGTACTATAAAAATGGTAATTATTTTGAAGGACCGAGAAATTAAATCATTAAAATAGAAAAAGTAAATTATTCTTAGCCATATTTTTATATGGGCACATCCTCTCTTTCTCACATCAAATTCCTTCCAATCTGTATCAATTCACAAAGCACAAATTCCGGAAGTATGTTGTCAAATCTATCCCAACTCCACCCACCCGACGGAAAAATATATTCTGCAACCCAACACTCAGGCTCTCCTTCCGGGATTTTTCCATTAGCATACCGCTCTAGGGGTTCATGGTTTGGAACCCAATTATCTTTCTAGAACTTCACATTTGTCCCACTATTTACTTTGCATGAAAACCCATTTTTTGTATTTACCTATGAGTTTTTAATTCCCTGCCTTGCTTTAGACCCAACTCTTCTACAATTAATCTTTGGTATAACATCATGATCGGACTTGTATTTTTCCCAAATCAACTTAGCAAATTCTGATTTGATTTCCATTTGTCATTACCATCAATCACTCTAAATTCTAATTTAATTAGAGAGAATATCGTAAATCCGGCTAAGGACAATTTAATCTTTCTATTTTAATATTTTAATTTTGGTCCTTTAAAATAATTACCATTTTTATGGTCCTTCTTAATAAATACTATTTTTTTTAAGTCTTTTATTATAATTTTCCCTTCTTTTTTTTTTTTTTTGTAAGCAAAAGTAACTAAATATAAGTGGCCAAACCGAGATCTTATAAATTTCCCACCTGAGGACTTAATGAAGACTTTAATTATCTTTGTTTAATGTAAGACCCGTTTGACTGATTTGAAGAGATTAAGAAGCAAAATAAATTACTATATTTGGTCTTTAATATCAAAGCTGGTTGACACTTTTTTAGAGATTAAAGAAGATAAATAAATAACATTAGAATATTAATATTTATCATTTTTCTCCACAAAAATTTGTCGACTTATGAATTAATATATAATTTAATGATATACAATATATGTAACATGATTCCTCTAAAATACTTATGTGTATAATTAGATTATGTATAAGTTTATAAGTCAGACAAAATTAATTTAAAGAAAAATAATAAATATAAATATTTTGAAATAATTTATTTAGCTTCTTTAATACCCAAATTAGTCAACTGATACTTGTATTAAAGGTAGTATGATCTTGAGCTTTCGGTTTTTTGAAGTCAACTCGCCTAAAACCTTGTGAAAAATATAAACAACCCCTTTAATGAGACTAACGCCTCCCTGATCATTTTTGGTCTTTTATATATAAACCTATCAATTTTGTCTCTTGTATTAAGTTTTCTTTTCATCAAAATGTTTCTCGTTAATGCTTTATTTTGGGTATTAGTTAAGACATCCCAATAAATGTGAGGGATAATGTTATGGAATGTTAATAAGAATAAGAAAGGGTTGTTAGTTAGTTATATTCAAGTGGATAGTTGGTTTATAAATAATACCGTTAGCTAGCATTTGAGATAAGGAGCCTAGATATTAGACTAAAGGCATTCATTGTGAAATAATACCGTCTCCTCAGCTGTCTAGATCATTTTTTTAACTTTGAGAAAAGGATCTATAAATCTGAAGATGAGGAGGGAGACTAAACTCTCATCACTCTCATTGTGAGTGACTTCTGATATGTGAATAATAGAGGAATATTCAGAAATCTCTCTATCTCTATTCTTTTCTCTCCCCTCTTTCGGGTTCCAGTCCTAACACCATAATAGTGATATCAGAGCCAAGTTTGTAAGTCTTTCCCATGGTACCAAGCAAAATCCATTTTGGTTGTTGTCGTCGTTGGTTGATCGTTGTTGGCTACTCGTGTAACCAAATTCCAAATTTCCCTACCTATAAGGCACAACCCGTCTCTGAACCCCAAGACTGTTTCTTGAAGATCATCGAGCTTTTCCAATTTTGCTTCAGTTCTTGAACCTGCTCGTCCATAATCTTTGTAGATCTTGATCTACTAAAGACCATTCACCAGTAAGAAAGAAGTGTGATAGCAGGAGGAGGAAGGAGAGGCCTAGGAAAGCCGGATATGATACCACTGTTATGGTATTAAGACTCCATAATACTGTTATGGTAATTAGTACTGCAACCCAAAAGAGAGAGGGAGAGATTTCTGAATATTCCTCTAACAAGCGAATCACAAGTCACTTACAATGGATGCCTTTAGTCTGATTTATAGGCTCCTTATCTCAAATACCACCTAATGCTACTCCTTCTGGTCCTAATTATAAGATCAAGCTTACTTTTTTTAGAGATATTAAAGAATCTAATTAAATTATTTTAGAGTATTTGTATTTTTTCTCCAAACGAATTAGTTTGACTAATAAACTAATACATAATCTAAAGATACACAACATATAATATGATTAAGTAGCTTATTTAGTTTTCTTAATCTCTTCAAAAAAAAGTCAATCCAATCTTATAGTTAGAACCGGAGGGTTTATTATTTACTAACCAACTATCTAACTAAATATAACTAACTAATAACCCTTTCTTATTCTTATTAACATTCCGTAATAGATAATGTGGAAGAGTAGCACAAATATTTAACACATTAATGATAAATAACTAATTTAATTATTTTTTAATCCATGAATTAGTTAAGAGTTTTATATTCAGGACATGAGGATATATTTGATTTAGGTTTGTTTTTCCAACAAATTTAAAAAACGCTATGGGTTTGAATTGAACTGAAAATATAGAATCTTATTCTATTATGAATTTGCTTGTTTGGGCTGACTGGTGAGAGAACAAAATTTATATTCAAGAACCTGATCACAACAAACCTAAAAAAATTCCTAATCACTCTGAAGAAAACATAAATAGTCTTTCATGATAAACTTCTCTTATTTCTTTGATTTAATTTTCCCTCATATTCTTCACATTGTCTCGCACCTGTACACTCAAGATATCTCCACAGACCCAAATACATCCGCAGATAGACAGATAACCAGAGCGAGAAATTCTTCATGGAATCATTTATCTTTAAAATACTTATTGAACTTTCTAACATTTTCTCTGATTTTTCGTTTAGTAGGATGAGTTGTTATTTTATTTTATTTATTTATTTATTTTTTTTTTTTTGATGTGCATAAAATAAAATTGCTCAATCTTTTCAATTATTGCTCTTCGTTCAATTGAGCAATGTCATCACATATGACATACTACGCAAGATAATGTGAAGTCTACAGAACCACGAGCAAAACTATCACAGAGAAAATTACAAACCACCTTAAATCAGAAAACCAAATCAATGCACCTTTTCTTCCATTCTAATATTCCTTTTATCGATTTGGCTTACAACAATTATCAATGGTCATTACACCATGAAAAGCCTCCTCACATGTTTTATTAAACTCAGTTGCCAAAAAGGTTGATATTAATAAAACAAACCAAAAATACAACACATCTAGATTTCTTTAGCATTTACTGCTAACAAGCTAGGACAAAAATAATTATGTCAGGCAGGATGTAGTGAGACCAAAAGTGCGGTATACCTTAACTTCTAGTAGGTATAGCCCTTGACAAACATTCCTTTCTTGGCTTCCTCGCTTTCACCCTCAGCAGAGTATCTTCCAAGTTGAGCCAAGGAGTTTGCTTTTGCACGTACCAGAAGAGACTTCTGAGCAGCTTCAACATTTTCAGGACGCCCTTGCCATGTCTTAAGCACGGTGTTCTGAAGTGCACGTGCATATGAGAAGGAGACGTGCCATGGGTTGGGACTTTGGTTCATTGCATTAAGATTTAGTGTCGCCTCCACTTCAGATTGTCCACCGGACAAAAACTATAAAGAAGATCAGAACACACTTTAAGATTTTCCTTTACAGTTTCAATGGTTTGAATCTCTAACTTAAAGCTAAAATGGATTAGTGTACTATTCATCATCGATCATCATGATTTTCTTGTCACAATGATCAACAAAGTTTCATCAATTAACAAAATATGTGATTCAAACCATTAAATTCTAGTTTTTTTTTTTTTTAAAAAACAACCCTCTTATATTATAAAATCCTATGATTTTGGAAACTGTAAGGTATATCGTTTAGTTTGTAGCTATAAATTATCTTTAGTAGTCGTACCATGATTCCAGGAACTGCAGGGGGAACTCTTCTCTTGAGCATTGTGAGTGTATATTTTGCAATAGTCTCAGGAGAAGCCTTTTCCTTGTGTTCAGCACCAGGAGTCACCATGCTTGGCTTGAGCAAAATTCCTTCAAAGATAACATTGTTTTCAGCCAAGTAGTAGAACACCTCTGCCCAGACCTTTTCTGCCACCTCCAGTGTCCTCTCAATTGGGTGGTCTCCATCAAGAAGAATTTCAGGCTCTACAATTGGAACAAGACCATTTTCCTGCAATGAAACACAGTGTCCAACAATATAAGAAAATTTAGTATGTACCCCTAGCTACATTTCAACTTATTTTCTATTAAATTTAGTCAAATGAAGATTGTAAGTTGGAATATATGGTTTGCCTTTCTGCAGCAAAATATGGTCTACAGCAAGCATTACTGAAAGATTCAACCCAAAACCAGCAGACACATCATCCAGTAAAATTTATGAAGTTAACAACAGCAGGTAAATGGTGCTTAGAATTGAAAAGGGAATGTAAAACTATCTGAAAGATGATAGCTACCACCAGAATCTTGAATGACTTCAAATTCACGCAACCCATGCAAGAAAAGAAAAAAAAAAAAAAAAAAAAAGAACGTGTGCTGGAAATATATTCCCTTGTTGTCATATACTACCTCCGGCCCTAAATATAAGATAAATTTGATTTTTTTGGAGAGATTAACAAAGCTAATTAAACTGTTTTGAAATATTTATAATTTTTCTCCAAACTGGTTTGCTTAACATATAAACTGATATATAATCTATAAGGATACATAATATATGATATGATTAAGTAACTTATTTAGCTCCCTTAATCTTTCAAAAAAAGTCAAATATGCCTCATATTTAGGACTAAAGGGAGTACCACACACCACCACTCCTCTAGCCTGGAAGAGGAACCCTCATTTCCAATCCTCCTCCTGTGAGCCTGGGGGTAGTGGTGGTCAAGAGGACCATATAAATGAGCTAAGTAAGCCTTTTGTTACCTGAGGAGCATGCTAATTCCAATCAAATATATATATTCATGGGCGGATCAATACCTGAGAGCTAGCAGCATAACGTGCAAGTCCCCATGCAGCTTCTTTAACAGCTAGCGCAGAAGGACCACATGGAATGCTAACGACTGTCCTCCTGTGTATCACAAAACAAAAGACCATTTGAACTCAAATTTGACATATCTACTGCCAGTCAAGTCTTAATATTTATTGTTTACAAACTTTGGGACACAGAGAATTTAAAGGGAATAAGAATGACTGACCACTTGGCAAATCTTGCACCCTGCTTATAATATTCAGCAGATCTTGAAGCCAATCCATCTAAACCTTGGCACCATGATTCATTGTTTGACCCTGGTAATGGCACCAAACCCTAAAAGTAAAAAAGTAGAAATATGACTAACAAGCTGTATAATCAACGGGACAGAATCCCCATGTCAGAGATTCCGGCAAGATTTTATTCAAGGTACTCTTTGACAACATACCTTGTCAACTTTGATGCCAGGCACAATCTTTTCCTCACGAAGGCAATCCACAAACTTCTTTCCATCCGTTGTTGACTGGTAAAGGGTTTCCTCAAAAAGAATGGCACCAGAGATGTATTCTCCAAGGCCAGGTGTGGTCAACAAAAGTTGCCTATAAGCCTGGCGATTGGCCTCAGTATTTTCCAACCCAATGGATGCTAACCTCTTCCCACATGTTGCATTTGACTCATCAATAGCAAGGATTCCACGGCCAGTAGATGCAACAGATTTCTGTACCATGAAGTAAAAAACCATATTAAGGTAACTCATGGTGGTTGAATTTTTCCAAATGTTGTTACAATATAACAATCATACTATACTCTATATTGAAAGAGGTAAATATTTCAACGCATCTGCCAAGACAGCTACTGAATCTCTCCATGTTATTGACAATATATTATCAGCATCAATAAGAAAAATCATATAACAACGTGAAGAAAAACAAATTAAGTAATTAGAGTACACTAGAATGAAAAGTTGAAAGCCGTGCTGACTTCAATCAAATATGTTGATTAGGTAGTGACTCCATTCCACTACCAAATCAAGTGAACATTAACTTTAAGAAAGCAACTACTGAAATGAGAATTAATTTTTAAAGGAAAAAAAAATACACGGAGATATGGTTCACACTCGACATAAGGTTTGAACTTAAAATGCCAAATAAAATGAGAAAGTCGCTATTTTTTAACTTTTAAATGAAGTAAAGAAATGCATGTTACCCTCACAAGAAAAATCTTCATTCATCTTCGGATTATAAGACAGAAGAAACACCCAATTGAATAAAATCACTTGGATAAATATATACCAGCAAAGATTCAACGAAAACGATCGAATCAGGACAAGAACAAACACAGCCCAAAACAGGAAAAGCATGATCAAACCAGAATTATCAGTAGCAACAGAACGGAGAAGAAGAGAGGGAACTAACGGCAGTTTGGACGAGTTCGTCAGAATAAGCGGAGGCGCGGATCGGGACGGAGACTCGGCGAGTCGACGATGATCCTGGGCGAATAGAGAACGATTGCTGGCCGGTCCATTGGGACGACAAAGCATTGAGTTTGGCGAAGCTTGCGCAAGCCATGGCTTCGATTCAACACGATGAAATGAAAAACGGAGAAAAAGAATGGGGAAAAATGAAATTGATTATGTGGAGTGTACTTGGTTGTTTGACCAGAAAGGTTGCTTATACAGGGAGGATGGGGAAGGAAGTTGGTTTTGTACCTCGAGGACTCCGCAGTTAAGCGGTAATAATAAGGCGAATAGGCGAGCGAAGATGATTCGGTACACCAAACGTCCGAAGTACAAACACCCTAAAACGGCTAAAGCCAACTACCAACCACAGTCCTTCACTTTTTTTAATTTTAATTATTATTTTTTTTTTTTTGTGAATATTTGAAAGTCTACTTTTTTGGGAAAATCATATATAAACATGGTTGAATTTCTTAAATCTAAATTTGGGTCACTAAATTCAACAAATTATATATTAGGTTATACGTCATAATTAGATATTTAAAATTTTGATCAACTTACCTTCATATCCTTAGTTACTCCATCCTAGGCCTTAATTATGGACAACATTGAGTAGTTAATTTTGGTTCTAATTATAGTAAAAAATTCTAATTTTTAGCAATTTCTTCCTAAAATATCCTTTAAATTATAAACTAGCATTAAACACATATAAGAGACCACCAGGGTCATAATATCTGACACCAAAAAATGACGGTTGGAGCTAAGCCTCTTTACTGGGACTGAGATGAACATGTAGTTGGGCTTGGACTTAAATTACTTGGCTTAATAAGATCTACAAAAAACAGTTAACAAATATATCTCTAGTTCTCCACAAATTATCCATGACTTGTTCTAAGGTAAATTTTAAATAAGGGCGTTTTAGAAAATGAATATAATTAACTAATTTAAATTCTATCCTTAATCTCTCCAAAATCGATAAATCTATCCTATAATAAAAGAAAAACAAAATTCAAGACGGAACAAATTTCATGTTTATACTTTATAGTTCATACATAGCAAAAAAAATACCGTTTTTCTGTCTTCTTTAAAACATCCCACCCGATAATTTCGTCCATGTATTTATGTCTTTTTCAGTTCATTTGAGATTTCATTTTCACAAAATGGAACCCAAATGAACTGGAGGTGCGTTTGAGAGTTCCAAAACATTGTTTTCTATTATATAAGATTATTATAAGTTTGTGGCATTTTTAATTACATATTTGTACTTATTTTCAAAACGTATTATGGCAGTAATTATACTTGAATTTTTTTAGGCTAAGAATAATTATGCCTGAGTTTCATGTCACCCAGAAGATCAAGAAAATTCTGCCACTCTTGCAGCTCTAATGAAAGTTTTCAAGATGCTTCTGGGAATAACTCAGTTCTACTAGAATTTCTCCAATTTAAGAGGCAATTTGACCTAAATAAGGGAATAATTATCGCTGGCATTCCCATAATCTCTTCAAGTTCATCTCTGCAACTTCTTGATACTCTGCTTTGCTTCCTCTGTTCCTTCTCTCGCCCAACACTTGCTTCCTGCGTATTATAAACAAGGTTGAATCACCCGTGGGTTCTTTCAATTTTGCAGTTTGAATAATTGAGGGATATTGAGGTTATTAATCCAAATTTGAAATCCTAATTAAGACGTATAACTTGATATATAATTTGTTGAATTCAGTGACCCAGATTAGAATTTGAGTTATTTAACCGTTTTTATATGGAATTTTTCCGAAAACTATTTATGCTTCCCCATGTTGCTCTTGCTGAATTTTTTAAGAACATTTTATTATAAATATTTTAACATTTAACAACTATATATACATTTTTTAGTATATGCTTTATCAACATATAAAATCTTATATTAACTATGCATTCTTTTATTATATTTATTGTTCACTATATCAAATTTTATATTGATCAGATATTGTTTTTCAATAAATCAACTATTACATAACAAAAATTAACTATGTTATTTATAAGTTAATGTGCGGTAATTTATAAATTTTTCAGAAAATTTTAATAGTCC
Source organism: Acacia acuminata (assembly GCA_019022655.1). Classification (NCBI taxonomy): domain Eukaryota; kingdom Viridiplantae; phylum Streptophyta; class Magnoliopsida; order Fabales; family Fabaceae; genus Acacia; species Acacia acuminata. The sequence continues at coordinate 821,190 of JAFJYI010000187.1, forward strand.
TTTGTAATATTTTATATCTCAATTACTGCATCCAAAATTTATAGATTAGTTTATCGTTTATCATGTCACTTGACATAAGATTATGTCAAGTCACCTCAAAACTACGTCGTTTTGGGAGTTAAGGGAATTAATAAGAGGTGTTTTTGTATTTTTTATTTTTGTATTTATTATATGAATTTTACCAAAAGATCTTTCATTAATTCCCCTAACCTTAAAACTACGTCGTTTTGAGAGTTCATTAATTCCTCTAACCCCAAAACAACGTAGTTTTGAGGTGATTTAACATAATCTTATGTTAAGTGATATGACAAACGATAGCCCCTTATAGATTAATGTACGTTAGCTAAGTTGTAAATACCAAGGGACACCTGGGAAAAGGGCAATTGCAAAATTGATTCCAAGGGTTAAAGGTCATTTTTGCCATGGAAGTATTGCTAATGGAGCTAAAGACTCGGAAGTTTTTCGGGTACCAAATTTGCCTCGAAAGTATGAAAAAGGTACCAAATTTGCCCTGAAAGTATGAAAAAGGTAGCAAATTTGCCCCTCCGTTAATTTTGACCGTTAAGTTTGACTAAGTGTCCATGTGGCATGCCACTGATGACACGTGGCATGCCACCTCATCAACCAATAAGAGTTAAGTATCATTTTTGCCGGAAGTTTTCACTAAGGAGCAATTTTACCCGGAAGTTTACAAAATGTATCAATTTTGCCCTTCTAAATCGAGTCAAAGACCACACATGTCATGCCTTGAAAAGGTCGAACTTGGAATCCTTGAGATGTTGAGCTCAAGGCGACATTTAATTTGTGAAGCCGGGCGGGTCACGGAAGCACCACTTATGATTTAAACAAATGATCGGTCTATACAAACGTAAGTGATGCTTCCTCCGGGTTTTGTGACAGACCTTTCGGTCCCCGTGACTAGTTCGGCTTCACAAATTCTCGCGCCTTGAGCTCAACATGTCAAAGATCTCCTTCTCGACTCCAAGTTCGACCTTTTCAAGGCATGACATATGTGGTCTTTGACCGATTTAATAGTCAAATTTAATATTGGGAGAAAGAATGGCAAAATTGCTACTTTTGTAAACTTAGGGGTAAAATTGCTCCTTAATGAAAACTTCCAGGGCAAAAATGATACTTTTGATTGATGAGGTGGCATGCCACGTGTGATGAGGTGGCATGCCACCTCACATTTTAACAATCTACGTGGACTTCCGTCACTTTTGGGTAAATTTGATACCTTTTCAATACTTCCGGAGCAAATTTGGTACCCGAAAAACTTCCGGGTGTTGGGCGCTCCATTAGCAATACTTTCGTGGCAAAAATGACCTTTAACCCTTGATTCCAATAATTAATGGCTGAGTTTGTTAGTCTAAGGGCTTCAGGTGTGTTGTAGTTTATTCAAACGGTATAAAAGTCACCGATTTTTTTTTAGGGTGTGAAATATTTTGAAATAAATGGAACATTTAACATAAGATTTTAAATTTACAAAAATTTCATTCTTTAAAATTTTTAAATATGAACTCATTTAACAGATTTTATATATAGTTCATATATAAATAATATTATGAAGGAAGAAAAGGAGGAGGGCTATTAGAGGTCGGGTGTTTGTGTAACACTAAAATCATGGTTTTAGAAGCATTTTTTTCGTAAGTCAAGATAAAATTTCTCTCATATACTTATCTCCTAAATCGTAAAAGTTATTCTTTAAAAATTAATCCAAGAACACCTTCACTTAACAACTCTAATAAAATATCAAAGCTATTACTACTCCCATAGGATAAAGAGGAGTATTAGATTTGATTGATGGCAATACGATGATAACAGTCTCAAGACTTGAGCAACAAACAAGAGAGAGATAGTCAGAGTTCGTGAGAGAAACTAGAGAGAGAACGTCTAAATTCCTTCTCAGCTTCTAGGAAGAGTATCTCAAGTGTGTTCAAGCATTCTTCATCTCTAAGTCTTTGTGAATCGCTAGTTTGATTCTTCATTCTGACAATCTTTGCTCTATAATATCTTCTCCTTTTTTCTATCTTTCCTCTTATTGGTGAATTTAGTAATTATGCCTATCATATATCTTCATTAATGATGTCATTTATTCTCCCATTTGTTCTCCAGCTTTGTTTGCTTTTCCAGTTCCTTCATTTCCCTTTACTTGCCATCAAAATGTCTCTGTTTTCCCAGCCTATGCAAAACCACTCAATGACCTTGTCTTTAGATATTGATCCGAAGATTTTAGCTCACCGTCGCTCTCATTATTCATCTCATGCTATAGTTCTACTGGTGGATGATCATGATTTTATTGTTGAGCATCTAGCAGGAAGGCTCTGTTCCCTCTAGCTGTTATGAGACTATTATTTTTGAAGGTCTAATCAGTCACTTTTATCTTATCAAATTTACTAATATGAATGACTGTGCTTCATTGTAGATAGTGGTCCATGGGCTGTTGATAATTCTTTACTTATTGTCGATCGATGGAGGCCAAATATGCTAATAAGGCATATGTGGCTTCTTGCTTCTCCAACATGGGACCAATTTTAGGGCTTTCCTCTTGAATATCACTCTACAGAAGCTGTTGAGATGCTTGGAAATGTAGTTGGAACAACTCATATGAATGGAGGAATTGCTCAGTTCTCCAATGAGCTTCACTTCTTCAGATCCCGAACCCGTAAAGTTAGACTAGATGATGGTATAGAGGCATGGGTTGAATACAAATACGAGAGAATTTTCCACATTTGTTGCCTTTGTCATCAAAATTGGTCATAATGCTCATGAATGTACTAGAACAATTATAGAGGCTTTTCAAGGGTTTTAATATGGTGAATTAGTGTATCTTTCACAGATATGTGTCTTGTTTTCTTTGCAACTTTTAGCCGAGTCATACTGAATTCATTTGGAGAGACTGGAGTAGGCATCAACATAAAGGGGGTCTACTTGCATTCGCTTCCTTTTTTTGCAACGACGTGGATACGAAGTCTATGAAACTGCCCCTCAAGACAAACTTTTGAACAATGTGCAACAAAACAATAGCTTCATCCATTTCCCATCCGATGATGAATTGGATTCTAATGCAGAAGGAGCGAATCTCAATCATAAAGACATTCCAGTTCCATCTCTGTCACCAGATCTTGAGGTTTCACCTAATAACTCCCCTACTACTTCCTTGTTATAGCTGTTGGTACACAGCTTGTGAATGAAGAAGAAAATCCTTCAAATACTTGGATGGATATAGACAGCATTATGCATGAACTTTTTCATGATGATCCTATTAGAAGTATAAGTTGATTAGTTGGTTAATACCCTATTATATGTGATTAGTGTGTAAGATGTGGAGTCCTCACCACAGAGAGAGAATTAACTTAATCTCCATCTAAAAGAGAGTTAAATTGGTCTCCCTCCGAGAAGGAGTTAACTTGGTCTCCTTCCAAGATCTTAGAGCTTTAGGTCTCTGGTTATGTGTATAAGTATGTTGCTCAATGACAATAATACATAATTTCTTCATCTTGCTTCTCTAATTGCATTTGTTAATATGGTATCAAAACAAGTTCCATTATGGACCTATTATATATCTTGCATCTCGTTCTTTATACACTTGTTGAAGCCAGTAGTGAAGTCTCTGAATCAAGCCATGGCCCAATTTCAAGAAAAGGCCTATGACAAAGCCAGGTTAAAGAATAAGCCCAAAATATCAAGAAACAGCCCAACAGCCCATCAAATAATCAAGATCCAAAGCCTAATCAAGGTGGAGCACCGGTTATTGACCCAACAAGCTCACAGGTAATCAAGATTTGAACCCAAGAGAGATTGGAGTTCTGGTTTTGACACAACTAGAAACAATCGAAGAGAGAAGTTTCAAACTCCAAGATGCCAAGATTGCGTAAACCCTAAGAAGTAAAAACATCACACAAGAATCACGTCTTCAATCGGTGAAATACCATCAAGAGCCATATCATCGAGATGACAAGAACGTCGGGCGATTTTGGGATGAATTTGTGATCTCGGAAAAGGAAGGAAGTCCAGCGAATCAAATCCACCTTAAATTCATAATTGAAACTCGATGCATCACTGCCGTTGTTGTCGTTGTTTGGAAGTTTGAAGGATCGTTATTGAAGTTGTCGCCAATCGAAATCGATGCCGTGAATGAAACTCGACGCATCATCGCTGCCATTGTCGCTGTTTGAAGGTTCGACGGATCATTGTTGAGGCTGTCACCGATGTGAGATTCAAAGCCTCGTCGTTGGAGCAGTCGCCTGTCTAAGACACGCTGGACTCTGTTTGCCATAGGCTGTCACTTTCTAGAGGTTAATCGGTAGCTTGAGCATGATTTCCACATTCTCATGCACTCTATTTGTTTTATGAAGGTTTGACAAAATATTCCTTGGTTCTTCTCGCTGTCAGTGCAAATGGCCGACGATCTTCCATTAAATCGAAATGTTTCGGGATTTCGTCTTCTTTTGGTTCTTGATTTCTTCCTGGTTTGAAGATAGAGCAAATCGGAAATGTATGAGTATGCTTGATTTGATAGTTTTGGTTTAGATTCTGGATTGCTCTATTGAAGCTAATCTGAATTGGCATGCTCACTTTGGTAAATTTTTCATTTCCTTACGAGTTTTGGTTAGTAATTCTCTTCCCTTGAGTTCTTTCCTACGGTATTCACCGATTTAGGGAGCAAGTACTAAATTTGTTATCTGATTTATTGGTTTTCTCGATCATCTATGTTTAGGGAGTGATTTTTTATCCTCTCATTTTTCTATGCACAAGAAATTTTGGTTCTCTGTGGGTTAAAATGAAGAGACTCAGCGGTTTGCATGCCTTTATATTATTCATTATTATTGTTAACATACCTCTTAGGGTTTATGGTCTTTCAAGAACCTTTTCTAATATTTAAAATCTTTTTTTAGATGGGGACATACTCTTTTCATCCCATTGCGAGTTATCCAAGGCTCATTTCAACTACCACCACCCTACGGTTGCGGAATTTCAAATGAAACTTACCAGTGCGGTTTCTCGTGAAGTCGGTAGTAGTCCTGATTCTACCACAACTTAGCAAGAGCAGTTTTTTTGGATAGTTGAATGAACCGTAGCAGTATGAAGCTATGTTTGACTGACGGTCAAGAAAGTTTTTTCCTTAAATGCTTTTGGTTTTACATTGTTTTTGGTTTTTAAAACATGGTTGTGGTTAGCTTCCATCATGTTTAGTTTTCTTTTTAAGTGTATTCAGGACTTTCCCATGTGATGTGGAGATAATTTAAAGTATGTGGGAACCATCACAAGTATCTGATCTCATGGTCGTCTATTTTGTGTATTTATTCCGTTTCCTCCTTAAGATATAATATTTTATTTTAACAATTCATTTGTGACACGACGTTTCGACTTCTATCAGGGGATATTAAATGGAGTAACTGATTATGTCTGTACGATTCGTCCGATTGGCGCGTTTCTTTGGTAATAACTGCATTACCAACTAAATATAAATAACACCAATTTTACTTTAAGCGATGTTAATCACACATATAACCTTCTCTTCTCTGAAAACTGTCTCAGCATGTCGCTTTCGATGGAAAACTCTTTGCAAATAATATCTGATGGGGTTACAGATGTTACTTTGAAGGTCAGAGTTGATCGGGTCATACATAGATTTGTCGATCGTTCTACCGCCGTTCGCCGACACCCCAGAATAGGTCTTGAATCCGTAGACTTAGTCGTATTTGATTCCACGGTTAGTCATTCAATCACTCACCACTTGATCTAAACATAGATACCTATTTGTCCACATATTATGGTTGTGATCTTTAAAACATTTTTTATCAGTTTAACACGCGTATGATGGTGGGAATCATGTCTCCCAAGTTGATGGATTAACATTGTTGGAAGTTAGTCGAAGGTGGTTGTTACGACATTTACAAGTTCATTGTAAGGGAATCTGGGGAATCTGTCCATCAGTTTATCCACGTCGTAATTATTCAAGCTTCAACGATTGCTCCTATTTTTAACGAACAAATACCTAAACGCCTTTTTAACCTACATTATATCGACGATGTCAACTGGTGGGGTGTTCTACATAACAGATCGGCCATTTTACGTCGCTTCTATCGTTCTGCGAATTACAAGAACAGAGGAATTTATTCCATGGGATTGATATTGGAGTTAGAGGATGCTAGGTATGAAATCTGATCCCCCATACTGTCATTGGGACAATTCAAACAAAAAACAAAATAAGCAGATTTGTGTTTCTACTTATTTCTTGTAGGAAGAAATTCTTGGTTAGGGTTATATTGCACGGCGATGCAGTCACATACATTGGAGATATCTTGGAGGACATGGCTGATGGTTCTACTACCTTCTGTTGTTCAAGTATGTCCAGTTTAGGCAGATCATCGAAAGAGGTTCGTTGTTGATGATTACCTTGAATGCTTATATATTAACGGATTTAAAGTGCAGTACTAATTTGTGAAGGTCTCTCCTTTTGTAGGCATCGAGTTAGAGAGTTTTCTAGGAGCTGCTCGTGTTTATGTTAACCCTGATTTCCCAGAGCTTTCAGAGGCGAAGAGAAAAATGCGGGATATTTGAATGTCTCGAGTTTTTTATGTGTTTTAATCAACGCCAATAGTTCCTTTAGGTCTCTTTTCTTGGATTATTGTATCAACTTAACTTTAGAAGATTCGGATTATTTCGGTTGTGTGTTGGATTAAAATTGTTATGTTTCGTTTGTTTAGTTATGCCGACTGTTCAAATCCTTTTGTTTGAAGAGAACCGAATTCATTATTTACTGTTGTTTAGGTAATTTTGTAGAGTTCTTTTGGTTTGTCATCTATTCAATAATGCGCACTGTCCAAACCCTTTTATTTAATAATGTGTTCTGTATACCCAATGAATAAATAAACAACTTAATAAATACACAGCATAACACTACTAAATTGTTCTGCGTTGTTGTTGTATTTCATTACCGATATTTCGGGGTCTTCGAGTTGCGTTCAAATTCCGAAAAAGTGTTAAAGCGATAAAAAACACTAAATTTTTTTTTCCAAGTATTGCATTTTACGATGGAATGAATAACTGCTACCTCAATAACTCTAATAGCTTATTAATTGGATCAAACGCAATTGGGATAGTTTTCCAATGTTATTACATTGTTTTTTCAAACTGATTTTGATCTTTGTTCTTTTACGAGGACATTGGCCTTACCTCCCTTATTAACTCGTCAAATTTCATTGGTTATTTAGTTGTTCAAACCCAACCCCCTTACGCATATTTAATCGAATGCAATGATGATTGAAACAGTTCAGTGGATAACCTTTTTTTGCATTTTCAAAGTACAGCATGTTATCAAATTCCAACAGTCTATTTGAATTTACAACACTTGTTCCCAACGCTATCATAAATGCAAAGCTGTATAAGATTTTATCGGTATGGGAAATGTGAGTAGTTCAGAATTGAGTAATTACGACGCGTTCATATTTATTAGTGAGTTAATAGGTGTAAAATTATTCTGTCCATAAATATTAGTTTTCAAACTCAATAAACAATGATCATTCTTATATTATGACTATTATAATATAATGTAATTCCTGGTCAAATGCATTAATATCACTGTGTGTTTGTTCCCACAAGAACTCTGTTATATAGGCGATGAACATAGGGTCATCTTCGAATAAACCCTTTCTAAACAGCAAAAGTCATTTTGCGGAGTTCCATAGGGTTTAGGTAAGGAAACACACTCTAGAGTGTTGACAAGTTGGCTGCAATTCTATCTTCTTTTAGATATCTCGATTCTCATAATGTTATCTCTTTCATATCTTCTTAACATAACTTTATCAGCAGATGAAGACCTTATTTACTGAAGTAAAGATAGTAAGGACACTTGGACAGTGGAGGCAAAAGTGTTGAGGAAATGGGTTGTAAGGAGAAAGACGGCTCCTTATGCGGTATGGAAGATAGGCATGATTTTGGTTGATGAAGAGGTTGATGTTAATTTATTTCATCATATTATTAATTCCGTTTTTTTTTCCTAAAAAAAGTACCAATCCTTTAATGTGAAAGCTTAACATCATAACGTTAATGGTCCAGGAATTATCTCTTCTTATTATTCTTTACTTTATATAGCTATCCAGGATAGAGGTTACAGCTACACACAAGAATTTGATTGAGAAATGGACTGATGAACCTAAGGAATGTGTTGTATACAAATTCCAGAATTTCCAGGTGCTCGAGAATGATGATAAGTATAGAGTAACAACACATCAATGGAAATTCAATTTTCACATGTACACGTATGTTGAAGAGTCAGATATAGAGATTTCAGCTAAGGCTTATAATTTCAAGTCTATTACAGACATACAACAGCGTAATGTTACCGATGGTGGACTAATAGGTTTGCAAAAATCATAATATCCGTATTTTCTTCATAATGCAATGACATCTTTATATGCATTATCCTACGCTGTAATCTTATTCTGTATGTAATTACAAATATTTTACTTTAAATGCAGACGTGATAGGTTTTTTGCAAGCGTTCGGACGTTTGCAAGATCACAGAAGGGAGTTTGACATAATAAAGAGGCTTAACTTTAGCATTGCAGATGAAAAGTACTATATGTTTTATGTTTTTCAATGATTTTTTTTACGAGGTTTTTGAATGGTCTTCTTTTAATTCGGGACACGTTCTTATTCCTTATAGAGAAAGCTTAATCAACATCAACCTTTGGGGTGATTGTGCTTTGAGGAGACATATGCAAACAAACTCAAAGATATGGAATCGCCAATTATTGTGCTTGTGCGTTTCGCTAGATTAAACAGAACACAAAGTTGCTCCCTTGCTTTTCCGGTCTTTCACATGTAAATATGAAAGCAGATTTTTACCTAACATACAATTTAACGATCGACTTTGTCCATTATTTTTTAATAGAGTATGGCCATTTGAGTAATGCCTTCAATGCAACTTTGGTTACTCTTAATCCTAAAATTCCAGAGGCACATCAGTTGAAGGAAAGGTTAGACATTTCGTCAACTTATGTGTAACGTATTTGAAAAATTGTTCCCTGTTCAAAGTTAAAAACAAATAAATATCTTCTCACGTATATTAAATGTCCAGACTCAGTCAAGACTTGGTAGGTAGTCAACTGTTTACTCAAATTTCAAGTGTTGAACATCCTACATATTCAGTTGAATCTCTTCTAACTTTTCGGACAAGGATTCCTTTGTGTGAGATTGCAAAGTTAGATCAAGTAAGTTTATGTGCTTTGTATATATTGACCATGTTTATTTATTGGTTAATTGTTTTGACTCATATGTGCAAATCCCACTTTATTCCATGGAGAAAACAAAGCCTAAAAGTGAGTTCACAACTAAACTTACTTGAATAGGAGTGTGACGTCGTTACTAAAGTCACCATTCAAAAGGTTGAAACACTGTATGGTTGGTCATACGATGCCTGTCCATGTGACAAGAAGTCTGAGTACCAACCAAATGGTACTCTCAGATGTTCAAAGTGTAATAAAGATGTTCTAATGACTGTTCCAAATTATGACTCTTACCATGTTCTTTATTTTCCTGAATAAATACTCATCTTCATGTTTAACTCGTGTCTGGTGCAATGTCACTCATCTTTTCAGATATAAGATTCACTACAAGGTGTACGATGACACTGGTAAATGTTCTATTATATTCTTTGATCGTCATGCAACTGAGTTGTTAGGAAAGTCTGCATCAAAGATTAAATAAGATATGCACAAGGTTGTGAAGATTGTTATTATCTATTTTCCATGTATATACAATTCAATGTCCAAATAACTATTTTATACATTTTTTAATTTTTAAATAGGAGGGGCGACATTCTACTTTGTCCCAAAAGAGCTCGATAAAATTGCGGGAAAGGTTGTCATTGTCAAATTAAGGATCAAAAGTCACAATATAAAACATAGGGCAAGTAGCATTGGCGTCACTCAATTTTTTGCAGATACTCACTTGATTGAGCAGTTTTAGTATTCAAATATCGAGGTTGATGCTTCAATTAATTTTAAAAAAGTTCAAGCTGCAAATGTTATTACTGAATAAGTTGTTATTTTCCACTTTGCAGGTTCAAGCTGCAAATGTTACAGAGGTACAATGTTTTCCATAGTTTTTAACATCATCCGAGGGAACTAACATAATGTTTGAACCGATTTACATGTGAACAGGAATCAACGGCCTCGAAGGACTCACAAACAATTGCCATTGAAGATGATGAGAATTCGGTGTCACGGCTTATGACCCCAATAGACAGTAACACCAAAAGAAAGATATTGACTGGTGACATGCTAAATGTTTGTGAAGATGTTGACCTTCTTTTAATTGTCAACTCCAAAGTTTAGTTCCACTAAACCCGTGAAGAACATTAAGAAGGAGAAATTTTGATGTTATATGTTATTGTATTTCTTATTTTTGTGGGTTCTCATCGCGATGGGTTATTAATAGTTGGTACAATTGTTTGAATATTGATGACAACCGTCGTTGTTAAGTTTGGTTTTATGAATTTTATTCAGGTTTCCTTAATGTATTCATTCATTGTTGCACTTGTCTATTTTTTGAGAGCTTACACTGATTTCATACCTAATAATTAAATAACAAAATCAATTCAAGTTGAGAGGTTTGTTCTAAAACTTACAATCATTTCGTAAATAGTACCGTGTTTTCCTTTTGTTACTCCATAACTTATTAAAAATTGATTAATTTAACATCATGTAGGTAAGTCCCAAATAATTTGAAGTGACATTTGATAATTAGTCAGAAATACGATCGAATTATGATAATTTCGCTTAAATTTTTTATTCGTATTGTTATTTAAGGTTAATATCAAAATTAACATCCCCTGTAAAGTATTAGTACAGATCATATGGAACATATATAACTATTAATGTTCAAAATTGTTGTTTCTAATAGAGATGTGTTATTGATATATATATAATTGGGATAAGGGTCTTAAATGCCATGAAAGTTTTCACTCAGGAGCACTGGTAAGACGGAAGTTTTTTTTGGACCAAAAATGCGACGGAAGTTGTCGCTGAGGAGCAATTTTGCCTCAGAAGTTTTCACTAAGGAGCAATTTTACCCCGGAAGTTTTCACTAAGGAGCAATTTTGCCCTTCTGTCCCCAAATATTAAATTTGACTATTAAATCAGTGAAAGACCACACATGTTATGCCTTGAAAAGGTCAAACTTGGAGCCAAAGAAGGAGATCCTTGAGATGTTGAGCTCAATGTGGCCAGAATTTGTGAAGCCGAACTGGTCAAAGGGACTGAAAGATCGACTGTCACAAAACCCAAAGAAAGCATAACTTATGATCTAAGCAAATGATCAGTCTATACAAACGTAAATATTATCACTATTGATTTGTTTTACTTTGAACCAATTTTTGGAACAGTTCATTTCTCGCTTTTGCGTTTCATTTGCGTTTTGTGACAAACCTTTCAGTCCCTTTGACCAGTTCGGCTTCACAAATTCTAGCCGCCTTGATTTCAACATCTGAAGGATCTCCTTCTCTGACTTCAAGTTCGACCTTTTCAAGGCATGACATGTGTGGTCTTTGACGATTTAATAGTCAAATTTAATATTTGGGGACGTAAGGAAAAAATTGCCGCGTTTTGTAAACTTCCGAGGCAAAATTGCTCCTTAGCGAAAACTTCCGTGGCAAAATGATACGGGGCAAAATTGCTACGTCTTGTGAACTTCCGTGGCATTTTTGGTCCAAAAAACTTCTATCTTACCCGGTGCTCCCGAGCGAAAACTTTCATGGCATTTAAGACCCTTATCCCTATATAATTTAAACGAGTTTCAAATAAAATTTTGATCCTAGGGTTTATATGTATATAATTAAATTATTTTAGCCTTGAGGCCATTTATTAGTTAGACATTATTCGTAGGTTGTGTAAAGGAAAGTTAATACTTTAGATTGTATCTACACAACCAAAACAGCTTCTAAAATGTCTACTTTAAATTAGCACCTGGTGCAGTATTTTAATACTTTTAAACAGCCCCGATGTAGTATTTTAATACTTTAAAACAACACCGATGTAGTATTTTAATAAAGATGTGATTTTTATAACCTATACAAAGAACTAGCCTATAACCTAAATTGTATATTTTGTCACGGTTGCCTAGGGCAATATCTATTCCATCCGAATGTATAAAGTTATTTAATTAGTTATGCACACAACCACAATATCTATATTGATTTGCATGTTCCCAATGTCCATAGTTTCAATGAAGTAACCACAGATGCGAAATAAGTCAAGGGCTCTTTGTTGACATACAGTTTCAATATAGCTGGAATTGATAATATCAACCATCTATTATGGATCTTTCAATTCCCGACGTGCATGGAGTCGCGGTCAATTTTTCCATCCATACAGCTGTTAAAAAAAATGTTCTTCAGTGTAATGAAAGAAGGATAGTAGTTGGGAAACTTCACTTTTGCGACCGGCGATCCACGCCAACCGAATGCAAAACTTACTCCAATCGAATCGTTCCTTTCATCTGATGATTATATCGGATTTCAAAACACCTCTTCGACTATCATTAATTTTCTGCAGCAATGGTCATCAGTGCCATTTTGTTAGAGTTTCCATTGCCAAATCTTTCTTTCATCATATGAAGAAGAAGCGAACAGACGTTTGAAACATTGATGTCAACTATGGAGGTGGTATTTTTTCGAGATTGCCTTTGTTGTTTGTTTACATTATATATTTACTTAGTTTAGATCCATACATAAAAATGTTCTTTGTTATGATTCATTTGGCTGCTTCTTCAGGCAAGCGAATATGTTCAGAGATTCAGTCATCTCATGAAACGAATATGTCAGAGGGGGATGTTAGAGAACAAGTAATGAATGGGAGACATTCAGTTGGTGATCCATCTTCAAGAGACGAGATTAGAACATCATTGGAGCTGTTATGTGTTCTTCGACTTCAACTCCTCACATAAGATCGGTTTTAACTGATCTTACCAACGTTCCAAGTAAATGTTTTTCCAATTCAAGCAAAGCAAATGTAACTACGGATCAGAACAGCATAGTTGCCACTCCTTCGGGTCACCTTAACTCACATGACATAAAGCAAAAGAGACATACAAGGAGGTCCACCAAAATTGTTAATCAAGTTGCAATGGATTTACTGAAACGGATAAATGATTTGATGAAGGAAGTAAGTATGGTAATCGATTTCTAGATTATTACCAAATTGATCTATTGGGTTTTTATTTTTTTTATGTACTATTTTTTTGTTTTAAATTAAAATATCCATGAATTTGTAGGAGTTAATAATGAACAACATGAGCAAGGATATCTGGATCGAGAAATTAGGACAAATTTGCCTAATACTTTCGCATCAACTTATTTAGATGAAGGTGATGCTATTTATGAGTGTTAGTTTTACTGAGCCAATATGTGGCTTTCTTTAAAGGTTGAAAAGGTTGAAGAAAACCGAAAGACCACAGTTCAAGATATGTTGTTGTCATGGAAAGATTATTGTGCCTTTACTAAAAGATCCTCCAGAAGAGTTGTCTGAATTGTTTTTCAATAAACAATCAACTCTTTTAAAGAAATTTTTCTCATTCATCCGTTTATACGATAATATGGTTTGTTTTACTTCAATAGGTGGCAGAATTGATCATTCAATAAACGCAAAGGGTGGAGGTCCTTACTTATTTGTACTTTCAGGCCAAAATCATCATTTCATAGGGAGTTTATTGCCTCCAGAGGGAAACCCTCCTGTTTACGCTCAATTGTATGATTATGATACTGACAATGAAGTTTCTAATCGTATTTCAACAAGGAGGTAAAATTTTTCTCAACAACAAATTTGATTTTATATTATGTTGTTGCGGATGAAATAATGTTTCATTCATAATTGTATATGCTTTTTAAATATTGTAGCCAAAATGGGGGTGCGGAAAACTTGGATCCAAGTATTGTTCGGTTGATAAAAGAATGCCTTGACAAGCATAACTTTGTTGTTAAACATTATAGATCTGCTGCAGAAATTATAAAGCATAATGTTGTCCATGATGTTAACATTAGGTTAATCAGGAATGGAAACTCAAGTGGACTTGGTAGGCAATTTAATATGCCTGCATCGCCGAACTTCTTTCGCTCTCATCGTAGGTGTTTTTGACAACTCATACACTAACAAAGACATTATTGTAAAACGATAGTCTGGGGCTCTACAAAGGATTGATGAATTACACATGACGTATCTGCCACTCCAGTATCCCTTATTTTTTCATTATGCAGATAATGGTTATGATTCCTCAATGGAACATGGCCAAGAAACCTTATTGAATACTAAAAAAAAGACTGGGCTTACACCGAGGGAATACTTGGCTTTTCGACTGATGAGGAGAAATTCTGAAAGGTCAGTCATCTTACATGGAAAAAAACTACTTCAACAATTTATTGTTGATGGATATTCGATGGTTGAAAATGACATGTTGAACTACATTAGAAACCATCAAAAAGAATTAAGGGTTGATTTATACAGTGGAATTTCTGATGCAGTAACAAAGGGAGAAACAGATCCTTTATCAACGGGACGACGAGTTATTCTACCATCTTCTTTTACTGGTAGCGCTAGATACATGATTCAAAACTACCAAGATGCTATGGCAATATGCGCCTGGGCGGCCTATCCCGATATTTTCATAACATTCACATGCAACCCAATGTGGCCTGAAATTATTCGTTATTGTGATGAAGATGGGTTGAAACCTTGTGATAGACCAGAAGTGTTGGGCAGAATTTTCAATATCAAACTTCACAAATTGATGCACATATTGAAGGATGAAAAGATTTTAGGCACAATTAAAGCAGGTCAGTTGTTCTACTAAATGTTGACACATATAAATCTTGATTGTTTTTTTTTTGTTCCCTTCATAAATATATGATAGTCCAAAATATATTTTTAAATAAAATTTTTTATTTTTGGGACCGAGATATAATTATTATGTTTTCAACAAATATAACATATGCTATGTGAAAGTTAATAATACTTTATGCCTTTCCTTTGTGTGCTAAATATAATACGGTTAAATAGGAAAAAAATTATGACATTGTAAATATCAACAAATATAATTTATGCGATTTAATTATCATTTCTTTAATTACTTGATTTCAAAGTATTGATGAAAGTATTTTGAAATATAAATTTTATGGTTAAGATTAATGGAAATTTCCTCCAATCATTTAGGTATAGTCGTGAATTAATTTTACATAGCAAAGCTTTAAGTTGAAACGTTATACAAAATTCTTTGATTTTTTCCCTCGTCAATTTCAATAGGTATCCGAATACTTAGTTTACAAAAATTTAAACTATACAACAGCTCACCACGTTATTAGTTAATTTGTGTTTATGTATATACCCATGCATCAAAAATAACTTCATTGATAACTAACGGTTTTTACATTTGCTGGTTGGTTAACAACATTATATCATTAATTCAATTGATTTAATATTACTTTGGTGTATTCTGATTGTATTTCTGAATGTGAAACTCATTATCTTATATTGTAGTCATTAAATATTGTGCACATTTATTTCTGCAGAAGTATACACTATAGAGTTCCAAAAAAAGAGGGTTACCACATGCACATATTATACTGTGGTTGTCTGAATCAGACAAGGTTCGTACACCATACGATGTTGACAATATAATATCTGCAGAGATTCCACACAAAGAATCTGACCCAGAACTATATGACTTAGTTGGAAGCTACATGATCCATGGTCCATGTGGGAGATCTTTAGGGAGTGCACCTTGCATGAAAGATGGTAGATGTTCTAAGTACTTCCCAAGAAAATTTAATGAACATACAATGTTGGATGACAATGGATATCCAACATATCGTCGGAGAAATGATCATCGTATTGTAATAAGGAAGGGTGTTGAACTAGACAACCGATCTGTTGTTCCTTACAATTGTAGGTTGTTGAAATTATTTCATGGTCATGTGAATGTTGAAATTACAAATCAATCACGTGCTATCAAATACCTATTCAAATACATAAGTGAAGGGCATGATCGTGTTATCGCAGGCATATACAATGCTAATGATGCTGCAGGTTCACACCAAGGGTTTGACGAAATTTCTCACTACCTTAATTGTAGGTACATCTCATCATGTGAGGCATCATGGAGAATTTTTGGTTTTGATATTCACCATAGACAACCACCTGTTGAAAGGTTAAGTTTTCATCTTCCTCATCAGCAATCGGTTTATTACACTCAAATTGATACAATGTCATCGTTGATTAATAATCCAAGGGTTAAAGAGTCCATGTTCCTTGCTTGAATGGAAAAAAATAAAGAAGATCCATTTGGTAGAACACTATCTTACTCTCAATTCCCTAACTACTTTACATTTGTGAGGGAAAAGAGGATATGGAAGCTCCGACAACGTGGGTTTTCAGTTGGGAGGTTAGGTCATTGTACACCATCTCAAGGAGAATTATATTACCTCCGTTTATTGTTGACAAAGGTACGCGGGCCAAAAACTTATGTAGATATAATGACTGTCAATAATGTAGTTTACCAAACATTCAGAGAAGCATGTTATGCACTTGGTTTATTGGATGATGACAATGAATTCATAGATGCCATTAAAGAAGCATCTTTGTGGGCATCTGGCAATTACCTTCGTCAATTTTTCACCAACATGCTATTGAGTTACTCACTATCTCAACCTGCTGTTGTTTGGGAGCATACCAAAGATATTATTTGTGAAGATCTATTACAAGTTAGCCATCTGGACCCACAATATACGGGTAATTTATAATTTCTAATCATTCATAATATTGGCACTAATCTTTTATAATATATATAATTATTTTTTTGTTTCTTTAAAATCACATTGATGTAAATAGATGTTCATTCACTTATATTGTTTTACACTTTGTGTAATAGATGTGAGAATAACAAACTCCTAAAAAGAAGCTACAGGTCTATATCAAATTGAACAAATGTTGTTACGGAATAGCAAAAGCTTGCGTGACTATCCATCAATGCCTACACCAGACGAAGACAACATGATTGATGCGTCATGCCTGCTAATTTTGCAAGAGATGAAGTACAATAGAGATAAGGAGATTGAAGCCTCTGAAAGGTTGCAGAGATTAATGAATGAGGAGCAGAAGACAGTATATCATGAGATAATGGGAGCAGTTACTTAAAAAAGGGGGGTTTCTTTTTTGTACATGGTTTTGGTGGAACAGGTAAAACGTTCGTATGGAACGCTTTGACATCTGCAGTACGAGGCAACGGTGGAATCATCCTCAATGTAGCTTCCAGTGGGATAGCTGCAACTCTGCTACCATCAGGTAGAACTGCACATTCAAGATTTTGTATTCCTATTGATGTTAATGAATATTCGTTTTGTTCAATTAGTCATAATTCGCCAACTGCAAAGTTAATCAAGGCAATGGATCTCATCATCTGGGATGAAGCACCAATGATAAAAAGACATCGTGTTGAGGCTTTAGATAGAACATTGAAGGATTTAATGAAATGCAGTACGATATTTGGGGGAAAATGTATTGTGATGGGTGGTGATTTCAGGCAAATTCTACCGGCTATACCAAAGAGTGGTCGGGCTGAAATTGTCGATGCAGCAACCAACACTTCTTATCTTTGGAAAGAATGCAAACTATTTTGCCTTACAAAGAACATGAGGCTTCAATCTTCAAGCGATCCATTTGAACAAGCTAAAATTAAAAGATTTTTTGAATGGTTGTTAGAAGTTGGAGATGGAAACCTTGGAGTACCCATGATGGTTTTGCAGAAATTTCAATTCCGAATGAGATATTGATAAATGATGACCATGATCTAATCATTTCCATCGTTCAAACTACATAGCCAAATTTAGTTGAACATGTTATTGACGTAGATTACCTCAACAGCAAGACCATTTGATGAGCACAAATCGAACCATGTTTTCCCTATACTTATTAACTGAATTGAATGTTGAATACAAGCTTAACTGCAGATAATGTAAGCAAAAAGGCATACATTCATGATATAGGGACTAAAGAGGAGGAATCAGTTGCATGTACTAAGAATGGAACAATTTACTTTGTTTTTAAGGGAAATCGTATAGCAGGGCTGATACGATGCTATAGCATTCTGACAGCGATTCAAAGTGCAATACAAGGCATCTCGAATGCTATAGCAAAGTAGAGGACGCAATGCTATGCGGCATATTTTTTTACTGTTTACCCAGATGATTTCAGGAATGAATAAAAGGGCAATATTAACATATAGGTTGCTGACATAACGGAATAGAAGATGCAGAGGATCGGAACTAAAAGATTTGAAGAATCCCGCAGAATCAACAGAAGCAATCTATTCGGATCAGAAGATATGATAGATCCCGACGGATTAGGAAAAGCCCAGCTCGCTGTAACTTACGCCTCAAGAAAAACCTGATTATAAAAGGAAATAGCAGCGCCAACCCTAGGAGAGTCGAGAGCCCTAGAACCTGATTCTATCTTTCTACAGACTCAAGAGAAGAGTGAGAGATTTCACAAGAGCACGAGACTTCCAGACAACCCAAAGATCCTTCCCCGCAAGAAGACAACGAATAAGACGTGGAGTGGTGGCGTGACAGACCTCGACTACGCCGTCGAAATTCCGCCCGAGCTTTCGTTTTCCTTTCCTTTTAGCTTTATTTTCTTGATCATGGGTCATTCTGTTTGTGTTTGTTTTGCGTGTCCCTCGTCAGTCATGAACTGAACTTTATATGGCTGGATGAGGATGAGTCTTTAAGTGTTGAATGAACCCAGTTGCAAGTTCTTAATTCAATAAATTTGGTTTGCGTATCGGTGTTTTTATTACTAGTCGGTTAACAGAAGTTAAGGGCTAGATTTGTGGCCCCAGCTTACTGGCAAGGAGTTGGGGTTAGACCTCTGAAAACAGTGTTTGCTAGGCGGACCATGAACGGCTAGACCTATTATTGTAGGCTTCAGGAATGGGTCTACCTCTCATAATCATAACACCTTGAGCATAGCACGGATCTTCTGACTAGAAAGTTGCCATAGGAATATAGAAGAAGTATAGTTAGCATCATAAGTATCGAACGCGGAAGCTTCGGTAGACTATAGAGGTGGGTTAACCAAATAGCTTTGTAAATGGTAGCTATGCTGTAGCAATTGCGGAAGCTGTACAGTATAGATGCTATAGCATTGAGTAGGGCAACTGGGGGATTGATGCACTTAAGGATGATTCTGCGTCCAGCCTAACTTCTCACTGATATCTTCTCTCGTTACAGTTATTTTGTTTACGTTTGCTAGTAGCATAATTGCAAAACCCCTCAACCTGATTATATTTACTTTCTGCTTTCACAACTGTCATAGCAATTGCGCGTCATCTCTCAGTATCTCAGTCTCTGTGGGACGATACTCTACTTACACTTTATTACTTGTTCGACTGGTTCACTTGCCATCAAGGAAATCGACCAACACCATTCTTACTCCTTTAAATGAAAATGTTGATGCTCTCAATGAATACATTTGTTCTTTGTTGCCAAGTGATCCAATTGAGTATTTCAGTTCAGACTTTATAAGTCATACAGATCGAGCAAATGGAAGTTTAGATGATTTGTACGACACAAAGTAGCTCAATGCCATGGTGTACCAGTTATGTTGATAAGGAATATTGATCAAGCGGCTGGTTTGTGCAATGGTACAAGGCTACAAGTAACACAACTTGGCAAGAATGTCATTAAAGCAAAGGCATTGAATGGCACAAGCGCAGGTGAAGATATTTTGATACATAGAATGGATATGAACCCATTTGAATCTAAACTGCCTTTTAATATGACAAGGAAGCAATTTCCAATCATAATATCATTTGCAATGACAATAAACAAAAGCCAAGGACAATCAATGTCAAATGTTGGCCTCTACCTTCCAAGCCCAGTATTTTCACATGGGCAACTATATGTGGCATTATCCGAGGTCAAGAGCTTCAATGGTTTGCATATACTTATATTAGATGATTTGAAAAAAAACCAAGATAGAGAAGTTTTCCGAACCTTGATTTCAAGTAATGTAAAGGTTTTAATTTTTTTCGTTGTTATCGAACTACAACATGTGTGTGACATTTAAACGATGCGACAATTTTTCATATCCGTGCAACACATGGGGAGAAAGTCTTGTTAATATAATATTTCAAGAGATGAATAGAACAACAACTGCAAAAGAAGCCTAATGGAACTATTTCGTAGGGGCCACAACATGTATTTATTGGGTAGGACAAGTAAGCAAGCAACCAAGATCTTTTCTCCAATGGTATGATAGGATAAAGATGAATAAAATGGAAAATCCTGAAGGGACGAAGCAAAGGATATGCTAAGTATTATCTGACTATGCCAATCATAAATGCGACTATTGTGAAGACAAAGAAAGGACAAAAAAAGGATATGCAGATATGATAGTAGATATGAATGTGTTGTAGTAAGGTCTAAACAGTATCCACCGACACAACAAGACAAGAATAGCATCTGGACAAAGAAGAGTTGACGCCAAAGACAAAGCAAAAGTTGAAGAAAGACTGATGATTCCTTACAATAACAGAAAAAGTAACTAGGCTAATGTAAAAAGTAACTAAGGTAATGGAAAAGTAACTAAGGTCATGTAACCAAGTTGGGTATGCCCAACTCTATAATGCCATGTAACTCGCATGTAAAAGCATCAAGCAAGAAGAAGTAGAGTGATTTGGTTGTATTGTGATCCATATTCGAATAAAAGAATTCTATATTCCCCAAAAGTTGATCTTCTTATTAGAGTGTTATACTTCCATAAAGTTGTTTTCCAGTTTAGCAACACAAGGTCTCCCCTGCAAAACAATATAAAAACTAGCAGTCCTATAGGGTATGTCTAACTAAAAACTCTATAGGGGTCAAGGAGGTAGTATTATATTAACCCGAAAGTGACGGTCCTATAAGGGAACTAGTAGTTATATGTCCATAAAGATAGGACTCTAGTCACACCTCCAGCAAGAAACGAAGGAAGGTTGCGCTGGGATAATCGATGATCTGAAGGGGAGGTCTGAGCTCCAGGAAGGAAGATTTATAATAGTATCCCTGTATAAGAGAGGACATAGATCCTTCTATCACCCAGATCATTATTGGTCAAAACTCTAGAGGACTATCTCAATATTTATATAAGCAGTATGTCTCCGTTATGGGGGGTGTATAAGTATAAATTTAGGCAAAAGACTTCATGTTAGTCTAATTATATCTCACATATGGGAGATAAATTATATATTTAAATATAAATGCATTATATTTTATATAAGGTGACATCAAAGTTGCTTTGGAAGCAATTTTTCCCAATGTGATACAACGTGAAGCCAAGTTGACGCAAATGATGGATATCTTGCATCGCTTATATGATGGCTTCATTACTTGTAAATGATGCATCTAATCTTAGTCTAAGCCAATATTAGAGCAAGTGGATGATAGTGTTTATGCTAGAAATGTTTTAGTTCTAGAGGCGGAAACTAAAATGTCATTATCTGCCATTGACCACACATTTAAAAACTTTTTAGTCAATGCAAAGAATATGACTAAGAGTGCTAAGCAGCTTTTAGATGTGGATGAATATATTTAAGCCAATTTAAGTGAATATTGTAAATCAAAATTTGTCCTTTTGGCATTATGAAAATGCATGATTCCAAATATAAAGTTCTAAATTTGATTGTACATTATTTGTTGTTGCATCAATCTCCACAATGTCTTCAAAATCCGCTTTTAGTACTAAGAATCAAGTACTAGTTAATTTTAGAAGCTTCTTATCTTTAAAGATGGTTGAGGCATTAATACGTACTCAAAATTGTCTACGCACAAGTCCTCCCAAATTGAAAGAGGTTGATGTTGATAATTTTGTGCATGTCATTTCATGTGTGGTTTCAATGAGGAATGATCAGGATTATATTGCTTTATTATTAGTTTGTTGCAATTTATATTAAGAAATTAGAGCTAAGAATATAGTATCAACGCAATTGCATATTGAGTTTTTTTTTTAAAAAAAAAGCACTATAGGGCTGCCCACACCCATTCAAACCCACATGGTTTAGCCCAGCTTATTTGACATGGGCTTTAATAGGCATTTGAAGGACATGAGCTAGCTCGTAACCATTAATAAATAAATAGGTAACCTATACACTGACTATCGGTCTGCTAATTGCACAACCCTTCTTCCCTCCTTAAGAATTTCTTCGGCCACATGAAAGGTAGGGAACAACTTTTCTCCAAGAACCTCATCAAACACAATGTAAATCTTGGTTCAAAGTTCAATCTAAACCCTATTATTCTGACCTAAAAGAGGGAACCCCATCATCTCTTCCACGTTGTCATTATATAAAGCATAAGGATCTTCCACGTGTGAATGAGCCCACCGTGTCAGCGAATGAGTCCCACTCTTTGTCCAATTGGACTCCCCTCTTCCTCTCTGGAACGCCACCTTCACTTCAACGAATTCCAAATTAAACGGATACTGTAAGTTCAGCCCTAGTTCTGCCAAAGGCCTGAGCAGATACCTCATCTCTTCCAATTTTATCTTCGTTCGTCTTCCAAGATTCAATCTCTTTCCCTTTTAATTTTCCCATAACCTTTCTCCCTCCCCTCAGGCCATCATTTCTCAGCTTCTTTCAGAAAACCATGTCTCAAAATGGTTCCTGTTGGGATCGAAGAAACCAACCTCTCCCTGCCAGTGATGGCAGGTTAGACAACTTTTCAAACCCTAGTTTGGTTTCACTATCTGATTCGCGCAAGCTCTGTGCGAATCCCAAAATCGATCACAAGCCCGAGAATTATGATGACCTACAACTGGAATTCAGCCCTTTTCTGTTCAGTTCCCTCGAGCAGTATTTGCCTCCTGAAATGCTGGACGCACCACGTGACACCAAAGTCCAGTACATGAAGGCCATTCTATACCGGTATTCGCCAGAAAGTGAACGCACTCGGGTATGTATGAGCATTGGGTTTTTGCCTTGATAGTGAAGGGGAAGATCGTATACCCTGAGTGCCATGGAAGGCCTTGTTTTATTCTTTTTTATAAAACTATTTGATACTACCCAGAGGCCAGAAGCATTATGGTTCATGGGCATGAACTGATAGTGGGAAAAAGCAAATGTGGGCTGAGATGGCAACCAGTTTGTATGCATATACCCAACAGTGGCGTAGATATCCATGCATCCGCCTGGTCTTGCATCAAGAAACATTCTGAAGTCATTCTTGTTTTTGGACGCGCCCACTAATATTATAACAATAATGGCTATCTGATTTTCAATATGGATTTCCTTTGTGTTCCGAAAAATCTTGCTTGTATCTCTTATAGAAATGATAAATCTGCTATGTATAATTAAGGACTGCATGGAAGCTCAAATTTTCTTATAGGCAGTTTAAGTGTACCTAAGTTTGCCTATAGACAACAAGGACTGCCTGTTGTCACACCATGGAAAGAGCAATCCTCAGAAGGGATAAGTTCAAGATTTCGTTAACACTTATTCTTTCAAAAACCAACCCAAAATGTTACCAGCTGGCAATTGTAAAATAAAATGATTTATTATTAAGACCATTTAGTTGTTAACCTAAAGAAATTGAACCCTACCCTATTATGTTTTTACCTTGGTCAGAATGGGTGTTTTGCTTAGCATGACTGTATGATGAATGTGATGGACACAGCCTTCTCATGATATTTTGCTTTTGGCCCACATTTGGTCATTAATTTTTTTTTTTTTTTTAATTGTTGGATTGAGCAGGTTCAAAGGCACAAGGAATACAAGCAAAGGATCATATTGAATTATCCTGTAAGTTTTCTAATGAATGGAAACTTTCAGTTTTGAGCATTTTTGTTTATACAGTCTCAATTGTTCTATTTTATATTTTATCTGAAATTGAGAGATGCATCCATAGAACAAGTTCTTTCTGTTTGTTTAAGTGGCGGCAGTATTTATTTGGAACATTTTTATATTTGATCTTGGAAGTAGTGTAAGATAAAACAATAAACGCCAGTAGGAGAACCATTCCCTTGTCTCCTTTTCAGCATGTAGCATTGAAGCACCAATCATTGTAGTCCTTATCAATTTTTCACTTCTGTTTGTAGCCGCTGCATAAGGAGATATATACTATTCATGCAGAAAACTTTTTTACACCGTCATTCCTCAAAGCAATTAGAGATAATACAGAAGAGAGTTTTAGAAGTCTAATAGCTGAGCCATCCGCAGGAATTTATGCATTTGAAATGCTTCAGCCACAATTTTGTGAAATGTTGGTATCTGAGGTATTACTTTCCTATTCTGACCTTTTCATAAACATATGGTTTTATGTTTTATATATTATTTTTTTATGTTTTCTTATCAGGTTCTAATTCCTTAGGTGGATCATTTTGAGAGATGGGTCCATGAGACCAAGTGCAGAATCATGCGGCCTAACACAATGAACCACTATGGTGCTGTGCTCGATGATCTTGGCATGGAAACCATGCTTGACAAATTAATGAATGATTACATTATTCCACTAGCTCGAGGTGACAAATCTTTCTTCATGAGATTTCAATAGTAACTTGTGACTGGAAAAGTAATTTTATTGTGGCACAGACTCACTTTTCTGTTTGAAAACTTCTTGTAGTTTTCTTTGCTGGAGTTGGTGGACCCACACTGGACTCTCATCATGGTTTTGTTGTGGAATATGGAATACATAGGGATACCGAACTTGGTAGGATTTTTAGATTAATTTCTGTACTTTGTGACTTGCTGTGGCAATGTATCTGCAATTGCAATTAATTTTTTAGATGTCTGATAGTTCTTTAGGATTTGAGCTATTTTTTGTGGTTTTCATATTAATTTTAGTGATTCTCTTCATGCTATTTGTATATTTGAGCTATACTCAAATACGTGTAATTTTGCATGTGTTTTTCTCTTTTTACTAAAACAAGTTAAAAGAAAAAATAAAATGCACTAATAGAAGATTCAGCACGATTGTCTGAATTCTGAAAACACCGATCAATAGACACTAGTTATTTTGTTGCCATAATCATGACCTGAGTAATCTAATTTTACTCTTCCTTTTATGATACTTAAGTTATATGAGCAATAGGCTTAGCTGCCCTTAAATCTAAATGTGTCTCTTCTGCCGTTGGAAGGAAGGTTAAATATTGTTGCCTAAGTTACAACTTATGAAAACATTTTTTTCCTTTAGAGATTGAGTTCTATACTAAGCATGTTTTCTCTTCTTATTGCTTGCATCTGAATCTTTTGTTGTGAATCCTTTTTTTATTTTTTACTTAATTGTGTCATATGTTGTGTAGTTGGATAGCGATCTTGTAGCATTACAGGCTTTTTTTTTTTAAATGTGAGGACCTCTGCCTTTACAGGCTTCCATGTGGATGATTCAGAAGTCACTCTGAATATTTGCTTGGGAAAACAATTCACTGGTGGAGAACTATTCTTTCGTGGTGTCCGTTGCGATGAACATGTGAACACACAGCCCCTAGCAGAGGTACATTTACTGTTATAGATAAACTTCTTTTACCTTGTTGATTTATATCTAGTTGCAAGATTCTGTGGGCATCTGTGTGTATGAATTCCATGTTAAAGTTACTAAGATTGTGCTGCTGTGTATCCTGTACCCCCCTTCCCCTGGGGGTTTTTTGGTCTTCTTAGAAATGTGACTGTCGTTTTGGATGTAGGGAAACAACTTATCAAGTATGTCCTGAAGTTTAGATAAGAGTTAATATTCAGTGACTCCACGTTTGAACAACAGAAATTTGAGGACTTTTCTCTCAGGATACAATGATGATATGAAAGATGGGTTTTCAGATTGTTGTATAGAAGTTGGGATGATACTGGGATAAAACTAAAATTTATGATAGTGGTATTGTGAGAGCATGTTTTATGCAAATGAATAATCCTGAGCTCATCCTGATTTGCCCTTTTCCCGGAGTACATGAATTGATTAATACTCCCTCCGGTCCTTAATGTAGGATTTGGAGAGTTGATTTGGGCCTAAATGTAGGACCTATTTCTCATATTTGTCAATCTTTTTTTAATTTATCCTATTAATATTTCTTCAACAATAATCAAGTAAGAGAGGGATAAAAGAAATTAAGAAAGATGATTATGGTGGTTTCGAAAAACATATCATATTACCTAACTTAGATGACTTCCTTAATCTAACTAAATTAGGTAAATAGCTCTTACATTAAGTGTTGGTTAATTTTGCCTATTACATAACTTTCATGCAAAGTTTCATGAGGTTGAAAACAAAAATTTGTTTAATCGATGCGGAAACCCGTAACACTTTACGGTCCTCATGAATTATTAACCTTAACTCATTACGCTAATTAGTTAATAATTATTAATCCGTAACTCTTTACGGTACTCATGAGAATTCATAACAATTTATAATACTCATGAGTTTTAGGATTACTCGTTAAAACACATTTGGGCCCTTTTGTGGAGAAACTGATTTCCCACCTGGGACATCATATATGACACCATTTTCTCCTCATTAGGCTTGGAGTCCCACTCCAACCCAAATACACATTTACTCTTGATAAAGCTCAATAACAATTATTGTCCCAAGTTTGCTAATTTTAAACAATCGGGAATAACCTTTTGTGTGTGACCCATTAGGCCCAATTAGTCACCGACATAAATAAACTTGGACCAATTAAAAACCCTTTCAACGAGCCCAGCTTTATCTAATGACCTCATAAGACACTAGCAATGCTCGCGGCCCCAGTAACTAATTGAGTTGATCAAGTGATCTACCTTTCATATTTGGATACCGTGGCATCATCCCTCACATTGTCATTCACATTTAGTCGAGAGCAAAGATAGAGTATCATCTCTCTTAATTGACTAAATGTAGCTATTTCACGTAACCAGGAATCTTCTTATATTAACTCTGTAAGGGAGGATGACTCTTCATGATCATTTGTTGTGCGCACAGACTCTCGAGTTAATTAAAAGCTATCCAAGCTCTACCGGTCTTGTGAATGACTAATCCCTTGTAGCGGACTGTGAGTCCTCTCAGCATGTCCATCTATACTCATGCATTCGAGTTACACCCAAGAGTACACTCGTTCTCCCCATTTTCAGTGGATAGAGTTGTACGGTCAAAGTATAACCCCGGGACATAGTGTTCGATGACATCCTTAAGTCCAAGACGATCCGCACTACCAAACGATGAGAGACTTTACATATCTAATGATACTCTCTACAATGAATCTTTGTAGAGTCTCTCGGCGGGTCAGTTCAGTACTATCTGTACTCTAACAGATCTACCTACCACATCAGCTAAGGCATCTCCATGCCTGCATTCCATGAGGTCCCTACTTTGTATCTCTATACAAGTATACGATGTCGTACTAGTCTTATTGAGATCACCAATGCCCTTTCTTGGTGATTCAAGACTAGGAACAAGTTTTAAGCAATAGATATCCAGTGTTCTCGAGTCCTCATGATCATGATCTCTATCATTGATCCTCAAGAATAACACGTTCTATTCCTAGGGCTTTTATCTTCAAACACATATTTACCTTAAAGGCGAGACATAAATATGATAAAGATAAAATATGCTCATTTATTAATAATGAAATACTATAACGTAGAAATGGTGCTGATCTCTAGGACACCTAAATACTAACATTAAGGACCTAAAGGAATACATGTTTTGGATTGTTGGACTGTCGATTAATTATAATTCATACTCAACGTTGAATGGCATAATAGCAACATTACAATAAGATATCAAGCAAATCATAATAATAAATCTCATTAACAAGGGCCCCCCTCTGATGAAATCTTTGTAGGAAATCTTTGATTATAGCCATGTTCCTGGACGGGCAGTATTACATAATGGTCGTCATCGGCATGGTGCTCGAGCTACAACATCTGGACAACGAATCAATTTAATTATATGGTGTAGAAGGTATTTCCATTGAACTTATCAATCCTTGATGCAAACATGCCCCTCGGAAATTTTAGCCCGTCACAGGATTTTTCCTTTTTTGTTTTGGATTCTCATTGAACTGACGTTCTTTATTGGGTTCTAAGAGAGCCTTCCCCCTGAGGTCTTCACTGACCTGCAAGTCTGAGTTCCTATATGATGAGAGCATTACATTAAAAAAAATACATGTGTGCGCTCAAATGTGCAACCACTTTGTTCTTGTAGTTCGAGTTTTAGAGAGATGAAGAAATATCTTAAAGATTTCTCTAGCTGGTGTGGAGAATGCAGACGCAAGAAAAAAGAGAGAGAACGCCTCTCAATTGCTGCCACCAAACAGGTAAACTCTCATTCATATAAAAAAGAAAAGAAAAGAAAAGCTTTATTACAGTAATCTTCTTCCTCTATCATGAAACTGATTCAGGGTTTTCCCATCACTGTCCAGGAATTACTGAAGAGGGAAAGTTAAATCCATCATCTCCTGAACTCCTGCAAATCCTTATCATGTTTCTTAAATTTGTTGATCAACCAAATGTCAGCTTGATGATGTATCATTTTTTCCCCTTTTTTTTTTATTTTAAAAAAAGAAAAAAAAAAGTGTTGTTGTAATACAGTGAAGGGTGTTCTAGGTTAGTGGTGTATAGATCACCTGAAGTGCATGTAAAAAAGAACGATCCGGATCCTTAAAAATGAATACAGATGGTTTGGCCAAAGAGAAAGGAAAAGTAAAGGTTAGGCCCTATACGGCTATACCCAATTATGATATGTGGGTCTTGTTACACAAATATATTTGTTTTCTGGCCACTTGAGTGAGCTATACCCAATTATTATATGTGGGTCTTGTACACAAATATATTTGTTTTCTGGCCACTTGAGTGATCATTGTTGCTAAGGGAGTGGCATGGATGTTTCCTTATGAATGAGGCTATGAATTTGATTCCACGTATAATCTTAGACTGTTAGTATTTTTCCCTCTAAATAAGAAGAAAAAAGAGTGATCATTGTTGTCTTTATTTTATAGATGGGTTGGATTTCTCTTGTCACTATTTTTTTATTATCTCTCATAATCTCTAAATTATATATGTCCAATAGATTTGAAATGTTACAATACTACTTTGATTTTTTTCTCATCTTCCCAAGCAACAGTCCTGATGGGCTGATGAGAGATAATGAGAAAAAGAGAATGAGAGGATCTGCTTCCTCTAGATAGCCCCTTTCATTTTGTCCCCATGCATTTTGAATTTCACTACTACAAATGAGGTGCCAATGGGACTGTTGTGGTTTCAAGTAATAAGAAGTAACGTGATTTGGCTTTGTAGTTGAGGGAAATGTTTTTTATTTTTATTTTTTTGTGATCTTATTGGAGGGAAAGAAGAGGTTGATGTTTTGTTTTGCTTTTCATATTTATTTATTTTTAACAAATTTAGGCATAGCCCTCTCCACTTTTTCGAAGAAAGCGGAGGCTCAAGATTATGAAAAGTTAAGTATGTTCATGGATAAGCAATCTTGTTTATAATACTATATGATCCCTGTATTGGTCAGCGTTGGGGGAGACATCCTAGGGGTCTAGGAAGCAATGGTAACAGCTGGTAGAGGTGGAGGCATGTGTACTCTCCGGTTAGTATCCCATGGAATTTTGGGCTCAAGCGCCCTACCTCGTATGGGTGAACCCAACCCCTTTCCTAAAATTTTGATATCAAAAAAAAAAATATATATTTTATAAATCACTTTTATTGATTAAAATGAAGTCAAGAATAATATAAAATTGTGGCTTAAAAACAGGCAGAAAAAAATTGGGGGTGATTTTGGGGCCCTTCCCAAATGTTTATTTTATGTTTTTTTTTTATCATTAAATTTTACAAGAAATGGTAATATTTGATATCTTATAGGTAAAAAATGGAGTTGTTTTCAATTTTCTACGATTTTTTTTAAATATTTAAGACTCTAAAATCATATAGTTTTTTTTATATATATATATATATATATATATAGTCTTAAAACTTTAAATAATCGTTAAAAAAAATTGAAAATAATTCCATTTTTTCACCCATAAGATGTTTAAATATCACTTATCTGAGAAAGACTCAAAATTAAGTGGCAGAGGTGAACCCGAAAAAAGTTTCAATATAACTTCAAGGGTTAAGGTGCATTTTTGCCCTTAAAGTATGCGCCTAGGAGCAATTTTGCCCCTAAAGTTTTTACAGAAGTAATGTTACCCCTGAAGTCTAGAAGGCAATGTTGCCCTCTCAGTTAAAAACCCTAACGATCAACTAACGTCGACCGTTAGTTGACCGTTAGGGTTTTTAATGGAGGGGTAACATTGCTACTTTTTGAAACTTAGGGGGCAAAGTTGCTACTTTTTTTGGAAGCAATATTGCCCCTAAAGTTTAAAAACAGAGCAATGTTGCCCCTCCGTTAAAAATCCTAACGTTGACCGTTAGGTTTTTAACGGAGGGACAACATTGCTCCGCTTTTTTTGAAACTTCGGGGCAACATTGCTACACTTGAAACTTCATGGGCAAAATTATTCCCGAAATAAGATACTTTAAGGGCAAAAATACACCTTAGCCCTAACTTCAATTATTAATTCTTTAATCCTTATTTTAAGACCTATTTATTTAATTTGAGAAGATCAAGGAAGTAAATTAAATAAATTACTTATGATATGATCTCTCTAAAACATAAGATTATATATTAGTTTATAAGTTAGATAAATTAATTTTTTTTAAAAAATAATAATAAATGCAATAGATAAAATGAAAAAATATATTACATTCATGACTAAAATTCACTCACAAACTGGTTTCATTTTCATTTTTAAGGAGCCGAGAAGTAGTTCCTATATTCACCGTGAGTTAAGAAATATCACTGATGAAAAAAATTAACCATTTATACTGTGTTCCCCCAGTTGTAAATTATGTGGTTGGTAGCATGTTACGTATGAAATCATTTAAAATATTAAGTTACTCCCTAATCGTTCTCATGGGCATCCCTAACATTTCTTGAATCTTCCAAGAGAATATATCAGTATTTTATATATATATATAGTTGCTGTCATTGTTCTTAATTTTACGTATGAGAACACTAATATTTTCTGATTTCATAGTCAATATTCTTTGCTGGTCACTTTGAAAGCAACCATTGTTTTCATGTAACATCCTATATTTTGTTCTTAGAGCTTAAAATAGGCTTATTTAATATTGTAATGAATTAAATATTAAGATTAAATTTACTTGGGTAGAAAGTAAAAGGATAAAAGGGTTAAAAATAGTGTAATTAAACCTAGACCCATTCAACCCGAAAACCGAATCGGTCTGGTCCGGTCACTAACCCGGTTTATTTTAAAAGAGTCGTTGTTCTTTATAATTTCATATTAATGATCCTGAAATCTTTACTTGCTCATTGATTTAACCCTCGGTTTAGCTCCAAACTGACCTATTAACCCTTGACCCAGTATTTCGACCAATTCAATTACCAATCCGATTTTAATAACCTTGATTAAAAATCACCTAGGGCCGGATATAGCCTAGAGGGTTTTAGGACCAAACAAAAGAAGGCATGACTACATGAGCAATAGAATGGGGTTAGGTGTTGGAATCCGTACAACACAGCGGATTTAAAAAACTTACGGATCCAATCCCGAGGATCACTCAGTGCGTTTAAACAAGGCTAGGGAATCCGAAATTACCTTAGGAGAATTCGTTTGCGGCTTGTTCTTCGTTGAACAAAGTGGGCTACCTCTTCGATCGGTAGAAGACGACTCGTAGGATCGTCTTCCTCCACCGTATCCACACGAACAACTCCGAACACGGCTACGGCAGCGTGCTAGTGCCTCTTGTGCGTCTCTCTTGATTTTCCACTCTAGGGTTTTTCTTGCGGCTTTCTGAATGCGCTTGACAAAATGTCTTGTGAGTTTTCCAAACTCGTTCAAGACATTATATAAAATTAATCCTCATTAATTTTGAAATTCAAATTTCAAATATGGATTAAAATACATTAATTACATCAATCAAATCGATGTAACGTATTTAATCCGCATTAAAAGCGATTTGAAATTCGAATTTGGAATCTGGATTAAAATAAATGTATTAATTAAATCCATCTAATAGATCTAATCAAATCCATTTATTCAATCCAAATTAAAAGCCTTTCGATTTAATTTATCTCTATAAATTAAATCCGAGAAATAATATCTATCTATTTAATTTAAATTTAAGATACCATATCTCAATTTAATATTAAACAGATATACGATATCTTTATTCGAAAATTAAATGAGATACAATATCTCAATTTGTTTTAGATATTTAATTTAATATTACAAAACAAATATTATATATATATTATTATAATCTCTATTAATAATATTAACATATATTAATTTTGAATTTAATATATATATATATATATATCCTAGATTAAATTAAAAGTATTCATTAAATCTTAGAGGCGTATCTAAGATTCAATGAACTGGACACATTTGCTCGTGTTGAGTTATTCTTATGTGCGACCCTGCAGGCCCATATGAGATTGGCAGTGGGCCAACACTTTGTCAACCCACAAGTCGCAAGCGGCCTCTAGCAAGACATTGCGACTACCCAATTCATATAGGGATCGATGACACGATACAACCTATCGTACAACCATGTCACGTCCCTTTTGTCACGCGATAATTTGGTCAAGGATGAGGCATGGATAATGTCAACTCCTTTTCTTGACCACTACTTTCTCGATTCTCGAGTAGTCTAATAAGTGAAAATGGAAACTCCTTCCATCACATACGGCCGTACATTTCTTAGACTCACTCATCGAGGGGCCCAGTATTATCTCTCTACAAATGTGAGGGACAAATTCCATCTTGACCATTCACATTCCTCCGTATGAAAACCACTGATCCCGATCCCAAAGCCTTTATCATCACCGGTCAAAGGTGACTTTTGACTAGGTCAAAGGTCGATGACTCATCATGTAGGAATCCATGATGGTCTCAGGTCATAGGGCGTTGTGACGCGGTTATACATGAGATAAGATTATGACTAAATCCATGCAGCTTTCTCATAGTGGGTCGATCCAGCACCTTGTACTCTTACAAGTGCCCATGACTTTGATTCGTATCTCCATACGTCATCAAAGTCATACGGGTCTTATCTCATCTTCGCTCGTAGCGTAGATGACCGATCGAGGACATTTAGGATAACATCTATAAGATATATCCAGGGATGGGATCAGTTATTACTGTAAACATGCGAATGAAGTGATAACTTAATGGAGAATAATGACTTGCCCTAGGCATAATTTCCAACATTAGGGATTTTGAATGTACCTTTTTCTAATACTCTTTATAGTCTAGTGTTCTTTAAACTATCTTAACTTTTTCAGATGTTCTTTTTTTTTTTTTTTTTTTTTTTTTTTCATTATATTCTATATAAAATGAGTGTTATTTTGATCTTATGAGCATAAAATGGTGCATTTTTGAAATTTTTTATGTTTTTTTTTTCAAAAATAAATCAAAATTCCAAAATTTTAAAAGTATTAAAAAAAATACATATTCAAAACCTCACCATTTTATATCTAAAGATATCAAAATGTTACTTATTTTATATAAAATTTAATTATTAAAATAAATAAATAAAATATTTGGGAAGTTAGGACTTTATATAAAGATTATGGGCTTATGTTTTTGCCCAAAGTCAGACATAGGTGTTCTATCAAATATAACGACATTTATTAGGAGAGAAGAAAACTATTTACACTTTAAGTCTCAATAGGAAAAATTAACAAAAATATATATATATATATAACTTCATTTGAAAATCGAAAAAATGAGAAGGAATAGAAGAAAAAAATAAAGGGGATAAGTTAATTTTTGTATGTGTAATTTAATTATTTATCTTCATAATAAAATGTTATGTATAGTATTTAAAATATGGTTTGAAAGATATGGTGTTATTCAAGTGCCGTCTTAATCAAACAGAGATTTTCTCCTTGCTTTATTGACTTTCACATGCTTCCCTTCTTGTGCATGAAGCTAACTCTCATCTTCACCTAAAGTTAGAGTTAGGAATGAAGGCCGGCCCAATTCTATAAAGCCTGGGATAAAAAAAAACATCTATTTTTTCTCGGTTTTTTTTTTTTGAAGAAATATAATTAGTAAATTACTACAATTAAAATTCTAATTTATCAAATAAATGTTGTCAACATTAATATGCAAACAACATGAATCATCCAACAAATAAACATCCATTTACTAATTGGTAATCAAAAGCAAACTATTGTCTATAAATAACTCATATAAAACATAAGAAACATACCATTAAACAATATTAGTACGATGACTATCATTGTCATCTTTTTCCCCATTATCATCAATTTCAAAGACATTTGATTATACTTCTCTTTGAGTAGTAGGCTCTGTTTCATGAGTAAGAATATTATGAATTTCTTCTCCAAACACACCCATAATATTTATCTACAATAAATAATAAATCAAATCATAAAATCAAAGTATAGTTATTATGTATTTATGCATTTGTACTTAAATTGATAAATAACTCTATAACAAATACAAAATACATATAAATTAGCAAATTATCATCATCTGTGAATCCATGCATCCAAAAAATAATAATAATAAATTAAAAGGGCTTGCAGGGCGGCTCTTTTAAGCCCGGGGCCCTACAGGGCTATCCCTACAAAACCAATTTTATTTAACTCCTCTAATTTTTAAACCTAACCCTTAAAGGGCTAAAAGGACCACTGACGGGCTCGTCTCGATTTCCTTGCTCTATCTTCACCCAACTCAATTTAAAAAAAAAAAAAAAAATCTATAAAATCGTAGAATAAATATTTAGCACACTGAAATTTAAAAGATAAAAGTAATTAGAAATCCTTGATATAATATACAATATACTTATATAATTAGCCACATGCCGACACCAACATTATTCATTTGGGACGAGTGAACTTTATATGCATAACTATAGAAAGAAAATTCTATGAATTGATATATTGAGAACGTTGAAACTTTATTTTATATTTATATATATATATATAGAGAGAGAGAGTGTGTGTGTGAAGGAAAAATACTTATTAAATAACATAATATATTATGAAATACTCATATCTTAAATTTGGCATTGAAAGGAAAGGGGTACAACTAGCTATATTCAAGTGTTTTAATTGGGAAAATCCCTCAAGTTCAAAGAAATAAGAAACTGTCAAAAAAGTATCATAAAAAATTTTAATGTCAGAAAAGTGTAAAATAATTGTTAAAACCTATAAATAAGTTGTTAATATCCTACCGAATAAATTGTCAATAAGACCTTTTTTATATTAGAATTTTCTCTAAGATTTTTTTAACATTTTATTGGTCTCTTTATAATTTTCCCTTAATTGCATAAGTTAGGTAGAACTACAGACACGTAAAGCACAAAATAAATCATAAAACAATGCATTGTTAGGTATTCTAGATTCCCATTTTCCAACTACTTCCTGCTCTGTTTTATTTAATATTAGTGAAATTAGATTTCATTGTTTTTTTTTTTTTTACTCAAAAGATTTCATTGTTATTGAATGTAATTAAGAGCACTTTTTTTTACATTATTTCCAAAGTCGAAAATTTCTCATTCACTAACACACACAATGAGGTTAAGTTACATAGAGAAATTTCTAAATATAATTTTTTATGTGGATGCTAAAGTTTAAAAAAAAAATTAAAAACAAAAAAGTCAATCCATATTGCAACTTTAAACAATCTTCAAAACTTCTAAAGTTCTTTTAATGAGTTACTAATGGGCACCACCACCTCGTTTTCTTTTCTTTTTCTTTTTAAGATTTCGAAAAGTCTTCATCCATAGTATTAATATAGATATGTAATATATTTTTTCATAAATTAAAAAATAATATTTTCCTGTCATGCACATATATTATACTAGTATCATATTTACATGGCTCTCTCTACATTCCCGCCCCCCCCCCCCCCCCAAAAAAAAAAAAAAACTCAGATGGTTTAAACCATCAACTATGGTAAATAAAATAAACATCTTCTATTTGAATTTTTGTTCTTTTTGCCTATCAATGCAAAAACCGCCTTAAGCAATGTTTTTTAAATGGAAAATCTTAAAAAATATCATTTAAACTTTAAAATCTTAAATATGTGATTGCACAATTAAACAATCTACAAATAATTATGTGTTTAAGTTATCAATCTATTTTTGGGTTGTAACTCAAAGATAGCTTAACTTCGATCAATCTATCCCGACTTACCAATTGAAGAGTTTGCTAATCCAAATCAAGCTCAGTCCCATGGACAACTCAAATCCTCCAATATCATTTTTTAATACTTCCTTCGGTCCTAATTGTAAGACATAATTGATTTTTTTGGAGAAATTAATGAAACTAATTAAATTACTTTAGAGTATTTTTATTTTTTTCTTCAAAGTAATTAGTTTGATTAATAAACTAATATATAATTTAAAAATACATAACATATAAAATGATTAAATAACTTATTTAGCTTCCTTAATCTTTCCAAATTAAAGTTAACTATGTTTTATAATTAGGACCGGGAAATAATAGTTGGTTTGAAGTTAAAATACAATTATTTATTAATTGTAAGAGTACATGAAGAATAGTAGATAAAAATGAATTTTTTAAAACCAGTGTACCAAATCTTGATGAATTATTAGATTGACTTGAGAAGTTGCATTTGGAATGATAATTAGGGAAATAGCATTTGAAGAAGACGTTTTTAAGGCCACCCAAGTCCAAACCAATTGAGTATGGTCGGTGGATACGCGGAATCTCATTGGGCGTCACAGATTTGAAAGATAGAGACTTTAATATTACTTTCTTAAAATTTAATAGACACGAAATTTTGTAATAGGTGTTTGTGCTTTTTAATTAATTAGTTTGTCATTATTTCTAAATTTAATTACTTTCTTTTTTTAAAAAGAGGGTCAAGTAAAAACTCCATCCAAAAGTATTCGGTATGAAGTAATATTGTTTTAGAAGTTTTTTCGGGTTTAATATTGTCCTGAAAGTCTAAAAATATAGCGAATTTGGTCATTTTCCATTAAAAAACTAACGTTGATTGTTAACAAAAAAAATTTACATTTTTTGTTAATTTTTTTAACAAAAAGCTAAGCACTAAAGTTTTACATTTTTAAGTTTCAAAACGGACAACATTCAGATAAAAAAGAACTTTCGATTATCCATTTTGAAACCGGGAGAAATCTTAAACTTTTTTTTGGAGCAATACTTAAAGTTTAAAAACGGATTTCCTGACCGTTAGTTTTTTTAATATGAATATATATATATATATATTATATAGGGCAAAAATGCACCTTAATTTTTTAACAAAAAAGGGCAAAACAAGAGGACAACATTCAGATAAAAAGAACTTTCAGGCCAATCTTAAACGTATACTTCCGAGACGGATTTCCTAATGAATATATATATATATATATATTATATATAGGGTAAAAGATTTCTTTAGTAATGGGAGATAAGTTATCATCCTTGGTTTTTGGATTAATGAAGGATGTTTAAAGTAATTTTGCATTCTTCATTAATTCACCTAAAATTATAAATATACCCTTATTAATCCAAAATAACGTGGTTTTAGTTGTTCTGGAAAATAATTTATCTCGAATGACTGGATAAATATTATATATATATATATATATATATATATATATATATATATATATATAAAAGAAGAAGAAGGAAAAAAAAAAAAAAAAGGAGGAGGAGGAATCAGAGATGCTGCCGACGAACTAGAGATTTCGAAAAGTGCGAATCAATGGGTCCCATGGCAGGTCTTAATCGGCCACCGCCCAAATTCCCTCTGCTTATCAATTCACATGCCTCGTCCCCATCTTACTCACCTAATTTGTTTCTATTTTATTATTATTATTATTTAAATTAAAATAAACACAAGTTTATATAATCAACCACAATTTCACACCATTATGTGTCGTATTTTCCACAACACAAACACGTACATTCTTAAATATTCCACTTAGCGTTCTTCATTTTGTTGCTTCCATTTTGAGTTGCTGTCAAATTTTTTGTGTTATTTACATTAGAAACTTTTTATACATGTGGATCTTAATGCCAACTTCTACTTCGTATTACATCTCATTTTTATTGGTTCATCTGAAACATTTCAAAATATTATGCATTGATTATTGGATCAAACCAAATTGGATGGCCTAACCAGTTGGATTATCTAGAATGATTAACAGCTTTGTTTGAATTACAAAATTGTTTTTAGGGTTGAGTTGGATTTGACTAAAATTGGACCATCATTGATCGGTAATTGGAATTAGAACGGGAACAAAATTGTTTTAGGAAAATCAGATTTTTTTTTGGCTTGACAAAAAATGTTATTTAAAAAAAAAATTGACCCTATCAAATAGTGTAATATACTATGGAAAAAGTATTTCCTCAGTCACTGGAGATAAGGTATCTCCAATAACCCCTAAAAAAACTACGTCGTTTTTGGATTAATAAATGGTGTAATTTTGCATATTTTATTAATTCACCTAAAATTACAAACACATCGTAGTTTTGGGAGATAACTTATCTGGGGAAATCTTTTACCCATATACTATATTTTAATACCATCTATAGCTTCTTCTTTTTTTCATTAAAAAATTATGTATTGTGATTTGCGATGTTATTATGTGTAAAATATTATTACATTTATTAAATTTTTATTTAATTATTACATCACCCATTTTTACGATCTAATCCCCATATACTATATTTTAATACCATCTATAGCTTCTTCTAAATAACTTTTTCATTAAAAAATTATGTATTGTGATTTGCGATGTTATTACGTGTAAAATATTATTACATTTATTAAATGTTTATTTAATTATTACATCACCCATTTAATCGTCGATCTAATGGAAGGGGTTCATGGTAACTATGAACCTCTGACTTTTTCGATTTGACATCTACTCCAACTTTAAAAACATTAAAATAATGACCAATGCAATAAATTTAGTTTTATACTATTTATAAATTGTAAATAATATAATTCATCTTAGGAAAAATTAAAATAAAGGATTTAGAAACAAATAATTTTAAAAAGTACAGTAAAAATTATAATTACTTGAAAGACTAAATATAATAACATGAATTTAAAATTACTAAACTATCCCTAACTAAATCTCCTACATTATCTCTTATATTCATAATTAAATAAAGTAACTAACAGTAAAACTAAAATTGCGCATCATTTCCGTGTGATATGATTGTATCTTTTTTAATTTTAAATATCTTATTTAATTATCAACAGCTAAACTCATTATTTTTCCTTTATTCATCATTTTTTATTTTTCATCAAGTTTCATATTTATATAATTAATATGTCATTTAATTAATCAATATATCATCAAGCTGTCTGATTTTTTATTTTTTATTTTTGATCAAATCAAGCTGTCTGATTGATAGTATCATTTTTTATATCAATTAGGCTCTTTTTATTTGGTCAAAAAATCAAGCTCTTTTAATAGAAATAAAAACTAAACTCATTTCATATTTTTCATGATATAATATAATATTTTGATTTTTCTTAATTTTATCAACATTAAATGAATATTTTAACCCACATAAATTTCTTATAAAATAAAAAATAAATCATATAAACTTTCTTAGTTTAACATATATAATAAATTATGAAATTCCTTGAGTTTTATTAAAATAATATAATATAATTTTAAATTAAATTAAATTTTTTTGTTGATTTTAAATAAATTATAATTTTGAGAAAATAAAAGAATGTATAATTGTTTTCCATAGTCATAGATATCTATGTAAGTTGTAAAAAATGAAAATTGAGAAAATTTTTATTTGATTTAGTGAAATTTAGAATTTTTTCTTAGTTCTAAAAATAAAATATGTAAGAGAGAATGCAGGAGGGGATGCGGAAGATTTGTTAGAGGCATTTTAGAATTTTTAATTTTATATTTTTGTATTTGGTTCTTCTAAATAATTATTTTTATGGTCTTTCTCAATAAATATTTTTTCCTCTAGGTCTTTCATGATAATTTTCCCTTCTTCTTAGGTTATGTTTGAGTTGGCGTTTAAAAAACACGTTTACATAAGTCGAAACAAAACTTCTCCATACTTACCCTATATCATAAATCATGTAGAAAAGTAACTTCAACCACTAATCCAAAAAAGTATTTAAACATCTAACAAATAGAGAAACATATCACATGCTCTTGTTTTTGTTAATCAATCATCAAGACTATCTTCTGCCGATAATCTTATAGCCTACTAACATAAAAGCTAAAAATAAAAGGTTGTGAGTTAAATATCTCTTGTAACCTCATGTCATTATTATTTTAGTCTAAAAAAGAGATAAAATTAAATAGGGTATATGTTCACATATACTCATTCTTTGTTGAAAACGAGAGCATAATTATTTAAAGAATCATTAAGATTAAATTTATTTTCCTTTTTTAAAGAAAACTGGTGTGGAATATTCCAAAAAATTTGGCGCATATGCTTGAGCTTGAGTTAGAGAAAGCACATGGGGGCATATTTTCATTATATAAAAATATAATAAAGAAAAAAAAGGAGATATGACAGAGATTGAGGCACTGCATATGGAGAGTAGGGTTTAGGAGCCCCTTTACATGTGGGCCGCTTTCCCTACATCTGGGACCATCTCATATAATACCAATAACGCCACCCATATGATATAAATAAGAATTAAAGTTATTTTTAAAAAAATATCATTATACCTAAAAGTGGTAGATACTCTCTCCCATGAGTTAGTTAGAGTGGCTGTAGCAATAGCATATGAAGCCTTCATGTCATGTTGGATACTAATTTTTAAAATTGGACCGGACTTGCTAGTTCGTTGGTTTCATCTAATCAATCTAGTCAAACCGATTGAACCGGATTAATATTTATTTAGGATTTTATGATTTCAAAAATTTATATTTAATTTTATATATTTTCAAAAATTATAAATTAAGACTCTATGGAAAGTTTAAGATGTCTACTTTCTAATATAAAAAGAATCACTCAAAAATATTATTATTTGTTTCTCAAAAACTATCAAATTTTAAACTATTTTAAAAAATATTATCGTTCAAGTTCATTTCTTCACGGTTTTTCGAGTTAGCTCCGGTTTAACTCTAATCGACGCATTATCTAAACTGGTTTAGTGGTGGGTCGGGTTTAATAAGCTTACTACTAAGCCAAGAATTGAAATGAGCGGGAAAACATTTGATGATTTTGGAGTTTTTATTATAAATGATCATATACTTGTATTATAAAACACAACAAAAAAACGTATTGGTAAAATGCAATTTTACTCCCAATAACTTTATATAAAAATACAGTTGGATGCCTCATTTTTTATGAAATATGTTCAGTCCTCTAACTAATATTGTTAGTCTCAAATAATTATTTTTTGAGCTAATTAGAAATTAAACTTAATATGTTAGTATTTGTAAATGTTTTGTTAATATTTAAAATTTTATAGGAGAATCCTAATTAAATCCTTCAGAAAGAGCAAAATCCAAATTCAGGCTTACACTTTAATTTCAATGAATTCCTAATCAAGTAGTGAGGCCTAATTAGGGATTTTATAATATTGTTGAAAGACCATAATGCCTCTGTTCAGTTTATAAAAAAAAATAATAATAATAATAATATGTAGATTTCCATATACTTTTAACCCTAAGCTTTTTTGATTTATTGGAATCATTAGAATCTCAACGTTTAGTTGATTTACAACCCAAAAAGTAGAAAAACCTTGATAGCCATATGGCCTCTTAATTAATATAATCTTACATTCTTATAGGAATAGAAACGAGATGAAAAGAATATTCACAACTTTGATTAGCCATTCTTAAAGAAACAACATTTCATGAGTTCCTCGACTCTACACTCAAAACTTGCAAAGGTCCTCTTTTGGCTCTTAGATAAAATTTAGGCCATGCAAGTGTCAAGAAGACGATAATAAACCCCCCCCCCCCCCCCCCACCACAAAAAAAAGCGGGGGGCACTATATGAAGTATAATCCAATGGAAAAAATCTTGAATAACGGATAAACGCGATTGAGTACTTGAATCCCATTAACTTATAGTATCAAGTTTCACAAGATCAAGTAAATCCAATTAACAAATAGCAAAAAGACATGTTAGTCAAATTGATAAATTCAGAAATCCCTAATTGAAAGCAAGAATATTTCCAAGAGGGAGTGAATTAGGTGATATAAAATTTTCTTTGAAAACCTCTGATTCTAACTAATAAAAATAGAGTAACAGAGAGGGATAGAGAAAGATTAGACACACGAGATTTATACTGGTTTGATCCAAATCTTTGACCTACGTCCAGTCCCTAGACTCTCCGAGATTTCATTAACTCAAAGGATTACACAATCTATAACTCTTGGAGTAATTCTCTCGCTAGAACTTACTCCCTATTACAAATTGTAATTAAATGTCCCACTCCCAAAGTCCCAATACTTTGAGATTCTTACAAAGATTGATAATCAATAGTAAACTCTCTAAAAAAGCATATGTATAAACTGAAGAATTAAATATCCGAAGATATTGTATGAGTAGAAATAGTAAATACTTAAATTACTAATTGAAAACACAGAGTTTCGGTAGGTGAAGAATTGAATGCTTCTGTCTTTTATAGTTGATGGCATTAATGACCGTTGAAAAGAGATTAATGAACCGTTGAATATATCTGTTGAAGTCCAACGTTACTCCGTCTCTTCGAATTCTTCCAATGTTTGTCGTTATTCTTCGTTGACATTCTTCATTCCATTTGTCCGTTGAGACTCAGTTAGAATGTTGAATGGAAATGGCCGGAATACTTTATAGTTACTCAGAAGATCAATTTCCATTTTCGTGCTTTTGTCTCTACTAAGCATTTAATGTACTTCTGACACGGATTTGCTTTAGAGAAAATTGGTGATTAAACCATGTTAAAATTATCTGAAACTCATTAGCAAATTGATCAAACCTTGTTGGAAATAACAATAATCAATAATATGAAGTACCCAAAGTATAATCAAAGATTTACAGATTACGAAAGCGAGGATTTCAAAAGCTGAGAATACTGACTTGAGTCATCCATTGTTAACTCGAGTCATATTCATTTGACTCAAGTCACTGATTTTTTTTCAAATCAAAGAAGAGTTTTAGTAATAACTTGACTCGAGTTACATTGACTTAACTCGAGTCACCATTTTCAAAAATTCATTTGGAGCTCTTTGTAACTCACTTGACTCGAGTTAAAAACATATATGACTCGAGTCATATCAGTTTCTCAAAAAGCTGCTATCGAGTTTGGACTTGGAGAAACTTGAAAACAAGCCATGACTTGAGTCATCTTTGAACAATAAATATTATTTGGAAAAGCTAAGACATTTGACTCAAATCACATAAGCTTGACAAGTCGCTTTTCATAAAACTATAACTCAAAAGTCATATGATGACCTTGACTTGGGTCACTTCGTTCAAAAATCATTTGGCTTTTGACATAGAGAGGTATGACTCGGGTTATAAGTCTTTGACTCAAGTCATATCAGCACAAAAAGTTTTATTGTTATTGAACCAAGTTATCTTTCATTTAAAACACTTTGGCTTGAATCAATAACAATATTTTGGATTTACAATTGTCAATTATCATCAAAACACATAGAGAACTAACATTAGTCAGACCTTATTAGGGATTTCTTCACAGTGCAGGCCTGATTTTAAATTTAGGTATTTTAAATAGATTCAAATAGGATTTTTCCAAAT
Organism: Acacia acuminata; assembly: GCA_019022655.1. Lineage (NCBI taxonomy): Eukaryota > Viridiplantae > Streptophyta > Magnoliopsida > Fabales > Fabaceae > Acacia > Acacia acuminata. The sequence continues at coordinate 864,951 of JAFJYI010000187.1, forward strand.
TTTAATGTTAGCATTTTTTTTGTTAGTGGGTGTTTGGAAGCTACGGCCGAAAAAAAAAAAAAAACTTTTATGCCTCAAAAACTCATACCACATGTTTACATTATAAAATACAAAATATCTTAAAATTAAACTTATCCAACACTCGAATGCAACTAACAATATTAGGATTAGAAACTAAAAATATTTTATAAAACTAAGAAATTAAAATGATACTTGTGTGCTCCAATAAACAGTTTAGCTTATCTGTCTTCTTGTTTGTTTTCATCTTTTTGAAATTGTTTATATTATTTTTTATATTAAAAGTTTTATTTTTATATTAAAAATTTAAATTAAAAAAATTACTCATATGGTCTTAAAGATAAAGTTAACTTTTATAGAGATTTAAAAAAAATTAAATAAGTTACTTAATTATAATATATATTGAGTATTATTAAATTATATATCAGTTTATATATGAGGCAAAATAGTTTGAAGAAAAAAAGATTAATATAAATATTTTAATTCAAAGTAATTTAATTATTTTTTTAATATTTCTAATATAATAAATTTTATTTTATATTTAAAACCAAGGAGTAAAACTTAGAAAATGGATTTTATCAAAAAAAAAAAAAAAACCCCTCGGAGAATGGATCCTCTGAAATTAAACAGCTCAACGTAAGCTTGCATACAGTTCAGATCCCATAGGTCACCCTTGACGCCTCCTGCACCTTGCCCTTTGGGAAATTGGAGGGAGTTCTATCTGTTGTTCTCTTCTGTTTAAATTTTTTTTTTTTTATTTTAAATATATGCAGTGTTCCGATAAGATTTAGAAAATTTAAATTTTATATTGTATAAATATATTACTTCAAATTATTAATTTTTTAAAATAAATCCCAACAATTAATATGAAATGAAAATTTTCTTATGAAGGGATAATATTTCCAATATGAATAGTATGATTATTTTTTTTTTTCATATTTATGCATACATATTTAATTTTGAAAAAAAAAAGTTTTGACAATAAAACATGCATTATTTACTACTACCAATTAATTAATTTCGATTTGAGTATTCAGTAGAGCCTCAACTAGAGAGAAGTTTTTTATTTTTTGTTTTTTGTTTGCTTTCAATATACTCTACATGTTTGTGATATGTTTAAGGAGTTGATTTTGGTTCTAAATGTAAGATAATATTTTCTTAATTTATCCTTATTGGTACTCGCTAAACAATAATTAATGAAGAGATTAAGGAAGATGACCACAGTAATTTAGAAAATACATGTTATATTAATTAACTTGATTAATTTTCTTAATTAAATTAAATTAAATTAACATGTCTCTTAAAATACATATATATATATATATATATATTAATTTGTACTGCAATTTAAGATTCTACTTATGGAAGATTAAATTGCTAACACAATTGTCGTTGATATATTTTATTTTGGGGTATATATTTTTAAATAAAAAGTTTTGAACTTAGGAGTAATTTTAATCGAAGTTTCAAGCGTAGAATGTTGCCCTTTGAGAGTTTCAAAATGGAGCAATGTTATCCCTCCGTTAAAAACCTTACCAAGTCTAGGGCACGGCCAACGTTAGTGTTTTTAACGGAGGGGCAAGAGCTTTTGAAACTTTACGCAAGATCGCTCCTACTAAAAGTAGCAATTTTGCCCCTAAAGTTTCAAAATGGAAGCAACATCCTTTCGTTAAAAACCTTAACAAATAAACTTTATAGGCAAAATCTATGCCATACTTTTTGGACAAAAATATATTTTCTTTTGGTGCCCACCAAGTTTGACAGGGTTAATACTGAAAGGTAGGGCTTATTCATTTAGTAAAAGTAATAGGTTTTAGAAAGATTATTTATCTCAATACGATGATATTCACTCAAATGTGTTTTTTTTTGGGAAGATATTATTGCTTTGTCTACTTTTTTATTTTTATTTATGTATTTCGAGCAATATTTCTTTGTTTTGAATATCTTTTCAAACTTTGACGACCTTATTTTATAAAAGAAGAGTTTATTATGTTTTACTTTTCCTATTCTAAATATAACATCTAGTTTGAGGGTGAATTTTGATATTAAATTTAATACATTTTTTATTTAATCTTTTAAATTTTATCATTTTTTTCAAACTAATTTATCAACTTATAAACTAATATATAATCTAATACAACACAAAAATATTTTGAAAATATCATATTAGATATGTTATAATTAAATAATTTATTTAGCTTCATTCATTTTTTATATATTAAAAAATATATCTTATATTAAAAACATGAGAAGTATCTTTTACTTTTATTTACAAAAACAAATTCAGGAACATTAGTAAGATGTGAAAACAACACGCATAGTCTCTTCTGGCCCTGTTACAAAGTAATTCCAACCATTTATTATTAAAAAAGAGGTAGTTAAATTATTAACTATGTTTAAAAATTAAAAAAAAAACAAGTTTACACATTTTTAAAATAATGAATCTTAACAAATGTAAAACAAAAATTACATCAAAATTTAATTGACTCTAAAAAAAAAGTGTGGTCATTTAGTGATACATAATAAGGACCACTCATTTCTTCACAATTCATTTTAAATAGAGATAAAATTGAAAAGTTATTAAATTTTAATGCATATGAAATTTAATGACTTTAAAGATTCTAGTGAAACATGTGGTAATGTCTTATTTTTCCAAAATTCACCCTCTACAAAAATTCTTTCACTTAGAGTAACTAATACTTTTTTTGCCAATTTTTATCCTATAAGTAATTTTATATGGGATTTTTTTTTTTTTTTTTGAAAAAAAAAAATCAACAACCAGGTGCAAATGAAAAGGCAGAACACAAAAAAGGTCACCCCAAGCCCAAATAACACCATAACTACAAACCATAACCCTATGTCAAAGATGAATGATCACTTATGCTATCGCTACTGCCAGAAAAGCAAAGAATCACCAATAACTATGTCAAAAAGAAGAGATGGGGGTTCAAAAAACCATCTGTTGGTCCCATCCTTTTTTATCTCCTATTTGCTACCAAGAGAGTAGAGACACAATCCCCACACAACCACTGCCGCATAGAGAGAAGCACCAACATCAACAATGGCGATGTTATCCCCCTTAGAAATTTCGAACAACACAACCAAAGTTGTCCCAACCCAAAGCCATCATCATAACTTTTGTTAATGCCAACGTTTCACCTAAGAAGAGGATGAATTAATGATATTAAAATATTTAAAATGAATGTAATCAACAATTAAATCAAAGGATAAGAGTTAGAGAAATAGTACTAAAGTGAAAACAGGGATTAAACTGATTTGACTTTAACCTCTTGACCTATGTCCAATCTTTAGAGCGTCTATGAGATTTTCACTATATGTCCAAAATTCTAAGTTCCTTGGCACCATAGTACAAAGAGAGATCCTCAATTGGAAACAATCCACCTTACACTTTGTAATTCTACAACCACACTCAAGGTCCCACTACCTTGAGAATTTACAAAATTAAATACGATTGGTAAATACTCTCTCATAGAGTAAATAGACAATCATTGAAGAGAAAAATGTATATAAGAAGATATTCAAAGAATGAACTGAGTAATAAATGAGAAGATTTTTCGTTGGCTTAGTTGGATGCTTAGTTATTTATAAGCATATGCCATTAATGACCGTTGAGAGCATTCAAATTAATCCATTAGAGATAGATTAGAGTCATTGAAGGATTTTAATGTTCAGTCGTTTTCGTCTTCACTTTAACAAAGGCTTTAGACGCAATCCCTCTAGTTTGCTCTATTTTCTACTTCACATTTAATGTTTTGATGGGAAATTTGCTTTTGTTGCTTTTGAAATTAATCCATGGTTTAATCATAAGAAACTTATACACAAACAAGATTAGTAATACTGAGAAGTTGTATAAGTAATAATCAAGCTTAAACAGATGTTCATTGCAAGTTTCACATTTATTGAGACAAGACGTTGCTTTTTTTAAAAGACAATGAACTTCCACTCCAATGTGTATTAGGATCACTGAGTGCTTATAGACTAACTCGAGTGCCAAATGAACTTTGAGTTATGGTAGTGAAGTGTTGTTGAAAGGTATATCACTAGAGTGATCTTCTGTTTGATTGAAAAAAATGTTTCAACACTACTAGTGACTCAAGTGATTATTTGGATCACTTGCACTTGCTTGTAAGTGATCTTGGATCACTTGAGTGATTCTCGAGATCAATAAGTGATCTTTAGTAAAATATCACATTATTCTTGGTCCATTTGCAAGTGACTTGCTGAGAGCCCATGATTGACACCTATCACTTGAGTGATCACTAACCTACTCGAGTGAACTTTTCCTAACTCATAGAAAGCATTGTGAGTGACTTTCAAAAAGCCTGCGAGTGATTATTATCACTTGGGTGGTCACTTATCCACTAGAGTGATCTTTGAGCTCATCACTCAAGTGATAAAATCATCATTTGAGTGATCCGTTATAACTTCCAAAAACACTACGAATAACTTGTAGAAAGCTGTGAGTGATGGAAAATCACTCAAGTGATAACCCAATCACTTGAGTGATCTTGTATCACTTTTGAACTTATCAACGAGTGACTTGCAAAATCACTGGAAATTAGGATCATCACTCAAGTGCATTAGCTACCATTCGAGTGATCATCTCAGATCACCAGAATTGAATGACTTTGTTGATTTAAGTTTAGTTTAAATAGAATTGAATGACTTTGTTGATTTAAGTTTAGTTTAAATAAAGTTCTATCACTCAAGTGTTAGGAAACTCACTCTAGTGACTTGAATCATTAAGTCCACTATGTATTTCAAGGTTTGTTATCATCAAAACATACTATGAGAACTAACAACTTTGAGGGTCTTCCAAAAACCAAAACCAACTATCCCAGATCGTAGAAGATGAGGAAAGAAGCCATACCAAATTAGTAGCTACGAGGAGAGAAGAAACAAATGGAGAAGAACCTTCAGATCTACAACCATCCACTCACCCCTTTAGTGCTAACATTCTCGGAGTTGTTAAGCTCTTTAGCCTTCGATCTCCCTTCCTTCACATCATTATTGTCTTACTCTCCACGTCAGTCAAACCATCCTTCCCTTAAGCCCCATCTCACAAATCACAGTGACCATTAACAGATTCAAAGAAAGAAGAAACTTAAACCCCAAATGGCATAACCCCTAGTTGGACAAGCTCCTCCCTTACCTATACCTATGCTAGAGAGAGAGGCGTTAGAACCCCAAGCATGACGATACAAAACCACTCACAATGGAGGTACTAAAAACTCTCAATTTGAAGAGATAAAACCTTGATATATTAGGCTTGTTTGAGATACCGGTGAGAAAAATAACTTATAACCAATCTAACTTATGGAAAAATTAGATTGTGAAATGTGATTTTTGTTTATGTTGACGATAGTATAAATAGCTTTTGATATTTAAACTTATAATCAATCTGAAATATTTTTAAAGATATTGACTGGTACTAAAAATATACTTCATGATACTAAACACTCTTAATTTTGGTGAGTAATTGAAGATAACTTATATTTTGCCCTCCCAAGTAAATATGAATTGTGTGTTGATAAAGTAAACATGAAGTCAATTAAATAAAGTGTAGTCATCCATAGAATAAAGGCGTATCATAATTGGTTAAAGGGAGTGATTCTGGCAAGCTTACCTCACACCCTCCATCTATTTATTTATTTATTTATTTTATTTCTTCTCAGCCACGTAATTCATCCTTTTCCTTTCTTTTTCCCCCTTCATTTCCTCTCTCTCCCTATCTCTATCCCTTTTTATTGAGAGCCCTTTCTTTCCCCGATCACTCTCACTTCCTCTCTCGCCATTTCCTCACAATCTTCCTCAACCAAGATGGGATTACAGAACCAACTCCGCGATGTCTCTTCCGATTCCATTCCTCTCCTCCTCCTCCTCCACATCGCCGCCGGCTTCAATTACCTCCGCTCCTACCTTCTCGCTTTCCTTCACTCTCTTGGCATCTCCAGATTCCACTCCACACACCGGCCATCGTCGACGATGCCCTCTTCGCCGCCGTCGGATCCGGATTAGCCCAGCTTGTGATTCTTTCAGACCAGCTCCACGCCAACTATGATGTTACCGATGACGACGACGACCGTGAGATTGCCGCCGCCGCCTCCTCCTCCATGTGTGTGGTGTGCCGGAGCGAGTATAAGGAGGGCGACCAGGTAAGGAGGTTGCCCTGTCGTCACGTCTTCCATGGACGCTGCTTCGATGCTTGGCTTCACCAGCTCAAGTTTAATTGTCCTCTCTGTCGATCGGCTCTCGTCTCCGACGAGTGCGTGGCTCTCGCGGAGCGGCGCGTTGGTAGCGAAGTCTGTTCATGGTTCTCTGTTCGGTGATACGACGTCGTTTTGCTCCTTGATCGATGATGATGATATTATTACTGTTCGATGGTAAACCCCACTTTGAGTCATCGACGGTCCCAATTTTCCCATGTTTTTTTGGGATTTTACCGCGTTGAAGGCAATTTTGATTTTTTATTAATAATTTAATAGATTATCTTTGATCCCTTTTTTCTTAAAAAGCAAAATCGTTTTCCAAGGACTATGCTTGAACGTCCTTTTTTGAGGTGTTGTAAATTATTTTAGAATATTCAGAGTCTTTTGTTGTTGAGTGAAGTCATCAGAATATTATATTATTGTAGGAAGTACCAATGCAATTTCCAGAATAGAAATAATGTTTGTTTTTGTGTGCTGGCAATAACTAAGTAACACTATTTTGCATGTTTAAAAATGCAAACTATAATTGAACACTTCGTTCTCTACGGGCAAAAAAAAAAAAAAAAAAAGTGACATGGATGAAAATAAAGGATAACTTAATTATTTTTTATTTTTATTTTTTAAAAAAGTAAGAAAATTCATTATAAACTATTCAAATTAAATTTAAACGCTTTAGGTTGGGAAAAAAAGACATCAATTTTAATTCTTTCTTATTGAAATATAATAACTGTGGTCCAATTTGGATGTTTCAATTGGCTGTTGGCACATGCGGTGTGATTTGAATTCTCTTGATTTTTAGGGTGTTTGATTTGTCCAAAAATTCTCTTGATTTTTAATTAATTGGTAAAGACGGCGCTTCCATTATACATCAAACTAGTTATAAAATAATTTTAAATAGTAAAAGTTAATGGTTGGTTTAGACTTTAGAGCTTGTTTGGTTCTATTTTTTTTTTTATTCTTCTATTTATTTTTATACTTTTAAAACCACCCTGTAGAGTAAACTTTCAGTACAAGTTTTGAAATAAAATATTTCAATGATTATTTTGAAAAATATATTTAAATTGAAATAATTATTTTATATATTTATCTAGTTGTCCTTAATGAAATTACAATATTCTTTGTCTATTCTCTATTTTTGTAGAATAAAAATAAAAAAAAGGGGAAAGATCTTTTGATTTTTTGTTTCTATTAAAACTTTTGCGTTCAACCAAAATATATTATTAAACAAGTTTTTACACTTTTAAAATAAGAAAAATGTTTTGAAAATCAAAATTGCTCTTAACATTTTTCTTTTCAGTTTTAACTTTACAGAGAGGAAAACTGATTAATTTTGGGTGGGAGGATAGTTGCGTAGGGATGGATGACTTTGAAGAGGTGCGTTTGCGCGTAATGACGAACCCTTTATCTGATTGTTGAAGCAATATCCACCACAATTTGGGAGCAATAATTAATTCTATCACTTATTATATTCTCACTCAATCCCTTATTATTAGGGACTGATTGAGAATATATCAATATAATAATATTCATCATCTGTTATTATATTTATTTTCTTTTACTTATCCTCTTTATATATGACAGAGCACCACTTTAATCATTTTTATGAGTTCAGTTTACTTAATTCTCATATATTAAAAAAAAAAAAAAAATTAGTTAACTCATTAAATATGTAATAAATCAATGTATTTTTCTAATTCTACCTTTATTTATAAATGAGTAAACCCTATCTCTCATATTTCTCTCTTTCCAACATGAAATAATTATTATTTTTTATTACATTTAATAGGGGTAACATTGTAACATTGCTATTGAGTACTCTTTCAGTGGACTTATAATAAAGATCAAATTCTTTTTTTTTTTTTTTCAAAATGAACTTAAAAAAAAAAAAAAACCAAAATGGTACTCCCTTCGTCTCTATATAAGGTCATATGAACCGAATCATGGGATTTTAAAAAATAGTTAAAAGTAATAAATAGGTAGGAAATAGGAGTAATGATAAGAAGAGAAAAAATAGAATATATGTTAAATAAATGATGTGAGAGAATGAGGATAACATGGGTAAAAGTGCATTTATTAAGAGAGAGAGAGTAATGATAAGAAGAGGAAAAAATAGAATGTATGTTAAATAAATGATGTGAGAGAATGAGGATAACATGGGTAAAAGTGCATTTATTATGAGACAAATTCAAACATGATCTTGTAAAAAGGAACAAGCTCATTAAAAAAGGATATTATATACTCCCTCTGGTTCTTATGTAAGGTATTAATTAATTATTCTCACAAACCAATAAAAATAGTTAAAGTCAATAAAATTATCCTAGAATTTAAGTAATTTTTAGTATTACCCCTATTAATTGCACTAAACTCTAACATCATATTAATTATTACTCTCACCCTTTGCCCTTATTAATTATGGGTATACATGAAAAAATAATAATAATTAATGCTCCTTAGGAATAAGCAAGTGCCTTATAAAAAGGACTAAATAAACTTTTTAGTTAGTACCTTATAATAAGGACCAGAGGGAGTATAGGGATAGAGGGAGTAACTAATAGTCCTCTAATTCTATATATAAGACACTTTTAGCATTTTTCACACAGCCCAAGAAAACCTTAAACTTCATTAACTTATCCATAAAGTTCATTAACTTTCTAATTTTATCCCTATTTAATATATATTATACCTCATGAGAATAATATTAATACAATAATAAATGAATGGTGAAATTATAGATTTACATGAAAATTTTCTCAATCTACTCTATATAGAGGAGCAAAGGAGTATTCTTTTATGCTACTCTATCATGAAAACAGAAGAGCTTGTTGGAGGGTTTATTTTGGTTGTGAATGTAACATCCTAATATATTTTCTCTCTTAAATTCGATTTTTTTTTTCCAAATAATCCCCTCATAGATTACATATATAAATTTTTTTTTTAATATATGAATGGGAGTATTTTTCAGTTCAAATGATTAAATGGGAATTTTCCAGAAAATTAATACATATAAACATGTTACAAATAACTAATTTAATTAACCTTTTTAATATATTTAAATTAATTACCCAACTCCTACATTTAATATTGAGAAAAGTATAATTTTTTTGGGCTGAAGAATCCAACACACAACTTCTTATTTAAGTTCACATTTAAGGAGGTATTTGATGTGAATGAAAAAATGGGTGGGAAGGAGGAAAGTTAGTTTAAACATTAATTTTGAATGAAACTTCACATAATCGAATTTCTCATTTATTTATTTTTCCCAACAGAAAAAGAAAAAGATTTTAATTTTTAATTCTATAATTTAACCTTTTTTTTTTTTTTTTTTTATTTATTACCGGAACCAATATATTTGTCAGAGAAATCAAATATCACACCGAGTGAATTTAAGTCTGATGAATTTGAAGATGCATTTATGAAGTGAAGAGGGATAATTATGAAGAAATATGGGTCCCACATAAATGTAATGGAATTCATACATCACCTTGCGTGACGTCTGAGGCATGGGCTGTTAGGGAAGGGAAAGTGATCGAAGTGCCACAATGTCCCAATTGTTTATTGTTATTTTGAAGCATATCATCATCATCACCATTTTCATACTTATCTCATGCTTGCTTCTTGCTTTCACGTTTCTACAACATTTAATTCCCAATCACATGCCAATAAAATAGTTTTATTGAATTAAATTTGATCTTTCTAAACTTATAGATTAATTTATATTCTTAAATTTTGATCTTATTCGTTTATATCTATAATAGAGAGGCACACTATAAAAAAAATATACTATCAGATCCAAAATATAAGACACTTTTAGAAGAGTTTTTGATCCATATAGAACAAACTAAATTTTTATTTGTCTATTTTGTCATTATAATTAACACTTAAATGTGACATTTCATATTTTTTCCCTTCAAAACTTCAATTTATATACATAAAGCTGGAAAAAAAAACTTTCAATTTAAAACAAGTTTAATAAGTTAACCGATCTTTTTTAATTATGTGACGTGGTTGAAATGACTTATGTCAATCCTAGCCATCTCTATTTTGTTTGTCTTTCTATGAGTTTGAATTTGAATACATCATGACAAAAGTTAGAATTTATTTTTTATTATAAATATTATATTGAAATGATATAGATAAATTTATGGTACATACCAATAAATTGGATGTTGCAACTCTATTGGCTTGAAATAGCCACTTATTGTACATTTTCCTTGTAGTAAAATATACTTCCTAAATATATGAATTAGAAAACTTATTAAGAAAGATTAAAAGAATTAGTTAACTTAGTATATTTTTTTTAATATATATATATATATATATATATGTAAAGACAATTGATTTAATAATAGTAAAAATATACAACCTAGATGGGCCCTAAATCATATTGGGCCACTTTTTTTCGAGAATAAAAAAACCCAAGCAGATTAAAAGGCCCATTACATGAAAAGGAGAGCCAACAACATTGAAACAAACAGAGGCTGGACCCAGTAACAATAATAGATGACACTCAGTTTAAGGGGTGGAAAACAACACTTGTCCTTGGTTCAATTGCTAAAGGGATTGGATACTCTTACCAAAAAAGAGGGGGTTTGATCTTAGAGTTGGTCAAGGCACTAGGGAGACATCCTAGGCAATGTGAACTTGTGAAAACGTAGGCTGAGGTGGAAACATGTATACTCTCAAACCTGTATGTCTTGGGAAACAAAGCTATAGCACCCTGCTCTTGGATTGTGGGTGAGTCTAACCTCCTTTCCTAAAATTTTCATTAAAAAAAGGGTGAAAAACAGAAATAGACTATAAATATTATATTTGCATGGCTTAAAAAGCAAACAAAGTATATAAACTGTAATTAAAAAAATAAGAATAATATGAAAAGCTGAAAAAACAAAAACAAGAAGACCATTGAACAAAAATTAATGAAATCAGTTATTTGTTAAAAAGCATAATATGTTGATTTTATTAAAATATTAATTCTTTTAATGATTTATATTGGAAACAAGTCGAAGTAACTTGGGCTAGAACAATAGTGGTGGAAGCAACAAACCGTTCAAGCTTGTCTATAGAGAGACTGTCTCAAGCAGATACTCCAATTGCTCCTTCAATTAAATCTTGGGCCCAAAAAAGGTTGCCATTAGCCCATTACAAATATGTTTAACCTTCTTGTTTTTCTTGGGCCAAAAACGCCCAGCCCCCAAAACCCTGAATTTTTTGGGCCAAAATATGTCCAACATTCAAAAACACACACTCTCTCTCTCCCTCTCTCTCTTTTTTGTTTTTTTTTTTTTTTTTTGGGGGGGGGGGGGGGGTGGGAGGAACATGTTGGGAAAGAGACCGGAAAAAACTTTGAAATTATGAAAAGAAAGAGATGTGCACTAAAATTCAGTAATACCAAAGAAGGAACCATATCTCATAATGGGATTTTGAAATTAGAGGAAAAAGGAAATATACAAGGAAAAAGACTGAAATGCCCCTTAATTAAAAAAATTCCCAACTAACTTTGTTGGAGCTCTAAGAGGAATAATTAATTTTGCAAGCGGTGGAGGTAGGATTTGATCCCATCCCAATTTGCATGACAAAAACATTGGTTGATCTTCAATATATAACATGCAAAAACAAACGTAAGTTAACTGCTTTGACTATAACTTATTTACAAGTTCTGTTAAGGCATTCTCCATATTTTATTAGGTATTACCAACTTTTATATATGAAATAACAAATCCACATTTTCAAGTTATTCAAAAATTTTGTTAAAACATTTTCTACATTTCATTAGGTATTACCAACTTTTTTTTTTTAACCCAATAGCAAATTCACGTTATCGAGGTTATTCACAAGTTTTGTTAAGACATTCCCCACATAAATTTCAGTAGGTATTAGGTCCTAATTATAGGAGCAAATTTTGGAGTTGGTTTTGGTTCTAATTATAAGAGCAAGTTTTAACTTTTGTGAATTTTTTCTATAATACCCCTATTTGTACTTTCTCAATAATAATTAAAGACAACAATAATTTAATAATATACCTATATATTTTATAAAGTAAATAATGTTTACAACTCATTAATGTCATATACACCTAAATAATACTTTTTAATATAAAATAATTTTGAGCAATTTTTGTCATATTTTTCTCATATCACCTCTACTAATACATCTTCCACAATAATTAATTTAACAACACTCTTATATTCTATCAAGTGAGATATTCTACTTTATTTTTTATTTTTAAATAAAAATAATTTTAATATTCCTTTAAGAATATTTTTTTAACTATCTGTCCAAAGTGATTAATTTTTCCCCCTAAAATAACCTAATAAAACATTAATTTCATTATCTTTTTTCCAACACTTCTGAAGCACATATGTTGCATACTTCTCGTCAACCCACAATATCAACATGTAATTAGGCGTTAAATATATTTTTTAACTACGCATTTTAAATTCAACCGGTATTTACAAGATTTAATGTTGATTAAAAAAGTTTTAAAATGAATACGCATTGGTACTTGATTTTATGAAGTGAAGCATTTATATAGAACTTTTTTTTAAAAAAAAGATAAATATATTTTTTAAGTACAAGAGTACTTATTTGAGTTATTTAACTTGCAACTATAGAAAAATTCCCCTCCCTTTCCAAAAGAAAAAAAAAGGTCATCGCATAATACTATTATTTGTTACTATATATTTTAAAAATATATTTTTCTCATTTTTCGTTTACAAACATAAATTGCATACACTTCAAGTTGAAGCAGAGCTCCATGACGGGATAAATAGATTCTTCCTTAATGTCATTTTAAATTTTGGGTAAGGGTATTTTAGGAAAATATACATAATTAACTAATTTAACTTCCTTCCTTAATCCCTCCAAATTCGACAATAAAACATGCGAATGATTTGAAAGTGTAGATTTATTATTTCGTAAATAAAATTTGGTAATACTTAATGAAATGTATGTGGGGAATGTCTTAATAAAACTTGTGAATAACTTGACAGTGTGAATTTGCTATTGGGCAAAAAAAAAAAAAAAAAGTTGGTAATACCTATTGAAACTTAGAAAATGCTTTGACAAATTTTGTGAATGACTTGAAAATGTGAATTTTTTATTTGATAAATAAAAATTGGTAATACTTTATGAAATGTGGGCACTTAACAAAACTTGTGAATGAGTTGCATTCAAACTTAAAAAGTTAACTTATATTTGTTTTTGCATATCATGTGTTGAAAATCATTAGTGGCCCAATGGCCAGCAATGTTTTTGTATCCCCACTTGCAAAATTAATTATTCCTACTGTAGCTCCAGCATCAACGTTGTTAAAATGAAATGTATGAGAATAACAGAGGTACTACAATTCGCCTTTATGTTTAAACAATTTTTTGATATATGTGATTTGGTTATTTAGATCTTATATATTGGATGAGGGATCTTATTATAAATTTAGGCCAAAATATATGTTTGGTCCTCTAAAATTTCTACTGAATTTCAATTTAATCCCTAAAATTTATAAAGTGTATTTATATTTCCTTAATGCTAACTCCGATAATTTCATTAATAAAAAATGATAACTCAGCAAATTTAAATGGTTAAACATTGACAAAACATCTTTTAATATAATATTTTTTATATTTTGAAAAATGAGTTGTTGATGTTAAAAGTGTATGTCAATAGCTCGTTATCATCATTGTATTTATTTTGAATATTATAATTTAAGAATTTTAAATTAAATATTAATATGTCAGTATTTAATTATACAATGACCATTCAAATTTTCTTGGTCAACATTTTTCATTAATAAGACTAACAATATTAATAATAAAGGACTAAATTGAAACTAATGTGAATTTAGAGCAATAAGCTTATATTTTACCCTATATTTTATTAATCATCGGTCTTAAATATAGAATAAAGTTTGTAGTACAAATTGCACTCTAAACTTTATCTTATATTTAGAGTTATAGGTAGTATTAAATATAAAAAGTAATGGTAGTATAATACCATGAGCCTGTTTCGGGAAGGCGTTAACGCCTTAAAAGCTCGGTGGTGGTGAAAATGTTATTTTGGAGTGTTTGGGTTGGCGTGCATTCTAGTGGGCTTATCGGAAAAGTGGCGTGTGAGGAAAAGCTCCAACTTGGAACGTTGGAGTGTTGAGCATTGGAGCGTGAAAGAGAGAGAAAACCGATGGGAGTGAGACAGTAATAGAGGAATGAGGTGAGTCGATGGTGAAGGTGGTGGTATGGTTACCAGCAATGGTGGTTGATAGTGGTGAGGTAGACGGAGGGAGTCGATGGAGGAAGTTGACAATGTGAGTAATGGTGGTCCTCTCGGTTGCAACGCTCTCTTTGTGAAGTTCTATCGCCCTTGTGTCTCGAATTGCACTACTACTCCATTTTTGGTGGTGGAGGAAGGTCACTCGCCGACGACTTGTGGTGGAAGAGGAAGTCGCGACAAGAGGGATGAAGGGCGAAGGTGCTCGCTTTTTGTTTGCGGCGAGGAGAGTCCTCTGTTTGTTAAACGTTTTTTTTCTCAACGTATTCCTATGGATGATAAGCTGCTGATTTTTTTTTTTATAAATATATATTTATATTTTAGTTTAATATATATATAAAGTTAATTGTTTATTAATTTTTTTAATAATCATTTAACTTTTTTTTTCAAATTAAAATTAAAATTTTTATTATCTCAATATATACAACTAATATGTATATGTAGTATTCAATATGATTCATGCCCTTTTTCAGTCATTTTTCATCTCAACTGACTTTTTAAATAATCATCCAAATACTCATCAGTTTAGAAAAAAAGTCACTTCTGCAAAAGCCAAATGGACAATCCAAACACAAATTACATTTACAACCCGACTTGTTTTTTTCTACCAAGTTTTTATAAAATTCATATAATTTTTAAGCCACCGCCCCCATTACTAACCCAAATAAGCCCTATAATGTTAATGGTGATGGTCATCTGAATGAGAGTGATTAATGTCAAAAAGGAGTACAATTAATAATGTGGGCGAATGTTGAAGAGAAGAGACCTTTATGCTTTAGCTTTGTGCTTTTGGGGGCACCATTTTCCCAAGTCCTAAGCAACTTGGTCAACTTTTCCTCTGTTTGGTTCACTTCCTTGACCTGTTTTATTTGTACAATCTCCAATTGAATCCTTTAATTTGTAGTGAATTTGTAATGAAATATGATAAATATGTTTTAGGATTAAAATCAATCCCACAATTAGGTTATACATTAAGAACCGGAGGGAGTATTTCACACTTGCTAAAAATAATTATTCCACACTTACTGAGAAGAGTTGTGAAAAGTTATTATTCCTTTTAATTTTGTAATAAATTAATTTTTTCTAAAAATATCCTTATATAATTTTTGCTCATGTAATAATTATAATCATTATTTTGACAAAAAATTAATAATACTCATCATAATTAGGTCCTACCGGATGGAGCATTTCACACTTGTTAAAAATAACTATTCCACACTTACTAAGAAGAGTTGTGAAAAGTTATTATTCCTTTTAATTTTGTAATTCTAAAATATCCTTATATAATTTTTACTCATGTAATAATAATATTCTCCTTTTTTGGCCAACGTAATAATAAACTCATTATTTTGGAAAAAAAAATTATAATACTCATCATCTTACAATCAAATCCAACTAGTTTGGCAAAATGGGAAGCATCTATTTGATATCCAAAAACATACATTTTCCATAAAGATTGAAAAAACCATACACTAAAAGTCGCAAAACATTCATCATTAATCATTATTACGTAAGTTTTTGGTCTGACATCATTATTATCTAATTTATACAAAACATGAAACCAGAAATTTTCAAGCATGCAACTCCAAAAACAAATCACCACTACCACCACTAGGGTCCAAGATATATTCATTATCAAAAGAAAGACACCTATGCTTCCTAGATATAGATCCTATCATAATGATAAATTTTTTTAAACATATAGATTATTATTGCACAAGATCATAATAGTCCTGCAAAAGTCCAAACTATGCCATTCTAATCACTTCCTTCTTTTCCTTGGTCATAATTAGCCTCGTCGTTTTCATTAAACAGCTCAACAATAACATCATAAAGACGAAACCTTGAGTCAATCATGCAAAGCCTTTTTGTTTTAATTGCTAATTCTCTTTTCTTTTCTTTTTTTCATTTTGTACTGGCAAGTTGACATATGCATCTGAACTTTGTACCAGTTTGAATGCTTATAAAGTGTCATTGATGAGATTTTTGTTAAAACTACACATACAAATCCTTAATGGCTGAAAAATTCATTGTTATAAATTTATCACCTAAAAGTATTTAAGAATTCGGATGCGCAAGCGCAACTTATTTACAATTATATGCAATATATCTTCAATTACATACAAATGCCTTTTATTTTACACATAACAAGCATGACATCCGCCGTAGCGTTGTCGCGGTGCAACAAACTTAGGAAACCTACAGGTAGTATGACCATCCATTCATTGAAATGTTCAAGTAATTGAATTAAAAATGAAGTTCTAAAAGAAAAGAATTGCGTTTTAAATATTTGGAGAAAGGGAATAGAATTTTCCTTCAAGGGTGGTGTATTTTTATAATTTGTGCAATTTATGTTGCAGCTTAAAAACATCAACAAAAGAACATGAACGTGGTTGACATGAAAATACATCAACTTTTGAACATGTACGATGAACATGAAATATCTTTCAATCATTTTAGTACAACATTTCTAAATATTTTCTCGTATACTACATTGGTGGTTGTACATTTTGCACCATTTGAACCGTCTTGTATAAGAATCTTCAGAGCAGCAATATTGTTCACTCTTGCCAAAGCAACGTATAATTGTCCATATGTGAACACTGGCTTCGACAAATAAAACCCAACATTTTGTAATGACTGACCCTAACTCTTGTTAATTGTCATTGCAAATGATAAAGTAATAGGAAACTGCCGTCTCTTCATCCTAAATGGTAGACTGCTGTCCGAAGGATTCATGTCCATCCTGTGGATTAAAACCTTCTGGTTTGGATTCGTCCCATTAAGTGTTAATCCTTTGATGACATTCTTTCCAAGATGTGTGACGCGTAGTCTAGTGCCATTACATAAGCCAACAGCTTGATCAAATTCCTTAACAACATTATAGGCACACCAACCTTTAGAATAAGAACATGCAAAGGAAGACCTGAACAAATGATGGTATTCAAGAACTCTGTAGTGTACAGATCTTCAAATCCATCAACGTCTTGAGAGGACTTCGGAATAGTATCACAACTATAGTACTCTATCAACTGACCAGGTAATAAAGAGCACATGTATTCATTTATCTGGTTCACACTTTCAATCGTTGGGCAAAGAGTGGTGTGTGAGTCAAACTTTTGATTGTTTGTAAAACTTTAATGGATTGGGCTATTAATGTTAAGGGTCTTTTACATTCAATAATGGCAGAGATAGATGTGGGAAAAGGGACACGTTGCTATTGGTAATGGATGGTGTTAATGGAAAAATAATGAGAGACATGAACTATTTTAAATTTTTTTTTTCTGGTCGCTTGGGATGTTATTCAGAAATGTTCTTAGTTACTGAGAAGAAGCTAAAGAGCCTCATCGTATTTGTAAGGCAACAATGATGAGAGTTTGAGTTGTGTGGCATTGATGACAAAAAATACAGTAGTTGTGTACCTCTCATCAGCTAACACCAGTTTAAGCTTTGTCTTTTTATCTGCTCCAGAATAGTATTCCTCCAATGGGTCTATGCTTTTTACAAAAGCAATGATATCTGTGAAATAATGTATAAGGTTAGTGGGTATTGTTGTGTGTGGGGAATGAAGGAATAAACTCCACTTACCGAAGAGGAACATCGTATAATTCTGAAGTGTTTGGTTTAATATGTCCTTGATGTGAGTTCTGGCTGAACCCAAGGGGGGGTGAATTGGGTGAAATATAAAAATTTAGGTTCTTTGAAAATCTTTTCGCAATTGATAAATTTAACTTGTATAACGAAGTGAGTTATAAATCAATTGACAAACATTCAAATGTAAATGCTGGAAATATAAGAGATAAGGGAAGAGGATGTGCAAGTGATTTATCGGTTCGGCCCAATCCTTGACCTACGTCCAAATTCCCGAAGCCTCACTTGGGATTTTCAATCCACTATCTTTGTTCAACTTGATTACACGTTCGTAAATCGAAGCAACCCTCTCTCTAGGATTCACTCCCCCTTACAAACTGTAATCAACACACCGCTTGATTACACACTCGTACTTTCGAAGTAATCCTCTCACTAGGATTCACTCCCTTTACAAGTTGTAATCAACACAATGTATATCCCACTCAAGATTACCCAATCTTGAGTAACTCTCGATAGAAAGATAATGTGTTTACAATAAATCTCCTCTCTTAGAAGTGAATAGATAAACACGAAGATCAAATACAAATCACTTCACTCTCTAAGTTATCTAAACATGTAAAACAGAGTGTAAATGATGAGAAAGCAGAGTATCAGCATGTTGGCAGTGTAAGCTTGTATCTCCACGTTTTTCTACTTGAATCTGTCCTCTATTTATAAGTAGAGATCAATATATGACCGTTGAGAAGATCCAATGACCGTTGGATAAAGAAATATAGCTGTTAGAAACTAGCCGTTAGAGCTTTTGCACGATTTTCGATGTTGACACAAATCGATATTTTGAAGATTTGCATCTAATCCTTCGTTTAATCACTGAAACTTGTACACAAATGATATAAGAAGTGTTATAAATCATTTGGGTAATCATCTGGATGTTTATCAAAAGAATAAGAATTTTTGAAACGTTGATTTTTTGAAACTGAGATGAAAACTCGAGTTTTGACTTGGAAACTCGAGTTTTGATTTCTGCTGGACTTTGTTAAGTCTTCTTGAAATAACTGTCAACTTTCGAAGCCCATATCTCCCTGGTCTGAACTCCATTTTGGTCCGTTCAACTCTTGATGGAAAGCTCTATGAGTCTACTTTGAAATGCCACTAATTTCAGCTCAATTGGATTTGTAGTTTGTGAGTTACACCCAAAACATTGAAGCTTGGTTTGCTGTGTGGTGAGGATTTCTATGTCAACTTCAACAATTCATAGATCCTTCATCTGAACTCCTTTAGGCTTGAATTTTATATCAAAATGACGCATTGGGAGTCTAGTTTCATATTCCTTTAGTTTCGTCTCAATCCGATCTCTGGTTTGTGAGATATCATCGAAATATCAGAGGTCGCCGTGCTGAACGTGAAACAGAGTTCTTTCAAGAGCCGATCACCGCTACAAACTCGAGTTTTGCCTTGGAAACTCGAGTTTTCTTAGTCCATAGAAGCCAGAGATGCTGAAGACACCCCAAACTCGAGTTTTGAGTTGCAAACTCGAGTTTTGAGTTCCAAACTCGAGTTTTCTCCTATCCGAGAGGCAAATCACTGTAGCGAAGTAGGAAACTTGAGTTTTGACTTGGAAACTCGAGTTTTCTCATCCCGAAAGCTGATTTTTGCTGACTTTAACTCCAAATTGAGTCATTCCAACTTCCATATGATCTTGGAGGCTTCTAGCTTCAATATAAGAACTTGGATAATTATATTTTCATTCCATTCATCAAGTTCTTCCTTTCTTTCTTCTTCTCTTGATCATTTTCCATAACTCAACTCTTTCTTTCATCTCTTAACTCCTTCTTGGTTATTCTCCTTAATTTAGCTTGGATTGATCTACATTAAATACAACAGTTAGTCAAATTAGGAGATAACTATATTACTCAATCTTTTTGCTTTTAACAATGGCATCTATATAAGATATCATCAAAACTAATCATAACCAACACTTGATTGGGAAGAAATTGAATAGAGAAAGGGGTATTTCAGCAAGTTCTTCTCTCACAAATGTGGCAGAGTTGAATAGCAATTTCAACTGGTGGTTGGCTGCCTTGTAATCCTTTCCATTTTGGATCACTTCCATATTTGCTATGAAGTAGCATTGTTCTTCTTCAGGCTCTTTCTCAAATTTTCCGAATAAAGATTTGTTCATGACTGAGGCTTGTATTTTGTCCCCCTGAAAACAATGATAACATATAGCTTGTAAGGAAGGTGAAAGATATGATATAAGTTAGAACATCATGAAGGTTAATATATTTCCTGAGGAAAATGGAAAAGATCAATAGTATATTGGAAGGAAAGAGCAAACCTCTTGGTCCATAAGTAGAAAACAGATTGCGTACAGCTGGTGGGAGAGTCTTTGTGGTAGCTGTGCCACCTCTTGACGACACGGACTACTATTCTCCACATTTCACTGCTGTCATCTAGTTCTTTGATCATGGAGCATTGCATACCAGCCATTGTTTTGTTTTAGACTTCTCTGGCTATTAGAAGAAGATTTAAGAAACGGATGAATGTTAGAAGAGCAACAAGGAAGGTGGCTTTTATAGGGGAGTTTGTTGAATAAGTGATCTGGGTAGTGAACTATTTTAAGGAGGAGGAGATGGCTATGAGAAGAAGATATAGGGAACGGATGAATGTTAGAAGAGAAACCAAGCAAGGTGGTTTATATAGAAAAGTTCATGGAAGAACTGTACTGCGTAGTGAAGTATTATTTTAAAAAGGAGGAGACACAGACTATTCTTTGAAGGACTGTGTAATGTAACTATTCATACCTACTTAAGTATGGCAACATCTGGACAATGTACTAACACAACGTTGAGGCTGAAAGCAAACACTGAAGAGACTATGCATCGGGAACTATCAAATATTAAATACTTAAATAATAGGAGCAGGTACAGATTTCTTTTTCTAAGATACAGTGTCAGCACCTAATCATACCTAATGAGGTATGGTCATATCAGAGTAATGTAGTTACATCAAAATAAGACAATTAAATATATGTATGTTGACTTTTTTTGACCATTTAAAAAAATTCGGAACCCAAAAACTAATTAGAGCCTGGCAGCTTTATTGAAGTAGTCCGGAGCCAGCATTTCAATCTTGTAATGAATATTGGAAAAAGGAGTTCTCCAAGTGCACTGGGTGAGTATACAAGTGCAGGTGGGGGCGTGAAGTATTTAAGTAAGAAGCATCATTACGTAGGAAAAGGAAAATGGAGGAGGAGGTAGCAGACTATTCAAACCTACTTAAGTATGGCATACTCTGCACAGTGAACTGACACATCAATGTGACAGAAAGGATACACTTATGTGCATTGGTAAATGGTAAAAAAATTGAATGGAAGAAGTAGGTGGTAGGAGTTTTGTTTAAAAAATGAAACAATACCTAATCATACATAATGAAATATGGTCATATCAGAAGAATGCACTTACATAACTATGAGGTTGGAAGTGAAAGCATAAGGGTTTTTGAATTGGGAAGTGTGTTTTAGCTTGGAAAAGCAGGTTTTTGGAGTTTTAATATGTTTGAGAAGTAAAACAGTAACCTTGCATGCGTACCGAGTCACGGTCACCTCTGGGCTTTGTAGTCGGAAATAGTTATTGTAAGAAACACAACATACAAATAACATAAAGGAATGTACTTGGCAATAAAGTAAATAACTTAGGTTGATGTGCATGTGGGAACCACTAAGCCCTGGATGAAATATACTAGGGAAAGTAAACCGAATGAATGAGGGTTTAAATGAGATTATTTATGAAATGGAGGATACAAACAAACCATGCCGATGTTACCCAGCAACACATATGATTTGTTTTAGGGAATTATGAATCACTGATCAGTAATGCGAATATGCCTTTGTTATTTGCAGGGCAGATGAGTATCATATAGTTATTGTGACTTCACGCCATGTAGCATACCAGGTACCAATATGGTAAAAAGGAAGTGAAAATTAAGTAATCAAACTGCTATCGGGAAGTATCCATTGCACTTTTGGATTATCATGTTAACAGAAAAGCTTTTAGGAAAAAAAAAAGCTATACAAAAACTATAAATCCTCGTCAACTGCACTGGCCAAAAAGCAAGTGGTTTTGGAAACAATCATGGTTTCGTAAACGTAGTTTACAGGGGTTTGGCTATGGTCTTCTTCCCTTACCATCCTCTTCCCATTCGTTTTTTAATCTCAGCTGTTGGATTTGTTCAGATGTAATGATTTATAAAAACTTTTTTGAAATTAAGTTGTCAAAAGATTGTTTAAAAAACGTCGTAATTTTTTTAAATAAATCATTATAGCTGAACCATTGAGATTTCAATCCAACGACCGAGATGAAGGATAAGATGTGAATAGGATGGTAAGGGAAGTGGACCATAGGCAAACCCAATTTACACAACCATAAAATGCATGGCCGTACCCAAGTACACATAAAAGCAAAGGAAAACTCGATTATACTACATAAGTTTTTTCACAACTATAAAATGCATGTCTGTAAACTAAATGTACAAATATTGCAGTAGGTTAAAAAAGCTATACGAAAACTATAAATCCTCGTCAACTTCACTGTGAAAAAAGCAAGTGCATGTAGGATATGAAATAACTTATATTCTGACATTGTGAAAGCATGAGCATGATTACTACACAAATGTGAAGCCAAAAAATCACATGGTGTTCAATGAATACTTTTTTTGAATAGGTCTATAAAAGATCATTAATGGCAAGTATATTAAGTTTATGAAATACTAGTTAGTTCATTTTTTTGCTTTTCTAACAAAGATGTCATCAAAATATTCACAAAACAACTACCTTTTCCACTGATGAAACCACACATCACATAGACAAAAGGCAATTGAATGTGAAAACTATTTGAGCAGGAAACCAAAAAGTATCAGGCATCCCCACAAGGACAACACATTAATGAGCTACACATGCAAGAATTTAATAGTATGCATGAATGAAATATTATATACAAAAATGCGAGGGGGATATATACAAAGGAGTTTATAGGCATACTTGGAACAATAGATGTGACCTGAAAACCAACATTAACAGCTATTCCACTTTGTAGAAAGTTCCTCTTGGAAGCAAGTCCCTTCAAATAAGGAATAGATACTAAAAGCAAAGGAAAACTCGATTATACAACATAAGTTTTTTCACAGCTATAAAATGCATGTCTGTAAACTAAATGTACAGATATCGTAGTAGGTAAAAAAAGCTATACAAAAACTATAAATCCTCGTCAACTTCACCGTGAAAAAAGCAAGTGCATGTAGGATATGAAATAACTTATATTCTAACATTGTGAAAGCATGAGCATGATTACTAAACAAATGTGAAGCAAAAAAATCATATGGTGTTCAATGAATACTTTTTTTGAATAGGTCTATAAAAGATCATTAATGGCAAGTATATTGAGTTAATGAAATAGTGGTTAGTTCATTTGTTAGGCATTATGACAACAATATCACAACAATTATCACAACAATATTCACCTTCTGCACACTTCCCCTGGATATTGGAATATTACGCACATCATAGAGATCGACCAACTTTTCTTCTACACACCTCTCAAGCTTCTCGTTTACCTTGGGTCTGTGTTTATCCTGGTATAAATAGTAATGAAAGCTACAAAAAAGAGTAACAGCCTGAGACTTTAAAAATTTTTAGGAAAAAAGAGATGAGACATGAAACCCATGATTGTATGACTGTTTATGGAAATATGTCACTAATATCCAATGAATAGCCATAAGTTTATTGGTCACAGACAATTAGTGAAGAAAAGGAAGAACTTTAGATGACAAGAAACCAAAAGAATCCTAGATATCTAGGTAGATGTTTCACCTTTGCTTGCTTCCCAAAAAGTATACTATGAAGTATTTGCAGGCTGTCATCATGTTTTCTCTTGGACATCTTGAAAGCCACTACATCAGTTCACATACATTACCTAGAATTCCGAATCAAAAAATTCTCTATCTCTGTTACTACAATAAAGGATAGAGGTTTTTTGATCTGGAATTCTGGGTAGCTTGCTTAGCTCTTTGGCTTCTTCTACTCAAAGCTCTATCCATCATTTTGGAACTAAAATTAAAATGAAAAATACAGTAAAGGTTTAAGACTTGTATGTTTGAGATGCCAACACACCCCAGGAGGCAATCACAAAATGCATAGTGTCCTAAAGAGCAACATCCACTCTTTCCAACAACAGCAGTAAAATATACTTGTGTGTGAGAGTAAAAGGAAATCAAAAGCGAACATGATGACCTTAGATAGCACCCTCCACCTCTATCTTTCGCCAAGACAAAATTAAAACATTGCCTGAGCAATAAAATAGTTGATAAAACGAGTATATATATTAAACTGCATGGTTATATCATAAATGCAAACTATGTACCTTGGCATGACCAATATGCAAGTATCCATTTGGTTCAGGTGGAAAGCAGGTCAAAACACTCCCACCTATAGCTTTCAAGTGGTTGTAGAGAAGCTCTTTGGTGTTGCAACACCTCAGGTCAAAACACTCCCACCTGTAGTTTAGTATGGAACTGTAAATCAACAGAATATTCATGAGTTGTTGTAGATAAAGGTTAATGCTACAGGGATTTTAATGTTTCACCAGGAAACCCAGCATACAAGATAATCTTGACAGTAAAGAAGACTTCAAAAACTATAAAGTTTGAATGTAGTCCACTGCATGGATACTATCACATAGTAACAGAACAAAAGCACATTAACAAAGTGAGGCATGAGTCCGCAACACTACATGAACAAAATTGAATGAATATGAAACGATAGTTAGAATAAGGCAATTATATACCTACCAATTTTCCTTGGGATTAGGGAATATGAAAAATGGATTCAAATCTTCTTCAAATGGCTTTTCTGGAACAGGCACATCGTGTAACACCCCAAAATCCAACACCTAGAATCTTAGCCAAAACACTTGAAATATCTCCAACATAGATGATCAACATCCAAATCATAAAAATACATAACTGATTCAAATCAAAATATGTTTTTGAGTCAATATAAACTCTAAAAATATTTCATAATAAAATACAAAGCGGAAGTCTTAGAGTCATGGCAAAGAAAATGACATAACATAAATTCTAGGAGCAAAACCGAGCCTTCATGGCTCACTCCATAGATTCCTTCCTTCGCTCCCTACTAGAACAATCACCTGAAAATTGTTAATATAGAGTGAGATTTGACAATCTCAGTAACTACTGAAAGTTTCTACCGTACACAAGCAAGTCACATATGACAAAAAGCAGGAACTGATTACATATATATTTGTATGTACCATAATTTCATACAACATTTCTTATCGTAATGTCAATGTGAACCGTACAATGATACAATATGCAATATGCTGCCTCCCTTATATCACCGTCATCCTCAACTGCTGACTGGAGCCATAGGCTAACACATAGTCCAATAGCAACTCATCCATTTGATTTGGATGGTTCCAAGCTCACCAAAACTTAAGATATACCCGGCCAAAGGTATAGAGCTTAAGTATGGACTATGGCTCCCCTCCTTAAAACAACACAACTAAGGAGGTGTCACATGTCCCACAGCTCCAATGCAATCCCGGCCAAAGGAAAAACATGGAAGAAGGGGCCCTGACAAGTGTCATCCACTGTGCACAGAGTGATGACATACCACGTGGTAAAAGATCTCAACATACAAATCCCTCCTTACTCCAACCCATCACATATGCATCCGCCATGTCAAACATATATTAAATCACCAATAATATAATTAAATGTCAAAGTACAATAAACCATGCTTCAATTCATATGAAATATCAATTTACAATACATACACACATACATATAATTCAGTCCTTTAATTTTAATTAAAAGATAGTTACTCACAATCACATACAAATCACAAGTATATGGAAGAATATTCAGAGTTACGTGTTACTCCCTAATGTACAGGCAACCCCACAAGAATTACGCCAAAGCTCTCAATGAGAGTCTACAAGTTCACAAACATAAATATCTATTAATATATTTATCAAAACTACTCTAGAAATACTCTTATACTAATCTAAAGCCTAAATATGATCTACCCTTAAAAGTATATTCTATAAATATATACTCATAAGTTACCACAGACACTCTTAATTTATATTTATGAGTTTGTATGTGGGTGCATTAAAAATCTTTATTTAAATGCATAAGATCTAAATGTGTGAAAACAAGCATAATAATATGCGTATATTAATCTGAACCTTTGAAAATAAGAGGGGTCACGAGAGGCAAAAATGTAGTCCGACTGAAAAAGATTAGAGAACATTTTAATTACTCTCATTTGACAAGCCAAAATAAAATAAAATAAAAGCATGAACAAATTGGGTATTAAATAATCTGATGGTTGAATGAATAAAAGAAGGAGGGGGTTGGCATTTAATGAGTGTGAGAAATGGGTTAGGAGTTTGTGGTCTTATAAAGAGAGATAGAATATATATGTGTGTGTCCCCACAAGAAAACAAAAACGAGATGGAGATTATAAGAGGTTCAACACTAAGATCTTAAAGGGTGGTATAGAATATATATAAATATATATATGCAAAGTATAAACATACACTCTCTCACAAAGAACTTTGGTAGTTGAAAAAGGGGGTGTGGGTCCTTATTGATAGAAAAAGAGTAAATATTGTAAAATGTACAATAAAAGGACGGGAGGGACACGTGGATTTGGAGAAAAATGATATTCACACATACCCACATTTAAAAACACTCACAGTTGACAACATTTGTCTGTAAATATTTTTTTTTTGTTTCCATATACATACTCACCATCGCATGATTGAGATTTGTATTAATATAAACTGACACACCCACCCACCAACAGTAGAAGAAAAGGAAATGGGTATGAAAATTGAACATGAAGGCACAATCACGCAGGAAAATAGTGGAGAAAGGGAGAGTTGGTTGACAAGACAATCATTATTAAAATAAAGGTGAAAGAAGAAAAAGGAGATTGATTGAAACGACTCTTTATCCATTAGAGAAAGCAGAACACGTAGGGCAATTGGAATGAAGAACGAGAAAAAATGCATTTTGTTGTCCATGCGGCAATAAGTGATGCGGTGCGAGAGTGTGAGAGGTGTGAGCAATAAAGAGGGTTTTACGGGGAGTAGGGTTAGGGTTTGGCTCTTATTAAAATATTGTTATTTTAAAGATAAAATAATATATAATTATTTTATTTCTCATCTCTTTCTTTTTATTTAGATATAGATCAATTATTTCATGAAGATATTTCTTCTACATATTTTCTTCTCCCTATTATTCTCATCAATATCATTTATCATTTTTAATTAATCAACTTAAAAAAATTGACATTATATTTATTTATTTATTATTATTTTCAACTCTTATTTTTTTTATACTTCTAAATTTTCTCTAAACCCATATTATTTAATAAACCATATCCTAATAGCACTTAATTACTATTAGAAAAATTGGGATTTTACACATCGGCCACCTTATTGTTAGTTCTATATGTGTTTTGATGATAACGACAATTGTAAACATGTATGGATGTTTTTGGATAAACTAAATGAAGATTTAAACTTGTTGATTTCAACCCAAAAAACATCCGTCGCCAAACTCGAGCCTAGATTTGGCAAACTCGAGTTTGCTATCGACAGAGGCAAAACTCACAAGTTTACATTTTAAACTTGAGACTACAGTTTCTTAAACCTCGGTTTGTTTCATAAACCTCGGGTTCGGTTCTTAAACCTCGGGTTCGCACCTCCGAGAAAAGTTTCAAAGAGTTTACAAATATGTAAACTCGAGTTTGTGGAGACAAACTCGAGTTTGCCTCTGGCAAGGAAGAATTTTTCAAATGAGATTTTCATAAACTTGAGATCGCTTCCATGAACCTCAGGTTTGCTTCCATGAACCTCAGGTTTGCTTCCATGAACCTCCGGTTTGCGTCAGGCCAAAAGTTTTCCAAAAGTTTTCTAAGCTGAGCAAACTCGAGCTTAAGTTTATGAACTCGAGTTCGTGCCTTACAGAGAGCAAAATGATTTTTAACTTGAGAAAACCTCAGGTTTGCACTGGAAACCTCTCGGTTTGTGTTTTGAGAACTAAAACTGATTTTTGACATGAATAGTGTCAAACTCGAGTTCATCACTTATAGACTCGAGTTCATGTTTTATTCAAAATGTGTTTTGATTTGAAAACCCGATGGTTTGCTCGATAGAAGTCTAAACTCGAGCCTAAATATGCAAACCTCGGAGTTTGGCCCCGAACAAATTTTACAAACCTCGGGTTCTCTACGCAAACCTCGGGTTTGGTCCGCATTTAAGCAAAACTTCATTTTAATGTTCGCAAACTCGAGCCTAAATATACAAACCTCGGGTTTGGTCCCGAACAAATTTTACAAACCTCAGTTCTCTACGCAAACCTCGGGTTTGGTCCGCATGAGGCGAAACTTCATTTTTAATGTTTAGCAAACTCGAGCCTAAATATACAAACCTCAGGTTTGGTCCATACAGAGGCAAAGATTCATATTCAATACTTGAGCAAACTCGAGTTTGGAAAAACAAACCTCAGGTTTGTATCGCTGATTCAGAAATTCAAATTCTACGAACGTGAAACCTTCTTGTTTGATCTTAATACTTCCTATGATTAATCTCTAATGTTACTAGATATGTTTAACCACTTTATTGGTGAGTTTCGATAAATTAGAGAATGTTTATTGAAGGTTTAAAGCAAAAACAAAAGCGACGTCAAAGCACTTTAAAAGCAAAACCCGTAAAGTTGCACAACTTTGGCTAATCCACACCGCACACGTCGCAAAGCATTTAAGAATGTTTTCTACAACAAGCAACTGCATCTCCAACGGATTAATTCGCGTAAGGTCAACACAGACATTACTTGGCGGTGGTTTAAGAGAATTTTGGAGAGAGAAAGTGCCTAAGCCACCTCCTAACACTAGGAGAACTTCTCCAACGGATCTATCTGAAAGGCAACGGTCATTTAATGATCTCTGAGTATAAATAGAGTTGCATTCAAGCCTTTCCAACAGACACACTTGCTGAAGACGAAAATCATTCAAGTCTCATATTTATTTCTTCAGTTTTATCTCGTGTAGTATCTTGAGATACATTGAGCTTCGTGATTATCATTATCTACTCTTAGAGAGTTTATTTCTGTGTATATCATTCATTGTAACAATCTCAAGTCGTGACTTGGGATTGGGAAAATCGAGTACAACTTGTAAAGAGGAGTGTGTCCTAGGTTGAGGAGCATCCTTTGTTTACGAGTGGGTATCCGATTGTAATCGTCAGTACAACTTGTAAGGGGGAGTTAGTCCTAGGGAGAGGATAACTCTTGAGTACAGAGTGTGTATCGATTGTTTACAATTACGGCTTGTAAGGGGGAGTGAGTCCTAGGGAGAGGATCATCCTAAGTACAGAGTGTGTAATTGTAATTGAGTGATAGTGGAAATCTCAGAGTGTTTCTGGGGACTGGATGTAGGTCAAAGAGTTGGACCGAACCAGTATAAATTCTTGTGTCCACTTCTTCTTCCCTCACTTCCGTTTACCTCTGTTTTTATAGCTTCAAAACAGAGCATTTTCTGAAAAGTTTTAAAATACCCAATTCACCCCCCCTCTTGGGTATATAGCTCCACTTACACTTATCCTATGCCAGAATGTAATCAAATTTGTAAAAAACTTCCTCTATCCATGACATAAAAATACAATGTGAGAAAATATTCCATATACACATCGTAAAAAGAACTCACCTCTACTTTAGCAGCTTGTCTTTCTTCTTTTTTACTGGTTTTTCATAGGTGAGGTTAAAAAGACCACAAAGATACAGACAAGTTCAGCTTACCTCCAAGCCAGGAAGTCTTTCAATTGTTACAGGCACATGTGCATTTGAGTTGTCATTGCAATCTAGAACTCTTCCAGAAGACCCACATGCCCAAACTTCATTGGGCATATCCTACATAAGTTACAAGAATAAGAGGACACTCCATATTGGATGAAACTATGTAAGAAGCTCTATAGTATATACCTGATCTGCAGTAAATATCATGCCCTTTTCATAAAAGGAATCATAATTTCTGAATTTCTATTTCTTTGCAAGGCAAATGAGCAGGGGGATGACATTAAAACCTGAGTAATATCACAAAATACTTACCAAATGCAGATCTATCTCAACGGAGGTCCAAAAACACTCTTGTAACATCACAGAATGAAGTTATGCTATCTATTAAAAAAGGGAAAAACATATTAACTGTTTCAAGATAGCAAAATATTTGATTTAATACACATTAGTTGATGCAATGCTTTATTCTAGCCATAGTTTCTTATAAACCTCCAACACCATACAGCACCAGCACATATTCCCCATGTTGAATCACAAAGCATAATGGATGCATACTAGTTGTACAAAAATTATGAGAGCAAATTATCAAAGGAAAAAAATTGTTACCGACTCAATTGCCCACATAATAGTTTCAAGAATAAAACATGCACCTATCATGCGCAGAGTAGGTGAGAACCTTCCCGTTTACATCATCAAGCTCAACAAAACCTGGCTACTTCAAAAATTTGGATTCAAAAAGAGCAAAGCCAGCATCTGGTTTGCCCCTCCTTATGTAATTGGACCAAAAAAAAGTAATCAGACAAAGAAAACAATACTTATTCATACCTACCAAGGCATGGTCACTTCTGAGCAAATAAGCAATGTACTTTTAAAGAAATAATGTAAGAAACAGAAATTAAAAATAACAAAAAAGTAAGCATTTAGCCATAAAGTAAGCAACCCCATCTACTTTCATAGGAGTGAGGCCGATACAGCTTATGTGACTGTGCATTGCAAATGCGAAAGAAAAACGCAGTGGTCCACTAAGCCATGAAAAAAATATACTTCGAAAAGAAAATAGAATGAAAGAGCATTTCAATGGAAATCTATCTATAATAAAGGGTACAAACGTACCAAGAAAATTTTACCCAGCAACACAGATGATTTATATGGTTAAGTTTGTTTTAGGAAATTGTGAATCACCCATAACTTATGCAAATGTGCAATTCTAATGTGCATGGAAGAAGAGTGTTAGCTATGCATGTTCTTATAGTAAGCAGAGGAAAAACATAATTGGCAGAAAAGAAGCAAGATTTGAATTTTCACAAATCTGCAATGGTATTGGAAATAGTGACGGAGATCAAAATGGAGCAATAGTAAGGAAAACATGAATATACTTTGAAGCACTTACTACCAAGTAATCATACCTTCTTTCTCTCCATCCCTTTCTCATTATTCTTCGTAATTCAACACTAGTTTCAAATTTATGAAACAAAATGAACCAATGACTAAGTAGAAACGACAAGCCACACATACGATGCACAACAAAGGTTTTGGAAGAGAGACACACCTTTTAAGGGAATAAAGTTATATACAGGAAATAATAACTAACAAAAAAGAGCAAGCACTTAGCCATGAAGCAAGCAACCCCATCTACTTATATAACCAAATGTTTTTTTGAAAAAAAAAGCATCAGCAATGTACTCTAGACTTCAAGAAATATTGCAGGAGTATTGAAAATGAACCCCTAAATAGGCAATGAATTTCTTAATTTCAAACCAATGAGTCAACCTATGTTAAAAACCATTAAAGGAAGAGAGAGCATTTCAATGAAAATCCATGTATAATAAATAAAGGATACAAACTTCTAAAAAAAAATTACCCCAAAGAAAGGATGATTGTTTTGAATAAGTTTTTTAAGGAAATTCTGAATCACTCATAAGTCATGCAAATGTGTGATTATAATGTGCATGGAAGAAGAGTGTTACCTACTCATGTTGTTATAGTAAGCAGAGGAAAAAACATAATAAATGGAGGGTAATTAAAGGGAGAAATTGCAGTTAAAAGAAGAAATTTGTAGTTAAAAAATGGTTTAGTTTTTGGGAAGACACTTTCAATTATGATGAAGTCTCCATTCCCCATTATACTATAATAAAGGATACAAACGTACCAAGAAAATTTTGGCCAGCAATACAGATGATTTATGTGGGTCAGTTTATTATAAGAAATTGAGAATCACCCATCAGTCATGCAAATATGTAATTTTAATATGCATGGAAGAAGAGTGTTACCTATGCATGTTGTTATGGTAAGCAGAGGAAAAACATAATATGGCAGAAAAGAAGCAAGATTTGAATTTTCACAAATCTGCAATGGCATTAGAAATAGTGACGGTGATCAAAATGGAGCAACAGTAAGGAAATCATGAAAAATACTTTGAGGCACTAACTACCAAGATTTGAATTTTCTTCTTTCTCTCCATCCCTTCCTCACTCTTCTTCCTAATACCTTCTTTGATTCCTCTGAATACATATTAAAAATGAAAGAAAGAAACAAATTAGAGAAAGAAGCAAACAAACATTTATCTGACTTTGTAGCAAACAAATTTTAGTATGTAGAGAATTAATGATCATATGGCTCTGTATAAACGATCAGCATTTGAACGTTTTCATAGCCATAAGTTGACATAGCTTGTTGAAAGAATACAAAATCGAATCTAGGTAAGCAACTTCAAAGCTCACATCAAAATAAAGGACCACAAAAATTAACCTTCTCGAGTGGCATCATTGATTTCAAGTAGAAACCACGGAACCTAACCTTCAATCCACGAGCCATGCTATGAGCAATATTCAGTAGATCTCTACTTCCATAAAGATCACCAGTTCTCTTGTCAATACCGCTTGCTTCAAAAGAAACTGGACAATCGTTGTCACAAAAAAAAAAAGAAGATATTAATAGCGTGACTTTCTCATGGATTGTAGGGCCATCAAGGAAAAAAAAGGTCCATAATTACTCCTTTAAATTTAATCCAGTGAATGGTAAACAAAGACAAGGAATGGTTTTTTCAAGGCCTTAGCTGATTTTAAAATAACAAAGAAACATCGATCCATCATCCATACGGCAAGCATCGACTATGCAGGAAGAAGAGTTTCGAGGATCAATCAAGTTGTAGAAGTTCAAATCGTTCACATTCTCTCAGTTCAAAATGAAAATTGCCTACAAAGTTAAAAACACAAAGCAGAGCGAGCAAAGTGCATGGCAAACGGCAAAACACAAGCAAAGTGAACTCTAGCAAATTATTCATCGAATGTCGAAGTGAACGCGAGAAGCAGAATAAACTTGAACGGAAAAAACTAAACAATAAAAGCAAAACTCACGTTGAACGGTGAACTACGCGAACAATAACGCCTCTGAGATTTAACCCTAAATTATTTTCTTAAAAAAGGGGGAAAATTGGGGGGGGGGCAAATACGCGTCCCGCCTTTGATTGTGGGCAAGGGAATTCACATAGAAAGAGAAGGAAAATAGCATCAAAGTTTAGACGGACTGTAGGGAAGAGGATGGATGGGCTAGGAAAACAAACAAAACGAGCTTGTAGAAGCGATAGATTCAAGCACGACATCCAAGCGGACGATGGATGGAACTGGCGAAAGAACAAATAGACGGAGCTTGTAGAAGGTGGAACTGGCTGCCGGTGAAGAGTGGAGAAGGTCACTAGGAAAATGAAGTTGAAATATACATCGTCAAGGTCGGAGTCGGAGGTGAGCTTAGCTTAGGGTTTGGCAAGTGTTACAATAGGTGGCGGAGGTGAGCTACGGGCTTGGCAAGTGTGTGATGGTGGGTTATAGCTGGCAGGTGAGGGGCAATATCGTGAATTCAATCTAATTGCAATGTTTAGCTGACACGGAGCCCGAAAACTTCACCAGATAGCAATATTAAACTAACACTGTTGCATTGCATAGTGATTTGGGAGAGCGCTACGGTGAACGGGTTTGGAATGCTATTATTATTAAGTTGATATTAATAAGCGATAAGGTGCCCACAACTGAAGAAGGGTTGTATCCATTGTTGTAAAAAACTAATGTAAAAACGTAAAAACTTACGTTTTTATATTTTTACTAGGGTCATACGTGCTGAAACGTAAGTAAAAATTGTCATGAGCGTAAACCGGTAGAAACGCTTATTTGCTCAAACAAGTAAAAACTTACATAAATGGGGTTTTCAACTTTTCATTCATTTTTCTTCGGGAATTATTTTTTATCCTTTTTTTTTTTGTTAAAGTAAAAACTGTAAAAAAGGATGAAAATGTTTTTTTTTTCCCAAAAAAAGGATGAAAAGTCAAAACCCTATTTTCATCATACATCTTGGGCTCGGGATTACTGGAGAGTAGAGACGGGATAGTTATATATAGTTTTTAACGTATTTCCATAGCTATAACCATAAGTTTTTAACGTAAGGAATTTTTTTTTTTAATGTTTTATATAGTTATATAACTTATATCTTTTAAATATGAAGTTGTTCATTGAATTTTGAGTAGTAAATTATGATTTTTTTCCCATGCAAATATATGTATAATTTTGAGTTCGACCTTAAGTAGTAGAAAGTAGAAACTTTACGTTTCATGTTGTTTTTACGATTTACGTTTCTACCACCCCCTTTCGTGTCTATGTAGAAACTCGATTTTGACAACATTAATTGTATCCACCGAAGATAAGGTACACTCGGGTCCTAATACAAATTTCATGTACCTTTATACAAGGAAAAAGACTAAAATGCCCCTTAATTTCCCAATTAACTTCGTTGGAGCTCAGACAGGAATAATTAATTTTGCAAATGGTGGAGGTGGGATTTGATCCCATCCCCACTTGCACGACAAAAACATTGGTTGATTTTCAATATATAACATGCAAAAACAAATTTAAGTTAACTGCTTTGACTATAACTTATTCACAAATTCTGTTAAGGCATTCTCCATATTTTATTATGTATCACCAACTTTTATTTACGAAGTAACAAATCCACATTTTCAAGTCATTCATAAGTTTTGTCAAGGCATTTTCTACATTTTACTAGGTATCACCAACTTTTGTTTACCCAATAGCAAAACCAAACTTTTAGGTTATTCACAAGTTTTGTTAAGACATTCCCCACATACATTTCATTAGGTATTACCAAATTTTATTTATGGTGCAAATTGTACTACAGAATTTGTTCTATATTTAAGATCGACGAAGTATTAATTAAGGAAAAGAGGTAATAGTTTTTTTTTTTTAGCTAGTGATCCATGTATTCATCTTATTTTACTGTCTTTGATAATTTAAAGATAAAATGTCTTTAAAACCATAATAGAAGCTTTCTCTATTCCTTTTTTATAAGATAGGATTCTCGAACATATCATGTTTCTTTCTATAAAATAGGTTTAAGGAAAAAAAAAATAAACTCCCCATTTTACCCCTACTTAATTACAAAAATTACTCATTTAATTCTACTTTTTTCAAGATAAATTTCTCTATCTACCACACATTCTTTCTCCACCGCATATTCACTCTTCCACATAAATAAGGGCATTGTTAGAAAATAAAATTCATTTTTTATAAATTTATTAAACCTAACTAATTTTAATGAACTTTTCAAAAAATGAAATTCACTTAAGGTCCGTTTGGATGAGCTTTTAAAAAAAGACTTTTTTTCATTGCTTTTTAAAAAGTGCTTTAATTAGAAATTAAGCTATTTTACGTTTGGATACACAATTTAAAAAGCAATTTTAAATAAAAAAGTTGTTTGGATGTTAAAATAGAGAAGCACTTTTTTATTAGTAAAATTACTGAAATTGACATATAAAAGCACTTTTTTTTTTTTTTACATTCGTTTAGATAAGAAAGCACTTTTGTTAAAATTTTAGAAATATTATATTCAATAATTAAATTTAAAATTATAATATAATTGAATATGGAATAATAAATTAACTTTCATAAAATTTAAATAAAAATATTTAATCTTACTGTATTAATTTTACTTTAAAATTTAATAACTCTTTCAATTTTCTTATTTTTTTCGATAAAAAATTTATTATTATTTACTATAAAAAAGAATGAGTGAAATTTGAGGAGTATATTATTGTATAGTCACATAAAAAGAAATTTAATCATGTGACTTATATTAAGGACAATATAAAACCTAGTTGTTTAATTTGGGAAGATTAAGAAAGGTAAATAAGTTATCTTAAAAATTAATATTTACTATTTTTCTCTAAACTAATTTGTTTTACCTATAAACTTGTATATAATCTAATAATATCATATGTATTTCAGAAAAATCATGTAACATGTACTATAATTAAACAATTTATTTAGCTTCTTTAATCTCCTCAAATTAGTTATTTAGGTCTTATATTAAGGACATCGATACTACCTCCGGTTCTAATTATACGACAAAGTTTGTAGTGTAAATAATTAAAATATGCTTTTATTATTGTGTGTGTGAAGCTAAGGCAAATATATATATATATATATATATATATATATATATATATATATATATATATATTACTGAAAATCACAGTATTTAAAAATTATGAATAATATAGTTGTGAACATGAGATTCGATTACATCTAATTATACGCGTCACTATTATCAGTGTGATGGTGATGTGAATAATATAAAACATTATATGGATTTTTTATTTTTAAAATTTATTGAATCTAATTTAGATAGCACAAATCAATTTCTATTTTGATATTTATATTGTTATTCATTGAGATGATAAATTAATTTTTTTTAATAAAAATTAAATATAAGAAACTTCCCAAATGATACAAAAGGACGTACTGTCTATTTTGGCGATAGCTAGATCTTTGGCAATATGATCTATAGAGGAATTTCTATTAATCATAATAGAGTTATTATTTAAATATTCTATGAAATCAGGAATATAGGTTAAGTGTAAGAAAACATGCTGCGAACATGCGATGGAAGGAGAGGGAGTATATGGCGCCAAATTTTCAGAGTATTTGTGGTCATTTTATCCACAAATCAAACTAGCCGGTCAGATTTTTTACTCTCTCTCTCATCTACCGTATGGACTTTTTTTTTAAGCTTCAGATTGGAGCTTTAAAAAAAAAGTTTGGGTTTTTTTTGTGACTTGCTTTTTTTTTTTTTTTTTTAAAGTCCTCTATCCAAACACATAAAATAACAACAAAAAAAACACTTTTTTATAAAAAAAAAAAAAGCTCATCCAAATGCAGCCTTAATCCTATCTTATAAAAAGGAATAGAGGGGAGGGAGTAATGTTTTATAAGCTAATGTAATGTAGAAACATTAATTCTATATTATTGGTATGAATAGTTCCTTTGCAAGACCAAAAAAGCCTTCACAAAACAAAATCAGCCCTAAACCGCACCAAACAAAAAGATGGGAGGGCGAGTCCTATTATAAAACCATATCTACTTGACATGTTCTGATATTCATGAAACTATAAATAAAAGATACTTCTATTAAATAACCTACCCCTCTTATTAGATTTACCCGTCCAACTACATTTAATGCCTAAACTCATTCATGTCAATCGATAGCCTCTTCAGGAATTCTCCAAAGTCGTCACCTTTACCCAGCAAACTAAGTCTAGCATACCTTGGATCAGATCCAAATCGAGTCCCACCTCTTACAAGTATTTTCAATTTCTTTTCCAAATAACTCTCACAATCTTCGTCCTTGTTGCACTTCAACCATGCAAAAGCTGCAACAAAGAAAGCCCAAGAAAAGGTATCACAGCCAAACATTATGAATCAAACAACCAAAGGTATGTACTTCTCTTGGTTCTAAATGTTACCTAGTTTTTTAGGTGAATTTTGATCTTAAATGTAAGACTTTTTCCTATTTATCATGTCACATATGTTAAATCTCCCTAAATTAGATAAATATATAGGTCTTACATTAAGGACTGAAGGAGTATATAATTAAGTAACAAAATGTACCTGGGTATGTCTCAGATGTTTCATTAGTGAAGTTACAATAAGCCTGTTGAAACTTTGGCACGCTGAAATCACTATTTTGTTTGGTGACTTCCCTCAGCTTTTCCCACCTTTCCATCATAAGGCGTCTGCTATGCTCAAAGAACAATTCAGATTCTTTAGACAACCCACCAAGTTTGAAATTCTTATAGCTATCACAAAGAACTTCAATTATCTTGGCAACTCGAGTTTGAGATTCTTTCGACACTCCAATGGAGCTCATCTGTATAAATTTGGTCATCTTCTTCGCAATCTCTTTGTCCTTCACAATAGCCCACCTTCACGATGAAAACCAAAACCAAACACTCATTGCTATTGCTCTGAGAAATAAATAAAAACTATATAATTCCAGAGTATTTTTCTTTTTCAAAACTACAGCACTCATCACCTTAAAATATCAAAACATCATTTACGTAAAATCGTCTAATAATCAATAGAAGAAAGCAAAAAATATTCAAGAGACTAAAGCATTACAAAGAACATTAGAGAGTGGGACATTGGGGAACCAGTTTTGGTTGGATAGGCACCGAAAGCTCATCAAATCTGAACAGTCCATTTTTTTTTTTTTCAATTGAGGATTTTTAAATAAAAAATTATTTTTTAAAAAATGTTAGTTAAGAAATTATCTTTATATTATATTATTTATGATCTTTTCACTCTTCCACGGACTGATACATATACCGAATGCTCATACGGGAAAGTTGACTCTTGGGTCTGGCAGATTCATCTAGTTAAGAGATTATCTTTATATTATATTATTTACCCCTTAAAATAATTTTTTAAGAAATATTAATTAAACTGATCTAAATTAGATCTAGATAGTCCAAATTTGATGAGCTCTACTGAAACTAGTTCCAGGACATTAGAGACCGCTTGTCGGTATACTTACCCAATACGAGAACCAGCATGGCCAGTGCATTTGGAGAAAGTGAAGAGCATAAGATCATGATTGGCCTTGTGAGTAATGGGAGTGTATTGAGGCCAATAATAAGCAAGGTCATGAACTAGCTTCCCTTCACCACTATACTTGTTGTTTACCACAGGTGCTCTAATACTACCATCTGGGTTATTCGGAGATGTCACTACCTCTATATATGCTTCATTCTTATCATACTTCATTGCATCACCCTCCATTTGTGTATCCCTGAACGCAAAATATCTGTTTGCTCTTGATACTCCTGCACACACGCGCACGCACACATGTTTCAGTATTTTTCGCTTTCTCTCTTAACCCAAAAGCCTTGGGTTTGAAAAAATCAGAGATTATTATTGGAATTTGTGGTTGACCAACCAAAACAATATATATATATGCGTGTGCGTGTGTGTGTGTTTGTGTGTGATTAATCGAAGACCCACTGTCATGTTAATATGTTTGGGTGTAGAATCCGAAAGTTCATGCATGTTTTTCGACGTGAATTAATGTGTTGGTTGCATGTTTCCTATTATTCTGTGTCTCCGAAAAACGTATTTGTCAATTTTTCTGCCTGCTAAAAGAGCAGAAACATTTTACTAGACTTGAAAGAAAACTAGTGGCTCTGCGGTTTTCACCCACGATTTGTAACAATTTTTCTCAGCACCACTATTTATTAATACATTAATAAATAATTTATTATTTATATATGCAGTAATAAATATGACAAGTGGAAGCTCTGAAGGTCGTCCGACATAAAAATATATTAGTTTAGGCAGTTTTGACCGTAAAAATACCCATTGTATTAGTTTATTTAGAAATTCTTATATCCCTCAACAACTCGACTTTATAACCAACAAAACTAATAGTAATTCATATAATAGTAAAAGTAGTAGTAATAGTAATAATAATAATGGAGGAACAAGAAACCTCCTCGACAAACTGAAAGAATTTGGAAAAGAGAGAAAGAAAGAGAGGCTGACCGAATAATAAGGAGCAACGGCGACGACGTTGATAGGGGCCGTCGGAGGAAGAGGAAGAAGAGAGAGCGTAGAGAGCTGCCTGAAAGAGCTGCGTGGAGCCATTTCCGACGACAATGTACATATCGTTGGTTTCTGCGTTACCAACCAAAGCATGAAGCCTTTTAATGGCGTCTCGGAGCTCCGGCATCATAAACCAACACACACTCCTCAGATCACTCAGATAACTCAGAAGCTCACACCACTTAATCACCACCATACACTCCTCGCTCTTCTTCCTCCAATACTCCTGAAACACCACTGGATCTCCCCTGCATAACAATGAACAATCAAAAACCAGAAAATATATTACTCCCTCCAGTTAATAAGGGGAGATGATATGATCTTAAATATAAAATATTGTTTTTATATTTGTCAACCTTTTTTCTAATTTTGACACTCATTTAACAATAATTAAAGAGGAGAGTGAATGAATTAATTAACTAAAAAATATGACTAGAGTGTTTTAAAAAATATATTTCATATTAACTAACTCAATTGAACACACACAAACACACACAGATCTGAGTTGATTTCTTACTGGTCCAGGTTGATGTAGGAGTTGAAGGTAGTGGGGGAGGAGGAAGAGAAGCCATTATTATTGTTGAGAGGAAGATTTGGAACCAGTGATGTTGGGGTAGTATTGTGATAAAGGCTTGTTTTGTCTGCAACTATTAAGCTCTCCATGATGTATTATAAATAACACTCTTTTTTTGTG
This sequence comes from Acacia acuminata, assembly GCA_019022655.1. Taxonomy (NCBI): domain Eukaryota; kingdom Viridiplantae; phylum Streptophyta; class Magnoliopsida; order Fabales; family Fabaceae; genus Acacia; species Acacia acuminata. The sequence continues at coordinate 905,564 of JAFJYI010000187.1, forward strand.
TGTGTCTAGTCTTCTCGATCGATCTGCTTGATGAAGATTGTGAACTTCTGGGTGACACTATATATATATATATGCGTTTCTGTGACTCTATATTAAGCTAATTTCCAAGTGAAGCGTTCATGAATCCAACCGCACGGATCATTATATTGATTATTTCTAATTTGAGTATCATATCTGTACAGAGAACACAAGATTATTATCTAATTAAATTGCGTCATTCATATGTATCTGGGGATATGCTTTTGGTATATGTAGCTATATAATCTTCGGAAGAGGATCGCTTTAATTAGGATGCATGAACAAAATAAAATTACACGGCAGACATGAATTTTAATTTATTATAATATATATCGATAATGATGTTAGGTATTGAAAAAATAATTTTATGTATCGGTCAAATAGGGCAAGGATTTATCACGTGATTCGGACAATTATAATTGAGTTTATTGCAAAGACTTTGAATTGTAGATTGTTATCAAATTCGTAATTGACTTGTGTATCTATCATTTTTACGTTTATAGTTTATAAAAAAGAAGTTAAGCCATTGGTAAACTCGTGTCATTTGTAAATTTAGTTAAACACACAGGTTTATACACCGAGTTTCATTGTTTTTATGTTTTTAGCTTATAAACCCATATCAACTTACTATTAAACTCGTGTTAGATTTTTAATTTGATCATATTCAACGGTTTTATATATAAATTTTATATAAAAAAATTTGTTAAATATAATAAAGAATGAATGTTGATAAATTTAATTTCAATTATTTGAATTTAAAATATATTTAAATCAAATTGTTATCTTTTTTATATTTTAATTTTCTTAATTATACACTAATAATACCTATTTAACAATATAGACTCTTACAAATTTATTATTCAAGTTCACAATACGAATTTATGTCATTGTCACGAGTTTCTTAAACTAGTGAGTTTGAAAGCCTTGGTTTTTTCTACTCGTTGAAAACTAACACGAAAAATTCAGGATCCAAAGTTGAATTAATCTTCTATCATCAATTCATCAATTTATGTTATATGTCTCTGGTTTTTGAGGAGATAGGATATTCTTACTACCTTTTTATCTTACTACTATCTTACTACATTTTATTAGCGTTGGATCTAGTATTTGATCCAACGGTCCAGATTTACCATACTTAAAACCCTCTTCCTTTCTCACATTTCCCTCCCTTCCTCTTCCACTCTCCCGACCGGATACCCAGTGCATCGCCGCCAGGACGCGTCCGCCATCGCCACCGTCCCTCCCCATCCTCTGCGCCCCTCATCCTCACTCCACCGCCCCACTACCTCTCTGCTAGGGTTTCTTCCTCTTAGGGTTTTCAAGATTTCTCCCAAACGGCCGATCGGAACGCAGCATAGGTCTTAATTACAACTACCTATACGAGGCCGTTTCCAAGCCTTCGCCATCTTCGTCCTCCTCCTCTACTCATATCGCTGGCCGCGAGGTGATTTGTTCATTCATTTCTTTAGGGTTTCTATTTTTGACCTCGTGTGCTTACTTGTTCTTTGCTAGCTTTATCCAAAAAAAAAAAAAAAAAAATGATGGGAAATTCAACTATAAGCGATTAGTCACGACCTTGGTTGAATCGCCTGCTACTGATGTGGGCATGATTGCTACGATTGTTTGCTGAATTGAAGCTATCTTGCTTGCTAAGCACTTTTTTTTTATATTGAACATATCATGAGTTAAACTAGTTTCTTTAATTCAGCAAAAGCATGAACTGTGAAAAGAGAAGAAAAAGCAAATCATATACCTAATTAAGAAAAAGTAGCACCAACGCAGAAAAACAAATCGTATACCTAATTGAGAAAAAGTAGCACCAACGCAGAAAAAGCAAATCGTATACCTAATTGAGAAAAAGTAGCACGAACGCAAGAAACAGCAAAAGTAGATCGTATCCAATGTGCTACAATTTGCTATGATGCGGTGGATCAAGAGGCCGGAAGGGAAAGAGAGAGAAATGTGAGAAAGGAAGAGGGTTTTAAGTATGGTAAATCTGGACCGTTGGATCAAATACTAGATCCAACGCTAATAAAATGGTAGTAAGATAGTAGTAAGATAAAGAGGTAGTAAGAATATCCTATCTCTTTTTTTAGATGCTAATTTTAACCTTCACATTGATTACATGAATTGAATGATAAGACCTATATCTGTGTCAATGTTTTTGCATATTATGTATTGAAAATCATTAGTGGCCCAATGGCCAGCAATGTTTTAGTATCCCCACTTGCAAAATTAATTATTCCTATAGCTCCAGCATCAACGTTGTTAAAATGAAATGTATGAGAATAACAGAGGTACTACAATTCGCCTTTTTGTTTTTGGTTTCGTTTGAATTTTTGGGGACTTCATTACCATATCGTAACCATTTACTCTGTCTCACCTCTTTTTCTTATTTACTCATTCTCTCCTCCCCTTTACTCTCTTCATCGATAAATAAGGTAATCTGTTGGTATTTCAAATTGAAATTACTCTAGGTTGCTGTCTCACTCGGGAGTATATCCAGACTTCACCACAGAACCATCTCACCTTGCTTCAGGAAGGTCAAATGTTAAGAATGTGACCTTGTTACTGAGAGATTGGTGGGGTTCGGGCACTTTTCATGCCAAAGTCTGGATATCAGATAATCTGGACATATACATTGGATCCACAAACAATGATTGGAAATCTCTTACTCAGGTGATTATGGTTGTATTTAGTAAACACACGATTATTTTCTTCTGGGATCCTAAGAATCTTGATTAATGAAGCATCAACTCTTCTAAAGACATGTCCCTTTGGTTTTTTTCCTTTTTCCATGTCTTGTAGTTTAAGATGCCTTACATAAGACGTCCTGAATCAATTTTAGGACGTCTTAAGTATAAATTTTTTGCGTCCCCTCACGAGACATCCCTATAAAAAGGGACGTTAATTGGGTCTTATTTACAACGTTAAATAGGTATCTTGTAGTAGTGAATTTTTATGCATTCATCATGTTTAATCAATTTTTTGATATATGTGATTTGGGTATTTAGATCTTATATATTGGATGAGGGAACTTATTATAAATTTAGGCCAAAATATATGTTTGGTCCTCTAAAATTTCTATTAAATTTCAATTTAGTCCCTAAAATTTATAAAGTGTATTTATAGTTCCTTAATGCTAACTCCAAAATTTCATTAATAAAAAATGATAAGTCAGCATAAATTTAAATAGTTAAACATTGACAAAACATCTTTTAATATAATATTTTTTATATTTTGAAAAATGAGTTGTTGATGTTAAAATTTTATGTCAATAGCTCGTTATCTTCATTATATTTATTTTGAATATTATAATTCAAAAATTTGAAATTAATATTAATATGTCATTATTTAATTATATAGTGACCATTTAAATTTTCTTGATCAACATTTTTCATTTATAAGACTAACAATATTAATAATAAAGGACTAAATTGAAACTAATGTGAATTTAGACAAATAAACTTATATTTTACCCTATATTTTATTACTCTTCGGTCTTAAAAATAGAAAAAAGTTTGTAGTGTAAATTGCACTATAAACTTTATCTTATATTTAAAATCATAGGTAGTATTAAATATAAAATGTAATGGTAGTATAATACCATGGGCCTATTTGGGGAAGGCATTAACGCTTTAAAAGCTCGGTGCATTTGAATAAAAGCTTGGTGGTGATGGTGAAAATGTCATTTTCCCTACAAAAAATGAGTCATTAGTAGCGGTTAAAATCGCGCATTTGTAGCGGTTTTAACCTAGCGACAAACAACATTTGTCACGGTTACAAAACCGCTACAAAATCGACCAGAAACAAATCAATTTGTAGCGGTTAAAAACAACCGCTACTACAACAACATAAACCGCTACGCATCGTAATCGCTATTTGCGGTTTTAGTTGACCGCCACTATATAAGGCCAAACCGAAAGCTTATTTGCACAATAGTCGCGGTACAAAACCGCGACAAAATGGATAAATTTTGTCGTGGTTATCTATCCGTTACTAAATATTCCAAAATATCCGGGAAAAAATTTTACTAGCCAAAATGTTTGTAGTGGTCGAAAACCGCTACAAATAATTCGACCATATTTTTTAAAAAAAGTTTTGCCGCTATTTTTATTTTTATATTTGTAGCGGTTAAAAAACCGCTACAACAATTGACGTTATTTGTTTGAAAACATGTTGTGGCGCCTCGTATTTTGTTGTTTATAGCGGTTATATAACCGCTACAAATGAATGAAATTGAAAAAAAAAAAAAAAAAAAAAAAAAAAAATTAACCATTCTTATTAATCATTTATATTTTTATTAAAAATAAATGATATTAAAATATGATATTCGATTGTATAAGATTACTATAGATATGTAAAACAAAAAGAATATATGAGTATAATAAGAAATATTTATGAGTTCATTAATATAAAACGAATTATAGAAAAAAAAGTGGGAAAGTAGATCGAAGAATAAGTATGTGAAAGTAGGAAAAAAGTTAAAAATCTGACAAAATCCACCTGTAAAATAAGAGAAGTTAATATCAACCGGATAGAACAAAAAACAAATATTTCGATAATCACTAGATTTTATCAAGCTGAGTGACACTTACCTCATTCAAACACCTCTCGTTGAGAAAACGTCAAAATATAAGAGAAAACGCGTGTAGAAAAAAGAGTGAAGCATATTAAATGTGGTTTGGTGGGGTATTTATTTTGATGTCGGCGCATCTATTTGTAGCGGTTAAGGTTTCGGTTTTTGGTAGCGGTTTATTTTAGTCGGTTTTTTTTTTTTTGTAGCGGTTTCATTTTGCAACGGTTTTTTTGTTATTAGTGGCGGTTATTAACCGCTACAATGTTTTTTTTTTTTTTTTTTTTTTTTAAACAAAAGGAAAATGAAGAGTAGTGATAATTTTTCTTCTCACTCTTCGTCAAGATCCCTACAAAGAAAGTTTTTATAAAAAGTTACGTGTGAGTTGGATATGGAATAAGACATATATAAAACTTTTTGTGAAATGCTATTTTTAAATTTCATACTGCGTATATTAAAAAACGCAGAACTATAGGTAAAGTGTCATCGCAAATGCTGGGAAAAAGTTTTGAAACGCGGTGGAGCGGCTCACAATCATACGCGACGTTCTCACCATCGCCCATGTCATAAAGGTCCCGAGACTTTAAATGAACCACCAAATTCCAATCCGTGCCTCTCATCGGCGACATAATAAACCCGATGGGCTCTCGAGGCAAGAATATACGGCTCGTCATCTTCGGACCGACCGGTGTGAATAGGCGGGAGAAATTCACGATGTGATGCCTAAGTCGTCGTCGTGAGTCCCCGGGGATGTTGTCGTATTCGCCCACAAACACTTGAACGTCGCGAGAAAAGGCCTTGGTAAGTTATCCCGACCACATCAACCGGTTTTCCATAATACGGGACGTCACCGAACTGCATGTTCCCGTCTCGCATAACTCCTCGTCCCAAACGTGCCATATACACCCGAGTTTTGGGTCAGCAATCCCTGATCTCGTGAAACCGTGCAAAACTTGAAGCCATTGACATTGTATGCCGTAAATCTTTGGGCGTGGTCAAGCGGGCCGATTGCGAGAGCTCGAATCTTGGTGAGTGAGGGTTGTGGTCATTTATTATTCTCCTCCTAAACCAACCCTGGAATTCTCTCGTGGACCTTTCTATCAATTTCGGATGATGTCACGTATACGGATCCTTAGCCGACGCTTCACATGACTCTTGAATTCCCCGCAATTAAACATGCGATGACGAGCAAGAAATGTGCCTATAAAATGTTAGGAAACATATAGGATAACATATATATATATATATATATATGTGTGTGTGCAATCCTTACTGAAGGTACGGTTCAACTTTAGTGCAATTGATCAAGACATGTCTATGTGTTTGAAACTTCTCAAGTGCCGTGAGTTTGAAGTTCTCACATCCGCCAACTGGTTTACCAACACGAGGGAATAACAACTCAAGCCGATGACTCGGCTCGCTCGGGACAATCGTCCACACGAGGCGGTCGGTTGAATGACGTCTCAATGTCATCAAAGTACTGGAACAAAAATACAAGACCTCATCCCCAAGATAACCTTCGCTATTGAACCTTCGTGCCACGCCTTATTTCTCACGTAAGATTTTAGTTTCCCAAGAAACCTATAAAGTAATGAGGAAAGATGTCGATACATCAATGGTTAAACATGCGACTAGGAAGTAATATAATGCTAAAGTAATTAATTTTAAAAGAGTACCTCTCAATAGGATACATCCATCGGTAGTGAACTCGGGCCGTAAAGCTTTGTGTCGTGAACAAGGTGTACTTGTCGGTGTGAACCATGACCGTGAAAAATGAAGGAGGAAAGATCATCTCCAAATGGCACGGCGTAAGAATGATTTGCTTTGAAAGAGTTAAAAGAGTATAAACTTTGTTATTTCCAAAACAAAACAATAATCAATTAAACATAAAATTAATTTAACTTTTAACATACCATCTCACTTGTAGGTCACAAAGAAACGTCTTGGATCCACCCGTGTGATTGATCTTTTGAGCTGCCCGGATCCGGTGTTCCTGCTCGGGATAGAGCACTCGCAAAATAAATGAGTAATTATACAATACCCTCATAGAAAAAAAACGGAACTATGATTAATTGAAAAACGCACTGTGCCTCGCACTCCTCCTATATTGAACAAAAGCTTGCCTGATTTGGGTCCACGTCGTCCCGGGGATGTTCTCCATCGATTCTTTGCGAGGCATAGTCGAATCTCCATTCTCGCTGGGTGTAGAGACGACCCCTCCGACTCTTCCACGCTTCTCCCATTTTCAACTTTACATACCTCTTTGTGTTGGCTCGCAAAGTTTAAACTTATTCTATAGCATAAAATAATTAGTAATTAAGTAATAATTAATTAAGAAAAGAGATAACTAAATTAACCACAATTTACCTACACAATGTCCTCAAACGCCTTGTCCTTGGTCTCCTTCGGATCTTTTTCCAGTGCGGGAAAAAGATCGGGAACCATACCCAATTCCCGCCAAATTATGACGGAGGTATCGGTTCAACGGGTGACCACCCGTGCCGATCGGCCGGTCCGTGTCCGTGTTCCGGGGAATATCACGCGGTAGCCGTTCTCGATCGAGGGTGTGAACATCCGGGGCCCCGCTACTGATATTCCCATATTCATCTGCACAATTACAAAACAAAATTGTTGTATTGTACTTACATAAATTTTCACACGCCAAGAATTTAAATTTTATTTTTTGCCAATAAACTACTTATACTTACCTTCGATATCCACCGTAAAACCGGTGGAACGAGAAGACGACGGTCGGGTACCCTTGTTCTCGCTCGTTGTCCTCGTCGAGAAACCGCCCGCCTCCGCTATGGGAATCTCAATCTCGATCTCGTCATCATCACCATTGAGGATGTCCTCAAGCGGCGTACTTGCGCCTCGTTGTCCACCTACGGTCTCTTGTAGGGTCTCGGGGTTTGGGATTGGCTCATTTTCAAAGAGCCCATCAAACTCATTCCCAACCCGAGGGGGCCGTGGGTGGACATTTATCTCGAGGGGCTGAAGGGGGACATTTATCCGAGGGGGCTGAAGGGGGATATTTATCCGAGGGGGCTGAAGGGAGACATTTATCCGAGGGGGCCGAACGGAGACATTTAAAGGCCCATGCCCTCTCCTACGGCCTCTCTACGCTACTACCCCGATAGGCCTTTTCGGGGTTCAACTACTTTTCTTTTCCCTTGTCGTGAGAAACCATGATGTGAAAAGTAAAAGTACAAGGGTGAAAAGTGAAAAGGTGAGCGAGTAGCGTGAATTTTGAAAGTGAATATAAAAACATTGCGTTTAGTAGCGGTTAAACCAAGTAACTGTTACAAAATTAATGATTTTGTAGCGGTTTAATAAAGACCGCTACCCCAACCGCGACAATTCTTTCACATTTGTCGCGGTTATGAGTAACCGCTACAAAATGAAACGACCATTCAACTCGAACGGTTCTTGAGGTAAACCGCTACAAAATAATTAATCAGAACGATGATTTTGTAACCGCTACTAATTTAATAAATTTTTTTTTAAAAAAATCCAAACTAATTAGTTTAGCGATAAACTAATTAGATTGGAATTTTTCCTTATTCCAAAAAATATTCTCAATTTTTTTCTTTAAATCGGGAATAACAGGTTTATTGAAATTTCCCTAAAAGAGTCGATCTTAATTAATTTAGGAATAATAAAATTTAGGAATAATAAGTTTACTGAAGATTCGGTTTCATTATAGCCACCGATGTTCCAAGAAAAACTCACTGACTCATTTTGATCAAAGATATTTTAACAGAAACAACGGTGGCTATAATGGTCCAATCTCCAGTGGCATGTTAGACATATTTATAGGAGTAGAAGTCTTCAGGTCAATAGAATATCTGAATCCGGATTGTCATGAAGGAACCTTCTCGGCTTGAACGATGAGAAGATAGACAAATATCTGCGGCACTCATCTCCCGAGATCGGTCTTTGGAGATATATGCTCGTCTTCTCGTTTTTTGAGAACAAAGCCAAGAACGCTCTTTCGCGACAAAGCCGATTTAGAATATTTTTGAACATTATAATTGTTGTACGGATGCAATTGGTTATTTATAGAATAAAATTTGTAGCGGTTATCGTGAGAACCGCTACCAAATTCGAAGGTTTGACGTGGTTAACGTGTCGCTTTCTTCTAACCGTGACAAAGGTGTGTCGTTTCGTGATTTGGTAGCGGTTATTTTGACATTACCGCTACGAAATAACCGCGACGGACTTTGCGCCAAGGCTGGCGCCATATTTGAAGCGGTTGGGTTTTGTGAACCGTGACAAAAAGTGAAGCAAAATGGTCAGCATTTTGGCGGCAATGCTTCCGTTACTAATTTGTGACGGTTGTGGTTTAAACCGCTACTAATTTGTTAATTTGTGGCGGTTTTTCTTGACCGCTACAAGCTCACCAGGAAAAACGTTACATTTTTTTGTAGTGTTTGGAGTGTTTGGGTTGGCCATGCGTTCCAATGGGCTTATCAGAAAATCGACGTCTGAGGAAAAGCTCCAACTTAGAACACTGGAACGTTGAGCGTTCGAGCGTGAAAGAGAGAGAAAACCGATGGGAGTGCGACAGTAATGGAGGAATGAGGCGAGTAGATGGTGAAGGTGGTGGTATGGTTACCAGCAATGGTGGTTGATAGTGGTGAGGTAAACAGAGGGAGTTGATGGAGGGAGCAACAATGTGTAAATGGAGCTATATACCCAAGAGGGGGGGTGAATTGGGTATTTTAAAAACTTTAGAAATATGCTCTGTTTTGAAGTAATGAAACCGAGAGATAGATGGAGGAGGAAGGGAAGGAAAGCTTGCACAATGGAAATTATCCTGGTTCAGTCTTATCTTTGACCTACATCCCAGTCCCCAAGCCACACTTGGGATTTTCAATCCACTATACTCACAAACCGATTACACACTCGTACTCAAGAGTAGTTCTCTCTCTAGAACTCACTCCCCCTTACAAGTTGTAATCAATACACCCAACCACTAAGTCCCCCGACTTATGGTTATCTCAATCAATAAATGATTTACGAGATAGAACTCTCTCTTAGAGCGAGATAAAATGAACACTGAAGTGCAAGTATCAGATTAATACAATATAGATGAAAGCTGAACACAATAAATAACAATCAATGAATTTTTGCTCTCGTAGTTGTGTCAACTTGAGAAGAAGTTAATGAACTCTATTTATAGGTAGAGAACATTAAATGACCGTTGAATGATGAATCCAACCGTTGTAGGTGATTAGCATTAAGTCCGGGTCATCTTCTCTCTAAGCTCCAACTAATCCGATGTCGATATGGTCGATGTGGAACTCGAGGATTTGCCCGTTGGAGAAGAGTTTGCTTGATGAAGAAAGTGTTTTTGAACGTTGAGAGTTCGTGCTCGGATGGATTAACCAAAAGGATGTTAATTTCATCAAGTGCAATAAATGCTCGACCACTTTATGCTTTTTCCCTTGATCTTCATTAATTTTCATCTCGTGCTAACTTGAAATCCACTAAATAAACTTGTTAAACATATCGGGATCATAAGTGAATGATTCATGAAAGCATTTGGAACAAACAAGAGTGATTCACGAATTCGTATAATTCAAAACTTAGTTTTTGCGTTGCATATGCGGTTTGTTCTTGTAAACTCGAGTATGGCACTTGTTCACAAGTGACCAAACTGCATATCCAATTGGATACTCGAGTTTCCATTTTTCGAGAGGCAAGCCATCGTCTCTTGTATTTGAAAGACAAGACCTATACTCGAGTTTGCCTATGCAACCGGCGGTATGGGTTTAACTTGAAAAATCCATTTGCTCTCGGGAAGTCCAATACTCGAGTTTGGCAACGCAACCGCAAGTATTGACCATTCAATACTCGAGTTTGCCAATGCAACGGGTATTGATTTATCTTGAAAAATCCTTTGCTCTCGGAAGGTCAATACTCGAGTTTGGCAACGCAACCGCAAAGTATTGACCATTCAATACTCGAGTTTGCCAATGCAAACTGCGTATTGATTTATCTTGAAAAATCCTTTGTTCTCCGGAAGGTCAATACTCGAGTTTGGTTTTGGAAACCGCAGTTTTGACTTTGTTTGAAAAAACTTGTTTTGTTTCGGAAGTCCAATACTCGAGTTTGCCAAGCAAACCGCAGATTGGCCGCCCAATACTCGAGTTTGCAAATGCAGTATCGACTTTGGCTGAAAACTTGGTTTCTTTCTGTATGGCCTATACTCGAGTTTGCCAAGCAAACTGCAGTATTGGCTGTCCAATACTCGAGTTTGCAAATGCAAACTGCAGTATTGACTTTGGCTGAAAACTTGGTTTCTTTCTGTATGGCCTATACTCGAGTTTGCCAAGCAAACTGCAGTATTGGCTGTCCAATACTCGAGTTTGCAAATGCAACCGCAGATTGGCCGTCCAATACTCGAAGTTTGCGGATGCAAACCGCAGCGGTTGCAACTTTCGAGTGTTTTTAAAACAACTTTGCAAACTTCAAAACATGTTTTACATTTGTTGTTAATCATCAAAACATATTGAGAACTAACATTCTCCCCCTTTTTGATGATGACAACACTTGTAAATTATTTTGCAAAGAATTTGAAAGATGTAGTTTGTTTTGAGATGAAGTTTTCAAAGTTCAAGGTTTGAGTTATCGTAAAACCATCTAATTTGGCATTTCAACATTTGAGGTTCGAGAGAATAGCAAGCGAAGTGGAATTCAAAGACGTAAACAAGTTGAACTATACTCAATTAAGCAAACAATGAACAATATCGACAAGATAGATACTCGATAACTCGTTGATACTACCGATATCATTTCGATAATCATCACAAGTTCGAAATAGCAAAGTACAAATGATAAAAACAAAACATCTAGAACAACAAACTACCTAGAACCTATAGACCCTATACATCTACATCTTTCTCTCCTTCTCCCCTTTGTCTTCATCAACATACTCGGGATCAAGGATAACAAAAGGAGGGGTCCGAGGACCATGGCGGTGGATGGATCGAAGGTAGGGTCATGATAAGGAGAAGGTGTGGGGAATTTCTCGAGACGGGGTAGATGGAGATGGAGGGCGGTCGGGAGAATCTCGTGGAAGGAGTGATAGGAGATGATGGGATTACAGGGGTAGGAGTGGAAGTGGAGGCTGGGGAAGAGGTGTGAGGTGGACTAGGAAATGAGAAGGGAGGTGAGGAAGGTGGGGATATGTGTGTCTCTGGTGGCTGGGTCTCAGGTATAGGAGAGGATGAGGATGGACCAGTCGTGAACCCAAACGTGGAGGACGAAGAAGCACCAAGACCAAAATGGTCAATCAGACGATCAATCTTATTCCGGCTTCAAGCAAGCTCATATGTCATGGATAACCGGGAGTCTAGATCAATCCCCGATCAAAGATCTCGCTCGCTTCTCGGTCGTGGCATCCTTGGCTTCTCCAAGTCGGTCTTCACATCCATGAGACCCATCTTGAACTCGGCTCGCAAAGATGTCCAATTCAGCTTTCATAATCGGTCTATGAGATGAGAGGGCAGCATCGATCATCTCTCTCAACCGTTCTTCGAGGTCCAATGATGGAGGAGGATGCGGCGAGCCTCGTGCGCATAAGACCGTGATGCACGGGCTTGTGACCTCGGAGGAGCCCTTGATCGGCTCGATCCTTCCGGCTCGAATGAGATCTTCATAAAGTTCAACCGAGTCTTCCGAAGGATGGAATGAACTTCATCTGCTCAGTGGTCCCACATACCATATCTTGTAGTAGAACATAATGAGGGACACCGGTGAGGCAAAGGGCATGTATGATCCCTTTCGGGATGTAAACTTGAAGGCGCCGATTTCTTTGAAGATCCATTGCCCGATGTTGAGAGGATTCTTCCGGATGAAGGCCGTGAAGAATCGATAATCTTTCCGAGCAAAGTGAGTATAGCTCCCTCCTTTCTGCACAAAATTCCGAGTGTAGATGTACCAAATCACTCGGTGCAGTGCGGGCATGTCTGAGGGCTTGATAGACAAATGAGCAAGCTGATCAGCCGGCACGTCCTGTGTACGCATTAAGGTCCTATACACCTCAGCATTGGTGTATTGTGGTGTGGACGCTGGTGGAGGATGATCAACCTTTAGGATCTTGTTGATAATAGCAGCAGACAAGGTGAATTGGACCCCCTAACACACGTGGTGATCCTCTCCTCAGCCGTATAGCCTTCTGAGTCCAATAGGTTGTTGGTCGCCATATTGAAATAGAACATCTTGACCAACTCCGGGTAGTAAGCGGCTTCGATGGAGATGAATGACCGATAGGCCCCAAACCAAGGTGAGAGATCCACATTGCATTCGCGATAAAGTTGCTCCAAGTCAACCGAGACAACCGCACGTAAGCCACGAGATGAATACTAGTCCTTGAACTTGGCATTGAGACCGGGAGGAAGAGGAACCGGGTGACTTTGAATCCGGAGGCGGAGTCTTGTGAAGCTTAATCTCCTCTACCGCATTGTCGATAAATGGGGAGGCTCCTTCGTGCTCATCTTCTTCAGTCTCATAATCTGACGAAGAGCCGGTAACCTCGACAGTGGAGCGAGAGCCAGAAGCAGGGGTGGCATTCTTGGACCTTGTCTTTCGGTGAACGACGGTTCTTTTCCCCTTTGCTTTGCTCGACTCAGCCGCCCTCTTCCTTTTTGTGGCTCGATGAAGGTTCGGGACCCTTTGAAGACGAATCCCCTCTCTTGGGATTCGAGGATGGATTATCCTTAATCACAATACCCACTCCGGGGATGCTTGTATCAATGCCCTCTCGCAACTTCGTGGGATCGATTTGCTCCTTGGAGCTCGTGGAGGAATCGGTCGAGAGGATTGAGAGACTTCTTTAGACATTTGAGTGCTTAGGGTTTCGGAAGGAGAGAAGATAGGAAGGATTAGATGAAGTTTGGTGAAGATTTGAGGGGGTGATGAGGGATTGTGATGTTTTGAAGGAGAAGAAGAGAGAAAGTTGAAACTCTAGGGTTTTGGAGTGAACACGCGAGTTTGGAAGAACACCACTGTTCACATATATATATAGACAGACCTCCTTACTCGAGTTTATCTATTTCTTACTTGAGTCTAGCAAACTGTCACTAACAAACTCGAGTACAAATGGAAGTTTAGGAAACTGTCACTAACAAACTCGAGTACAAATGGAAGTTTAGGAAACTGTCACTAACAAACTCGAGTACAAATGGAAGTTTAGTAAACCTGTCACTAATGAACTCGAGTACAAATGGAAGTATGCCACATCGTTGATTTAAAATAGTGTAACGTTTGGTATTCACTGAGTGACATACTCGAGTTTAGCTTCTCCTTACTCGAGTTTAGCAAACTTTCATTTACATATCATGCAGAAGGGTGAAAGTATACTAACCGGACTTCAAAAATGTAGCGTGAATTTTGAACCCACGATGAACATACTCGAGTTTAGCTTTTCCTTACTCGAGTTTAGCATACTTGCACTTACAAACTGCAGTTTGTCTGGTCCTAAACTGCAGTTTTGTTTCACATACTCGAGTCAAGCTATTGCTGAATGTCAGGTTTGGCTTCTGTCTGGTCCTAAACTCGAGTAAGCCATCCTATGCGCAAGTATGGAACTTCGGAAGCATTGAGATACCCCGCAAGAGACATATCTAAACACTCCGATGCTCAAGTTAGTAAAGATTAATCATCAAAAACATAACTAACATTAGATTGAATGAGAAATTCTTACAATTCATTGGGATTTACCATTCCCAATTCTCTTCTTATGAAGTTGAAAGGTTCTTTGGCTAGAGGCTTTGTGAAGATGTCAGCAAGTTGAAGATGAGTTGGGATGAACATCACTTTGACATCTCTTTTCCGGACATGATCCGAATGAAGTGATGCCTCACATCAATATGCTTGGTTCTTGTATGTTGCACCGGATTCTTGGCCAAGCTTATTGTGCTTGTGTTGTCACACAAAATTGGGATTTCCTTCAAGTGAACTCCCAAGTCAGCAAGTTGTTGCTTCAACCATAGCACTTGAGCACAACAACTTGAAGCAGCCACATATTCAGCTTCGGTAGAGGACACGCCACGAGATGTTTGCTTCTTCTGAACCAAGAGACAAGTGAGTTGCCAAAGAATTCGTATTGGCCACTTGTACTCTTTCTATCCGTCTTGTAGCCGGCATGATCCGAATCCGAGTATGCCACCAAGTGTTCCGTTGACCTTTGGGAAACCACGGTCCAAGAGTCTTTGTGTCCGAGAGATATCTCGAATATCCTCTTTACTTGTTCAAGATGGGACTCTTTTGGAGCGGATTGGAACCTTGCACACATCCCAACACCGAATTGGATGTCCGGGCGACTCGCTGTAAGATAGAGAAGTGATCCAATCATTCCTCTATACTTTGTGATGTTGAAATCTTTGCCCTCCTCATCAAGATCTAGTGAAGCAAGTTGAGCTCATAGGAGTGTCGGCACCATTGCACCGGTCCATCCCAAATTTCTTCAACAAATCATTCGAGATATTTGGTTTGGGAAATAAATATCCCATCTTTTCTTTGCTTGATTTGCGGTCCAAGAAAGTAGTTGAGCTCTCCCATCATGGACATCTCAAACTCTCCCCGCATAGTCTTTGAAAACTCTTCACACAAAGCATCATTAGAAGCACCAAATATAATATCATCCACATATATTTGAACCATTAAAATTTCATTTAGCTTATTACTCTTTATGAAAAGAGTTGTGTCCGCTTTTCCTCTAACAAAGCCTTGATCTAGAAGGAATTTGCTTAATCGCTCATACCAAGCTCTAGGAGCTTGTTTCGTGCCATATAGAGCCTTCTTGACACGATACACATGATCTGGACAATGTTCATTTTCAAAACCAGGAGGTTGTTCCACATAAACTTCCTCTTGTATAAAACCATTCGAAAAGCACTTTTCACATCCATTTGATATAGTTTAAAACCTTTTACACATGCAAAGGCTAGAAGTACTCTTATGGCTTCCAATCTTGCCATTGGAGCATAAGTTTCTTCATAATCAATTCCTTCTTCTTGATTATAGCCTTTGGCAACCAATCTTGCCTTGTTGCGGACAATGATTGCAGACTCATCACGTTTGTTCTTGAATACCCATTTGGTGCCAATGACCGGATGATCTTTGGGCCTAGGTACCAAATCCCAAACATGATTGTCAAATTGATGTAACTCCTCTTGCATTGCTATCACCCAATCATTATCCGAAAGGGCTTCATCAATCTTAGAGGGTTCTATATGAGATATAAATGCAGAAAAAGTTACTTCATTCAAAGTACTATTTACGGTTCTTACTCCCCGATTAATATCACCTATAACTTGGTCTAAAGGATGATTTCTAATAAATTTCCAAGCTCTAGGTTGAGTCGATCGGGATTTTCAATAGAGTTTTGGGGATCGGCCTCAAAAACATTTTCGGGATTTTCAATAGAAGCGGGAGTAGTTTTCGAAAAGAATTGATTCTTGAAAACATTTTCTTCTTCATTGTCCAAGGCTTTATCGATTTGGATTCGAGAAAACAACATGTATTGACTCTTCAACAATACGTGTGCGAGTATTAAAGACTCTATAGGCTCTACTCCTATTTGAATAACCAATGAAGATACCTATATCAGCTTTGGAATCGAATTTACCAAGATTCTCTTTACCATTGTTGTGCACATAGCACTTGCATCCAAAGACATGTAGGTGGCTGAGATTTGGCTTCCTTTCCTTGTAGAGTTCATATGGGGTCTTGTTCAGTTTCTTCCTCAAATAGGCTCGGTTGGAGATGTAGCAAGCCGTACTCATCGCATCAGCCCAAAACACTTGAGAAGTGTTGTTTTCATTTAACATTGCCCTTGCCATCTCAATGAGGACTCTATTCTTCCTCTCAACCACACCGTTTTGTTGAGGAGTCCTTGAGCCGAGAAGTTGTGATCAATCCCCACATTGTCACGTAACTCGCCGAAGGCGTTGTTTTCAAATTCGCCACCATGATCGGTCCTTATACCCGAAATTGCAAAGCCTTTCTCGTTCGGACCTTTTTGGCAAAGGTAACAAACCGATCAAATGTTTCATCTTTAGATGACAAAAATATCGTCCAAGCAAATCTAGAGTAATCATCAACTATGACCAAGGTGTAAAGATTTCCACCAAGACTTTTTACTCTAGGTCCAACTAGATCCATATGAAGTAATTGAAGAGGTCTACTAGTTGAAATCTCATTTTTTGCTTTAAAAGAAGATTTGGTTTGTTTTCCTTTTTGACAAGCATCACATACTATATCATTTTTGAAATTCAATTTAGGAATACCAATGACCAAATCCTTTTTCAGCAACTTGTCAAGTTGAAACATATTAACATGAGCTAATCGTTTATGCCACGCCAACTCTCATTCAAGTTACTAACAAAACAATTTTCAGAAACTGAAGCATTGCTAGAGGTTAAGGGTATAACAATTTCCATCTCTAGGTGCTCTAAATAAGGCTTTAGTTTTCAAATCGTCAATGGGGACTAAATCCTTTCTAACAATCAAACATTCATTTGAATCAAAGATAACTAAGTTACCCTTGTCGGTGCTTTGGCTCACACTTAGGAGGTTGTGACACAATCCTTCTACAAGGTAGACATCTTTGATGAGAGGACCTTCATTGTTTCCTATCTCACCAATTCCAAAGCAATTTTACCCGATTGGTCTCCTCCAAATGTGACTCTACCACCATCCTTTGATTTGATTGAGAGAAACTTTGATTCATCTCCAGTCATGTGTCTTGAGCACCCACTATCAATGTACCACTTGTTGGGTCTTGATGCTCTAAGACAAACCCGCAATTTTCAAGGGATCAAGCCTTAGGTACCCATCTTTTCTTGGGTCCTTTGGAGTTAGTTTTGACCTTAGGAACATAAGTTCCTTTTGGTACCCATTGATAATTTCCATTTGGTTTAACCTTTCTTTCCTTTTTATGAAAGCAAGATGAAGTAGAATGACCCTTCTTATTACAAAGTAATTGCAATGTGCAAAGGGATTTGAAGAGTGAACTGATTTTGTAAAATAGTTCATGTATGTTTTCTCGACCACTCTTCTTCTTGCCTTTCTTTCTATCAAAATCTGGTCTCGTAACCAATGCCTGATCTATCATTTATAAAACGTTGTCGTTTCAAAATGACATTGAGCATTTCACTTCCTCTAGTGAATTTCTCAAGTGCCTTTGTAAGATATGAATTCTTTTTCTTCGATCGGACAATCTTTACAAATATTATTTTCGAAGAAGACAACTTTTCAACTTGTGATTCAAGAGTAAGATTTTCGTTTTTCGGTTTGAAATATTTTTCAGCAAGTTTTTCAAATTCAAATTGCACAGTCATATATTCATCAAACAGATCATCATAAGGAGGTTTGCAATCATATACCTCTTCAAGTTTAGCACGTTGCTCTTCCTCTTCTGCAACTAGGCATATATTGGCTTTCTCTTCCTCATCCTCATCATCTTCATCGATGAGCTATCACCCAGATCTTGGAGACATAAGCTTTCTTCTTGTATTTGCTGAACTTCTTCTTTTCTTTATTTTTGTCGTTCGGTCGAGGGCATTCGAGACTTGATGTGGCCGGGCTTCGACATTCGTAGCGAGATGATTGGCTTCTTTGCCTCATAACTGGAGCTACCCTTGTGAAACTTCTTAAAGCCTTGGTCCTTCTTGTAGAACTTCTTGAATCTTCGGACCAAAGCATGCCAATTTCTTCATCTTCGTCTTCATTCTCATTTTCCCCATCTCGAGTCTCTAACTTCTCTTGCGGCCTTGAGGGCAATTCCTTTGTTCTTGCCATGAGCTTCATCAAGTCCCTTCTTGAACTTGAGTTTAGCCTCATATTCGGAGACTTCCGAATAGAGCGCCACGACGTCATTGACTCTCCTCGAGCCTCTTCAATATTTGTGACCTTTGCTTCCCATTCCTTGTTAAGGATATTCAAGATCTTCCTTACTTGGACTGGTTGGTCATATTCTTTTCCCAAGGCACAAGTTGATTGATGAGATGAGTGAACCTTATTTGGAACTCACCAATGGATTCACCATGCTTCATTCGTAGAAGGTCATATTCGGTCATGAGAGTATTGACTCGTTTTGCTTTACTCCACTGTTCCTTCATGAGCTATCTCCGAGCATCCCACATTTGTTTTGCGAGAAGATAGATTGCAAATACGAAAGTACTCTTGTTGGCTAAGAGCACTTTGAAGAAGTAGGACAGCCTTTCTTTGTTGAGTGTGACACTTCTTTGTCATTCTCATCATATTCTTCTTCAAGCTTAGGAACTCTAACTCCATCTTCAACGGTTGATGGCTCATAGTTTCCTCTTTCAAATACTCTCCACAGCCCATACTCGTAGCATTCACAAAGACTTTGAATTTTGCTTTCCGAAGGAGTAATGCTCTCCATTGAAACCGGGTGGCCTGTTGATAAGCTCCATCGGGTAAGATACCTTCCATAATGATCCTTCTCGAGTTGTTAAGCTCTTAAGAGAAGACCTTGCTCGATACCAAATGTAAATGGAGCTATATACCCAAGAGGGGGTGAATTGGGTATTTTAAAAACTTTTAGAAATATGCTCTGTTTTGAAGTAATGAAACCGAGATAGACAGAGGAGGAAGGGAAGGAAAGCTTGCACAATGGAAATTATCCTGGTTCGGTCTTATCTTTGACCTACATCCGGTCCCCAAGCCACACTTGGGATTTTCAATCCACTATACTCACAACCGATTACACACTCGTACTCAAGAGTAGTTCTCTCTCTAGAACTCACTCCCCCTTACAAGTTGTAATCAATACACCCAACCACTAAGTCCCCGACTTATGGTTATCTCAATCAATAAATGATTTACAGATAGAACTCTCTTAGAGCAGATAAAATGAACACTGAAGTGCAAGTATCAGATTAATACAATATAGATGAAAGCTGAACACAATAAATAACAATCAATGAATTTTTGCTCTCAGTAGTTGTGTCAACTTGAGAAGAAGTTAATGAACTCTATTTATAGGTAGAGAACATTAAATGACCGTTGAATGATGAATCCAACCGTTGTAGGTGATTAGCATTAAGTGCGGTCATCTTCTCTCTCTAAGCTCCAACTAATCCGAGATGCCGATATGGTCCGATGTGGAACTCGAGGATTTGCCCGTTGGAGAAGAGTTTGCTTGATGAAGAAAGTGTTTTTGAACGTTGAGAGTTCGTGCTCGAGATGGATTAACCAAAAGGATGTTAATTTCGAAGTGCAATAAATGCTCGACCACTTTATGCTTTTTCCTTGATCTTCATTAATTTTCATCTGCTAACTTGAAATCCACTAAATAAACTTGTTAAACATATCGGGATCATAAGTGAATGATTCATGAAAGCATTTGGAACAAACAAGAGTGATTCACGAATTCGTATAATTCAAAACTTAGTTTTTGCGTTGCATATTGCGGTTTGTTCTTGTAAACTCGAGTATGGCACTCGTTCACAAGTGACCAAACTGCAGATATCCAATTGGATACTCGAGTTTCCATTTTTCGAGGCAAGCCATCGTCTCTTGTATTTGAAAGACAAGACCTATACTCGAGTTTGCCTATGCAAAGCGGTATGGGTTTAACTTGAAAAATCCATTTGCTCTGGAAGTCCAATACTCGAGTTTGGCAACGCAACCGCAGTATTGACCATTCAATACTCGAGTTCGCCAATGCAAACTGCGAGTATTGATTTATCTTGAAAAATCCTTTGCTTTCGGAAGGTCAATACTCGAAGTTTGGCAACGCAAACCGCAAGTATTGACCATTCAATACTCGAGTTTGCCAATGCAAACTGCGGTATTGATTTATCTTGAAAAATCCTTTGTTCTCACGGAAGGTCAATACTCGAGTTTGGTTTTGGAAACCGCAGTTTTTGACTTTGTTTGAAAAAACTTGTTTTGCTTCGGAAGTCCAATACTCGAGTTTGCCAAGCAAAGCGCGAGATTAGGTCGCCCAATACTCGAGTTTGCAAATGCAAACTGCAGTATTGACTTTGGCTGAAAACTTGGTTTCTTTCTGTATGGCCTATACTCGAGTTTGCCAAGCAAACTGCAGTATTGGCTGTCCAATACTCGAGTTTGCAAATGCAAACTGCAGATTATCGTCCAATACTCGAGTTTGCGGATGCAACTGCGGTTTGCAACTTTCGAGTGTTTTTAAAACAACTTTGCAAACTTCAAAACATGTTTTACATTTGTTGTTAATCATCAAAACATATTGAGAACTAACACAATGGTCCTCTCGGTTGCAATGCTCTCTTTGTGAAGCTCTATCACCACTATGTCTCTGAATCGCACTATTGCTCCATTTCTGGTGGTGGAGGAAGGTCGCTCGTCGCGACCGTGGTGGAAGAGGAAGTTGCCGACGAGAGGGAATGAAGGGGAGAGGGTGCTCTGCTCTTCGTTCGTGGAGAGGAGAGTCCTTTATTCATTGAACCTTTTTTTTTTCTCTCAACATGTTCCTATGGATAATAGTCTAACAATTTTTTTTATAATATAAATAAACTAATTAAAAATTTATATTTTAAGTTGAATATATTTAATTAAGGACTTTATTATTTATTAATTTTTTAATAATCATTAAACTTTTTTTAAAATTAAAATTAAAATTTTTATCATCTCAATATATACAACTAATATGTATATGTAGTATTCAATACGACCATGTCTTTTTCAGTCATTGTTCATCTCAACTGACTTTTCAAATAATAATCCAAATACTCATCAGTTTAAAAAAAAAAAAAAAAAAAAAAAAACCACTTAAAAAACCAAACGGATTAATCCAAATACAAATCATATTTACAATATGACTTTTTCCTACAGAGCTTTTGCAAAAGTCATATAGCTTTTAAGTCACCACTCCAACCACTAACCCACACTAGCCCTATAATGTTAGTGGTGATGGTCATGTGAATGGGAGTGATTAATGTCAAAAGGGAGTACAATTAATAATGTGCGCGAATGATGAAGAGAAGAGACCTTTATCCTTTATGCTTTAGCTTTAATTTGTGCTTTTGGGTGCAACATTTTCCCAAGTCCTAAGCAACTCGGTCAACTTTTCCTCTGTTTGGTGCACTTCCTTAACCTGTTTTATTTGTACAATCTCCAATTCATTGCCATCACTCGTACCAGAAGCAAAAAAAAAAAGGTGTGCTGTATGATTGAATCCTTTAATTTGTAGTGAATAAAATTATTACAAGTGGATGAGCGAGCCAATAATAACGAATACTCCATTCATTTCTAATGATAAGAGAGGGAATTTTCAAAAAAATACCTACAAGATGTCAAAACCGCTGACATATTAATATTTATGGGGAAAAAATCTAATTGTATGGTTTTATTTTCTACAATAGATTACGAATTTGTTTTAAACCTTGCAACAGATTAAGTATTGACTATACTTAATTAAGTTGCAATTCACAACTTATTTAATTGAGAAATCAGATATTCAAATTTTGAAAGTTTTTTCTTGAAATTTTACCTATAAGATTAGGCCCAATTTTGAAATTCAGGAATACTAAAAAAGTAGTTGAAGTTGGTTTATATGTAAAATTCTTGCTTCTTTCCAATTCTACCCTTAATTAAATTTAATGGTTTTCACAATTTCAAATGCTCTTTTATTATGGTTTAATCATTTATTAGGGGTATATTTGGAGACAAACTAATTCTAATGTTTTCTAGAATTGCAAAAAGGGTCTTATAAAAAGCTATAGCTATTGGCCTTGTGACACGAACACCCCTTTATAAATAAGGGTTGTAAATTCGAGTTGACTTTTAATATCACGTTGTTAGGAATTTAGGATATGTCTTTCTAATTTTTAAAGAAGGAACATTATACTTCTTCTATCCTCATATATTTTTTTAAAAAAAACTTCTTCTTCTGATTATTAATATAAGATTTATTACTTAATTTAAGTATATTAAGAAAGCTAGTTAAAGTAATTAATATGTCATTTAAAAAAAAAACAATA
This sequence comes from Acacia acuminata, assembly GCA_019022655.1. NCBI lineage: Eukaryota > Viridiplantae > Streptophyta > Magnoliopsida > Fabales > Fabaceae > Acacia > Acacia acuminata. The sequence continues at coordinate 928,160 of JAFJYI010000187.1, forward strand.
CCCTAATAATCTTTCTTTATTTTCTTCATCTCTTTTTTAGTTGATTATGGTTGATGGAGTATCACAAAAGGGGTAATTAGGAATATATTGATAAATATGACAAATATGTTTTACATTTTGGATTGAAATCAACCCTACAATTAAATTCTATATTAAGAGCTAGAAAGAGTATTTCACACTTGTTAAAAATAATTATTCCACATTTGCTGAGAAGAGTTGTGAAAAGTTATCATTCCTTTTAATTTTGTAATAAATCAATTTTTTTTCTAAAATATCCTTATATAATTTTTGCTCATGTAATAATTATAATCATTCTTTTGACAGAAAATTAAGAATACTCATCATAATTAGGTCCTACCGGATGGAGTATTTCACACTTGCTAAAAAGAACTATTCCACAATTACTAAGAAAAGTTGTGAAAAGTTATTATTCCTTTTACTTTTGTAATTCCAAAATGTATATATAATTCTTACTCATGTAACAATATTCTCCTTTTTTTTGACAACGTAATAATAAACTCATTATTTTGAAAAAAAAAATTATAATACTCATCATATTACAATCAAATCCAACTAGTTTGGCAAAATGGGGAGCATCTATTTGATATCCAAAAACATATATTTTCCATAAAGATTGAAAAAACCATACACTAAAAGTTGCAAAACATTGATCATTAATCATTATTACGTAATTTGTTTGGCCTGACATCATTATTACCTAATTTATACAAAACATGGAACCAGAAAATTTCAAGCATGCAACTCCAAAAACAAATCACCACTACCACCACTAGGGTCCAAGATATATTCATTATCAAAAGAAAGACACCTATGCTTCCTAGATATAGATCGTATCATAATGATAATTTTTTTTTTTTAAACAACATATAGATTATTATTGCACAATTAAGATCATAATAGTGCTGCAAAAAGTCCAAACTATGCCATTCTAATCACTTCCTTATTTTCCTTGGTCATAATTAGCCTCGTCGTTTTCATTTAACAGCTCAACAATAACATCATAAAGACGAAACGTTTGAGTCAATCATGCATAGCCTTTTTGTTTTAATTGCTAATTCTCTTTTCTTTTTTTCATTTTGTACTGGCAAGTTGACATATGCATCCTGAACTTTGTACCAGTTTGAATGCTTATAAAGTGTTATTGATGAGATTTTTGTTAAAACTATACATAGAAATCCTTAATGGCTGAAAAATTCTTTGTTGTAAATTTATTACCTATGAGTATTTAAGAATTCGGATCTTTGCGCAAGCGCAACTTATTTACAATTATATGCAGTATATCTTCAATTACATACAAATGCCTTTTATTTTACACATAATAAATGATAAGGTGCCCACAATTGAAGAAGGGTTGTATCCATTGTTGTAAAAAACTAATGTAAAAACGTACGTTTTTATGTTTTTACTAGGGTCATTCGCATACGACTAATCCGAAACGCCGCACAAGTGAAAATTGTTCACAAGGCTCGAATCGAGACCTTGCTTAACCGACACAAGCTGCTTACCACTTGTATCAACCCTCATTGGTTACGTTTTTATGTTTTTACTAGGGTCATATGTGCTGAAATACAAGTCAAAATTGTAAAAACTATAAAAACTTGCATAAATAGGGTTTTCGACTTTTCATCCTTTTTTTGGGGAAAAAAACATTTTCATCCTTTTTTTTTTTTTTTTTTGGTTAAAGTAAAAACTGTAAAAAGCTTTTACAGTTTTTACTTTAAAAAAAAAAAGATGAAGAAAATGTTTTTTTCCCTCTAAAAAAGGGATGAAAAGTCAAAAACCCTATTTCCATCGTGCATCTTAGACTCGGGATTATTGGAGAGTGGAAAGCTGGATAATTATATATAGTTTTTAACATATTTTCATAGTTATAAACATAAGTTTTTTTTTTTTTAAAAAAAAATATGTTTTATATAGTTATATGATTTATATCTTTTAAATATGAAGTTGTTCATTGAATTTTGAGTAGTGAATTATGATTTTTTTTTTTCCAATGCATATATATGTATAATTTTGAGCTCTGACCTTAAGTAGTAGAAAGTAGAAACTTTACATTTCGTGCCGTTTCTACGATTTATGTTTCTATAACCCATTTCCGTGTTTACATGTAGAAACTCGATTTTGACAACATTAATTGTATCCACGAAGATAAGGTACACTCGGGTCCTAGTACAAATTTCATGTACCTTTATACAAGGAAAAAGACTGAAATGCCCCTTAATTAAAAAAATTCCCAACTAACTTCGTTGGAGCTCAGATAGGAATAATTAATTATGCAAGTGGTGGAGGTGGGATTTGATCCCATCCCCACTTGCATGACAAAACATTGGCTGATTTTCAATATATAACATGCAAAAACAAATTTAAGTTAACTGCTTTGACTATAACTTATTCACACATTAAGGCATTCTTAGGTATTACTAACTTTTATTTACAAAGTAACAAATCCACATTTTCAAGTCATTCATAAGTTTCGTCAAGGCATTTTCCACGTTTTATTAGGTATCACCAATTTTTGTTTACCCAATAGCAAATCCACCTTTTAGGTTATTCGTAAGTTTTGTTAAGACATTCTCCACATACATTTCATAGGTATTACCAAATTTAATTTATGATACAAATTGTACTATAAAATTTGTTCTATATTTAGGATCGAGGGAGTATTAATTAAGGAACAGAGGTAATAGGTTTTTTTTTTTAGCTAGTGATCCATGTATTCATCTTCTTTCACTGTCTTTGATAATTTAAAGATAAAATGTCTTTAAAACCATAATAGAAGCTTTCTCTATTCCTTTTTTATAAGATAGGATTCTCGAACATATCATGTTTCTTTCTATAAAATAGGTTTAAGGAATGTCAAAAATAAATAAATAAATAAATAAACTCTCCATTTTACCCCTACTTAATTACAAAAATTACTCATTTAATTCCACTTTTTTCAAGATAAATTTCTCTATCTACCACACATTCTTTCTCCACCGCATATTCACTCTTCCACATAAATAAAGGCATTGTTGGAAAATAAAATTCATTTTTATATATTTATTAAACCAAACTAATTTTAATTAACTTTTCAAGAAATGAAATTCACTTAATCCTATCTTATAAAAAGGAATGGAGGGGAGGGAGTAAGGTTTTATGAGCTAATGTAATGTAGAAACATTAATTCTATATTATTGGTATGAATAGTTCCTTTGCAAGACCAAAAAAAAAAAAAAAAAAAAAAAAAAAAAAAAAAAAAAAAACCCTTCACAAAACAAAATCAGCCCTAAACCGCACCAAACAAAAAGATGGGTTGGCGTCGGCGAGTCCTATTATAAAACCCTTTCTACTTGACATGTTCTGATATTCATGAAACTATAAATAAAAGAGACTTCTATTAAATAACCTACCACTCTTATTAGATTTACCCGTCCAACTACATTTAATGCCTAAACTCATTCATGTCAATCGATAGCCTCTTCAGGAATTCTCCAAAGTCGTCACCTTTACCCAGCAAACTAAGTCTAGCATACCTTGGATCAGATCCAAATCGGGTCCCACCTCTTACAAGTATTTTCAATTTCTTTTCCAAATAACTCTCACAATCTTCGTCCTTGTTGCACTTCAACCATGCAAAAGCTGCAACAAAGAAAGCCCAAGAAAAGGTATCACAGCCAAACATTATGAATCAAACAACCAAAGGTATATACTTCTCTTGGTTCTAAATGTTACCTAGTTTTTGAGGTGAATTTTGATCTTAAATGTAAGACTTTTTCCTATTTATCATGTCACATATGTTAAATCTCCCTAAATTTGATAAATGGGTCTTACATTAAGGACTAAAGGAGTATATAATTAAGTAACACAATGTACCTGGGTATATCTCAGATGTTTCATTAGTGAAGTTACAATAAGCCTGTGGAAATTTTGGTACACTGAAATCACTATTTTGTTTGATGACTTCCCTCAGCTTTTCCCACCTTTCCATCATAAGGCGTCTGCTATGCTCAAAGAACAATTCAGATTCTTTAGACAACCCACCAAGTTTGAAATTTGTATAGCTATCACAAAGAACTTCAATTATCTTGGCAACTCGAGTTTGAGATTCTTTCGACACTCCAATGGAACTCATCTGTATAAATTTGGTCATCTTCTTCGCAATCTCTTTGTTCTTCACAATAGCCCACCTTCACAATGAAAACCAAAACCAAACACTCATTGCTATTGACTCTGAGAAATAAATAAAAACTATATAATTCCAGACTATTTTTCTTTTTCAAAACCACACCACTTCATCACCTTAAAATATCAAAATATGATTTATGTAAAATCGTCTAATAATCAATAGAAGAAAGCAAAAAACATTCAAGAGACTAAAGCATTACAAAGAACATTAGAGAGTGGGACATTGGAGAACCAGTTTTGGTTGGATAGGCACCGAAAATTCATCAAGTCTGAACAGTTCATTTTCTTTTTTCAATTGATGATTTTTAAATAAAGAATTATTTTAAAAAAAATGTTAGTTAAGAGATTATCTTTATATTATATTATTTACAATCCTTTCACTCTTCCACGGACTGATACATGTACCGAATGCTCATACGGGAAAGTTGACTCCTGGGTCTGGAAGATTCATCTAGTTAAGAGATTATCTTTATATCATATTATTTACCCCTTAAAATAATTTCTTATGAAATATAAAAATTAAAAAATTAAATCTGAACCATCCAAATTAGATCTGGATGGTCGATTTGATAAGCTCTACTGAAACTAGTTCCAGGACATTAGAGACTGCTTGTCGGTATACTTACCCAATACGAGAACCAGCATGGCCAGTGCATTTGGAGAAAGTGAAGAGCATAAGATCATGATTGGCCTTGTGAGTAATGGGAGTGTATTGAGGCCAATAATAAGCAAGGTCATGAACTAGCTTCCCTTCACCACTATACTTGTTGTTTACCACAGGTCCTCTAATACTACCATCTGGGTTATTCGGAGATGTCACTACCTCTATATATGCTTCATTCTTATCATACTTCATTGCATCACCCCTCCATTTGTGTATCCCTGAACGCAAAATATCTGTTTGCTCTTGATACTCCTGCACACACGCGCACGCACACGTTTCAGTATTTTTCGCTTTCTCTCTTAATAAATAATTTATTATTTATATATGCAGTAATAAATATGACAAGAGGAAGCTCTGTAGGTCGTCCGACATAAAAATATGTTAGTTTAGGTAGTTTTGACCGTAAAAATACCCATTATATTAGTTTATTTAGAAATTCTTATATCCCTCAACAACTCGTCTTATTTTGATCAAAAGCAATCAACAACTCGTCTTTATAACCAACAAAACCAATAATAATTCATATAATAGTAAAAGTAGTAGAAGTAGTAGTAGTAGTAATAGTAATGGAGGAACAAGAAACCTCCACGACAAACTGAAAGAATTTGGAAAAGAGAGAGAGAAAGAGAGGCTGACCGAATAATAAGGAGCAACGGCGACGACGTTGATAGGGCCGTCGGAGGAAGAGGAAGAAGAGAGAGCGTAGAGAGCTGCCTGAAAGAGCTGCGTGGAGCCATTTCCGACGACAATGTACATATCGTTGGTTTCTGCGTTACCAACCAAAGCATGAAGCCTTTTAATGGCGTCTCGGAGCTCCGGCATCATAAACCAACACACACTCCTCAGATCACTCAGATAACTCAGAAGCTCACACCCCTTAATCACCACCATACACTCCTCGCTCTTCTTTCTCCAATACTCCTGAAACACCACTGGATCTCCCCTGCATAACAATGAACAATAAAAAACCAGAAACTATATTACTCCCTCTAGTTAATAAGACATATTTGAGGAGATGATATGATCTTAAATATAAAATATTGTTTTTATATTTGTCTATCTTTTTTCTAATTTTGACACTCATTCAACAATAATTAAGAAGGAGAGTGAATGAATTAATTAATTAAGGAATATGACTAGAGTGTTTTAAAAAATATATTTCATATTAACTAACTCAACTGAACACACACAAACACACAGAGATCTGAATTGATTTCTTACTGGTCCAGGTTGATGTAGGAGTTGAAGGTAGTGGGGGAGGAGGAAGAGAAGCCATTATTATTGTTGAGAGGAAGATTTGGAACCAGTGATGTTGGGGTAGTATTGTGATAAAGGCTTGTTTTGTCTGCAACTATTAAGCTCTCCATGATGTATTATAAATAACACTCTTTTTTTGTGTGTGTCTGGTCTTCTCGATCGATCTGCTTGATGAAGATTGTGAACTTCTGGGTGATACTATATATATATATATATATATATATATATATATATATGCGTTTCTGTGACTCTATATTAAGCTAATTTCCAAGTGAAGCGTTCATGAATCCAACCGCACGGATCATTATATTGATTATTTTTAATTTGAGTATCTTATCTGTACAGAGAACACAAGATTATTATCTAATTAAATTGCGTCATTCATATGTATCTAGGGATATGCTTATGGTATATGTAGCTATATAATCTTAGGAAGAGGATCGCTTTAATTAGGATGCATGAACAAAATAAAATTACACGGCAGACATGAATTTTAATTTATTATAATATATATCAATAATGATGTTTATTGAAAAAATAATTTTATATATCGGTCAAATAGGGCAAGGATTTATCACGTGATTCGGACAATTATAATTGAGTTTATTGCCAAGACTTTGAATTGTTGATTGTTGTCAAATTCGTGAATTGATTTAGTATCTACCATTTTTACATTTGTAGTTTATAAAAAAGAAGTTGAATTATTGGCAAACTCGTGCCACTTGTAAATTTAGTTAAACTCACGGGTTTATACACCGAAGTTTCTGTTTTTACGTTTTTAGCTTACAAACCCATGTCAACTCACTATTAAACTCGTGTTAGGTTTTTTATTTTGATCATGTTTAACGGCTTTATATATAAATTTTATATAAAAAAATTTGTTAAATATAATAAAGGATGAATGTTGATAAATTTAATTTCAATTATTTAAATTTAAAATATATTTAAATCAAATTGTTATATTTTTTTTATATTTTAATTTTCTTAATTATACACTAGTAATACATATTTAACAATATAGATTCTTAAAAATTTATTATTCAAGTTCACAATAAGAATTTATGTCATTGTCATGAGTTTCTTAAACTAGTGAGTTTGACAAGCCTTGATTTTTTCTACTCGTAGAAAACTAACACGAAAAAATCAGGATCCAAAGTTGAATTAATCTTCTATCATCAATTCATGCATTATCGATATATGTCTATGGTTTTTTGGGATGCTAATTTTAACCTTCACTTTTTTTTTTTTTTTTGATAATTAAATGGTGGCAAGTGTACAACTACTTCGGGTTCTGCAGTGGCAAGGACGACTCTCCCAACAGTGGTAGCTCCATACAAGACGGATTACGAGTGGTTTTCCCGCAACTCAAATCCTAGACCTCTTAAAGAAATCCAGCACCACATTCCGCTGGACCAACCACATGTTGGTAATTTTAACCTTCACATTGATTACACGAATTGAATGATAAGACCTATATCCGTATCAATGTTTTTGCATTATTATTGAAAATCATCAGTGGCCTAATGACCAGCAATTTTTAGTATCCTCACTTGCAAAATTAATTATTCCTATAGCTCCAGCATCAACGTTGTTAAAATGAAATGTATGAGAATAACAGAGGTACTACAATTCGCCTTTTTGTTTTTGGTTTCGTTTGAATTTTTGGGGACTTGATTACCATATTTTAACTATTTACTCTCTCTCACCCCCTTTACTCTCATCATCGATAAATAAGAGTAATTTTTATGCATTCATCATGTGATTTGGGTATTTAGATCTTACATATTGGATGAGGGAACTTATTATAAATTTAGGCCAAAATATATGTTTGGTCCTCTGAAATTTCTATCAAATTTCAATTTAGTCCCTAAAATTTATAAAGTGTATTTATAGTTCCTTAATACTAACTCCAAAATTTCATTAATAAAAAATGATAACTCAGCAAATTTAAATGGTTAAACATTGACAAAACATCTTTTAATATAATATTTTTTATATTTTGAAAAATGAGTTGTTGATGTTAAAAGTTTATGTCAATAGCTCGTTATCTTCATTATATTTATTTTGAATATTCTAATTCAAAAATTTTAAATTAATATTAATATGTCATTATTTAATTATACAGTGACCATTTAAATTTTCTTGATCAACATTTTTCATTAATAAAACTAACAATATTAATAATAAAGGACTAAATTGAAACTAATGTGAATTTAGAGAAACAAACTTATATTTTACCCTATATTTTGTTACTCTCAGTCTTAAAAATAGAAGAAAATTTGTAGTGTAAATTGCATTATAAACTTTATCTTATATTTAGAATCATAGGTAGTATTAAATATAAAACGTAATGGTAGTATAATACCATGGGCCTGTTTGGTGAAGGCATTAATGCTTTAAAAGCTCGGTGGTGGTGAAAATGTCATTTTGGAGTGTTTGGGTTGGCCGTGCGTTCCAATGGGCTTATCGGAAAAGCGACGTCTAAGGAAAAGCTCCAACTTAGAAAGCTGGAATGTTGAGCGTTGGAGTGTGAAAGAGAGAGAAAACGGATGGGAGTGAGACAGTAATGGAGGAATGAGGTGAGTCGATGGTGAAGGTGGTGGTATGGTTACCATCAATGGTGGTTCACAGTGGTGAGGTAAACGGAGGGAGTCAATGGAGGGAGTAACAGTGGTCCTCTCAGCAATGTTTTGGAACCGGGCCGGATCGCGGTTCGGCTGAAAGCGGGCGGAGCAATGGGACAACCGGTCGGGTTAAGAGGAAACTCGGGTTTCCGAGTTGACCCAGGTCAACTCAGCCAACTCGGCCTAAACCGGCCGAGTTGCCCAAGTCACAATTTTTTTTAAAAAAAAAACTTTGACTAGACTGAAGAGAGGAGGACGGGTGTCGACGTTAAGAGAGAGATGACGAGAGAGAATAGACGGCGACGTCAACGGAGGTGTACATCCATCCATGGCAGCGAGTTTCGTTGGTGTTCATCGAGGCGGTGCCTTAAAATCACTGCAAAAGTTGAAGAACATGAGCAGATGAAAGATTTATTTGGTTTCATCGATGATTTGTAAAAGAAATCTTTTACTGGTGGTCCAAAGATTTGTTTGGGTTGCCATTTTCACCTTTTAGCAGATCCAAGAAGAAGAAGAAGAAGAAGCAGATCAAGCATTCAGATATGGTGGAGGAGGAAAGCGGGTCCGGATCCTCTCCCCATCACTCTTCTCCTCATCCCTCCCCATCACCTCAAAAATCAATCTCCACTATTCATTTCATTTCATCTTCATCTTGACCATTCATTTTCTTTAATATTTCAAGATCTTGTGAGATCTAACAAGATAATTGATTGATCCTAAAAAATACTTCATGATCTTCAAAAATTATTTTAGGATTTTGAAAAAATATTTCACGGATCTTGAATGGTACTAAAAATATACTTCACGATATTTTGAAGATCATGAGTATTTTTTAGGATCGATCGATATCTTTTAAGACTGTCAAGTATTTAAAATATTAAAGAAAATGAATGGTCAAGATGAAGATGAAATGAAATGAATGGTGGAGATTGATTTTTGAGGTGATGGGGAGGGATGAGGAGAAGAGTAACGGGGAGATGATCCGGTTCCGGAGGAAAGCACAGTAGGGTGAGAGAGAGTGAAGAAGAAGAAACGAAGCGTTGGAGAATGAAGGGATTTGATTTCAAAATGAAATTGGAGAGATATTGAGGCGTTGATTTGACTTTGCCTTGCAGAAGGGGTGGGAGTTCGGCCATGATGTGATGGAGCTGTACATTTAATTAATTGGCACCAGTTTTCTTGACTCAACCGTGAATAAAGTTAAGTTCAATTTTTGAGGAAAAAAAAAGAATAAAGTAAATTCAATTAGAGATGTTTTGCAAGTCCTATTCTGGTATCTTTTCTTTTCTTTTAAAAAAAAAGTCAATATAATTTTAAACATTCTCCCATGTAGAGCCGTCAAAAGCGATCGCCCATCGATGCGACCGTTTAAGCCCTGGCCTTTTAAGGGTCGGGCTTAAAAAATGGATAAGATATTTGAAATTAGCGCTTGGAGGTCGGTACGTAATTGACGCTCGAGCTTAAACGGGCTAGCCACTGGAGGGCCTCGAAGCCACGGCCGCGGAGGCCCTTTTCACTATAGCTTTTTTTTTTTTTTCCTTTTTAAATTTATTAATTTATATATTTTTTGTATTTGTTATAGAGTTATTTATTCATTTAACTACAAATACATAATAACTATACTCTAATTTTATGATTTGATTTATTATTTGTTGCAAATAAAGATTATGGATGTGTTCATGATGCGGGAGAAGAATTTCATGATATTCTTACTCATGAAATTTTGACGCTACTACTCAAAGTGAAGAACAATCAAATGTCGTTAAAATTGATGATAGTGGATTTAAGATGGCGACAATAATAGTCATTACTAATGTCATTTTAGTGATACGCTTTTTTATGTTTTATGTGAGTTATTTGTGAACATAGTTTTCTTGTTGATTATGAATTAGTGACGGTGCTTATTTATTGAATGATTCGTGTTGTAATTTACTAATTATATATTTTTTTTAAAAGTAAAGAAAAAATAGTTAAAATTTGGAATAGTAATTTTCGGGCCGCGGGCCGGCCCCGGCCCTAGTGCTCTCGGCGGGCTTTGAAAAAAAGGTGTTTTTCTTACTCGAACCCGGAGGGCCGGCCGCATTAGGCCCTGGCCCTTCACGGCCGGCCCCGATCACCCGGCTCTACTCCCATGTTTATATAAAATATTTTTGTTATTAAAATATAAATATTTTTACATATTTTAATAAAATTATATTTTTAATTAATACTTTGGTTTGACTCGGTCGACCCATTTCGACCCTTAACCCACTACCTCCACCGGTTCGGTGACGGATTCGGTTTTTAGAACCTTGCCTCTCAATTGCAATGCTCTCTTTGTGAAGCTCTTGTTGGGATCCGTACACACGGCGGAATAATTTTTTTTTTTTTTTTTACAAATCCCATCGGAGGATCCATCAACGGCGTTTAAATCAAGGTTCGATAGAAACCATACCTATGTGAATCAATAAGCGTCTCCTTCGATTTAATCACGTGAGCTACCTTCTTCATCACCAGGAGCCGATTTTAAGGATCGCCTCCCTCTACCGTTATCCACGAATAGCCTTGAACACAGACGGCAGCGTGTTAGCGCCTTCGGTATTCTCGCGTCTCTCCTTTTCTCTCTAAGGTTTCTTGCGGCTTTTCTAATTCATCTGTTTTCTTAATACGACTAAATCAATATCTATTTAAAGAGTTTCTAAAACCTTAATGAGTCGTATTAAAATATTCCAAAATTAATCCAATTAATCTTGAAATTGAATCTAAATTAAAACAATATATTAATTAAATCATGTCAACAGATCTAATCATATATATTTGTTTAATTCAAATTATGAGCCTCTGATTTAATTTATCTTTATAAATTAAATCGAGATATGATATCTTTCTATTTAATTAAATATGATATGCTACATCTTTATTCGAAAATTAAATCGAGATACAATATCTCAATTTATTATAGTTATTTAATTTATCAAATAAATTAAATACTATATATAATAATATTATTATCAATAAATAATATCATTATTATTTTGGAATTTAATAATAAATACACACACACATATATATCCATCCTATATTAAATAATTGTATTCATTAAATCTTAGACATATATAAGATTCAATGAATTTGGACACTTTTGTTCGTGTTTGGCTATTCTTGTGTGCGACCCTGCAGGCCCACATGAGATTGGCAGCGGGTCATTATTGTACCAGCCCACAAGTCGCAAGTGACCTCTAGTAAGACATTGCAACTACTCAATTCATATGGGGATTGATGATACAATACTACCTATCGTACAACCATGTCACGTCTTTTTTGTCACGCGATAATTTGGTCAAGGATGAGGCATGGATAATTTCAACTTCCTGTTCTTAACCATTACTTTCTCGATTCTTGAGTAGTCTAATAATTGAAATGGAAACTTCTTTCTATCGTAGTATGGTCATACATTTCTTAGACCCACTCATCGAGGGGCCTAGTATTATCTCTCTATAAATGTGAGGAAAAAATTACATCTTGACCATTCACATTCCTCTGCATGAAAACCATTGATCCCGATCCAAGCCTTTATCATCACCTGGTCAAATGTGACTTTTGACTAAGTCAAAGAGCAGCGACTCATCATGTAGGAATCCATGATGATCTCAGGTCAAAGGGCGCTGTGATGCGGTTATACATGAGAAAAGCTTATAACTTAATCCATACAACTTTCTCTTAGTGGGTCGGTCAAGCACCTTGTACTCTTACAAGTGCCTATGACTTTGATTTGTATCTCCATACCTCATCAAAGTCATACTGGTCTTATTTCATCTTCGCTCCCGCGTAGATGACCGACCAAAGACATTTAGGATAATATATGAGATATATCCAAGGATACAGTTATCACTATAAACATGCAAATGAAATGATAACTAAATGGAAAACAATGACTTGCCCCTAGAGCATAATTTTCAACAGCTCTGTCACCACTGTGTCTCTGAATCGCAATATTGCTCCATTTCTAGTGGTGGAGGAAGGTCACTCGCCACCAACTGTAGTGGAAGAGGAAGTCGCGGTGAGAGGGATGAAGAGAGGGTGCTCTGCTCTTCGTCCACGGAGAGGAGAGTCCTTTATTCGTTGAACCTTTTTTTCTCTCAACATGTTCCTATGGATAATAGGCTACCAATTTTTTATATATAAAAATAAACTTAATTGAAAATTTATATTTTAAGTTGAATATATTTAATTAAGGACTTTATTATTTATTAATTTTTTAATAATCATTTAACTTTTTTTAAATTAAAATTAAAATTTTTATTATCTCAATATATACAACTAATATTTATATGTAGTATTCAATACGATCCATGTCATTTTCAGTCATTTTTCCTCTCAACTGACTTTTCAAATAATAATCCAAATACTTATTAGTTTAGAAGGAAAAAAAGTCACTTCTGCAAAAACCAAACGGACAATCCAAACACAAATCACATTTTTAATATGACTTTTTCCTACCAAGTTTTTGCAAAAATCATATAACTTTTAAGCCACCACTCCCACCACTAACCCACACTCACCCTATAATGTTAGTGGTGATGGTCATGTGAATGGGAGTGATTAATGTCAAAAGGGAGTACAATTAATAATGTGGGCGAATGTTGAAGAGAAGAGACATTTATGCTTTATGCTTTAGCTTTGTGCTTTTGGGTGCAACATTTTCCCAAGTCCTAAGCAACTCGGTCAACTTTTCCTCTGTTTGGTGCCCTTCCTTAACCTGTTTTATTTGTACAATCTCCAATTCATTCCCATCACTCGTAACAGAGGCAAAAAAAAAAAAAAAAGAGGTGTGCTGTATGATTGAATCCTTTTTTTTTTTTTTTTTTTTTTTTTTTTTGTATTTGTAGTGAATAAAATTATTACAAAAGTATGAGCGAGCCAATAATAACGAATACTCCATTCGTTTCTAATTTTGTAATAAATCAATTGTTTCTAAAATATCATTATATAATTTTTGCTCATGTAATAATTATAATCATTCTTTTGACAGAAAATTAATAATACTCATCATAATTAGGTCCTACCGGATGGAGTATTTCACACTTGTTAAAAATAACTATTCCACAATTACTAAGAGAAGAGTTGTGAAAAGTTATTATTCCTTTTACTTTTGTAATTCCAAAATGTCCTTATATATTTCTTGCTCATGTAACAATATTCTCATTTTTTTGTCAACGTAATAATAAACTCATTATTTTGAAAAAAAAAAATATTATAATACTCATCATATTACAATCAAATCCAACTAGTTTGGCAAAATGGGAAGCATCTATTTGATATCCAAAAACATATATTTTCCATATTGAAAAAATCACACACTAAAAGTTGCCAAACATTGATCATTAATCATTATTACGTAATTTGTTTGGCCTGACATCATTATTACCTAATTTATACAAAACATGGAACCAGAAAATTGCAAGCATGCAACTCCAAAGACAAATCACCACTACCACCACTAAGGTCCAAGATATATTCATTATCAAAAGAAAGACACCTAAGCTTCCTAGATATAGATCATATCATAATGATAATTTTTTTTAAAACATATATATAGATTATTATTGCACAAGATCATAATAGTCCTGCAAAAAGTCCAAACTATGCCATTCTAATCACTTCCTTCTTTTCCTTGGTCATAATTAGCCTCGTCGTTTTCATTAAACAGCTCAACAATAACATCATAAAGACGAAACGTTGAGTCAATCATGCAAAGCCTTTTTGTTTTAATTGCATATTCTCTTTTCTTTTCTTTTTTTTTTTTCATTTTGTACTGGCAAGTTGACATATGCATCCTGAACTTTGTACCAGGTTGGATGCTTATAAAGTGTCATTGATGAGATTTTTATTAAAACTACACATACAAATCCTTCATTCCCTTTTTTCCGAAAAAAATGGCTAAAAAATTCCTTGTTATAAATTTATCGCCTAAAAGTATTTAAGAACTCAGATCCTTCCGCAAGTGTAACTTATTTAAGTATCTTCAGTTACATGCAAATACCTTCTATCGGACCTTCGTAGGCCTTGTGTTATTTGAGTAGGCTCAACAATTTGTTGTGAGTCTTCTCCATTTTCCATCTATGGTTCTATGTTGTCTTGTGGCTCTCGAACTTCTTCGAGGTACACCTTACTCCCAGTGGTTCTTTTGGAGATAAACTCTTTCTTCAAAAAGATACAATTCCAGATAACAAACACTTTGTGATCGGTAGGATTATAGACATAGTATCTTTTAGTTTCCTTAGGATACCCCACGAAAAGGCATTTTGAGGATCTGGATGATAATTTATCAGAGATTTGGTGTTTAACGTAAACCTCATATCCCCAAATTTTAAGAAATGACAAACTGGGTTTTTTCCCAGTCCATATCTCATATGGTGTCTTTTCAACTACCTTTGATGGAACACGATTTAGTGTGAACACAGCTGTTTCTAGGGCATGGCTCCAAAAGGAAGCTGGAAGATCTGATTGAGCGTTGGAGCGTGAAAGAGAGAGAAAACCGATGGGAGTGAGATAATAATGGAGGAATGAGGTGATTCAATGGTGAAGGTGGTGGTATGGTTACCAGCAATGGTGGTTGACAGTGGTGAGGTAAACGAAGGGAGTCGATGGAGGGAGTAACGGTGGTCCTCTCAATTGCAATGCTCTCTTTGTGAAGCTCTGTCACCTTGTGTCTCGAATCGCACTCTTGCTCCATTTCGGTGGTGGGGGAAGGTCGTTCGTTGGCGACTGTGGTGGAAGAGGAAGTCGACGACGAGAGGGATGAAGGGAAAAGGTGCTCTGCTCTTCGTTCGCGGAGAGGGGAGTCTTTTATTCGTTGAACCTTTTTTTTCTCTCAACATGTTCCTATGGATAATAAATTTGCCGATTTTTTTTTTTTATATATAAATAAACTTAACTAAAAATTTATATTTTAAGTTGAATATATTTAATTAAGAACTTTATTATTTATTAATTTTTTTAATAATCATTTAACTTTTTTAAATTTAAATTTAAATTAATATTATCTCAATATATACAACTAATATATATATATATGTAGTATTCAATATGATCCATGCCCTTTTCAGTCATTTTTCATCTCAATTGACTTTCCAAATAATAATCCAAATTCCAAATACTCATCAGTTTAGAAAAAAGTCACTTCTACAAAAGCCAAACGGACAATCGAAACACAAATCACATTTACAATATGACTTTTTTTCCTACCGAGCTTTTGCAAAAATCATATAACTTTTAAGCCACCACTCCACCACTAACACACACTGGCCCTATAATGTTAGTGGTGATGGTCATGTGAATGGGAGTGATTAATGTCAAAAGGGAGTACAATTAATAATGTGCGCGAATGTTGAAGAGAAGAGACATTTATGCTTTATGCTTTAGCTTTGTGCTTTTGGGTGCAACATTTTCCCAAGTCGTAAGCAACTCGGTTAACTTTTCCTCTGTTTGGTGCACTTCCTTAACCTGTTTTATTTGTACAATCTCCAATTCATTGCCATCACTCGTAACAGAGGAAGAAGAAAAAAAAAGGTGTGCTGTATGATTGAATCCTTTAATTTGTAGTGAATAAAATTATTACAAATGTATGAGCGAGCCAACAATAACGAATACTCCATTCATTAAATCGCTGACATATCAATATTTATGAAAAAAAAATTCTAATTGTATAGTTTTATTTTCTACAACAGATTACGAATTTTTTTTTTTAACCTTGCAACAGATTAAAGTATTGACTACTTAATTAAGTAGCAATCCACAACTCATTTAAGTGAGAAATATATTCAAATTTTGAAAGTTTTTTTCTTGAAATTTTACCTATAAGATTAGGCCCAATTTTGAAATTCAGGAAATACTAAAAAAGTAGTTGAAGTTGGTTTATATGTAAAATTTTTGCTTCTTTCCACTTCTACCCTTAATTAAATGTAATGATTTTCACAATTTCAAATGCTCTTTTATTATGGTTTAATCATTTATTATGGGTATATTTGGAGACAAATTAATTCTAATACTTTCTAGAATTGCAAAAAGGGTCCTATAAAAAGCTATAGCTATTGGCTCTGTGACACGAACACTCCTTTATAAATAAGGTTTGTAAATCCAAGTTGAGTTTTAATATCACGTTGTTAGTATATGTCTTACTAATTTTTAAAGAAGGGACATTATACTTCTTCTATCCTCATATATTAAAAAACATAACTTCTCCTTCTGATCATTAATAACTTATTATTTAATTGAATTATATTAAAGAAACTAGTTAAAGTAATTAATATGTCTTTTTTTTTTAAAAAAAAAAAAAAAAAAATACCTTAATAATCTTTCTTTATTCTCTTCATCTCTTTTTTAGTTGATTATGGTTGATGGAGTATCACAATAGGGGTAATTAGGAATATATTGATAAATATGACAAATATGTTTTATATTTAGGATTAAAACCAACCCTACAATTAGGTCCTATATTAAGAACTAGAAAGAGTATTTCACACTTGTTAAAAATAATTATTCCACACTTACTGAGAAGAGTAGTGAAAAGTTATCATTCCTTTTAATTTTGTAATAAATCAATTTTTTTCTAAACTATCCTTATAGAATTTTTGCTCATGTAATAATTTTAATCATTCTAGCTTTTGACAGAAAATTAATAATACTCATCATAATTAGGTCCTACCGGATGGAGTATTTCACACTTGTTAAAAATAACTATTCCACAATTACTAAGAGAAGAGTTGTGAAAAGTTATTATTCCTTTTACTTTTGTAATTCCAAAATGTCCTTATATATTTCTTGCTCATGTAACAATATTCTCATTTTTTTGTCAACGTAATAATAAACTCATTATTTTGAAAAAAAAAATATTATAATACTCATCATATTACAATCAAATCCAACTAGTTTGGCAAAATGGGAAGCATCTATTTGATATCCAAAAACATATATTTTCCATATTGAAAAAATCACACACTAAAAGTTGCCAAACATTGATCATTAATCATTATTACGTAATTTGTTTGGCCTGACATCATTATTACCTAATTTATACAAAACATGGAACCAGAAAATTGCAAACATGCAACTCCAAAAACAAATCACCACTACCACCACTAGGGTCCAAGATATATTCATTATCAAAAGAAATACACCTAAGCTTCCTAGATATAGATCCTATCATAATGATAAATTTTTTTAAACATATAGATTATTATTGCACAAGATCATAATAGTCCTGCAAAAAGTCCAAACTATGCCATTCTAATCACTTCCTTCTTTTCCTTGGTCATAATTAGCCTCGTCGTTTTCATTAAACAGCTCAACAATAACATCATAAAGACGAAACCTTGAGTCAATCATGCAAAGCCTTTTTGTTTTAATTGCAAATTCTCTTTTCTTTTCTTTTTTTCATTTTGTACTGGCAAGTTGACATATGCATCCTGAACTTTGTACCAGTTTGAATGCTTATAAAGTGTCTTTGATGAGATTTTTATTAAAACTACACATACAAATCCTTCATTCCCTTTTTTCTCGGAAAAAAATGGCTGAAAAATTCCTTGTTATAAATTTATCGCCTAAAAGTATTTAAGAGCTCAGATCCTTCTGCAAGTGCAACTTATTTTAAGTATCTTCAGTTACATGCAAATACCTTCTATTTTACATATAATAAATGATAAGGTGCCCACAATTGAAGAATGGTTGTATCCGCCGAAGATAAGGTACACCCGGGTCCTTATACAAATTTCATGTATCGTTATATAATAAATTTTGTAATGTGAGATTTTTAAATGGTTTTCTCCCTTTTTTTGGGCGAAAAAACTCTACCACCTCTTCCAGACCCTTGAAAAAGAAGAGAGTTGTATTAGTATACGTAAGGATAACTTTGAAACCATGGTTTCAAAAGCCATATTCCATAAGTCGAAATAAAACTTTTCGCACATATATACTTGTCTCCTACACAAATTTAGACCATTGACGCGCCCCACTTTGGGGGAAAAAAAATCGGACAATAAACTGATGTTGTTTTATAACTTTAGGAATCGAACTTTCAAAAGAAAAAGTTGTAAAACTATTCCACGCGCGTTAGGTCTACATGTAATTTATAAATCATAGCTTATTAGAAAAGGACACAAAAGAGGTATCCAATTTGATTCATTTCTTGTGATTCAATTCAACCACATACATACACTCATATATACTAGAATATCCAATTATCCATTAACTCGCACGATGATGATGATTTGTGTCAGTTAAGATAAAATTTGACGTGAAGGGGGGGGGGGGGGTAATAACAATAACAATAATAATAGTAATAATAATAAAAAGTCGAAAAGTGAACAACTTTAATTTTTGTTTCACCAAAGTCATACTCTGTGACGACCTTTAAAATTTTCACTTTCTTTCATAATTTCTTTTTTCGTTTGGTAAGCCATCATTGTCTCTCTCTCTCTCTCTGTCTGTGATGCTTTGCATCTTCCATTGGAGGAAGAGACAGACAGACAAAGAAACAAAGCCAATGGTGGCATGAAAGCTACTGTAAGCAGGAGTTTCACAATTTCGATCTCGCTTAAAATCTTAGTCTATAGTATCGGAAAGAATTAGAGAAGAAGAAGAAAAGCTAAGTCATTTTTACTTATATCTAGTTCATTATAACAACAACAAAATAAAATACATATCATTGATGGGTGTAAGTGATGCATGCCAAGCAGCTAGCATCAATACTAACAACAAAATAAGTCTCTCTCTCTCTCTCTCTCTCTCTATATATCTCTAGAGAGAGATCAAAACCCTTCAAAATCCAAACTTTGAACCAAACCCACCTCGGAAATCCATAGCTATAACCTCGTATGCATCTCTTACATCCCATGCTTTGATCAGAAAATTTAAAAAAGCCAAAACAAAAACAAAAGAAAGTGGAATCATTGGCTAAACCGTAATAAAGCAGAAGAACCCAGGGTTAAACAAGGAATTAAAAGAAAAATTAAGGACCTAAAAGCTAAAGTTAAAGTGATAAAATTCGGACCGCTACCCTCAATTCCCCGCAATGCAATAATGACGATCTCCCAACTCTGCCTCTTTCTCTCTCATCGGAGGGCTAGAAACTCGGGAGAGCGTAATTGCAAAGCCTTTTTGGTTGTTGTGTTTGCGTTTGCTTCCTTTTGATATTACCACCACCGCCGTCTCCAGCGGACATAACATCCTTCGCCGGCGCCGTGGTCACCGGGACTGTGGAACACACCGTTCTGCCAATGATTCATCTTCAGGAAGATGAAGATAGGTAGCTAAGGTAGGGAGAGAGAGTAGGAATAAGAAGAAGAGTGTGAGAAGAGTGTGAGCAAGCATAGGAGGAAGGAAGGGGACATGATGGGTCGTATATAAAGGCAAGGTTTTAGCTTTTCGTTCCTCAGTTTATTTTTAATTATTAAAAAAAAGATGGTTAGATTGGTCTTATGTTACAGTATAACACTATGGATGGGTAGAGTATTTTTATAAAAGAAAAATATATTTTAAATTAAGATGTATTCAACAGTCTAAAGTAATTTTTCAGGTTTCTCTAATATCTCAAAATAATTTACGATACGTCTAGCACATTGAAGTATTTTACAACTTATCTAATATCATAAATTATTTTTTTAGGTGCGTCCAACACCATAAAATTACTACTAAAAAAATAGTTTAGGTCGTTCACTGAAGGATTTTTTGTTTGCTCCTAAAAGTACTTTATGGGCAAAATTTGTTTTTAAAAAATAAAGATTTTAAGGGCAAAATTGTGCCACAAAATTTTTAGTAGGCTGAATCATCTAAAATAATACTTTAAAGTATTAGACGCATTACCACAAATTATTTTAGATCTTTGGATGCATCTAAGATAATACTTTAGGATATTGGGTGCATTTAACTCTAGATTTTATTTTATTATAAAAATATATTCATATTTTCCTATTTCTAATAAAAAAAAATAACAATCAATTTAAATCATTTTGGTATAATTATTATAAAAAAAACCTGTCCAAAAATTACAAGTATAAGCAACTCATAAAAATCCTTTAAATTTAAACATCAAATTATTACATATTTTATGGTAAAATATGTTAATTTTATTTTGAATTGAGTTGAAGTTGTATATAATTTATTTTATTTTAAAAATCAGCATAAATTTTATTTTTTTAAAAAAAAAAATTACGTAGAACTTTTATCTCATCTTTATAAATTCAACATGATCATTTCTAAAGCAAAACGTATATTACAATTTTTTTTTTTTTTTTAATATATATATATATATATTTTTTTTGAGGTGAAACAACATATATAACGTATTTTATTTATTGGCAATGTTTTTATATGTTTAAAAAGTTCTATATCTTTGGTCAAATTCCAAATAAATTTTTCTTTTTTTTGAGTAAAAATAAAAAAAATATTGAATTATTTTATTAATATTTAAATTTTAAAAAAATGGAAGAGAGAGTATTTTAGTATTTGATGTTATTTGTTGGAAAAAGAGAAAGAGAAGTGGGGAAACAAGATTTAAGAAATAAGGAGAGGAGGGCATGTTTGTGGGGAATGGAAAAAAAACTCCACTAACTCGGATTCCAAGGCTCTTGGAATTTTCATGATCATATATATATATATATATATATATAAATTTATATTATTAATTTGTATTTGATGGATGATGGATGAGAGAGAGAGAGGGAGGGAGGTATAGTGAGAGTAATGGGAATAAGGATCACTAAGCTCAATAGAGAAAGAAAGAGCTTTTTATGGGCAACTTTTTGGATTCATTAGGCATATAATTGAGAGAGAGAGCCGCTTCACAAACACATGGTGGTGTGATACTATCATACTATTTCTTGTATTGTTGTGATACGTATGCGTTTGCCACTTAGTGGAGCATTAACATTGGTTCTTGTGAAAACTGCCGTATGGTCCAATCTCCTCCTTGACCCTACTCTCTTCCTCCATTTCTACCACTTTCTATATGCATCATTATTGAGCAATCAACGCCATCTATCTATACTCTCCTTCTCACTCTACAACTCTAAAATTGCCAAACTATGGGCTTGTTTGTTTTTATTTTTATTTTTTTAAAAAAAACTGTTTTTAAAAAATTGTTTTTAAAAACAAATTTTTAAAAATAAAAATAAAATTATTTGTATAGTTGTTTCACAAAAAATATGTTTTTGAAGTGGTGTGGCGGCGGCTGTCGTTGACGATGACGTGGCGAAGGTTGACGTCAAGGGTGTGGTGTCGAGAGTGGACAGATAATGACCTCAAAAAATAAGACATAAGAAAACAAGAAAACACTTAAGAAATTGTTTTGGTTTTTTATTTTTTAACAAACAAATTTATGATTTTTTTAAAAACAAATTTTTTTTTTAAATTTTAAAAAACAAGAAAACCGTTTTTTTAAAAACAAAAACAAACCAGCCCTATATTATACATTTTATCTTAAATATGGGAGCTGAATAACTAATTTATAGACATTAAAAAAATTAGTTATTTATAATAAAAAAAATATGTTATGATTCTCTAAAAGATCCCTTTTAATCATATGCATGACAAGTAGTAATGATTCCTTATAATGACTTGACTCTACTCATTTTCTATCCCTTAGTGCTAAGAAAGAGGAATTGTATTAGAGTGTTGATTAAGGATTATTGAATGTCTTTCACTTAACTCAATCAATCATTGTTAATTACTAATCTTTAATTTCATTCTCAAATAAGATACAATCTTCAATATAATACTCACTTTGTAGTTTACATTGAACTACTTTACTTAGTATTAAAAATGCGCATGAGTTTGAATCCCATTCCCAATCCTAATTTATAGGAATGGATATGGATTGGACCTGGATTGAGTTTGACATCAACCTAAAGTCTGGTTTGGAGATAACCTCAGGTTGCACAAGGCAACCTATAGTCTAGTCTCGGTCCAAAGATTAACCCGAGTAAAAAATTTCGAACTAGATTGGGTCTTAGGGACTACCTAGACTGGTCCAAGTAGTCGAAAACCTAAACTTGATTTTTTTCTTGTTTTTTTCCTCTTTTGAAGACAAAATTTAGACCTATTAAACACAATGACGACCATAAAGATACCTATAATAATATAAAACATGTCACATAAAATTAAAATATCATAAATCTATAAGAATATCCAACAACATTCAACAACAACAATAAAATATGTTGGGAAAAAAGATTTGCATGATAAATAGATTTAAGATAATAAAAATACCTATAATCATATAAAATAATCATAAAAAAATAAAATTTAATTGTAAATCCTTTAAAAAACTCCAACAACATTTAAAAAATAAAAAAGTAATATCTAAATTACAAAAATTGACCTGGACCAAACAGGACAAGTCCAAGTGGTTAATCCCCTAGTCCAAAACCCGGTCCTAACCGACCACTCAGTCTGGTCCAATTTCATTATGTTACTTATTTGGATTAGACTGGATCAACTCAGAGTTGGATCAGTTTAGAGCGGACCACTGGATTTTTAATGTCTAGACTACTAGTAGTGGGTTATATGTAAATATTTTAAGGCATCTATTAATTTTAACTATATTGAGATTGTTTTTGGAGTTCGACTCACCTACGCGTTCTCTTAGGGTAGTGGAAAAGACTTTAGAAAGTGTTTATTTGATTTTCCCTCTATTCCTAAATGTGAGGTTTAGAAAACTAATTTGCATATATAATAAATTAGTTACTTAAAAAATATTTGTATCTTTTTTTAATAATTTACATTGGAAACTACTTCTCAATGAAAAATCTCCTTAATATGGGAAATCAATAGAAAGTATTTTGGGGAAAAAAAAATTAAATTCAAGAGATAAAGTAAATCAATGTCTTATATTGAAGATTAAAACAAACTCATCTACTAACTCTTATATTTATAATGGGAGTAAGAGAACTAGAAACGTTCCTAATATATCTCATCATACAATAAGTCTTATCTCACTACGTGGAGTCAACTAAATAGATCGTACAAAACTACTATACTCTGTTAACAATAAAATCTTTAGATATTTTGTTATACAAAATGTCTCGTTGAATAATTTGATTAGCGTTCTATATGGTCTTCCTCTACTCTTTTTAGAGGACTCTATACATATAATTAAACATTAATGAAAAATAACAACCACAGGAAGATGTTCAGTGTATGAATTGATTGAGCATTCTCAAGCAAACATGCATGTCCATGATATGTAGCATTGTAAAGACTAAACAAACAATAAACAATTAGGTGAGATTGGTTGTACAAAACACACGATGTTGTTGTACAGTGATCTATCAACACCTAAATCTTTAAATTAATTCTTAAGCAAAACATTCCATTGAATAAGTGTTGTCTTCAATCTTCTCTTTCTCATTTTCAAAGGAGACTTTATGTGTATGTGGACTTTAGTGCTAAGAAAATTCAACATTTTGAACTATATAATGGCAAATCTTTTTTTTCCCCAAAACATACAGTTTCTTGGTGTAAAATGAGAAAGACAGATTGTAAAAAAGGAGATATAGCTTGGAAATTTGAACGCGCATGCATAATATTCTCTCTTTTTATTATTTATTAAATCTGAACTACCACACAATTGCAAATAAGTCCAGTCAAAGACGATGAACTCGATCCTCCCACGCCCATCAAAATTCCCATTGATTACGCCCAAAAGTACACACACGTCCTTCATTTAATGGGTTCACATGTACACATTTCTCTCAAACTTCTTCACACTATTCCCACAAATGCCAATTATCTCGCAATCGAAAAAGAAAGGAGAATCCTCCAAAATTACTAAACTAGCTATGTGTATGACAGCCTAAAATTTTCCCAATTATTATGTAATAATGATAAGATCATTTCAAAAGCCAATAATGATGCTTCTTTTGTCTTATAGCAACAAAAACAAAAGGAGCTAGTAATATATTTTAATGAAATCCATGCATATTATATATATTTAACTAAAGATACATACATGTTTATATATACATATGTATATTATGCTAATGCATGCATGTTTTACAAGTTATATGAGAAACTCTTATGTATGTGTGTTTATTGGAATTCTCTTGAAGTTATTGAAAGCCTCACTTGGTAAATAACAATTTTCTTGGGAGAGATTTATAGATGCGCTCTTACTTTTTCTAGGATAAAGGTAGTGCTTCACAAATGGTACATTTTCTTTGTGATTTTTACCGTGGCACTTTTTAAAAAAGGACAATTTAATTAATCTACATATTTTTATGGTTTCATTTGATCTGAACCAGGTTCTCATTTAAAAAAAAAAAAAAAATCAAATTCTTAGTTTTTAATCAAGTTCTTCTAGTTTTTTTTATCATGTCCTTATAGTTTCGCCTATATTTACTTATGTCACTATAGTTTTTTCCCCTTTTTACTTGTTACTAGGGACCTCATTAAAAACAACTTAAACTATAAGGACTAATAAAAAAGACAAACAACTAAAGGGACTTGAATATAGATTATGTGATAATTATTTGGATTGATGAGTCTATGTAAATAATCTAAATATGACAATGGTAAAATCTTGTTTGTCAAGATTTGGATGCATCACTATCTCTCCTTGCTATATTCACCAAATACACACTCACATTTATATTATAAAACAACTGGAAAAGTAAAAGGGGGAATTGGAAAATGGGTGTCAGACAAAGTGAAAATGAAGTGAGCTATAGGGCACACCACAAAGGCAAAAAGCATTTGGACTTAGTGAGAAATGATAATAATGGAGATAGCAAAGTCATAGTGTACCAAATTGCTGGTAGGATAAAGACGGAGACACATAGAAACACACTTTTGATTATGATGGAGAAAGGTCTTTGTTTTGTACTCCCACAAATTATGTGCATGCACATATAGCTAGCCTCTTTCACTTTTTAATTTTTTTTTTTTACTATTCATTTATTTGGACACCACAATTCAACAAAAAGCAACCACATTATATTGCTCCCCACCACAAGCATACTCTAAATAAGTCAGCGGTTTTAAGATTCTCCTACAATGCCTTGTACTCCCCCTTCTAGAATATATAATGTATTCAAGAAGAAATCATTAATTTACAATATAAATGTTAGTTAGAGAGTTATAAATTACCATTTTCTAATTTTACCCTTATTTATTGGTTATACTCATTGGATATTAAGAAAGAGTAGAGATGGGAGACATATTTGAATAGACACAAAGTTGGATTTTTTTTTTTTTTTTTTATTAAAAAAATAAAATAATAAGGTAGATTCAATGAGTTAACCACGTACTCTTCCTTAATTGTAATTAAATAGTTGAAAGTGATTTATATTTTGAATTGAAGATAAAACTTAAAAGCCCATATATTTATTGTAATTCAAAGTAATTCAGTGAAAAAAAAGTTTGGACAAAAGGTTTTTAAAAAAAAAAAAAAATTGTCACAAATTTATGCAATTGTAAAATTTATTACAAAATTTTCCAACAGATGCTGGTTTTAGTGGAATTATTATGAGCGTTTAAGTCCATGATCTTAAATTCAAATTCATTTAAATGCATTACTTTAAGAAAATCCTTTTTATGATGGTTATTATCGATCATATATTATGGTTTCAAACCGTCATATATGTGGCGCTATACATATTCCGTGTAAATAAATAATGGCTCCCAACTGTAATATATTAAGTGCATATATAACAGTTCTTTATTAATAAATTTAATGTATTGGCTTTATTTTTTAATTTTTTAATTATTTTTATTATTTTTCTTATTTATTTTTACTATTAATATTTATTATATAAGACACAATCTCAGAACTTGATTCAACAAACATGATTTCAACTTACAGTTTGGGTTATTAAGGTTTAGGAATATGAGATGTTCAACAATAAAAAAATTCAGCATTTTATCTCATCTTTTTTTTTTTTTCCTGTGTTATCTACTTGTTCTTTTCTTTCTTTTTTTTTTTTTTTCTCTCTTTTAATTTTCAAACCAAGGTTCATCATCATATTAGATGTCGTAATCTCAACTAACTACCTTGAGCATCAATTAGCGAGCTCTTGTTATATTAAAAAAATAAAAATGAAACTAAAAACATTAACTTATAAAAAAAAAAAAAAAAAGCTTACATGAGGAAGAATCATAAGAGGAAAGAGTGTTGACCTAAAAAAAAACAAAGAGGAAAAAGCTGCAGAGTGAAAACTCATGGTAGTGGTGGATGATAAGACCACAGCGTCAAAACAAAACTTATGGAAAAAGAGTATAAAACCCACTAGGGAAACTCTAAAAAAAAAAAAAAAAAAAATTGAGAACGATTTTAAAGAGTTACATTGAATATTTTTTTTTTTCAAAATTCCGCCTCCTTGTAGTTGATATTTTTAGAATCCCATTTTTTATTAAAAAATACTTAATAGTTCTAAGTGAAGAACCATAACATATTGTAAAATATTTTTTTTAAAGAATACTTGACGATTCTTAGTGAATAACCATAATGTATTGTCAAAATACTCAACAGTTCTTAGTAATAATATTTTTATTTTTATTTTTATTTTATATTTTTTAGATCCCTCCTTTATCTTTTAGAATATCACCTTTATTTATATTAATTAATACTTAACGTATGAAAAACCGTAATATATTGTCAAATTATATTTTTTAGGATCCTACTCCCTTATATATGATATTTTTCAAAATCCTATCTTTATTTACATTAAATAATAATTAATGGTTATTTGTGAAGCACCGCAATGCATTATCAAATAACTTTTTATTGTTGAGTATTCTTGAAAAATATATAAAGGTTCATTGTGAATAACTATCAAATATAATCATATAATTTTTTTTTTCAAAATCCTGTCTTCTTATATATGACGATTTTTATTTTTAACGTTAAGTATCTTTAAAAAGGGACAAGTATTTATGAATCATATTTTAGGTTATATATATGTGTTTTTGCTAATATAAAGTTGTGAAGATAATTATTTTAAAGTGTTATATGACGGTTATTTCATAAGAACTGTCATTTTTGTTTGTAAATACATGACGGTTAATAATTACAACCGTTATATTTTTGTTTTCATGAATTCCACCTCTTAGTAAATGAAGGTGCGCATATTTAACCGTTAGATTTTAGTATTATATATTTTCTTACGCAAACTTCGCCACGACATATATAAAATTTATTTGTTGTAACTGTTATTTATTAAGCCTTATATTTGCGTGAATCTGTAGTAGTGATGTAAAAATACGTTATTGTGAAAGTTACACTTATTGAAGTCATTAATGCTTAAACATAATATAATAGTTCTAGATGGTATAAGGTTTTTTTTTTTTAAAAAAAAAAAAATTGTAGAATCCAAGAAAAGTAGTTAAGGTGGTAATTTGTAATATATATATATATATATATATATATATATATAATTTGTGAAACTCTTTCAAAAATACTCTAGCATTTCATGATTAAAATTTAATTTGCAAATATAAAAATGATCAATAAACATAGGTATCATGAGACAGAAACAATTAATACATTAGATGGTAGAAAATTGAAGAAGATTTGGTAAAAAGTCACTCTTTGAAAATTTATTAAACAAAAGGATTTAAATTAGAGTACCGATACTCTCTGTATAAAAAATTTGCAGATCACGATCCTTTTTATCCATAAAAACTTATCGGGTTTTTTTGGCTACTAAAATTTTTATAAAGAGACTTTTCACTAATTTTTCCAAAATTAATTCTTATATTTGCAATCAAGCCAAAACTTGTAAATCAACATTATATTTAATATAATAGGAAGTAGGTTTTAAGAATCGTGCTTAAAACATCATTTTTCCTTATTTTTCTTTTTCATTGTCTTTGAATGATCATGTATATTTTGAAAAATTAATCAAACAAAACAGCATCATTTAGCAGAGAAATTTTAATAATATCATTATTATTTGTGGCATATAGCTAGGGTTGCTAACTAGGTGGGCTCTTGTTTATATCATGTCACATCCTTTGTCAAATGATTGTGATTTAACCTCGTTGGACATGTCATTTTTGATTTGAAGATGGATCAAATGACTAAACTGGGAAAACTTTTAGTTTGAAATGCTTTTAGTTTGGAAAGGTATACGGTTGAATGCATTGCATTATACTTAAAAATAGAAATGTATTTTAACGGTTAAATGCACTGCATTATACATTATTAAACATGACATTTTATCATTGTCTTTTTATTTTGGAAATTTAATATATTAGCATTTGAATGCGGCATTTTCAAATTATTGTCATTTTTATATTTTAATTATTTAATATATAATCTTCCACTAGTTTAATTATAAATGTTACTCTAATATAATACTTATCTTGTATTTTTAGGAATATAATTTAATGCAGATTCAATTAATTTAATCTTCCACTAGTTTAATTATAAATGTTTACAATGTTTAATATAATTATGTTAGAGTTGGTTTTTCTTAATTTTACTTTTTTTATATTTATCAAAAATAATTAATAAAAAAATAAGAAGAAAATGAGGAAGTTAAAGAAGATACCTAACTAGGGTATTTTAAAAAATACATGATATATTATCTAATTTAACTAACTTTTCAATATAATCAAATTAAATAAGTATAGTTTACATTAAGGATCAAATGGAGTCTAAATTAAGAGATTGTGGAATATGCTTCATTCCTATGAGGAAAAAAATTTGACCCTCATAATAAAAAATGAAAAAAAAAAGGGGGAATGTATAAAAGAGACTGATCATGAGAAGCATGGATTGATCTCTAATATACAAAATAATCCATCCTTTTTTAATTTTAAAATATAAGAGCATGATTAGTATAATTGTTAACTTTTTATCCATCAAATAAGTACTAATTTATGTTCACCTTAAAAATGATTATGAGGACAAGTTCAAAAAGGAGCTTATTCCAAAAGATTGGTCTATTCAAATAAAAAACACTTAATAACAATGCACTCTGATTAAGAGCTTACGTCTTTAATGGCTTCATTGCACGGAACTTTTTTAGCTTCGTGCCAATTAAAACCTTTCATGAATAACCCCTTTTCATGAAAATTGAATTTTCAATGAAATTAAAGCACAAATATTTGGAGGGTCCAAAAGGAAATAACTAACTTAAAGGATGTATGTTTGAGTGTTAGAAAAGCACATTCATATAAGTTGAGATGAAACTCATTTCACAAATATTTTGTATAATACTATAAATACGTTGAAAAAAACAATTTCTACCATTAATACAAACATACATTAATTATTAACTTATTGTGTAGGATAGCCCTTATATTCATAAATCATACTTTATCTATCAGTCACTTCGAGGTAAAACTAATAATGAATACTCCCTTCGGTCTTAATTATATGAAGCAAATTTTGGAGTTGGTTTTGGCCCCAATTATAAGAGCAGTTTTAACTTTTATCAATTTTTTCCTATAATACCCCTATTTATACTTTCTCAATAATAATTTAATATTATACCTATATATTTTATAAAGTAAATAATGTTTGCAACTCATTAATGTCATATACACCTAATTATACTTTTTTTTTTATATAAAATGATTTTGAGCAATTTTTGCCATATTTTTCCCATATCACCCCTACTAATACTTCTTCCACAATAATTAATTTAACAACACACTTATATTCTATCAAGTGAGATATTCTACTTTATTTTTTATTTTTAAATAAAATAATTTTAATATTCCTTTAAGAATATTTTTTAAAACTAATTTTATTCTATTAATTAATCCAAATGCACCTTTTTATTAGAAGTAATTTAAAAACGAGAACCGTTGTTATGTGTCATGGCAATAATAATAATGGAGTGTCATCCTTATATAGCTACGTCTGAACATGTGATCAACTGATCATCATGAGGGTGTTCGTTAAATAAAGACATTTTATAGAAGCATGGGTTGAGAGACTAATTAGACTCGCATATCGACGGTTAAAAGAAGCAAAGAATAAATTGAATTGTAGGTAGGAAATTAATACACATAATTAACTTATATCGATCATATTCTATTAAATTTTGGATAAGGTATTTTAGGAAAATATACATAATTAACTAATTTAACTTCCTTCCTTAATACTTCCAAATTGATAATTTTACTCTTATAATTCCCAAAGTAACTACTTTTGATAGGACCAAATATCATATAATAAATGTCTGAGAAAACTGTTCCTTGTCATGAATGACTGAGAAACCTAATTTATATCTATATAGGTAATTAAAAAGTAAGATAGTACTTTTATTTAATTCAAAATAAGACATACTGTTCAACATAGAGCATAGGATCCACAATTCCATATCCGTGAAAAGGTGGAAGGGTGACGAGGACAAAAAGGAGGGAATGTCTTCTTGCCTCTCGCTGTCCCACTCCAACTTAACATTTAAATAATTTATTTTTCGGGCCACTAATATTTAAATAACTTCATTGTAAATTTCAATAACAAAATTATTTAATCACAAAATTTTAGATAATATATCCCACGCACTGCCTTTAGATTTTGATCTAACGAATTTTACTTGTTTTCGCAAACAGATAGATGATTTTTTTTTTTTCAAATTAACTTTTGTAAATAAGAAAAATTAGATGAATTGAGTCAATATAAGATACATAAAGAATCACAACCAATGTCAAAATTTAAACAATATTTATAAAAATACAAAATTACCTACTTATCCTCACATTATTTTTTTCTTGGTCCATATAAAGTTAAATTAAGATATTGTGCACATTTGGAGAGAATTTTTAGTAGCTTAAAGTCGGAAGAAAAAAAATAGTAGTAAAAAAAAAAAAGTTAGAAATTGAGTGTTTGGATTGAGATTTAAGTTTATTAGGCTTTTTTAAGAAAAAAGATCCATGGGGTATTTTTTTTTTTTTTTCAAAAAGTTCTCAACTTTTGAAAGCCACTTCTACCACCAACAAAAATCATATTTACAACCCGAATTTTTTCTACTGGCTTCTAAAAAAAATTAAATAAAAAATAAGTCACTACTCTATCTATTATATCAATCTATTTAAATGACAAAAAAATCATATTTATAAATCCCTTTTGATCAAATAAATGAGATTTTTTTTTTATTAGACCTCTAAAAAATAAGTGACTACTTTCTATTTACCGTTAACCCAAAATGGTAAAAGCCTCCAACTTTATGTTTTTTCAATCATTTTCAAGTGTTTGGTGATTGGTATTTCCTTTTGTTTAGATAAAAATACGTGTCCTTGATCGGACGGTTATTACAAGTTGACTAGAATATTAGGTCATGATAAGGTGGGACCCACTCTGACTTGTGGATATGACTTCATCAGGTTTGATTTCTTACAAAGCATATTTTGTTTAGATTTATACGCGTGCCAATGCCTTTGTATAACAGTGCGATTAGGTGATACAGTATTTTAATTTTACATCCAAATTTAAATATTAAGTTTAATTATTATTTTTTCGATAGCAATTTTTTGTGACGATATTTGGTATCTGAAATCATAATAACGTAAGTTGAGTCTCAATCAAGTTACTAAAAACAAACCACCCAAATGATTGAAGCTTTGGCCTTTGAGGACGATGATTATTTAAGAATTAGTGGTTTAATTGTAGTTGAACTGAATCAACCCAATCAGAATTAAAATAATATAATTTAAATAAAATATGTAAATTTTTTATATATATAAGTAAATGAAATATATAACAATAAATTATAACACAAAATGACATTGTTTAACGCCGAGCACGTAAAGAAAAAAATATATATAATTCAACTCGATCAACTTATTCAAAAATTTTGATTAGTTGATTGAATCAGTTAAAAGATTGATTCAACGATCTACCAGTTGGTTGACCAAAGTTAGATTTTTTTTTTTTTTTTTTTTTTTTCTGTGACACTAAAGTTTTAATGCGAAATTTTACCCAGCTACTATACATAGTAAATAAAATTACCCAAATCCTGTAAGCAGTGGTGGAGCCACACTTGTATCTATGGGTGCAAGTGCACCCATAAAATTTTGAAATATATATATTATTTAGCTATAATGTTCATCAATGGACCCATAGCTCAGTGATAAAGTATTTAATTATTGATCGGAAGTCACTGGTTCGAACATCGTTGGACCCCTTTCATTTCTTATTCTTTTCCCAAGTTTTACTCATGGAAACACACGCTTTTTTTTTTTTGTTCTTTTTGCCACTCTCCCAATCTCCCTCGGATTCGGCTGGCATCCTCTCGCGACTTACCAACCTCTGCCGTCCTCTTCCCTCATATCTTTGCGTCGTTTTGACGCCAAACAACACATGCTATCTTTTTTTTTTTTTTTTTTTTTTTAAATAATAATATCGGGGTATTAAAAAAGATACTTTAGGATATGGATGGGTATTAAAAAAATACTCATGGGTAGTGCTTCATGATCTTGAAAAATTATTTTAAGACGTTGAAAAAATATTTACAGTCTTGATTTGGTACTAAAAAGATACTTCGGGATGCCGATCTTTGGGGATCGGGCCGGTAGTAAAAAAATGTTTCATGATCTTGAAAAATTATCCTAGATCTTGGAAAAAAAATTTCAAGATCTAGGATAATTTTTTAAGATCATGAAGTATTTTTTTACTACCGGCAAGATCTCCCGTCAGCGTCCTGAAATATCTTTTTAGTACCAGTTAGTACCCTGAAATATTTTTTCAACATTCTAAAATAATATTTCAACATCATGAAATATTTTTTCAGTACCCGTCAGTATCCTGAAGTATCTTTTTTAGTACCTGGATATTATTAAAAAAAAAAAAAGGAGCAATGTTTTTTTGGTGTCAAAACGACGCAGTATAGAGGGAAGAGGACGGCAGAGGTTGGTAGTTGCAGAGGATGCCAGCCGAATCCGTCTCCCTCGTAGCCTTTTGGGTCATTCTTCATTGATTCTTGGGGGTTGCGAGTTCCAGCCTGGTATATATACTCCCTCATCTCGAACCACAAAAAAAAAAAAAAACACCCCTTTTTCATTTCTTATTATTTTCCCAATTTTTAATCTTTATGAAAAACACCAGTAGTTTTATTTGTGATTTCAAAATAGTAGAAAGATATATTTTTTATAACCACCACTATAAACGGTAGAAAGATTTTTGTGATTTGGTTAAACTGGCAAAGATAGTTTCTTTAATTGAGAAATCATTGAGTAGTCAGTTTCATTGATTAGCTTTATTTAAAATTGTAATGAGTTTGGTGGTTGAAACTTTGGTTTTATGTAAAATTCTTCAAGTTTTGTCTTATAAAAGTGTGATGGATAGTTTGTACCTCTTGACATCGATGAAATTTGTTAGGATTAGAAAATTTATAGTTTATTGCGATTTGATGGTAGATCTTGATCCTATTTTATGTACATCTAATTTGCTTAGAACCCATTGAAAGGAGTTTTCTTTTCTTTTCTTATCTATATTCATTTGATTTTTAATGCATTTAAAACTTTCCTTAAAAAAAATTTCAAGGGCGCTGCCCCCGAATCCCCAAATCCCCTCACAAATTGTGCACCCACAAATATAAATTCCTAGCTCGCCACTGCTCGAAGTTGAAAACTATTTACCAAAAATTTAAATAAAATTATCCAAATCCTACAAATTGAAAACTATTGGAATTATCCAAATCCTATAAGTTAAAAACTATTTACCAATAGTTTTCAATTTATAGGATTTGGATAATTTTATTTACTGTTCATAGCATCTGGGTAAATTTGCGATTTTGATAAGTTGAAATTCAAGATGTTATATTTAAATATTATAATTATTAAGAGTCTGTTTATAATTAAAAGAGTAAAATACTCGGACTACTCTCCTATTTTTACCTTAATTACACGAGACATTCCCTCTATTTTGAAAACCCATATAAACATCCCTTAAAATTAGAGTAAAATACTTTACGATTATCTTCTGTTTTGCCTTAATTACACGGACCTCCCATCTATTTTGAAAACCCATAAAAAAACTCCCTTAAAATTAAAATATATGTTACACAAACCTCCCTTATATTTTAAGATTATTTCCATCCACTCAAACCGTTAGTTAACCATTAAGTTTGATTTTGAACTTTTTTTTAACCAAACTGTCCCTCTTCAGTATTAGAATTATTTAAGTATATAAAACCAAATTTATACAACCAAAAATGTATTGTAATAGATTTTCTAACTTTCTAATTTGTTAAAAAAAATTATTAGTTTTGATCTTATAAATTAATTTTGACTTAAAAATATAAATTAAACACATATATTTTTATCAAATATAATAAACTATATAAGTTTGAGATTTTATGTGTCATTTAAATTTCTAATTTAATAATTTTTTCACAAATATTTATAAATACATTTGATCAAGTACATGTTTATTTAAAAACTTATTTGAATATTCAATATTCTGTGATAGTTACATCAACCAATGCTAAAATAATCAAAGAGATAACTATTTATAAAGATAAAAAAAAACTCTTAAATTATTTAAAACAATATTAGTCAAAATATAAAAGTAAAACTAGGGATTAAGTACAATATTAAGGGTAAAATAATATATTATTTTATTTTTATATAAACTTTAATAAAAAAAGTACTATATTTTTGAAATCTTTGTAGAATATTCTTAACGAGGTTAATTATTTAGACTTAAGTATATGTTTTCAAAATAAAAAAAAATATATGTATAATAAAAGCAAAACAGGAGGACCATCGGAATATTTTATTCTAATGGTAATATGCGGAGAAATCTGACTTCATGTGGGCACTGCAAATCACGGGAAACAATAATAACCGTTGGATTGTACAAAAAATAATAACCGTCCGTTTTGACTGATTGTTCTGGGATTATACTTCAGCATTACCTCATAAAAACGTCATCTACTCAAGATTATCTGGACGGTATGTATTTTTTTGGGGGGAGGGCTGGGTCGGAACTGGGGGTCACGTGCCGGTGCCAATAATTTTTTATCAAATCAGAACGGGAAAAAAATAACACCAAATAAAAAATTTATAGGTTATTTTTCTTACTTCTTGGGAAAGTGTTGAGTTCAACGAGACATGAAAAATATTTACCGAATTTAGAATTTTTCTCTAAACAAATTGGCTCGACTCTCAAGTTTTCATTGAAATTGATATAATAATTTATAATATAAATGATATTTTTCACAGTATGATCAGTATTATTTCAATTTTATTGTTGGCAAGAAAACAATTTTGGGTTTTATTTTATTTGCGTTACTCGAAAATGTAGATAAAACTAATTAGGTACAAAAATTATGTAAAAATAATTTTTTCCCCAAAAAAAAATCATTATTTATGGAAAGAGAGAGACAATGTTATATTAATGATGGAGTCAAACAATAGGAATTAAGTAAAACAGTGACATAAGTAATTTTTATAATTTAGGGTAAAATGAGGAGTTTACAAAATAATAATAATAATAATAACAACTTATAAATAGGATCAAAAGAGTATATAAACATGCCCATATTCTTTTATACAATTATTTACTGTTTTTGGCCCTGATGTATAAGATACATTTTTTTTATGTGACTGAGTTCTATATATACGATAGAGTCTTTTATACATTTAGATTTTATATTACTATATTGATTATTTTTCATGCGCCTCTCTTTCCTATGATTTTATGTTATCTTATATGCTTGGGAGGGGTATATTGTCCCCCATGTTTCCCCCAATTTTTCTTTATTTTTTATTTTTTTTTTTGTCGTTTTGAATTAATGAAGTGTGTATTTGTAATTTTAGGTGAATTAATAAAAGGTGCAAAATTACGGAAATACTTTTCATTAATCCAAGATGATGTAGTTTTGGGAGTACGGGGGATAACTTATCTCAGGTGATTGGAGAAATCATTTACACATTAAATAATTATAACTAATAGTTTTATCTCCATAATTTAGTTATTTATATTTTATATGAACAAGTAGAGATTCTACTAATATTTTAGTATTATGCAGTTGTATTTATATATTATAAAGTCTAATAAAGAGTGACTCTTCTAATATAATTTTGAATTTCAGATATCATTAGGATTTTATTTAAAGAAAATAAGTGCCTCGCGT
This sequence comes from Acacia acuminata, assembly GCA_019022655.1. Lineage (NCBI taxonomy): Eukaryota > Viridiplantae > Streptophyta > Magnoliopsida > Fabales > Fabaceae > Acacia > Acacia acuminata. The sequence goes on from JAFJYI010000187.1 coordinate 964,960, forward strand.
TCTTGTGTTTTAAATGATTGATTCAAATTAAATTTTGTTTCTTCGAGAAAAAAAAATAAAATTTTGTTTTAGTAACTTTTTTTTCTTGATAGTCATGTGGTATTTTATTTTATAAAAACATACTAAAAAGGAAAAAAAGGAATTCCAAATTGAACAATGATTGGATACTCAAGAGAGTGGGGAAAAGTGGAATGGGCACTGTCTGAGGAATGGGGGACAGAGAACGGCGCGTGAGGCCTCGAGAGTGAGGCAGAGTCAACAAGAGTGGGACCCACAGTGGGGAGGAGGCGCATTTTAGCCGTTTCAAGCTTTTCTTTTTCCCTTGCTGCGGCAACGACGCATTGGATCCCGCGTGCGCGACTCTCCCACTTTTTGTTTCCCTTTTTACCATTCCCATATGCACAATATTCCCAATAATCTTACTACTATTTTGGACTCTTTTGTTTTCCTTTTTTTATTTTTTATTAATTTTTTTTCCCTTTTCTTTCTTCGTTTTCTCTTTTCAACATTTTGACTTGTGGTTTCATCTGATATTGGTAATCACGTGAAATATTGGAATGGGTTTGGCTTATGTTATCTTTGTATTTTGGGATTAATTAATAGTTTCATTCTTGTGTGGATTGTTAGGTTATCCCTAGTCCAATTTTAATGGGATTTTGGCTTAACATAAGTCCATTTATCTAAATGGGTTAGAGATGCTTTTTATTATCTAATTAAAAAATAAAATATGACTATTTAATAATATCCCAATGACCGTCTAGCTAGACAAAAGAGATAGGAGGGAGAGAGGATGTTATGAGATCCTTATCGTTGGTGACCTTTTGCCCCTTGGAGTGAGGGTTTCCTCCTCCTCTGGGTCTACAAACTATTAGAAAAAATATCTTTAAAATTGTCACGTTTATACTTTTTACATGGGGAGATGATTTAAAAATAACGACATGTGACATTTTTGTAAATATTAATACAATTTAAGATGGTGCGCGGCCTAAATAATATTTTCTAGATCGGTATAAGATAATAGGGTCTCGATAATGATTAAATATTTTAAAAACTAAAAAATTTAAATTCTTCTTAGACTGGTCGCTATACAAACGATCTAACCATCATTTTGGAGTCCGTGATTTCTTTATTTCTGATCTCAAATGTTTAGAGTTTCTTAAGCTTCCAAAGTACTCCCTTCGTCCCTATATAAAAGTTTTTTTTTTTTTTTTTTTTTTTTTTTTTAAAGGGCTTGTCCCAAAATGTAAGATCCATTTTGAGTTTGTTTAAAAAATAGATGTATTTTTTTCCCATTTTGCACTCAATTGATTACTCCTCCGGTCCTACATATAAGACATAGTTTGAAGTGTAATTTTGCACTAGCTACAAATTATGTCTTATATTTAGGACCGGAGGTAGTATTATATTACATACATTTTCTTTTATCATTCTCTTATTATTACTCTATCTGAGTCATTCATAAATATGTGCTTTTTTTTGTTTTGGGGGGGGGGGGGGGGAAGGACATTAAATTTCCTATATAATTATTACATTTAACTGGTTTTTAAAATCTTGCAATTCGGTTGATGTACTCTTATATCATGTCTATTTAAACCTATCGAATCCTTTTGCTTATAAAAACATGTCTTTTAGGCTCCCTCCTTTCTCTTATCGATCAATGAAATGGTGAGACAGCACAGAAAATCGTCAATCCTGTTGGTTATGATTAGTTTTGATGATGTCTTATATAGATGCCATTATTAAAAGCAAAAAGATTGAGTAATATATTGAGTAATATAGTTATCTCCTACATTGACTAACTACTATGCTTAATGTAGATTAGTCCAAGTTGAATCATGTAGAATAATCAAGAAGAAGAGGAGATATTGAAGAAGGTATAATTTGCTAAGAATGATGAGTCCAAGTTGAATGACAAAGAATGATCAAGAGAAGAGAAGAAAGAAAGAGTTGGATTATGAAGAATAATCAAGATGAGAGATTAAGAAAGGAAGAATTTGTTGAATGGAATGAGAATATAATTATTCAAGTTCTTATATTGATGCTAGAAGGCTCCAAGATCATATGGAAGTTTGAATGACTCAATTCGAATTAAAACAAGCAAAAATGAGGTTCTGGATGAGAAAACTCGAGTTAAGGACTCAAAACTCGAGTTTTGAGTGTCTTCAGCATCTCTGGCATCTCTAGATTAGGAAACCTCGAGGTTTCACATCAAACCTCAAGTTTTCAACACTGATCAGCAACTCTGGTATACTCTGTTTCACGTTCAGCTTGGGCGAGGTCTGGTAATTCGATGATATCTCCCAAACCAAAGATCCGATTGAGGTGAAACCAGTGGCATATGAAAATAAACTCCCAATACGTCATTTTGATATAAAATTCAAGCCCAAAGGAGTTCAGATCAAGGATCTATGAATTATTGAAGTTGACAGTGAAATCAACGCCACACAGCAAACTAGGCTTCAATGTTTTGAGTGTAACTCACAAAATACAAATCGGATTGAGCCGAAATCAGTGGCATATGAAAGTAGACTCAAAAGTATTTCCATCAAGACTTGAACAGACCAAGACGGAGTTGAGACCAGGGAGATATGACCTTCGAAATTTGTGATCGAGTTCGGGACGTTGCAAAAATCTTTGTCAAGAACAGCCTTCATTCATTGGATCATAATGGACATAATACAATGAGTTTGGAGCTCATTCTTCTTGCATTGGATTCTTACCTCGAGCTTGGACATGTAAACTTGAGTTTGAGATTGTCTAAGAATTTTCCAAGTTTTTTGAACAAAGCAAAACCGCCGGTTTTCAGAGAAAACTCAAGGTTTCATCACACAGAGACTTCTCAGTATTTTTTGAAAAATGCAAAACTCGAGGTTTCAGGTAAAACCTCAAGGTTTGGCCATACAGAGAGTCTCCTAAGTCTTGAACACTTGAAAACCTCCAGTTTTTGTCTAAAACCTCCAGTTTTTTTTAACATGAAAATTCCGGGTTTTCACAAGTTTTGTGAAACCTCGAGGTTTGATAAGAAACCTTGAGGTTTTGACTTGCCAAAGAAAACTCATGTTTTAGTCGAGTTTCTCAAAACCTCCGGTTTTGCGAGAAACCTCCGGGTTTGAGTCCGTACTGAGTTTTCTCAAAGGTTCCACAATTAAGAGAAAACTTGAGGTTTCAGGACAAACCTCGAGTTTTGTCCAGGCAGAGAGCATCTGTGCTTTCCCAGTTTCCAAAACCTCCAGTTTTACTTTAAAACCTCCAGGTTTCTGTTTTGGCGCAAAAACTCAAAGTTTTCACATTTGAATAACAACTCGAGGTTTGGTGAGAAACCTCGAGGTTCTTAGGAGGGTGTGATGATATCATTAGATTTTTATGTCTTTAAAATTAAAATTAATATTATCCATCGCATGTTGTTGGGTAGTTAGTTGCCACGATCGCTTTTTCCCATCATTATTTAACTACTCTTTTCAATCTTAAATATAAAATAAAGTTAACTTTTTTAAAGCGATTAAAGAAGTTAAATAAGTTATTTAATCATATCATATGTTGTGTATTTTTAAATTATATATCAATTTATTAGTCAAGTTAATTAGTTTAGAGAAAAAATATAAATATAAATACTTTAAAGTAATTTAATTGGTTTCCTTAATATCTCTAAAAAGTTAAATTTATCTTATATTTAACCGAAAAGAGTATTTCAAATAGCCCTCCAAATCACCCATCTTATACCCTTCAAAGATTTGATTTTATAACAACCCATGATTCCTTCAATAATAAGACTCAAATATATGATTGCAATGATTAATATGAATATTAAATTGTTATATTTTTTATGAAAAAAATTCATCATTACAACCAAACAAAATGGCAAACAATTCAATCTAAAAATATGTTTAAATATCTTATTTATTTGAATTAAAAAAATTTATATTCGAGGGACCCATCCGTCACCCCCTTCGTTGACAACCTTGCTTACATGGCTTATCTTGTCTTTTTTAGGAATATATTAGCATTTGAATGCAGCATTCAATTATTATATATAATCTTCCACTAGTTTAATTATAAATGTTACTCCATCCAGTGTTTAATATAATATATGTTGAGAGAGTTGGTGTTGATTCTTAATTTAATACATATTTTTTATATTTATCAATTTTTTTTCTAATTTACTCTATTGATACTCACTTAAAAATAATAAAAACGAAGAGAAATGAGAGAGTTTAGGAAGATTCCTACTACGGTATTTTAAAAAATACATGATATATTAACTAATTTAACTAACTTTCTTAATATAATCAAATTAGATAAATATGTCTTACATTAAGGATCAAATGGAGTATAAATTAAGAGATTGTGGAATATGCTTCATTCCCATGAGGAAAAAAATTTGACCCTCATAATAAAAAATGAAAAAGGGGGGGGGGGGGGGGGGGGGGGATCAATGTATAAAAGAGACCGAGAAGCATGGATTGATCTCTAATATACAAAATAATCCATCCTTTTTTTAATTTTAAAATATAAGAGTATGATTAGTATAATTGTTAACTTTTTATCCATCAAATAAGTACTAATTTATGGTCACCTTAAAAATTGTTATGAGTACAAGTTCTAAAAGGGAGCTCATTCCAAAAGATTGGTCTATTCAAATACTAAACACTTAATAACAATGCACCCTGATTAAGAGCTTACGTCTCTAATGGCTTCACTGCACGAAACTTTTCTTAGCTTCGTGCCAATTAAAACCTTTCGTGAATAACCCCTTTCTGTGAAATTGAGTTTTCAATGAAAGCACAAATCTTTGGAGTAGAGGTCCAAAAGGAAATAACTTGCTGAAAGGATATATATTTGAGTTGGCGTCAGAAAAGCACATTCACATAAATTAAGACGAAACTCATTTCACAAGCATATTTTGTATAACATAAATTATGTTGGAAAAAACAGTTTCTATTGATAATACAAACATGTACTAATTATTGGGTAAGATAGCTCTTATATTCATAAATCATACTTTATTTATTAGGCACTTCTAGGTAAAACTAATAGGGAAAATCCATATGGGGGCCCTTTTAATAGAAAAAAATCTTAAAAAAGGCCTAAAGATTCTGAAAATCCCAAAAAAGGCTCAGGGCATTTTCTGGTATAAATTCATTAAAACGTTAACAACTAAATCAGTTTCATTAACAACTAAATCAATACCCGTTAACAACTAAATCAATCGTATTAACAATAATATTTTAACAACTAAAGCAGTTACATTAACAATTATATTAGCCCCGGTTAACAACTATATTAGCCCCGTTAACAACTAACGTTTTAATGAATTTATATGAGAAAAAAGACCCCTGGGACCTTTTTAGGATTTTCAAAATCTTTGGATCTTTTTTGAGATTTTTTGTTAAAAAGGGCCTGATATGTATTTTCCCAAACTAATAATAGGACCAAATATCATATAATAAATGTCTGAGAAAACTGTTCCTTGTCATAAATGTCTAAGAAACCTAATTTATATATATATAGGTAATTAAAAAGTAAGATAGTACTTTTATTTAATTCAAAATAAAACATACTCCAACTTAACATTTAAATAATTTATTTTAGAGCATAGGATCCACAATTCCATATCCGTGAAAAGGTGGGAGGGTGACGAGGACAAAAAGGAGGGAATGTCTTCTTGCCTCTCGCTGTCCCACTCCAACTTAACATTTAAATAATTTATTTTTCGGGCCACTAATATTTAAATACCTTCATTGTAAATTTCAATAACAAAATTATTTAATTACAAAATTTTAGACAATATATCCCACGCACTGCCTTTAGATTTTGATCTAACGAATTTTACTTGTTTTCGCAAACAGATAGATGATTTTTTTTTTTTTTTTATCAAATTAACTTTTGTAAATAAGAAAAATTAGATAAATTGAGTCAAAATAAGATACATAAAGAATCACAACCAATGTCAAAATTTAAATAATATTTATAAAAATACAAAATTACCTACTTATCCTCACATTATTTTTTTTCTTGGTCCATATAAAGTTAAATTAAGATGTTGTGTCATTTGGAGAGAATTTTAAGTAGCTTAAAATCAAAAAAAAAAAATATTAGTAGAAAAAAGTCAAAAGTTGAGTGTTTGGGTTGAGTTTTAATTTTACTGGGCTTTGTTAAGAAAAAAGATCCTTGGGGTTTTTTTTTTTTTTTTTTTTCAAAAAGTTCTCATCTTTTTGACGCAAAGTCCTGCCACTTCTACCACCATCAATCCAAACAAAAATCATATTTACAACCTGAATTTTTTCTACTAGGCTTCTAAAAAAAATTAAATAAAAAATAAGTCACTACTCTCACCACCAACCCAAACAAAGCTATTATACCACTCTAATCCTATTTATAAGTTCATTTTGACAAAAAAATTTTGGTCTTATTTATAAATCCCTTTTGATCAAATAAATGAGATTGTGACAATTTTGCCTATATTATTGTACCAATAAAAATAGGGAGAGAATAAAGAGTTGAAAGGTATCTATTCATAAATGAATGTAAAGTTAAAAATTTACCTCATAATTATTGAACTATTTATCTCTCCTGAGTATGTGTAATTTAGTCAATATATATATATATATATATAAACAATACCAAAATGGTAATAAGCTGCCCCGAACTTTATGTTTTTTCAATCATTTTCAAGTGCTTGGTGATTGGTATTTCCTTTTGTTTGGATAAAAATACGTGTCCTTGATCGGACGGTTATTACAAGTTGACTAGAAGATTAGGTCATGATAAGGTGGGACCCACTCTGACTTGTGGATATGACTTCATCACGTTTGATTTCTTACAAAGCATATTTTGTTTAGATTTATACGCGTGCCGATGCCTTTGTAGTTTGTATAACAGTGCGATAAGGTGACACAGTATTTTAATTTTAGATTTAAATTTAAATATTAAGTTTAATTATAATTTTGTCGATAGCAATTTTTTGTGACGATATTTGATATCTGAAATCATAATAATGTAAATTGAGTCTTAATCAAGTTGCTAAAAACAAACCACCCAAATGATTGAAGCTTTGAGGACATTGATTATTTAAGAATTAGTGGTTTAATTGAGTTGAACTGAATCAACCCAATCATCAAAATTAAAATAATATAATTAAAATAAAATATATAATTTTTTTTAAATATATATAATATTAAAAGGGATCATGTTTATATAAAAAGGCATTAATTCATAAGTAAATGAAATATATAACAATAAATTTTAACTCAAAACGACATTGTTTAACGCGGAGCAGGTAAAGAAAAAAAATAATTATATAATTCAACTCGATCAACTTATTCAAAAATTTTGGTTAGTTGATTAAATCAGTTAAAAGATTAGTTCAACGATCTACTAGTTGGTTGACCACAGTTAGATTTTTTTTTTTTTTTATTTGTGATACTAAAGTTTTAATACGAGATTTTACCCAGCTACTATACATAGAAAATAAAATTACCCAAATCCTGTAAGTTGAAAACTATTTATCAGAAATTTAAATAAAATTATCCAAATCTTATAAGTTAAAAACTATTTACCAATAATTTCCAACTTATAGGAATTGGATGATTTTATTTACTGTTCACAGTACCTGGGTAAATTTGAGATTTTGATAAGTTGAAATTCAAGATGTTATATTTAAATATTATAATTATTAAGAGTCTGTTTATAATTAAAATGTTAATGTGCAGAGAAATCTGACTTCATGTGGGCAGTGCAAATCACGGGAAACAATAATAACCGTTCGATTGTACAAAAAATAATAACCGTCCGTTTTGATTGATTGTTCTGGGATTATACTTCAGCATTACCTCATAAAAACGTCATCTACTCAAGATTATCTCGACGGTATGTATTTTTTTGGGGGGAGGGCTGGGTCGGAACTCGGGGTCACGTGCCGGTGCCAATAATTTTTTTATTAAATCAGAAAGGGAAAAAAATAACACCAAATAAAAAATTTATAGGTTATTTTTCTTACTTCTTGGGAAAGTGTTGAGTTCAACGAGACATGAAAAATCTTTACCGAATTTAGAATTTTTCTCCAAACAAATTGGCTCGACTCTCAAGTTTTCATTGAAATTGATATAATAATTTATAATATAAATTATATTTTTCACAGTATGATCAGTATTATTTCAATTTTATTGTTGGCAAGAAAACAATTATTGGGTTTTATTTTATTTGCGTTACTCGAAAATGTAGATAAAACTAATTAGGTACAATAATTATGTAAAAATAATTTTGTTCCAAAAAAAATCATTATTTATGGGAAAAGATCAGAGAAAATGTTATATTAATGATGGAGTCAAACATAGGAATTAAGTAAAACAGTGACATAAGTAATTTTTATAATTTAGGGTAAAATGAGGAGTTTACAAAATAATAATAAAATAATAATAATAATAATAATAATAACAACTTATAAATAGGATCAAAAGAGTATATAAACATGCCCATATTCTTTTATACAATTATTTACTGTTTTTGCCCTGATGTATAAGATACATTTTTTTTTTTTTTTTTTTTATGTGACTGAGTTCTATATATACGATAGAGTCTTTTATACATTTAGATTTTATATTACTATATTGATTATTTTTCATGCGCCTTTCTTTCCTATGATTTTATGTTATCTTATATGCTTGGGAGGGATATATTGTCCCCCATGTTTCCCCCAATTTTTCTAATTTTTCATTTTTTTTGTCGTTTTAAATTAATGAAGGGTGTATTTGTAATTTTAGGTGAATTAATAAAAGATACAAAATTACGGAAACACTCTTCATTAATCCAAGATGATGTAGTTTTGGGAGTCATTTGGAGATAACTTATCTCTAAAGTGATTGGAGAAATCATTTACCCATTAAATAATTATAACTAATAGTTTTATCTCCATAATTTAGTTATTTATATTTTATATGAACAAGTAGAGATTCTACTAATATTTTAGTATTATGCAGTTGTATTTATATATTATAAAGTCTAATAAAGAGTGACTCTTCTAATATAATTTTGAATTTCAGGTATCATTAGGATTTTATTTAAAGAAAATAAGTGCCTCGCGTTCTTGTGTTTTAAATGATTGATTCAAATTAAATTTTGTTTTAGTAACTTTTTTTTTTTTTTCTTTCTTGATAGTCATGTGGTATTTTATTTTATAAAAACATACTAAAAGGTCAAAAAAAGGAATTCCAAATTGAACAATGATTGGATACTCAAGAGAGTGGGGAAAAGTGGAATGGGCACTGTCCGAGGAATGGGGGACAGAGAACGGCGCGTGAGGCCTCGAGAGTGAGGCAGAGTCAACAAGAGTGGGACCCACAGTGGTGAGGAGGCGCATTTTAGCCGTTTCAAGCTTTTCTTTTTCCCTTGCTGCGGCAACGACGCATTGGATCCCGCGTGCGCGACTCTCCCACTTTTTGTTTCCCTTTTTACCATTCCCATATGCACAATATTCCCAATAATCTTACTACTATTTTGGACTCTTTTGTTTTCCTTTTTTTATTTTTTATTAATTTTTTTTTCCCTTTTCTTTCTTCGTTTTCTCTTTTCAACATTTTGACTTGTGGTTTTATCTGATATTGGTAATCACGTGAAATATTGGAATGGGTTTGGCTTATGTTATCTTTGTATTTTGGGATTAATTAATAGTTTCATTCTTGTGTGGATTGTTAGGTTATCCCTAGTCCAATTTTAATGGGATTTTGGCTTAACATAAGTCCATTTATCTAAATGGGTTAGAGATGCTTTTTATTATCTAATTAAAAAATAAAATATGATTATTTAATAATTTCCCAATGACCGTCTAGCTAGACAAAAGAGATAGGAGGGAGTGAGGATGTTATGAGATCCTTATCGTTGGTGACATTTTGCCCCTTGGAGTGAGGGTTTCCTCCTCCTCTCGGTCTACAAACTATTAGAAAAAAATATCTTTAAAATTGTCACGTTTATACTTTTTATATGGGGAGATGATTTAAAAATAACGACATGTGACATTTTTTAAATATTAATACAATTTAAGATGGTGCGCGGCCTAAATAATATTTTCTAGATCGGTTATAAGATAATAGGGTCTCAATAATGATTAAATATTTTAAAAACTAAAAATTTTAAATTCTTCTTAGACTGGTTGCTATACAAACGACCTAACCATCATTTTGGAGTCCATCATTTCTTTATTTCCGATCTCAAATGCCTAGAGTTTCTTAAGCTTCCAAAGTACTCCCTTCGTCCCTATATAAAAGAGTTTTTTTTTTTTTTTTAAAAAAGGGCTTGTCCCAAAATGTAAGATCCATTTTAAGTTTGTTTAAAAAATAAATGTATTTTTTTTTTCCCATTTTGCACTCAATTGATTACTCATCCGGTCCTACATATAAGACATAGTTTAAAGTGTAATTTTGCACTAGCTACAAATTATGTCTTATATTTAGGACCGAAGGTAGTATTATATTACATACATTTTCTTTTATCATTCTCTTATTATTACTCTATCTGAGTCATTCATAAATATGTGCTTTTTTTTTTTGGGGGGGGGGGGGACATTAAATTTCCTATATAATTATTACATTTAACTGGTTTTTAAAATCTTGCAATTCGGTTGATGTACTCTTATATCATGTCTATTTAAACCTATCGAATCCTTTTGCTTAGAAAAACATGTCTTTGAGGCTCCCTCCTTTCTCTTATCGATCAATGAAATGGTGAGACAACACAGAAAACCGTCAATCCTGTTGGTTATGATTAGTTTTGATGATGTCTTATATAGATGCTATTATTAAAAGCAAAAAAATTGAGTAATATAGTTATCTCCTCCATTGACTAACTACTATGCTTAATGTAGATTAGTCCAAGTTGAATCATGCAGAATAATCAAGAAGAAGAGAGATATTGAAGAAGGTATAATTTGCTAAGAATGATGAGTCCAAGTTGAATGACAAAGAATGATCAAGAGAAGAGAAGAAAGAAAGAGTTGGATTATGAAGAATAATCAAGATGAGAGATTAAAAAGGAAGAACTTGTTGAATGGAATGAGAATATAATTATTCAAGTTCTTATATTGATGCTAGAAGGCTCCAAGATCATATGGAAGTTCGAATGGCTCAATTCAAAATTAAAACAAGCAAAAATGAGGTTCTCGGATGAGAAAACTCGAGTTAAGGACTCAAAACTCGAGTTTTGAGTGTCTTCAAGCATCTCGGCATATCTAGATTAGGAAACCTCGAGGTTTCACATCAAACCTCAAGTTTTCAACACCGATCAACAACTCGTAGTATACTGTTTCACGTTCGGCTTGGGCGAGGTCCGGTAATTCGATGATATCTCCCAAACCAGAGATCCGATTGAGGTGAAACTAGTGGCATATGAAAATAGCCTCCCCATGAGTCATTTTGATATAAAATTCAAGCCCAAAGGAGTTCAGATCAAGGATCTATGAATTATTGAAGTTGATAGTGAAATCAACTCCACACAGCAAACCAAGCTTCAATGTTTTGAGTGTAACTCACAAAATACAAATCGGATTGAGCCGAAATCAGTGGCATATCAAAGTAGACTCAAAAGTATTTCTATCAAGACTTGAACAGACCAAGACAAAGTTGAGACCAGGGAGATATGGCCTTCGAGAATTTGATCGTTCGGGACGTTGCAAAAATGCTGGTCAAGAACAAACCTTCATTCATCGGATCATAACGGACATAATACAATGAGTTTGGAGCTCATTCTTCTTGCATTGGATTCTTACCTCGAGCTTGGACATGTAAACTTGAGTTTGAGATTGGCCAAGAGTTTTCCAAGTTTTTTGAACAAAGCAAAACCGCCGGTTTTGAGAGAAAACTTAAGGTTTCATCACACGTAGACTTCTCGTATTTTCGGAAAACACAAAACTCGATTTCGGGTAAAACCTCGAGGTTTGGCCATACGAAGAGTCTCCTAAGTCTTGAACACTTGAAAACCTCCAGTTTTTGTCTAAAACCTCCAGTTTCTGTTTTAACATGAAAATTCCAGGTTTTCACAAGTTTTGTGAAACCTCGAGGTTTGATAAGAAACCTTGAGGTTTTGACTTGCCAGAGAAAACTCATGTTTTAGCCAGTTTCTCAAAACCTCCAGTTTTGCGAGAAACCTCCAGGTTTGAGTCCAGTACAGTTTTCTCAAAGGTTCCACAATTAAGAGAAAACTCGAGGTTTCAGGACAAACCTCGAGTTTTGTCCAGGCAGAGAGCATCTGTGCTTTCCCAGTTTCCAAAACCTCCAGTTTTACTTTAAAACCTCCAGGTTTCTGTTTTGGCGCAAAAACTCAAAGTTTTCACATTTGAGTAAAAACTCGAGGTTTGGTGAGAAACCTCGAGGTTTTGGCAACCAGAGAGCACACGTCTTCTCTCTTATTTGAAAACTCCGTAGTTTCCAAGAAAACCTCCGGGGTTTGGCTTGGCGCGATTTCTCAAAGGTTTCATTTTGAATGAAAATTCGAGGTTTCGGTAAAACCTCGAGGTTTGGCCAACCCGAGAGCTCTGAAGTTTTTAATGTTTTGAAAACCTCCGGTTTTGGATGAAAACCTCCAGTTTTGTTGTTTTGCACTTAAATCAATTTTACATGCTAAACTCCAAACCTCGAGGTTTGAGAACAAACCTCAAGGTTTCATCGCAGATGCAGAAATTCAAATTTGACGAATTTGTAAAACCTTCTTGTTTGATCTTAATACTTCCTATGATTATTCTCTAATGTTCCTAGACATGTTTAACCACTTTGTTAGTGAGTTTCAGATAAATTAGAGAATGTTTATTGAAGGTTTAAAGCAAAAGCAAAAAGTGATGTCAACACATTAAATGCAAAACCCAGAAAGTTGCATACTTTTGGGTAATCCGTCTGCACACGCTTGCAAAGGATTAAAGAATGTTTTCCACATCCAGCAATTGCTACTCCAACAGATTAATTTGCAGGAAGTCAACTCTGAACTTCGCATTTGGATTAAGTGAAGATTAGAGAGAGAAGAAGACCAAAGCTTAACCAAATCCTTGTCTAATGAAGGCAACAATTATATTGAAGATTACAACGATCATATATTGATTTTCTACCTATAAAAGAAGATAGATTCAAGACAGAAGAGTAGAGACACAAACTTACATCTTCAATATGCTAATACTCTGATTTTCACATTATTTACTCTATGTTTTCAATGTTTATATAGCTTAGCATAGAGAGTGAAATTATTTGTAATGCACTTCAGTGTTTATCTTATTCACTTCGAAGAGAGAAGATTTATTGTAATCATCCTATCATTCTATTTGAGAGTTACTCAAGATTGGGTGATCTTGAGTAGGAAACCTATTGTATTGATTACAGTTTGTAAGGGGACTAAGTTCTAGTGAAAGAATTACTTCGAGTACAGAGTGTGTAATCAAATGGGTGTATTGATTACAGTTTGTAAGGGGAGTGAATCCAAGTGAGAGGATTACTCCAAGTACAGAACGTGTAATCAAGTTGAAAGAATATAGTGGATTGAAAATCTCAAGTGGAGCTTGAGGACTGAACGTAGGTCAAGGATTGGACCGAACCATGATAAATCTCGGTTGCATATTCTCTTCCCTTATTTTTTATGTTTCCAAAGATATATGTTTGAATGACTGTCTATTGTTTTATAACTCTTTACTGTCATACAAACTGTTTTTACTGAGTTGCAAAAAGATTTTCAAAGTTCTTAAATTTTTATACTTCACCCAATTCACCCCCTGGGTTCAAAGTTCTTACATTTGGTATCGAGCAAGGCTCTTGTTTAAAAGACTTAACCGTCTCAAGAGTTTCAATTGCTGATTTTGGGTGTTCATTGTTTTCAGAAGGTTTTGACTATACCATTCCACCATCTTTCAAAGATATTGATTTTTGGTTTTGGAAAGCTAGAATGAATGATTTTATCAAAGCAACTGATTTTGATATGTGGAATGTTTTTATAAGTATTTTTGATTTCAAACCAAGAAAGGATTGGACAGAAAAAGAAAAGAAAATGTTTTCGTTGAACATAGAGCAATGAAAATTCTTCATGATGCTTTAACCGAAAATGATTTTGAGAAAATCAAGTTTTGCTCTAGTGCTAAAGAAATCTGGGATACTCTTGATTCTATATATGCTTCTAACAAGTATGTGGAAGTTGAAAGTGTTGATAGTTCATCTGAAACTCTAAGCTGCATATCCACAATCGATGAACAATTGGAAGTGGAGAATGAAGAAGGAGAAATCATTGAATACTTCCATGATCCAGTCAACACAAAAGAACAAGAGGAAGAGGATTCCCAAGAAGAGCTCATGGACGATTATGAACAATCATTATCGGAGCTCAAGACACACATGTGGTAAACAATTTCAATTCTTCTTGTGTAGTTAATAAAAATGATTTTGAACAATTGCATAAAATTATTTTTCAACCAATCATTGATTCTAGTTTGAAAAGCAAGAATGTTTTGAAAAATAATGCTTGGAAAATTTATTGGGAAGAATGAATGTTCAAATGAAGATTATTTGAAGTTTTACTCTCATGACCAGCATAATACTTGCAAAAATATTCATAATAAGCATCATTCTATTATTTGCAATTATTGTGGAAAATCTGGGCATATTTCTCATACATGCTATATTAGGATAAATTCTAATGTGAGAAATAAATTTGTGTGGGCTCTTAAAGGACAATCAAGGTCCAATGCTAATAGTCAAGGACCCAAGTATAAGTGGGTACTAAAATGTCCATCTAGTGCTTTATGTGTGTAGGACCATTGAAAATCAATGGACATAAGGGTACTGAGAAGATGAAGAAGAAGAATCCAAGAGTTTCTCGTAAACCTAAAAGGAAACTCATATCAGTCAGGAGAACTTGTGGAAAAGCCATTGCTGGAACTATAAGGTCAAACCATAAGAAGCAATGGATACAAGCAAGAAGAGTATCATCTACCTCAAGAACAAATTTCCATAGAGTACCATTCAACTATCTTGAGGAGAACAACAAGAGGAGAATCTCTCAAGTAACTAACAGAAGACTCTCTGTCTCTCTCTTGCCTCTAGCCGTTGTGCTTTCTCTCTATCCGTGCCATCGGGGATGACTTGGTCTTTGTTTTTGTCGCGCTCTACCTCTCTGTCGTCATCATTGTGCTGTCACGTACGACGACCATCGTTGGCTTTCACAAATCCTCGCTTGACCCTTCTGTAAGTGTTCTCATTTTTTTGTCTTTACCTGCATAGATGTTTTAATTTGTTGTTAATGATGCTTACTTCTTTTCCTTCTTTGTTGAAACCCTGAGTATGTACCTATTGAGGAAATATAGTGGTAGACATAACATTTATGATGTGGGTTTTCTTGTTGAGACTTCCGGTGGTCCGACTATGGCTTCGGTGTTGGTGTTGAACTTATCTGTGGTACCTTTTGTTTGTGCTACACAACTTATGATACATAAGTTTTGATTTTTTTCCCTTACATCCACATAAATAATAAGAATAGTGCTTGCTTGTACGTAAAACTTTTTTTGCTTGCTCGATATTTTCTGTGTTTGTTGCAGTTATTGTATGCAAAGTTTTGTCATGAAATTTGTTTTGATTGGAATTGCAAAACTTGTGATGATGACAATGATGGAATTTCATTGAATAGAATTATATCATTCTCATAATGACAAGGTTAGCAAATCCAATCATCACAAATTCCATGAACAAAAGTTCCATGTAGTATGTTTCAAATATATATTGATATTCTTGGTGGCTGGTGTGTTTGCGCGTGTGTGTGTGATGTAGGTAATGGATATACCTTGTTGGTGATTCAAATAGGATAGCCTCATTTGAATTATCGACAAGATGTCCATTATTTGCTTATGCATATATTGCACACACACACCAACACATGTATGCGGTTGTTTAGTTAAATCTTGGTTTCCATACATTTGTTCTTTTCCAAGTTTTGGTTTGAATGGCCCACCTTAAAAGGTCTTAAATGATTATTGAGTGTTAGATGGAAATATCGATTGTAATTTAACTCCAACATGTGGGAGCTATAAATGTGTGATTGTATCATGGGCCATCCTTGGATTGGGTGTTGTAACAGTCTCCTAATTTACCATATATCCAACAATTAAAAAAAAAACAATTGATTAATTTATTAAGTATTGTTGTGTTATAAAAGGAAGAAATCCATTACAAATTTTACCGCTGAAGAAAAGATTTGACTAAAACATTTAAGGAACAATGAAGGTAGAAAAAAAAAATGTTAATCTATAATGGTTAAAAAGTACTCCCTTTGATCCTAATTATAGGACATATTTAACTGATTTTGGAGAGATTAAAGAGAGAAGTTAAATTAATTAATTTTACTCATTTTCCTAAAATGTTCTTATATAAATTTAAAATGATACAAGTAAAAGTGAATCAACAACCCTTACCACATATCTTTTCAACTTAAATTTTTTCTTTCCACACGCTTTTTAATTGAAATAATGGTCTTGCTATATACAAAAATATGTGCGTTTATATGTATACATATAGATATAGATACACACACACACATACATATATCTACACACACACAAATATATATAGACACACACACATATGTATATATGTGTGTGTTTATATATGTATACTCATACATATATATTGACGCACACACACACACACACATATACATAGATATACTAACACACACACACACTCACAGATATATATGTGTGTGTGTGTGTGTGTGTGTCTATATATAGATGTTTGTGTATATATATATGTACATTTGCATATAGACACACACACATGTAATCACCAAAAACCAAACACACTTGAGAAAATAAAATAGGGGTATTTTAGGAAGAAATTGACCAAAATTAGAATGTTGTCCTATAATTAGGACCAAAACCAACTCTCAAATATTGTCTTATAATTAGGACTGGAGGGAGTATTAAACAATTGATTCACAATTTGCATATCAATCAACAACATGAAAATTAGGCCTTGGGCACTCAAAGTCCAATAACGCAATTTACCAATAGGCCTAACATCATTTCTCACCAATATAATCTCATGAATCACAACTAACGACTTTCTTAAAGAATTTCATTTTCATAGAAAGCCATTGGAGCCGAAAAATTAGGTTGAGCCTGTTTAGCCCTGAATTTGTAAGGGTTGGGCTTAAGATTTTTGTTTTAAAAGTGAAAGCAGGCCTAAAACGGTTGGCCCTATAAGGCTAAGGGCTAGCGTTTTTAGGCCCTTATGCCTTTTTTTTTTAAAAAAAAAATTATTATTATTATTATTATTATTATATTATTGATTTTTTATAGTTTGTTAATAGTGTTGCAAATATTTAGTTGTAATTGTCTTTTTTAGAATTAGATTTTATAAGAACATCTTGTGTTAAGAACCTTAAAAATTAAAAACTTAGTGAACATTTGGATTAGCTTTCGGTGAATAGCTTATTTCATAATTATTCTTACTAATTTTGTATTTTATAACTGACTTTCTAATGATTGTTTTGTTTAGGCTAAAGTATATGTTTGGTCCTCCATATTTGCCTCTAGTATCATTTTATTCCTTTAAGTTTGTAAAGTGCATATTTGGTCCCATAATGTTAACACCGTTAGTATGACTTAACAGAAAATAATGACTCAACAATTTTAATCGATGACTGTGCAATTAAATGTTGACCAAGAATGTTTATATGTTAGTGTTTTAATAAATTAATATTTTAAATCCTATTAATTGAAAAATATTTAATCTTCATAGATTGTTTTATGGTTTTTCACCATTTTGTGAAGATTAAATATATATTTTTTGTTCGAAGAAGATTAAATATTTTTTAATTAATAGAATTTAAAATATTAAGTTATTAAAATACTAACATATAAGTATGTTCGGTTAGCATTTAATTGTACAGTCGTCACTTAAAATTGTTGAGTTATTTTCCGTTAAGTCAGACTAACGGTGTTAACATTAAAGGACCAAACGTGCATTTTACAAACTTAAGGGATTAAAATGATACCAGAAGCAAACATAAAGGATCAAACATAAACTTTAGCCTTTTGTTTATATTTTGAGTTGTTTATTTAGTTGATTACTTACACTTTTCAAGATATATTTATATCATTAATTATTAGTAATTGTAGTCTATGGACAATAGTTTATATTTGATTATGACTTAGTTATTGTGTTTGTTTGTTGCATAATGTGCACTATTTACACATTAATTTTGACAATATTTATATGGTAAATTAGGACTTTCATTGTAATTTTATTTCTTTAAAGTTGTTAAAATTTTAAGGCCAGACCTAAAAAAATGACTATTTTTCTTTAGGCCCAGCCCTTTTAGTCTTTGGCCCATGAAGGGCCTACCTTATAGGGCCCGGTTGGCCCTTTTTATCAACTCTAAAAACTATTAACATTCTCACAAGTTTCATAAAGGTGGACCTATGGTCAAAAGTGATAAATTAGAACCTATGGCCTTAGGCCCCCTCTATAGCACTCCACACACAGAAAATAAACCAATCATGCAAGTCTGAAAAGTGCTTCGATGATTAAATTTGAGTATGAATCAATCCTAGGTGGCAATATACAAAGTCAACACATAATTACCAAAAGAGGGGGCTTATAATGGCGCAATGCAAATCTAAACCTCCAATGCCTTCCCTAAACATATCACATCATAAAACTTACCTAAAAAATGTTAAAAATGATAGGGCGAGTTACACGGACCTCATAACCACAATTCAAATTTAACAAGTATGCAGGGAATAATCATAAGACAATTAAGTAGGCTAAACATCAATTTATATAACCAAGTATAAATAGTTTTTCATAATCAATAATAGCTCAAGGAGTAATTAAGCATGCATAAGACTCCTACAACCATCCTTATAACCACTGAAAAACCCCATGGGTTACAATATAATATAATTTGTCTTTGTGACAATATTGCACCAAGCTCGTCGATAGTGAGTTGTAGCTTAGCCAAAAGCTACAAAACTCACACAAACCATGGGATCCCTTTCACTAGAAATATGGAAAGGGGTCACATGTCCCTTGAGCTGACCAAGGAAGGGTGATATCAAGGGCCCTGAGAATGTTAAATTGCCAAATGGTGGCTATACCACGTGGTATAAAAGCATCAAATCTCTCACAATCACATCTCATTACAATCTTGTACACTTCAATATATAGTTCAACATCACAAACTATTTATCCTCATATTCAATATTCAATGCTATACATAATCAACATTACAATCACAAGATAAACAACTTAAGCCCACATAACCAAAAAGTTTACTCATAAACATATATTTCATATATATAAACTTTTCATATGTAAAATACTATAACATATACTTATATCATTTGAAAATACCAACATACACTTATAATCACCTTAACAAGCATACAAGGTAAATTGGAAAGAACTTATCTCATGTTCTTGACATAAGAACTAAACTTGAGAGAATTTAAGTCCAACAAGCCAAATTCAAGTTCCCTCTACAATAGATATATAATTATATGTTAATGAAATGTTAACTAACACAATAATGTTAACTAACACAATACTATATAAATTCAAATAAAAACTCACTTCTTTTTCACACTTTAATTGATCTAAAAATCCTCAACTCACTACCACAACTCAATTTCTTATTCCAAACACATTCCTATCATCCAATAACTCTATCTCACTCATTGAAGTTATTAACAAATTTTCCCTCCAATCAATCCCCAAAATTTTCTCACTTTCAAGCCTAGGAATTTTTTATTTTTTATAAAAAAAATCAAGTACTCCTCAAATCATCATTATAATCGCATTTCTTGCTTTCAAAAATTATTTCTCACATATTAGAATCACCAAAGTATAATTAACTCCTCAATTTCTTTAAAACTCCCAAAATTTCAATATTTAAAGTTTCAGTAAAATGTCACTAACATTCTCATCTCATCATAAACCTCTAGACTAATTCATCCAATCATCAATATAAACTCCCATAAACTAAAATGAATTACAAAATTTGAATTTAAGAGCCCATAATAATAAATCATTCTTTCTTAATCGAACCTAACTCTAGTTTTCTCAAATCTACCGTTTAGACAAAATCTAAGTTATAAAATTTCTTATTCTAACCTCATTTACTCCATATAAGGGAAAATAATCAACTAGATGCCTCAAAAGTTTGGAATCTAACAAAACCTTTTTTTTTCCCTTCCATCAAGAGTAAAAATAAAAGAAGAAAGAATAAATATAATAAGAGATAGAAAACTTATCAAATTCCCTTAGAAGAAAACCCCAACCCAACATTCATATCTCTCACTTTCCCAATCTCACTCCATGCAAGGAGCAGAAGAAGGAGGAGAAGAGGGCAAAAGAAAAGGGGGGAAAACAGGGACGCGTTGTGCGAAGAATAAAAAGGGGAGGGAAAGATTTGATGGGGAGTTACCCCACGCACATATAAGTGGTGAGTATACATATATGTATATATGTGTAGATACACACACACGTACATACATGTAAATAGCATATTATTATATACATAATGTTCTTTTCAATTGTTATATTTTTTTAGGGTTAAGGTGCGATTTGACTAATAAACTATTGGCTTAGGAGCGTCCAACACAATTAACTATTAAGTGGACCAAAAATACCAACAAACTTTCAAAAAGGAGCGCCCAGTACAACAAACTTTTAAAAAGGAGCGCTCAGCACAACGCCATTAGCAAAAAGTTAACCTCTGTTATCTAAGATACAAATTGGCCAACGAACTTTTACTCCAGGAGCGCCCAAAGACAAAATTCTAAATTTTACTAAATTAAATAATTTTTTTCTCAATTGTCATTGTTCAAAACTACTTGTATAGATATCCATGGACAAAAATTACTCATTCTTTAATTTTGTCGAAATTATAATTTGCTAAAATAAACAAAAGTTTTAATTAAAAATATAATTATATGATTTAAATAAAACTCAAGGTGTTTTATAGTTTATTATATATTTAAAACAAAAATAATAATAATAATAATTTTTTTTTTAAAATAAAAATAATTATATGCATAACGTTTTTAAAGTGGGCCTGTTTGGATTAAAAATAATTATGATCAAAAGAAAATGGAACCCGTTTGGATTGCACTTAATTTTAAGTCAAAAAAGCTTTTAAGGAAAAAGCTTCAAAATCTAGCTTTTTCCGAAAAGTCTACTTTTTGATGTGGGCCCCGCCACTTCTACCACCATCAATCCAAACACAAATCATTATCTATAACCCGACTTTTTTCCTAAGCTTTTTTAAAAGTCGGATAGCTTTTAAGCCAGCATTTCCTGCCCACTTTGCTATCATTAGATGCTCCAATTTACTATTTGGAGTAAATATGAAAATCAATAAGAAAAATAATTTTTAGCCCGACAACAAAAACATACTCCTCCCGGTCCTAATTATAGGAGCTATTTACCCAAATTTGGAGGAATTAAGGAAGGAAGTTAAATTAGTTAATTATGTGTATTTTCCTAAAATACCCTTACCCAAGTTTATTTAATACAATACATCTCTCATAAATTCTAAAATTAATAGAAAAATAATTTTAAAATAAAAAAGGAACAAATTATAATTTAAAATATTTAAAAAGATAACAGTAAATATTAAATGAATAAAAAATAAATAATACAAATAAAAACCTGAAGAATTTAAGATACCGAATGGAACAACTATTGTTGAAATTAATTTAAAAACCAAAGGAAAAATATTTTTTATAAATCGAAGAACAACTGAGATGGGAGAAATGAGTCCGGCATCTTTAATGTCATTGAATAATGAATGAAAAATTATAATTTAAACAAATACATAAATAAAAATATTAAAAAATAAATATAAAAATAATTCTAGATGTAGATATTTGATAGAGGTTATGAGATAATGGATGATACGAGAGTTAGAGAAATAATAGGAATGCTAGTTATTTAATTTGTCTTAGATATTTTCTATTTTTTTAATTCATCAAATTCGAATTCAAATTTACAGGTACAATGTCATGGCAAAACAATTATTTCCGGAGGAAAAAAAAATCCCCTATTTTTAATTGTTGGCGATTTCTTCTTATTTTCTTTTCACACTCTGCTTCGTTCGGTTTTCTCACATTTCATGCCTATAAAAGTTATAGGAAAGGGTATTATAGGAAAAAATTCATAAAAGTTAAAACTTGTTCTTATAATTAGGATCAAAACCAACTCTAAAATTTGCTCTTATAATTGACTGGAGGGAGTATTTAAGTATTACTGTTTGGCCCAAAAATAAAATTAATATAAGCCTAGAAGCACTAGCGGTGGACCAACTAGATCACGATTGTGGCTGAATTTTTTTTGATATGACGATGTGGCTGAATTGAACTTGGATCTCACCTCATTTAAAAAAGAGCTTGGGGGAAGGCATCTTTATTGTAAAGCCTAATTATATATGATTTAAATATAATTACAAAAAAAAAATTCTTCTAAAATAAAAATATATCATATAATTATTTTTGTTTAACATATATAATAAACTATAAAACACCTTGAGTTTTATTTAAATCATATAATTATATTTTTAATTAAAAATTTTGTTTATTCTAGCAAATTATAATTTTGACAAAATTAAAGAATGAGTAATTTTTGTTTATAGATATCTATACAAGTAGTTTTGAATAATGACAATTGAGAAAAAAATTATTTAATTTAGTAAGATTTAGAATTTTGTGTTGGGTGCTCCTGGAGTAAAAGTTCATTGGCTAATCTCGCACTTTAGATAATGAGATGTTAACTTTTTGCTAACGGCGTTGTCTTTGGGCGCTCCTTTTTAAAATTTTCTTAGTATTTTTGGTCTACTTAATAGTTAATTGTGTTGGACGCTCTTGAGCCAATAGTTTATTGGCCAAATCACACCTTAACCCTATTTTTTATAACAATTCTACCAGTCCTAAGTTTGTTTTATTACTCCAATAATTCTTTTTATAATAGTCAACATATTTTGAAAAAAAAATATTTTTAATATTTTTATTTAGTTCCACCTGATTTTATTAATTTTCCTCTTAAAAAAATTAGTTCTATTTTGGGTAAATTCTCCTTAATCGAATAATTAATTGATGATTTTCAATTATAATGAAATAATCTCATCCTAATATTAATTAAAATATAAGATAAAATTTGAGATGTTACAGGTGCTAGGTTTACTAATCTTAAGGCATTTTGACCCTTTCAGACTTCATATAGAATATGGCTCTGACCACCTCAGTTTTAGGTAATAAACGTGAAGGCTCTTATTTAATGAAGCTGAGTCTAACATATTTGATATATAAATTTGAGAACTATATTTTGTATGGTTAAATATGGTCGTGTGATGGGGTATTGGTTGAAAAAGAAATCAAAGTGAAGGACAATAATATTAAGGAGCTACCTGATTAGGTGGAGTTTACAAGTGACAAGTTGATGATCAAGACACCTAAATTAGACAATGAAAAAGGTAGGGCCAATTTAGGCTTTGAAGGAAAAGTTTGTTGAGCTGGATGACTGAGTGATGATTGGGAAAAAATCAACTTTTGAATGAATGAACATATATGCAAATTTATAAACATATATCATGCATTAAGATTCACTTATTTAAATGGATGAATTGTTACAATCAATGCCTAATCATTTAGGTCAACAACTTTGTCCTCCAAGTCTATATCATCATCCCATTTAGATTTATTAATCATCAGCTCGCCACTAGTACTTTCACATAGTTGGTTACTTCCTTAATATTGGCCTTCAGTTTGGTTTCCTTCTTGACCAAGACCTCCTTACAAGATCATATTCACACATAAAATCCAATTCTCATACTTGTATATTGACTCTATTATTCTCAGCTTCATTAAATAAAAACCTTCTCCTTTATCATTTAAGATTGGGGTAGGGTAGAGCCATGTTTCATACTTAAGGTTAGAAGGATCGAAATGCATAAGCATGGTAACTTAGCACCCAATCTAAGGATATTTGCATTCAACTTTAGGGATGCTTACAATGTGAGTCATACATTAACAACATGCAAATACCAGCCTTAAAATTGCATCCACTATGTTGAATACTAAAAAAAAAAAAAAAAAAAAAAAAAAAATCATCTTAACTCCTTTGGAGAAGAGGAAAATGCAAGAAAAAAACGGTAAACATTGAAAAGACAAATGCTGAAATTTAGATTTAATTAATAATATTGGTACAATACATGTGTTTGTTATTATTTGTTGTATGGATTGCACTTGGATTTAGAGTTGTGTATTGAATTTATATTGCATACTATAGTGTTTATATATAATTCAAAAGGGCTTCTATAAAATAAAATAAAATGTATATTTAATTTTATTAAAAATTACCCACTTTTTAGGTGGTTATGAAATTAACAAATTTAAAAAGTGAGTTATTCACCATGTACGAGGATCCCCGCTACTTTTTAAGACCGGTAAAGGAAACCAATCTTGAAAAGTAACTTTTTAGATCGGGCATATGATCGGTCTAAATAAGGACAAACTTTTAAATCGGTCAATATAAGACCTAACCTAAACCCGGCCTAAAAAGCCAATTTCAACTAGTGTAAATGGTCTTTTTTACAGTAGTGACCTTCTCGCGAACCAGACTAATGGGTTGTTAGTAGCTTCTGATACTAATCCGTCTTGAACCTCTCCTCTTTCTTTCCCATCTTCTTCCCTCCTCTTCTTTCTTTTTAATCATTAATCAACATTTCAGTGGTTCATATTTTTTTAATAAAATTATTATTAAAATGTTAAATTACATAAAAACATAATTAATTAAACATATATTGCTGATTTTTGTATGAATAATTTAATAATACAATAAAAAAATTTGTATCAAGCTAAATCTGAATCATTCAAATGTTAATATTATATATAATTAGAAAAGAAACAGGGTTTCGAACTAAATACCAATGGATTAACCCAAAAAAAGTATTCGTTATTAATTATTATATAAATATTCTTTTCTCTCTTTGATGAATTTGTTGTATGATATACCAAGTCTAAATATGACTTAGTTTCGTGTGGATGATCTAAATACTTAACCAACTTCCTAGGTACTCCCTGAAAACCCTACATACTTAAATTAACTAAATGCATTTGGAAAATTGACTAGAAACCAACACTCATTTTTTTTTTTCTTATTAAACAAAATGATAAATTACATACATTAATGAACCATATAAATATTTGGTAAAAATGAATAAATATATAAATATGCACACAGAATAAAATAAAAGAATCACCTTTGATGAACCTCATTATCTCTAATGTAAGGTAGGGATTAATGATCAAATATAAGTTAGAGATTAATCAAAGATAGAAAAATCCTAGAAAATACATATTGTTATGCCAAGTAATAAGAAGTGTATTTAAATTGATAGTACAAAATATTATAATCAAAAGTGTATTTAAATTGATTGTATAAAATATTATAATCAAAACCCAATTGATATATCATAAAATCTAACTGATAGTCAATAGTTAAACTTGAATCTTCCATTTAATCCATAATCACAGGATGCTATCATATTGGAAACCCGATAGAATAATAAAAAATAAAAAAAAACTCCAATAGTGCTCCAAGAAATACAAAATTTAATTAAAACCAAATCTATTCATGCAATCTTGCATATAGAGTTTGATAATTACTGTATAAGAAAGTAGTTGTCTGAACATTACAACGCAAGCTGGAATAGCTCAGTTGGTTAGAGCGTGTGGCTGTTAACCACAAGGTCGGAGGTTCAAGCCCTCCTTCTAGCGAATTTTTCCCGTTTTAAATATATACTTCAAATACATCAGGGACTTTTGACCCACAAAAAAAATCAGGGACTTAAAAGAAAGTTTTTATAGGAACCATAGTGTAAATAACTGGGAAAATCCATTTAAGGGCCCTTTTTGGAGAAAAAAATTCTAAAAAGGGCCCCAAGTCAAAAAGGGCCCAAGGGCCATTTTTGGGATTTTTAATAATTTGATATTATTGTAAATAGGACTGATTTAGTTGTAAAAAAATTGTTGTAAATGTGACTAATTTAGTTGTAAATGGGTATTGATTTTGTTGTAAATTTGGTTGATTTAGTTATTAAATTTTAATGAATTTATCCCAGAAAGGGCCCAAGGACCCTTTTTAGGATTATTATAATCTTGGGGCCCTTTTTAAGATTTTTCTCTAAAAAGGACCCCATATAGATTTTCCCTAAATAACTTGGCAATTTTTGGGTTTGAACATAATTAAGTAAAATTAGGAGAAAAAATACTCCCTGTTTTTTGCAATACAAATAATACATCAGAAGGGACTTTTAAAGAAGGTGGTTTTTTTTTTTTTTTTGGCTCAAGTAAAGAAAGTGTTTTTGGGACGATAGTGTAAGTAACTTTACAACTTTGGGGTTTGAACATTATTATGCAAAATTACGGTAAAATAGTGATAAATGCATACTGAGACCCATATGTGGGTCCGTCCGTACATGCGTGTTTGATGACGTTTCTTTGGGCTGGAGTAATGAAAAGGGTTTACATTTAATCTAACCTGTTTCTTTGTTGCAAAAACTGATCATACCGCTCTCTAGTTAAACATAGATGCAATAAAACGAACAAAGTGAAAAAAACATAACTAGATAATTCATTCGTCAAACTAAATAAAATCCAAAAATCAAATACATTCATAGCCATGTTAGTTTTTTGGTGGTCATGTGATGACTCATAAAACTTTGGAAATAAATATATAGAGATTTAAAAAGAGTATTTTAGTCCGGGAGAATTGAAAAAAAAAAAAAGAAAAATTTGAAATTATAAAATCCCAAATTAGGTATTTTTCATAATTAAAAAAAAGTTATGAATTGCTTATCAAGTCATATTATTATTTTATTAATTCTTGATAACAAATTTGAGTTGAGGTTTTACAATTTAAAAGTTCTTTTTTCTATCATTTTCCCTTTTAGTTTTATCATCTAACTTGTTCAACATTGCATATAAAGACCTTATATGAGAGAATGACGTTATTTGTATGCTATACTGAGAAAATAAAACCATGCGCTTGTTTGATTATGTTCTCAATTTTTTTTTTTTTTTTGAAGCAATTTTCCAGAAATATCCCTTGGAACAAATTTTAAGAAAATAAAAATGTTCAAAAAAATCTGCTTCAGAAAATTCATTTATCTTGTGCAATAAATGAGATGTTAAGTGGGGGTCGTTCATTTGTGAAGCGATGTGGATATATAATGGTTGAGGTATGTTCATGAAATTAATAGGCAAAATTTGTTTTTTCAGGAAGGAGATGGATTGCAAATTATTTAGCTAATTACCTGATTTGATAGTGCACAAGGTTTTAGCACGATGGTTAGTGTTTCACATTTAAGTCTGCTCATCCAGGATAGTCTTGGCATGGGTAACTCTTGAAAAGTCCTCGTTATGCGCCACTTCATTCCTAAAGTTTTGTATTAGAGCCAGCACGGTCAAATCTCACTTCCATTGAAAGGTTCAAGGATGAATCTCCTTTAAAATAGAGGGAATGATACATTGTGGGTTTGGGAGGGGTGTGGATCGGGGTTCAATCTGGTGGCAACCACAGTTGTTTGAGATGAGAGCCTGTGTCTGATTTGGATTAAAAGAATTGGGGTGCGCTTCTACTACTAGCTTAAGATTTTAACATAATGATTAGCGATTCATAGTTAAGCATACTCAGCCTAAGGGTAGTTCCAAGTGACCAAGCCATTTTAGCAGTTTTGGATAATGAATCTATCACCTCCAATAAAAGATAAATAAAAAAAACGGAAGTCTATCATCTTTACTTATGTGTGATGCATCTATTTCACCCCATTTGATTGTTGTAAATGATGAGTGGGTGCTAGGTGTGTCAAAAGTAACAAGTTTCACATTGCTTGGGTATGAGAGGGTTCAAGTGTATGGGTGTGTTTGGTTGTCCCAAAAGTGACTTGTAAATGATGAGTGGGTGCTAGGTGTGTCAAAACTAACAGGTTTCACATTGCTTGGGTGTGAGAGAGTTCAAGTGTATGGTATGGGTGTGTTTGGTTGTCCCAAAAGTTGACTTGTTCAAAAAAACAAGATGCAACATGATGGGACCAATTATTTGTGTTTAGGATTGCATTTTCTTGTAGCCACAATTTGACTTATATTTTAAAGTAGCTTGTTTAGTATGTTTGGGTTTGTGGTGGGTGAGTGTACATGAGGCGTTGATGATAAAAAATCACAATGGCTTTATCAATAGAAAAAAGTCAGATTAGAGGTGTTTGAGAACTAAACAAATTTACATTCAAATGAAATGAACAAATTACCCAGCAAACCATAATTGACTAGTCTTACTCTTATATATAGCAAATGTACATACAGCTAAATGGGCTAGGCCCAAGCCTATAAGCCCAAACCATACACAAGTAACACACAATACCACAATGTAAAATACACATATTCTAACACCCCTCTTTAAGTGGGGGACACAAATTTTTTTTAGTGCTCAACTTGTGTTTTATGACTTTCTCCAAGTGGCTATCTTAATACATTTGCCAACTGATTCTTAGAAGCTACATACAATAAATCAATAATACCCTATTGTAGTTTTTCACGCATGAAGTGACAATCGATCTTGATATGCTTCGTACGTTCATAAAATACAAGATTCATAGCAATATATATCGTTGCTTTGTTATCATAATGAACCTTAACTGGTTCCAAACCTTTTACATTGAGATCTTCCAATAATCTAGTAAGCCAAACTATTTCCGACACTACTGTTCCAAGTGCTCTATACTCCGCTTCAACTGATAACTTGGAGATGATATGTTGTTTCTTTGATTTCCAACACACCAATGACTCTCCCAACTTAATGGCGTATCCTGTGACCGATCTCCTAGTATCATGACATGCTGCCTAGTCCGAATCTACATAGTATTCCATACTGAATTAATTTGCCAAAGAGAGAAGAATCCCAAACCCGGACAACTCTTGAGATATCACACAACACGAACCGCAGCTGCCATGTGTGACTTCCTCGGAGCACTCATAAATTGACCCAAAGTCAGCACAACATAGCTAATATCAAAACAAGTATTAGTAAGATAACAAACTTACCAATCAAACGGTGATAAACCGTCGGATCAACAACAAGGGATCGAATTTTCGTTTTCACTTATGTTTCTTACAAGCACACTTGCTTGTATCAAGTCTCACATGTCCTTCTAGACTCAACCGTGTGCTCCTTTCCATGGGAATGGATAGTGGCTTTGCCCCTCTCAACCCCTTATCACTTATGAGATCAAGTATGTATTTTCTTTGGCTAAGCACTATTCCCTTTCTGAACGAGCCAACTCCAACCCAAGAAAATAGGGTAAAGGTGCAAAAATACCTATGAGCTTTTATTCATGGTGCATCCAATATCATATGTTTTTTAAAGGGGCAAAAGTACTCATGAACTCTTAAAATTAAAGCAAAAATATCATCTCTGTTATATTAACTTAACCAACCTTAGTTACAATTTTAAAAAACTAAAATACCCCAAAACTCAACAAAAAGCCCCTCTCCCTCCAACCCTTCAATTCATCGCCCTCAAGACTCAATTCATCATCATTTTCTTATACGTTGCCACTAAAAACGATCGATCTTGGGTTGATTTTTTGGTTCATGTCTAGTTAAATCATTGACAAAAAATCCAACAAGAACCTATAATATTACCTCCATTGTTGTTTTTTTGACAGGAGGATTCGAGAGTAAAAATGGGCAATCTGGAAAATAGAAAACCATTAGAGGAAGAGCTTACCATCATGAGGAACCAAACCATACCAACGCAGGCGATCGGGTCGATAGAGGGGGGAAGTAGAGACTGGGTTGATGGAGGTAGGGCTTAGAGTCGACACTTCACAAAGGTAGAGTAATGACGACAACTGGCAACTGGATTTTTGAGCCGTGTGTGTCGATGAGATCAATGATGACCTAATGATTTAGTAGTTTTTGTTGGGGTTTCCGATGAGATCAATGCGAGGTAGAATGCTAGAACAAAGAGAGAAAGTCGATTTGGAAGGAGATGAAGGAAGACGAAGATTCAGATAGAGGAAGAGAAGCGGATATGGAAGGAGAGAGCTCAAGGAGGATGACTTCGTGATTTCAGATCTGCAAAGTGTAAGGGAAAAAAAGCTAGTGAAGGATGCTGGTAGACGATTCCAACGCCATTGGTGGAGGATGTTGTTGCCACCGCCATTGCCGTCGCCGGAATTTGAGAAGGATGCTGGTGAAGGATGGTGATGAGCGATGGTGAAGCACGATTGATCAAAGAGTTAAGGGAGGACAGTAAAGTAAATTAAAAACCCTAGACATTTTTTATTTCTTTTAATAATATGGAACCCACCGAAAAGGTAACCTCAGTTAATGCAATTTGACAGCAAAGGTATTTTTGTTCTAATTTTAAGAGTTTGTGTACTTTTGCCTTTCTAAAAAGCATATGGTACTAGGTACACTTTGAGTAAAAGCTCATGGGCATTTTTGGACCTTTACCCAAGAAAATATCTCAAATTCCCTAGATCCTTAATTTTGAACTGACAGTGCAGATAAGCTTTAATATCCTCTATGCCCTGCATATTATCGTTTGCAATAACCAAATCATCTATATATGCCAAAACAAGGGTTATTCCATAATTATTTGATGTAATAAACAAAGAATAGTCATACTTGCTCTACCTAAACCCCCTTGAATCAATGCATTAGTAAGTTTCACATTCCATTGCCTAGATGCTTGGTTCAACCCATACGAGTTGCAAAGTTTACAAACTTTATTTTCGCCAAAAGTATCAAATCCTTGTGGGATGTGCATGTAAACCTCTTTATCTAAGTCACCTTGCAAAAACACATTGTTGACATCCATTTAAAAGAGATGCCAACCATGCATTGATTCAAGAGTGAGAATAGTCAATACTTTTTTACCATTTTAACAACTGGGGAGAAGGTCTCAAAATAATCAATCCCCTCTTGTTGACTGTATCCCTTAGCCACTAACCTTACATTATATTTCTCAATGTTACTAGAAGAATCATATTTAATTTTAAAGACCCACTTACAACCAATAGCCCGTTTAGCTTTGGGAAGGGACACAATGTCCCATGTCCAATTATTTTCTAAGGCTCCCATTTCCTCATGCATGGCCTTCATCTACTTGGGATCCTTGGATGCCTCGTGAAAAGTAGAAAGCTCAATGAGCTTATCAATACTTAACAAATAATCCTTTTAACTTTAGCATATGAGATATATTCATGAATAGGATACTCACAACCTGATTTAATTGTCTCACCATTTTCAACCTCTTAAAGGAAAATGTATTCATTCAGCCATGCTGGAGCTCGTTTATCTCGTGTTGGTGAGGCTCCCTATGTAAGATTTGTTCTACATCGATAGATGACTTATTTCGAGGTGGATCATGATCTAGAAGGTAGGGTGTGTCCCCATGTCCCTCATGAACATAATTGGACCTTGAAGGAGCTTGCAAATCATGAGTATCATATAGAAAAGGATTTAAATCAGATGGAAAAGAACTGTGTTATACCATAGGTGTATTATCTTTTTAAAAAAGTGAGTTTCATCAAATATAACATGTCGACTAATCACAACAATCTGTTTAAGCAAATTATACAGTAAGTAACTCTTTTGATTAGGTGGATATCCCATAAAAAGGCAAGCATCAAAATGAGGCTGAAATTTATTAGTATTATGTTGGAGTGTCATAAAAGCTAAACAACAAAAAACTTTAAGATGAGAAAGATCAAGTTGTTTATTGTACAACATTTCATAAGGAGTCTTATAATTCAATGATTTGGAGGGAGTGCGATTAAAAAAAAAAAGTAGCTATCTTAATGCTTTCTCCTCAAATCAAATTGGCACATGATAGGATACAATGAGACTAGGAGCAACATTCAAAAGATGTCTATGCTTTTGCTCTACCACACCATTTTGTTGAGGTGTATATTGACATGTGTTTCATACACAATACCCTGACTATGAAAAAAATTAGCAAGCTTATTATTAACAAACTCAAGTCCATTATTACTTCGAACCTTTTTAAAATTTGTAGAGAATTGTTTATGAGCATATACAATTAAAGTTTTGAGATAAGAAGCATTTTCGTGTTTATTGCGCATAAGAAATATCCAGGTACATTTAGAGAAGTCACCAACAATAGAAAGAAAATATCTATGATCAGAATGTGTGGGTACCCTTTAAGGTCCCAAAGTGTCAACATGTATCAACTCGAAAATACCGTGAATAACAAAAGTGCTACAAGGAAAAGGTAAATGAGTTTGCTTGGCCTGAGAACATATATCACAAGTTGGCATAGATGAATAAGCAACATCCTTATTTAGAAAATTTATATGTTTAAGAACATCTAAAAGGGTATGACCTATCCTATGATGCCATAAAACAAAATGGTCTTTGGTGGCATGGTTATAATGAAAGGGCATGATTCCTTGAGATTGTAAAGTCCTCTCAACTAAGTACAATTCATTATAAGCCTTACCAATCACATGAGATTTCCCAATTAACTTCTCCTGCAAAGTGCATAATTCAGGGTGAAATGATAAAGTGCATTACATATGTCGAGTGAGGCTAGAAATGGAGACCAAATTGAAACAACATTGGGCTGTAAAATATACATCATGCAACATAATATTATCAAATAATCGTACCATGCCTATATGTGTAATAGTTATTTTATCTCCATTAGGCATTTTAATCTTTCTAAGTGGACCAAGATAAGGTGTAACAATGTCAAAAATGGCAATATTATTAACATGACATATGGCACCTGAATCTAGTATCCAATGAGATTTAGTTAAGGTATGAGGCAATGCATAAATCAAACCTGAGATGATTTAGCAGCCCCAATAGTCACCCCATTTGAATCTTTCTTAAGAAGTTGGAGAATCTGGTTATATTGCTCGTGGGTTAAAGTAGGAGGAGAAGAGGTGGATTGGGATGCATTTTCTTCTCCTATAGCTGGATTGACATGATTATTTTGGTTTCTATGGTTGAGGTTAGGTGGGTACCTAATAAGCTGATAGTAAGTGTCTCGTTTGTGACTTTTCTTGTTGTAATGGCTACATATATCTTGAGAACATCCTCTGTCCCTACCGCTGCCCTAACTACCACCTCTAGTTGTCAAAGCACTTCCATCAAGAGGACTAATCGAAATGGGAATGGTAAGGTAATGTTGGTCCTCTTCTTGAACAATCATAGAATAAACTTGGTTCACTATTGGGAGTGGAGACATAAGCAAAATCTATGTTCTAACATGTTGGTATGTCTCATTAAGCCCCATAAAAAAGTGAAACAGACATTGTTGTTGATTGATTTTAAAAAACTCTTGAGAAGTGTTCTATTTACAGGAGGGTAAGGGCACTAACACAGAATACTCATCCTATAACTCTTTTAATTTGGTAAAATATGCAGCAACTGACAGACCATTTTGAGTGGTATATGCAATAGAATGATGCAAGGAATAAATTCGTGCACCATCTACCTTATTAAAGTACTCCGGAGGTCTTACCATACAAGGTGAGAGGATTTGGCAAAGACAATCTGAGTTGCAATATCTTTGTTAATTGATTGAATGAGCCATGATAATGCGACAACATCACAACGTTCCCATAAATCTATGTACTCAGAAGCTTGTACACATGTGAATGTACCGTCTATGAAACCAAGTTTTTTCTTGACTGAAGTGCTAGGCACATGGCTCTACTCCAAACCACATAATTGTTGGAACCAGTGAGAGCTTGTGGCACCAAAGAGGTTATGTGAGTATCTGAAGGGTGGAAATAAAGAGGATGATTAACATCAACAGGATCCTTGGTGGTTTCTATGAATGACAAACAGTGAACTGCAAACCAAAGAAATGGACTCCCTTTGCGAAATTGGCCATAAGCCTAAAAGCCAAGGAACGACATGAAATACATGAATGCAAACCAAATAACTAGATGCATACGACATGGATCACAACGTTCCCCTTGTGTGAATTAGAATGGAGTGGACCACTTCAAGAATAGGGGTAACGATCTAAGCAATGCAAACCAGATAACCAGATATCCGATGAATCCTTTGAATGGAGGCAACAGTAGCTACATTACAGGCCACGAGAAAACTTCAATCAAAGTCATGAAATGGAAGGTAAAGGATCTTAAAGCAGGTACATTGACTAGGAAATAAATTGATGAAAACCTCAGCACAATCCTTCAAATCATTGATGAAAAACTCAGAGCGGTGATAATACTTCAAGTCTCAAATCGGTGAACAAAACTCAGCAACGATCCTTCATCAGAACTCATCGACTAGATCAAGAATGGCCGACTACTGTCCTTCGAGTCTCAAGCCACCACAATGGCTTGCGATGGCAACATTGGCAAGACCAAGAACACAATATGGAGTTCGGCAAAAAGTACTAAGAATGCAATATTGAGTTTGGCGAAAAATCCTAGTTGGTCTTGGCAAACAACAATAAGGAGCCACGAGGCTTCAAATGTCCAGTGAAGCTTCACCATTGAGACCAAAGACGGCCGACGAGTGGCAACTTTCAAACTCAGATCGCGGCAACCGACAGCAACGAAACTAAAACTATTGATCCTTGTCGTTCTCACCACACCGTCGGATCGAGGTTCATGAGCTTAGAAGCCAGCATTGCCCGTGTTGTGAAAAGAATAAGGGGAAAAAATCAAGATCCAGTTAGAATGTCAAAACCTAATCTAATGGTGATGATTGAATCTTCAAAATTCAAGAATCCATCTAAGGTTTATTTGGGCTTCAGTGGGTATGGGCTATTAATGTGAAGAACTTTTGCTCTAGTACCATGAGAACTAAACAAGTTTACACTCAAATGAAATGAGCAAATTACCCAGCCAACCAAAATTGTCTGGTATTACTCTTATTTATAGCAAATGTACATACAAGTAAATGGGCCAGGCCCAAGCTTATAAGCCAAAACCTTACACAAGTAATACACAATACCATAATGTAAAATACACATATTCTAACAGCTTGATGTGACTTTTCATCCACTGAGCTTTTAGAAAAGCCCCATATGGTTGGACGCTTAGGTGAGGAGTGGTGGGCTTAAAGCATTGGAGATTTGGGTGTCAGACACGACATAGAGACTTGTGAGCTCAAACACATAAGCTGAGATCAGAGGAGCTGCGAGAACACCAAAACCTTGAACACCCATCTCGATCTTCATCCTCCTTCACCGAGCCACTTTCACCGTCGTTCTCATGGTTGGCGTTCCCCACTCAGCGTCCTTAGACAAATCAGTCATCGATCCCAGTCGTCGTTGATGAAATAGAGGAGAAGACTTTGAAAATAGAGGAGAGGAACAAAGGAGAAGACTGAAATAAAATGATGATGATGAAGACTCTGGATGAACAAAGAAGATTTTTTTTAAAGAAAAAGTTAAATTATTATTTAAGGTGTTGGAAGAACGGAGGAGAAGACTATGGAAATAAAATATGATAATGTGGCAACACATGTGACACGGACATTAGCCAAAATTGGATCAAATAAATCATATTTATGATAGAATCAGAGACCAACTTTTTTAATAATAATTTAACTTTTTTATCAAATTTAAATTTAATTTTTTATCTTCAATTATACAACTAATATGTGTGTGTGTGTGTGTATGTAGTACTCCCTCCAATACTAAATAAGTTACTTAATCATATCATATATTTGTATCATTGGATTATATATAAGTTTATTAGTCAAACTAATTAGTTTTGAGGAAAAATAAGAATAAAAATACTCTTAGGTAATTTAATTAGCTTCCTTAATCTCTATAAAAAAAGTCAACTTTGTCTTATATTTAGGATTGAAGGGAGTATTCAATAAGATTCATACTCTTTTCAACAATTTTCTATTTCAACTAAATTTTCAAACAATAATCCAAACATGTCTCCATTTGGAAAAAAGTCACTTCTGTCATTGTCAATCCAAACTCAAATCACATTCACAATCTAACTTTTTTCTTATCTTACTTCTTCAAAAGTCATATAGAAAATAAATAACTTCTCCCATGTTAACCCAAACGGGCTTTGTTGCTTACACGATCTAGTGAGTCACGATGAGTAAGACCCAATAAGTTTTTTTTTATGTGTTTTTACTTCCCTTCTCATCCTCTTCCCTCGTCTTCATTTTCTATCTATTTGATTAACATTTGAACGATTCAAATTTAGTTGTATACAAAATACTATTTTTTATATTTTTATTGTAGTGTTGAATTATTCATATCAAAATTTAGCAATTTATATATAATTAATTATTTTTCTTGTTATAATTTAAAATTTTAGGGATAAGTGTCTTACTTGCCATGGAAGTTTTGGCTGAGGAGCATTGGGTGGATGAATTTTTTTTTTTTTGAGCAAAATTACCACGAAAGTTAACAAAACGTAGTAATTTTGCCCCTTCGTTAATTTTGGCCGTTAAGTTTAACTAAGTGCAAATGTGGTATGCCACCTCATCAATAAAATAAAAGTTAAGTATCATTTTTGTTCCGGAAGTTTTACCTGAGGAGCAATTTTGCCTCAAAAGTTTACAAAAGGGTTAAATACCAAATTTACCCTGGAAGTTTTGATAAGGAGGCGCTCAACACCCGGAAGTTTTTTTGGTACCAAATTTACCCCGGAAGTATTAAAAAGGTATCAAATTTACCCCGGAAGTATAAAAAGGTATCATATTTACCCAAAACTGACAGAACGATGGACGGACGTTAGCCACGTCGGAAATGTTTATTTGATTCCAATTTTTTTGGTGGATATCCGTGGATATTAGTGACACGGAGGTTTCAACGTTTGCAAGTTAAAATGAAAAGGCTAGGGCATTTCGTTAAGAAAGAAAGAGGGGTCTGGTTCGATCGGAGGTGTTGACGGCAAAACTCTGAACCAGAGGTGGTCTTATAGAGAAGAGAAGGCATGGGTGATTCGACGGCAAGTTCTATTAGTGGGAGCAGGCGAAGGGTTGCGCGGTTAAGATGAGGATCGCGAGAGTTGCAGAACGAAGGACCAATGAGGATCTGTCATTGTGGAATCGCGGCTCCTCTGTGCACTTCATGGACGGAACAAAACCCGGGGAGAAGATTCTTTGGCTGTCGAAACTATCAGCAAGTATGGTAGTATTTATTTAATTGTTGGAAGTTAATTCATTGTATATTGTTAATGGTGATTGCTTGATGTAGAGTGATGTGTAGGGAAATGGTGTGGGTTCTTTCAATGGCATGATGGTCAAATGGGTGAGAGATCGATCGAGGTGATAAATGAGCTTCTTGGCCATGTTGATAGATTGTATGATGACAATGTAATGCGGGGAGAGGAGCCGATAACCAAGCGAGATAGAATTGTTGATGAAAAACTTTCGGACATGCATTTGGTTGTGGACAAGCTTGATAGCAGATTGAGGAAGATTGATGGTAGATTGGGACTTACAATTTGTGGATTGGTTTTGACTTGGGTGTTGGTTGTTGTATATATTTTGGCTTAAATGGTTTTGAAGTTCTATTAAAGGCCATTTGTAATGTGCAATGTAAGTGTATTAGTTGTATTTGTATGTGGAATGTAAGTTGCTTCTTTAGGAAGGTGTATATTGTAAGCCAAATACTTTGTGCAAGCCAATTTTGTAAGTTGTAAAGTAAGAGCCATTTTTGTGGCAACTGTTTCTGAGTTAATGGACAGGAAAGTATGGCAACTGTTTCTGAGTTAATGGACAAGAAGGTGTATATGAATGCAGTATTGAGTATGAGTATTTTGCACTTTCAATAATAAAGTATGAACATTTTGTATACTGTCAAGTACAGGAAAATGGGAACTGTGGTGCTATTAATACTATGGAAACTCATAACCAAAAAAGAAAAAAGTTGCAAATTAAGCATGAAGAACCGTGGTGTATATGAATGCAGTATTCTTATACTGCTAGTAGGTATTTGAGCAATGAATCACATTAAAAAAGGAGGAGCCATACAAGCTAGTAGTTATTTGAGGAATGAAAATATTCACAAAGCAAGATAACAAAGGCAAGCATTGATGGATGAACCATTTGCAAGTAGATACCAACATAGATCGAGTGACACGAGCAATTGGCAATAAAATACCAACATAAAACCAGGAGTTGGCCCTATACTAGCGATTAGTCAG
This sequence comes from Acacia acuminata, assembly GCA_019022655.1. Taxonomy (NCBI): domain Eukaryota; kingdom Viridiplantae; phylum Streptophyta; class Magnoliopsida; order Fabales; family Fabaceae; genus Acacia; species Acacia acuminata. The sequence continues at coordinate 1,003,144 of JAFJYI010000187.1, forward strand.
TAATGTAAAGCATGCCAAAATACAACATGGCACCAAAATACAACAATGTACAGCATTCCAACAATCACCAAACAAGAAGAAACACCCGATTGATGGAGGTAAGATAAATATTAATTACCATTAACCAAACATTCATCCACAAGTCTAAAGGAAATACAACAAAAATGGCCAATACAACATAGCACCGAATTTGGCCAATATAATGGTAGCCCTTTACAACCAAAATACAATATAATGGCAGCCCTTTACAACCAAAATATAATAATGGCAGCCCTTTACAAAATAAAACATAACACATCTGGTAACTATTTCAGACCCTTGCCCCTGCCTCTCGTGGATGGAAATTTGTTCTTTGTTGGAAGCAATCATCGTCCCGGTCCCTATGAGCTAGAAGGCGAGATGTTGGCATCGGTGCTCCTCGCCACATAAGTCTTGGAGGTGTGACAGGGAGATTAGTTGGGGTAGGTGCTGTTGAACCATCTTCGCGAATTTTGACAGTTCGATAAGCTTGATCAGTGGTAGACTTGGACATGCTCCTTGTCATAATTCCCCTATTGTTTGGGATAGGAAATCTGGTCTCCAAGTCTTCAGGTTGTTGTATGGACTCATTTGGTGTCCCCTCATAAATGACACGGCTGGTACTCATCCCAGGCTACCAACAGAACAAACAGAAATGTAGGGGTTCATGAGACAACAGAATTAGCCTTAATTTACAACTCATAGAATTTGAAATACTCAGAGCATTACAAATAGTCAGATTAGCCTTAATTTACTCCAAATTGTAATAATAAGTAATATGATCTCATGAATAGCACTACTACGCCCATTTCATTAAATAACTTACATTATACTCAGTCCTCCCAGTATCCTCATCTATACGGACTCCCATGCCACTCTCAATTCTGCTCCTGTAGAAGGCTCTTCCACCACGCGGTGTCACCCGAGACTGGCATGAACTGACTTGTGAGGACTGAGAGTCTCTAGCGCTCGAGGAGTCAACACTAGCACACCTCGTCGTTTTGAGCTTGTGCTTGGTCGCGCAACAAGGAAAAACAGAAATTAGTGGTTTCCATATATGAAAGTGGCACCGAAGAGACAAGTGCTGAAATCATACTCACATCTTTACATTTGGCTCTATTGTGGCCCTCCCGATGACATATACCGCATTTTGAACTACTACCTTTTTTGGTGGACTTTTCAAAGACGTGGAGTTGGCAAATCAGGAGTTGTTTGTGGCCCATGAGGTGTCTGTTGTTGTCCATTGACAGATTTCCTTCTCCTTTCACCTTCTTCTGTTCTAATTCTCCTTTTTGTAGGGCGGCCAGGCATTGAAATCACAGGTGGTGGTGCTAATGGCTCACAACAATGAGTTCCCCAAAATGACCTCCCTCTCACAGGTTGGAACTTATTTCTATAGCTTGCAATATATGCATCCCTATGGTAGAATCTAGAAATTTGACTAACCGGGTCTATGTTGGCATGAAAAAGGGCGCAAATTGCATGTTGGCAAGGGACACTATCAAGTCCCAAGCCCTACATGAACACCTCTTCCCGCCTATAAACACATTATGCTTATCATCCCCTTCGGTACTTCATACCCATCGTCCCCATTATAGTGAACTCTACATCTCATAGACAACTTCTTGTTATCCTCAAACAAAGATAGACACTTAGGACTAAAATTACCAGACCACTTAGACACATTTTTTTCAGCGTCAGCCCACTTAGTCATAAGCTTAATTCTAATCCCATCTATCATCCTAATTATTGGTAAATACCTAAAGTCATCTATCCAGGCATTGAAGCTTTCACTTAGATTGTTGTCTACAATCCAGAGATGAGATGTACATCTAAAGTAAGCCCTTACCCATGTCAGTTCACGGATACGATACCGCGCTTTTCACGCTCCTCACTAAGTGCAGAAAAGTCGTTTGAGGTTATCCACAAATTGTTCTTCAAATGTGCTCCAAGCACAAGTGAAGAACTTTTTCTTCAACTCACCACCCCCCACTTTTTGCTCCAATTAGCGTATATGTGCCTAGCACACAATCTATGCTCTACCATGGGTAGCACCTCAGATATAGCAAGAAGTAAACCCTGAAAAAGTATAACAAACATCAGCAACTTTGTCATTGTAGCTAATCCATATGAATTAAACCCTAAACTGTTACCTTCTGCATATCTGACATGATAGTGATATTATCTCCTTCTTCTATCTCTAATGACCTCTTCAACCATTAACAAAACCATTTCCGGTTGATGTGTTCTCTCTTTTTCGTGTTATCCCAATAGCAATGGGATATAAACTATCATTTGCATCAAGACTGTGGCGGTTAGCATGATGCCTCGTGCATTTCCCTTGAGGAATGTTCCATCAAGACCAATGATTCGCTTACATCCAAACCTTCCAGCCCCATCTCGCACAAAGAAACCGAGATTAATCAATCATTTTAATCATGCTAGAATCCTAAACCATGCCAAAGAACTAAAAATAAATCACAACATAATGTCATCAATTACCTTTGCAAAGATTGAAACAGACATACAACCTTTGAACACCCTATTGCCATTTTCAAGAGCTTCTACTTAGTTCAAGCGACACATCCGAACCAGGATTGGATCTCTTCAACTCATTGCGTAACTTTCCAAGTGGTTGAACTCATCAACGTAACTTCCTTCCATTCCCTCCACAATTAGCCTCCTCGCTCTTTTACACTTAAATAAACTAACACTAACCATCAACTCCTCTTCTCGCATCCTTCTTCATGTCTTTCACTCGTAATTTGGCCTGTCTCGCAGCCTTGTACTTGAAATACTCAGCTAGAAACTTCACGAGAGGCCCGGGATTCTTAAACACCCTGGGCCGCAACTATGTTCCAAAGCCAGGTCTTGATTTTCAGCCCCGGATGTGGTCCATCTTTGGAGGCATACAAGACAAATGGGCATGAATTTTGACACCGTATCAGAACTCTCGAAGGCTCACTCCTAACAATTTTCAACTTCATTCCAACACGGACAAAGATAGTTATCTATGGCTGAAACTAGCTCCTTCTTGTTTGCAAACGTCTCATCTAATCAAATCGGGCGTACCATCATCGAAATCATGATCCTCTTCATCATCACCGTCACCGTTACGATCGTAATCCTCTTCATCTTCTCCTCACCTTCATCCTCACCTTCGCTTGGGATCGAGGGTTATCTCCATTGTCGTGCCCTAATTCTTCCAACGGCTCATCACCTCTCGTTAACATCTCTATCCGATGACTCATTGGTCCCACCCTCTTGACTACCCTTTCGACCCCCATTTGGACCACTCCCGGACCACCGGACCCCTCTAATGCCATTTACCCTACATTAAATTTTCACAACAAACATTACGCAACAGACAAACCACAAAGCGACAAAGGCAAACAAGATAAGGACCGGCCAAGACTCCACTATGAAAATGCATAAAGCAACCAAAAGCAAGATTCCATACCCGAAAATCGAGGACGAATCTCGCTACGCACCGAGAATGTCACGTTCTCTTGCTTTGAATCGCTTCCGCCCTAACTTTTGGAATCTGCAATTTCACTCTCTTCCACTAATTTCTCCACCCAACTCACGATTTCACAATCCCGGCCAACTCACGATTTCACCTTCCGGCCTCTTTCAATCCCTCTCGCTCAATTTTCGGTTGTCGCCATTTCCATTTCGTGCCCTAGTTCTCCTTGTCGCGATTTTACTTTCCTTTCTCTCTTCTTGTCGTCTAAGTGTTTCAACAAAGCCTTTAACTTGTCCGACGTTGTTGATTATACGTGCTACATGATGTGGCATCTCACTGGACTTCCACCATGTACAAACCGATGCCACCTCTCATGCCACCTCACATTTTAACGCTCTACGTGGACATCTGTTATTTTTGGGCAAATTTGATACCTTTTTAATACTTAGGCGTAAATTTGGCATCAAAAAAACTTCCGGTGTTGAGCCCCCTTATCAAAACTTCGGGTAAATTTGCTATTTAACCCTTTACAAAACGCAACAACTTTACCCTTATGTCCCCCAAATATTAAATTTGACTGTTAAATCAGTCAAAGAACACAGTCATGCCTTGAAAAGGTTGAACTTGAAGTCAGAGAGGAGATCTTTGAGAGGTTGAGCTCAAGGCAGTCAGAATTTGTGAAGTCGAATTGGTCAAAGAGATTGAAAGGTCTGTCGCAAAACCCAGAGGAAGCATCACTTAGGATCTAAGAAAATAAAATGCAAAACGAGAAATGAATTGTTCTAAAAATTAGTTCAGTAAGACAAATTAATAGTGATAGTATTTACCTTTGTATAGATTGATCTAGGCTAACTACTCTGTCCCACAAGATAAATCTATACCGCTCTCAAAAATTCTAGCGATTTTAAGTTTTACTTACTAAACCAATTTTGGGACAATTCATTATTGATTTGTCTCAAAAATTGGTTTGATCTAGACAAATCAATAATGAACTGTCCCAAAAATTGGTTTAGTAAGCATCACTTAAAATCACTGGAGATTTATCTTGTAGGACAGGGTTGATGGCCTAGATCAATCTGTACAAAGGTAAATACTATCACTTAAAATCGCTGGAGATTTATCTTTTGGGACAATTCATTTCTTGTTTTGTGTTTCATTTGCTTAAATCATAAGCGATGCTTCCTTTGGGTTTTTGACAAAACCTTTTAGTCTATTTGACCAGTTGGGCTTCACAAATTCTAGCCGCCTTGAGCTCAACGTCTCAAGGGTCTCCCTCATTGACTCCAAGTTCGACCTTTTCAAGGCATGACGTGTGTTCTTTGACTACTTTAATAGTCAAATTTAATATTGGAGGACAAAAGGGCAAAATTGATATGTTTTGTAAACTTCCGGGGCAAAATTGCTTCCCAGCAAAAACTTCCGAGGCAAAAATAATATTTAACTCTTATTTGATTGATGAGGTGACATGTCACATGTGATTGCGTGTGCCACATGTGCACTTAGTTAAACTTAGCGGTCAAAATTAACGAAGGGGTAAAATTGCTACATTTTGTTAACTTCCGTGGCAATTTTGCTCCAAAAAAACTTCTGTCCACCCAGTGCTCATCCGCCAAAACTTCCGTGGCAAATAAGACACTTATCCCAAAATGTTATCACATATTAAATTTAAACCATTCAAATGTTGATCTAACCGTTAGAAAAAGAGAAGAGGAGGCTCTCCCAACCGATTTTTGCCTTTGTCCCTAGCTACTATTAGGGTGAATGAGTGAAAAAAGAGTAGTGATCAACATCCAACAATACATTATTTTAGTGTGTTTATATGGCTCATTGTTCTTTATTTTATACGGTTTATTATTTAGATTTCATTAGGGATAATATTCTCAAATGAAAATTAATTTTTAAAATAAAATTATGAAATTTAATTATCAATATTCTAATGATATTATTTTCTTTATTTAGGTGGTTTAGCATTTTCAAATTTTTCCCAATAATAAATTTAATACAATAAAATACATTAACTACCCTCCATTTTACCTAAATTACATGTACCTCCCATCTATTTTGAAAATTCATATAAATCTCTTTTAAAATAAAAATGCATGTCACACAAACCTCTTTAGTAGGTTTGAAATTTTACTCCCATTCATCTAATCCTTTGTTAACCGTGAAATTTTGAATCTTAAACTTGGATTTTAACCAAAATACCCCATTTTATACAGCCAAGAAATTTATAATAGATAATGTTATAAAATTTATTAGTTTTGATTATATTATGAAATTCATTATTTTGTACTTTTCATCAAATTTATTAAAACTTATTTATTTAGATTTATTTTAAAGGGTATATTTCAAATATATTTTATTTTATCATAGAGTATAAAAGGATTAAATTTGAGATATTATGTAATTTTTTTAAATTTATAATATATAATTTTTTGAATTTTTTCACTAAAACATTTATAAGCATATTGAGTTTGTATATATTTATTAAAAGAATTAATCAAGTTTTCAATCAAATTTTTTTTTTATATATATCTACATTAAATAAATTAATCAAACTTATGTCCGAATAAGATAAAAATATTAAACAAATATATTTGAAAAGGGAAAAAATGAATAAAGAAAAAAGAGAAATCTTAAATTACTCATAACAATTCTAGCAAATTTAATAAAAAAAATTAGTAAAAAAAATTTATTTAATAAAAAATTTATTTAAAAAATATTTTCTTAAAATGTTCTTAACGGTGTTAGGAGCATGGATTTAGTTATATGTTTTTAAAATAGAGGAGATGTCAGTATAAGTAAAGCAATATCTAAGGAAGGTTAAAATATGTTACTCTATATAATATAAATTTATATCCCTTTTAGATACTTTACATTCAAATTTGCTTTTTGATTAATCATTTAAATAAGTTTTAATTTGTTTAATTGATTTTTTAATATAACAAGTTCAGACACAAATCATATATACAATCTCATATTACTGTACTTTGATTATAACAAATCATATACAATGCCCATTTTATCCAATTCTCTTTGGTTCAAAAAATTACAAGTGATTTCCCCTGTTGGCCATCATTTTTATTTTTGAACTGCTTAGACGGGCAATTTAATTTACAATTTTATCCTTTTAACAAATATCCACTTCCCTTCCCAATTTTTACGATCCCTCAGGTAAGCAACTGAGCACGGTGTCCCCGATCCTCCCGTATCCTCATCTCAGATCACGGTCGTTGGTGTTCAGTCTTCTCTGCCACGGCGCTGTGTTAACTTTACTCTTCTCACTCTCCGATTGAGAAATAGATCGAGGCTACGAGTTCGTTCGGTTCACTCCTTTTCTCCTTCTTTCCTCCGCCTCACGTAGATCGGGAGAACAACTCCTCCGTCGTTTGTCCATCTCCTGTATCCAGGTTCGTCTATGTGCAATCTGTTATGAATTTTGAAATGCATATATTTGAAGCTTTCGTATTGGGTTAGAGAAGGACGGTCTCCCAATGCCTAGTGCATGTTCTTGTTTTAGTTTCCTTTTGTTTTCAAAACATCAATGGTTTTATGCAATTCCCGTTGTATGGTTACTTAAAAATTAAATGTAAAACCTGCAATGCATGTCCGCCTCTCTCTTTCTTACCCTGATAGTGATTTGGTTTATGCTTCGTTATTATACATTCTAAACCGCATTTTCGGATGAGAATAATACTCTTGTTGATCCTACTGTTGTATTAGCTATTCATGTTATACATTTGTCTGAAACAAGTTCCACATTTTTCAGTTGTATACATAAGCCTGTTATGAGGAGTATTTGATACCTAGATATATTTGGATAGATTAAGGTTCGATCTGATTTCATTGTTTTGGCTATGCTCAATGATTAAATAATGAATTGATTAGATATTTAGATGTAATTTTATGGTCAACCAATTAGATCCATGAAGTTGTTTGAGGTGAAAAAAATCCAACCAATCCAATGATCAGATGGTATTCTGATTCTCCAGGGAAGCTTAAAATTGATTGATTGTTTTATCTGCAGAATTTGACCACTAAAAAAGAGAGAAAGCATAAAGTATGCACTTTACATTGAGCTTGACTTAAGTTTCACTTGTAGTGTAGCTAGTACCTAGTAGTGAAACCTCCAAGGAAGCAGCAATGCAAGGAGCATCGTCTGGCGTTGGATATGGTCTGAAATATCAGGTAAAGTTCACAGAATCATAACCTAATTCTTCATCCAAATCAGTTTAATCTTTATATCCCAATATTCATTTTGGCCTTACCTTTCTGAATGTGTAGGCTAGATGCATATCAAATGTGAAGGCAGACACAGATCATACGAGTTTCCTTGCAGGAACTCTCAGTCTTAAAGAAGAAAATGAGGTTCATACTTCAGGTTTACTATATATTCTCATGCACTTCAAAGATGCTGAATTATTCTTTTGCAGGTACATCTCATTCGGCTTTCATCAAGTGGAAATGAATTATTCTGTGAAGGCTTGTTTTCACACTCTAATGAGATCTGGGACCTTTCATCCTGTCCTTTTGATCAACGGATCTTTTCAACTGTCTACTCCTCTGGTAATTGGCTTAATAACTGTTGATATGATTTGATTGTAAATAATTAGCTTTTTTGTTAATTATTACTCATCAATGTGTTGTCTTGTATTCTCACTTGATATGAGTTGCTCATGTAGATCAGTACTTACTTACTACATCTGTCTCATATTCTCTCTTCTGCCATTCTGTCTCATTCTTTTCAGTTACCTTTCTGTTATGTTCCCAATCAAATGTGAATGAGATTTGAAGTCATGTTGTAATTTACTTAACATGTTAGCATATATGAGGAGCACTTGCATTATTATGTTAGAAGCTTTAGGAGCCATTCAGTCTATGAGAACTGGAATTAGAGTGAACATATGCCCAAAAGAGAAAAGGGAAAATTCTTATGAGGTCCCGAGGAAGGGATTTAATAACCAGAAAGTCCCAATGACAAGTTAGGAGTATAAACCTATTGCATTTCCTACACTGGAACTTATCATTGCATGCTCTTTACTTGTTATCCGACTTTTGGGTTATTAAATCCCTTCCTTGGGACCTTATAGTAATTCCCCTAAGAAAAAATGATTCTGATTCATCCTGAAGATTATTTCTGTATTATCTCATGGGATATGAGTACCAGATGAATGTAATGCAATCATTGTCATGCTATTAATGCCAGATTAGAAAGACTTTTGATGATCTTCATGTTCATAAAGGTGAATCATTTGGAGCAGCGGTATGGCAGATCCCTGAGTTGTATGGGGAGTTAAATTCCCCTCAGTTAGAGAAAATTACCTCTCTTGATACTCATGCTGGTAAGATCAAATGGTGAGTTGTGACTACTTATAATTTGTTTTTGCTTTGGGGAAATATGTCACTTTTGTCTTTTGCATTTAAAGTTTAATGTTGAGTCACTGCCATAATCTTAAATAATTATCCTAGGAAGTAGAATTCTAGCTGCAGGGAAAAAACCCAAAAAAAAAAAAAAAAAAAACCCTCAAGCAAGATGTGATTTAACTATTATATCCAAGTGGGTTCACATGATTTCTCCTGTTTTTTGGACTGCCGTTCTGGTCATGTCATGAAAGTTCTGCTGAGTGCCCTATTATCTAATAACCTTACTCTTTACTATATGCTCATTTCTCAGTTTAAGTTTGCTCAATATGTTAATTGATTCCTTATTACATATTACCCCCAAACAGTATTCTTTGGTGGCCATCTGGGAGGCATGATAAGTTGATTAGCATTGATGAGGAAAATCTGTATTTGTGGAGCTTAGATGTTTCCAAGAAAACTGCACAGGTATGAAGTTCATGGTGAATTTTATGCAGTCCTTGAATCATGAGACATGCTTGCATGAATAAACATGCATATGAATATTCTTGGGTACACAATGATGTTATCACTAGCTAAGTTACCATTTTTTTTTTGGGGGGGTATAAATTGAGCACTTTTTGGTAGGAGGAAGAATTCATGTTGATTGTATCACTTTAAAGAAAAACTACACGAAACCAGTCAAACACTCGAACCAATGAATTGATGCCAGAATTGATTTAGGATCCTATAGATTTGGTTGAGAAGAGAATTGGTCAATTTGGGAAAAAACTGGGAAAACTAGCTGAGTTATTGGTTCAACCAATTCACATTTCCTTTGAATTGTTTTAGTTGTTAGTACAAAATAACATCACTTCTGGGATAATTTTGTTTTCCTATATTATAATATTATATATTTGTGTTTCTTGTACACAATTATTAATAATTATGAGTTTACCTCTTAAATACTATGATGATTGATTATTGGTTGACAATTTTGAACTCAATATGTAATTTTGGATGGATATTAACTTTCTAGATTTGAATATCATGTTACAAAATCTATTAGTAATAGTTTCTTTAATTTGCAACCATAGTTTTAAATAGCGGGTAGCGGCTGGTAGCGGCCGACCCCAAAAACGGTATAGCGGGTAGCGGTAAAGCCGCCATCTTGTGAAGTTCATATAAATACTTGTAATAAATTATATCACATATATAAATGCAATATAAGATAAGAAATCACCCAAAATATTACACATTCAAAACAAGGATTCAAGGAACATAAAGGAAGCCACATACTAGTTCATTGAATGTAACTAAATTAATAACATTCTAGAAACATAAACAATCCAAGTAGAGTCAAATACAAATTTTTAATGGCTCTTTCAAAGTCAAGCAGGAAAACAACTAATCAGAATCATCATCAAACATTTCTTCAAGGTCTTCTTCTCCACCCTCACTTTCTTCACTAGTATCCAATTTGTATATCTGTTCTTCTTCCTCATCTTCTTTTTCTTCATTATGACCTTCTTCAATCCCTTCAACCCTTATTCCCCTTGAGCTTGATGGCATAGAGGCAGCTTCCTTCCCGAATCTAGTATGCTTTGCCTAGTGAAAGTGATAGGCTCATTAGCTCCAGTTACATTAGCAACTTCTCCCCAAGTCAAGATATCATCATAAAAAACGAACTCATTTTCTGCACCGTCATCCACTTCTCCCACCAACCATTCATTACTTTCATCAATATCGTTGAGGAAAATAGGATCAATCAAATCACGACTCTCAAAACGTTCTTTAAGAGCTTGATTATACTTAATAAATACCAAGTCTTGCAACCTTTGATGCTCAAGCCTACTTCTCTTCTTAGAATGGATCTAGTTTACAATTTCCAATAAAGAATATTAGTTTCATAATTATGATATGAAACTCTACAAACAAAGGTCATTTAATAATTACTTACATGCTCAAAAGTACTCCAATTACGCTCACATCCTGAAGAGCTACAAGTTAAGCCCAACACTCTAATAGCAAGGTTTCGCAAATCCGGAACTTGTGCTCCATATGACTTCCACCATAAAGCTGTAATCCAAATTGCAACAACTTGTTAACATAAAAACGTTTTAAATAAAAGCTTAAAGTGATGAAATAAGCTTACCAGGAGCGCTCTTAGTCCTTTGTCTTATTGCTGCATTCATACCAAAAAGGCCTTCTGCACGCCTATATTTTTCCAATTGCCCATGTATCTTGTCCACCTCTTCCTCATTTGCACTTAGCTTGTCAATGCATTTATATAATCCAGTTATCAATTCAGCATCATCACCAATCTGTGGATTGGCATAAAAGTATTCAGGGTTTAGATAATGGCCTGAAGATGTAATGGATGATGAAGTTTGGAGTCCCATCTTCTATCAATGATAGCAAAAATATCCCCGTATTTATCTTCATTTCCATTGAAAGATTTTTGAATTGCTTCCTTGGCCCTATCCATTGCTTCATAGATATATCCCATTGCGGGCTTTTTTTCATTATCAACAAGTCTAAGCACCCGCACAAGAGGCCCCATAACCTTTAAAGAATGAATAACATCATTCCAAAATGATGGCATAAGTACAATGTCAGTCGCCCTTTTTCCCTTAGGATCTTTTGCTGTATTTGATTTCAGCCAATCATCTGATGTGAACATCTTTCTAAGATTATTTTTTTGTTTATGAAGCCTTTGCAATGTGAGGAATGTGTTCAATGCCAATGTGTGATTATAAATGAACCCAACAAGCTTGATGCCTCTTTGTATTGCTTTTTTAACTCTCTCAATTTTTCCAATATCTTCAAGCATCAAATCCAAACAATGTGCAGCACATGGAGTCCAAAACAAATGTTCTCTCTTGGCTTGTAACAATTTTCCTAAGAAGTAAGAACAAATTAAACAACCTAGAATGAGTAACAATAAAAAAAAAAAAATTTAACAATCAAATGAGACTAAATGGAAGTAATTATGTCTTACCGGCCAATACGTAGTTACTTCCATTATCGGTGACCACTTGAACAACATTTTTCTCCCGATCTCTTCAACAAAATTATCCAAAAGTTGAAATATTTTTTCTCCACTCTTGACATAAGAAGAAGCGTCAACGCTCTTAACAAACATAGACCCGGACGGAGAATTCACCAAGAAATTTATCAATGTTCTATTCTTTCTATCGGTCCATCCATCGACATAATGGAACATCCATAGTTGGCTCTTTGTACGGCATGATCTTTTAACAAATCATTGGTGTAATCCAATTCCTTTTTAAGTAAAGGAACTCTACACTCATAATAACTTGGGAGCTTTAGACTTGGACCGTAATTCCCAATTGCTTGAACCATATATTTGAAGCTTTTTGAGCGAACAACATTGAAAGGTATACCATTTGTACACAAAAATCTTTCAATGTATTGAATAGTTCTACCCCTTGCTTCTTTATCACAAGCATCATTTATGCTTGTTTGCCTCTTTCCTTTGCACCTTTACAACTTGCTTTACGGTTTCTTGAAAAACATTAAATCCAAGGGGCCTTTAACTCTCTTGGCAAAGAGTAGAATTGCCATCGAGCCTTGACTTGAAGATGCCCCACTCCTTTTCCCATTTTTAATGTGCTGAATTTCTTGCACCTCTTCTAGTATATCATCATCTTCATGTATATCAACACAATACGCATCCTTTTCAGCAACCTTTTGCATATAAGCATCCTTCACCATTTTCTTAATTTCCGGTGGGATTTTTTTACAAGGACCCACATCCCCCTTTAACCCAATCTGGTGTTTTTTGGCTCTGGTGATGCCTCCAATTGTTTCCTTCCCACAAAAGTCACATGTAACATACCTCTTATTGTTGATATTTTTTAGGCTATTCCACTGCCATGCCATATCCAGATTTTCACCAGTGGGCTTTACCAATCCGCAAGAAGCCACTAAGCCGCGGCCTAACTTCTTCTTGGACTTGCGATGCCATGACCACGAAAAAAAAAAAAAAAACCACAACTCGGTGACCTTAATCTTTGCAGCAGATTCAGGAACAAGTTGAGTAACATGTTGAGTAACATTTGCTGAGCAGGGAAAGGTTTTGGTACAAAGAAGGATGATAAATCCTCTTAAGAATAAACATGGAAAAATCTTGAATAGAGCAAAGCCAATTCAAATTGTTCCCAAGACCTTTCAAGTTATATCATGAAGCACCGATAATTAATCAACAAAAACATCCTATCTCTACAAGAATCACCCAAAATAGGTCTTGGCGATTTTAAACTTCTGGTTTTGGAAGAATAGGAAGATATAAAAGAGAGAGGAAGGTCAAGAGGATTTGGATTCAGAGAAGAACCACAGGCAGCAATGCAACATATGATTGGGGTCTATAAATGGAAACAAAACAAATGCTAGAACTTAAAATATCATTCAGAAAATCACCCAAAGATAAACTCAAAATGAACCAAGGAGCGACAGATATGGATCACGGATCACCGCCTATCGAGTCGAGAAAAATGGCTATTCACGATGAAAAGAGATCGAAATGGCATGTCATAGATAACAATAAAAAGTAGAAGATAAATTCCACAATGCAACAAAATAATACCCATCCATAGATCGAAATACCTCAGAGCTCAGACCAGAAACAGAGAGAAGTCGGAAGAAGAAGAAGTGAAGAACTAGCGGCAAACACACAGAAGAGGAGGAGAAAGAGAATATACCTCGACTGGGAAGAGGGAAGACGGACGCACACAGTGAAGAGGAAGACGACGCACACGGCGAAGAGGAAGACGGACGCGACGGAAATCAGCCCGAAAGAGAGGAAGAACAGAAGGAAATCGTGGAACAAGAAAAAGAGGGAAAATGGGTCGGGTTTCCCTCTTTTTTTTCAGGCAGGAGATGGGTAAAATGACCAACATACCCTTCATTAAGTTGGTCATTTTCCCTTTTTAGCCCTCATTGGTGTCAAATTTTCAAATCAGTGCCACCGATGGAAATCAGCCCACTTGCGCCTGGGATAGCGTCGCCTAACCCACTCCCGCGATTGCCGCCATCGTCCGCCACCGTCCGCCACCGGAAACCGTCGCGTTGCGGAGCGGAAGTGGCGTTTAGGCGCCGCAACCCGCATCAGTACCGGTATAGCGCGCTATAGCGGCGCTATTTCAATCCTAGTTTGCAACATAGGATTTCTTTTTTCTTTTTGAATAATCAGTACTAGATATCTCAATATATAAAGTAAGAAAATATGACTTTTATTATCACCAAGTTTGATCATGGTTCAACCATCGTCGACTTTGTGAAATAATGCATTGTTTCAATGACTTGTGGTTTCCAAAAATTAGATTGTGTGAATGTGTGTGATAAAAAGCTTATTGTATCATGTACACATGTGTGTGGTTGTTATGTACGTTCAATCGAAACAAGTGGTGTCAAGGAAAATGAAGAGGTAGGTAACTTGAATAAATTTGGTGCTTAAAATCAAGATAATGGGTCTTATTTTGTTCATTTACAGGGGTAAATTATTTGGGTGAACATTTCAGCATCCTTTTTGAATAAATGCCAATAGAAGTCAGATTAAATAAGAAATTTTTTGTTGGTATTTTTTGTTAGATACGTTGTATGTGTTTGAGAATTTTATTACTTTAGAATTTAGATGCTGGTGGAGACTTCCATGCTTTATTATCTTGCCTCATTTCCTGTTTGTAAATTGTGACTGCCATGGATTTCTGACTTATTCACTACTCACCCTGATTAAAAAAATTATCTAGGTCCAATCAAAAGATTCAGCTGGAATGCTGCACACCTTATCTGGAGGGGCATGGGATCCACATGATGCGAATTCTGTCGCAGCTACATGTGAATCATCTGTCCAAATTTGGGACATTCGAACAATGAAGTACGTAAGCTGTATAAAATCATGATTGATTCATCTACTATCTCATAATTTAGGGTCTGTTTGTTTAAGATTAACAAAAAAGGTGATCTTGGTTAAATTGCATGAGGGAGTTTTTGAGATAATCTTGAGCTAAACAAGTGGTTGTTGGAAGAGAATCTATTTTTGACTTTTTTCTTATAAGTGATATTTATAAGCTTGTTAAAAATAAGCTAAAGACAAATTTTCTTTTATCAACCCCTCATGTTTAGCTTAAAATTGTCCCAACAACTCTCTCATGCAACTTAATCAAAATCACACTTTTTGGCAAGTTTAAAAATACGGGCCCTTATTCTGACATGAAAATCTGCCATCAGTTGAGTTGAGTGCAAATAGGATTTTGTCTTGCTTGTCAGTTCCAGATAAGAGTTGATTTGTTTTATTTGAAGTATGTAGTCAAACACTTTCAGGCTTCCGAAATAGTTATTAGACTTCTAAAAGTCCAAATTTTAGCGATAGTATTCTATTTATCTTCCTATTTTGTAAAATACTGAAGTCATTTGAAGTTGAAGCTGGGGGTGGAAGAACGTTATATATTTCCCAACTACTTATTAGCTTTAGTGTGATTGCTGAACTGGTCCGGTCCATATAATACCTGGTTTCTCTGATCTGTAAATTTAATATAGTTGGAGGATGCCCTTCGAAGTGTTCTGTGACTTGTGTTTGATAACAACGTTCTTCCATTTTCAGGAAGACGATTTCTATTGAGTGTGCCCATGTACGAAATGTTGATTACAACTCTAAGAAGGAGCACATACTTGTAAGAGTTGAATTTTGTGGGCCTCCTTGTCATGCTATATGGATGCATCCATTCAATTAAGAATAGTGCTTTATCTTTCGAGACTGAGTATATAAATTTTCTGAAATTCCCCCATTATTTATGAATTGACAGTGTTTGTTGATATTGATAAAAATAAAAATATGCTTTGACAGGTTACTGCAGAACACGAATCTGGTATACACATTTGGGATCTAAGAAAGCCAAAAGTTCCCACCCAAGAACTTCCAGGACATACACATTGGTAACCACCAGCTACATAGTTCCATTTCATTGATCATACTAATAACTATGTTTGAACAACCCTGTGCTAAAATAAAAGAGAAATTAGGAGAGAAAAATAACTGCAGTATATTCAATACTCTAGGTGTGTTATTGCACTCATGCTTTTAATGCACAAACCACAAATGAGATAGATTCTTGATGCTCCTTTATGAAAATAAAATTATTTGTTCATATTTTTTTTTTTGATCTCTGATTGACAATCTGTTACTTGGATCTCCAGGACATGGACTGTCAAGTATAATCCTGAGTATGACGGATTGATCTTGGTTTGCCCCTCTCTCCCTAAATCCTGAACTTAGTATTGTTAGATATGTGTGTATTCATTATTTTGAAAATTTTCTTGCAACTCGCTCCTTCTCTTTGAATAAATTATTATATCTGAGGTGTTTTCTGTAACCTTAATAAAAGCAATTTTTTAAACTTAGTACTGGAATGGAATTGTTTCTCACTTCTGGGATGCTAACTTATTGATGCATTGTCATGAAATGTCTAACTTGCAGAGTTCTGGCACCGACTCAACTGTGAACCTGTGGTTGGCTTCATCAAGCAATGATGTGTTAACATCTGAAAGGTCATTTTCTCCTCTTGGATATTCTAACATTTTCTTTGATGACCACTTACTCTATTTGTCATTTCATCTATGGTTACATGTTAGCAGGCAAGCAGATTCACCAACCCATTGGGTTGACCCATTACTTAATACATACAGTGATTATGAAGACAGCATTTATGGTAAGTGCCTTTATTTGTGATGCTATATTTTTAATGGCTTCCACTTGACACGTTCTGCTTCATATTACAGGCCTTGCATGGAGTTCACGTGAACCATGGATCTTTGCATCATTATCTTATGATGGAAGGGTAAGATCGCAAGCAAAACTAATGGCAAATTCAGTGTGAAGGGAAAACTTTTGTTTGATGGAAAATGCTCAATAAAGATAATTCTTTAGAACTTTTCCATAGCCTAGATTGATCTTTCTTTCATTGCTTCTATGTTATCCGGTCTTAGCCCAATGACCATTATGCTATGAGTAAAATTGAATGAACGGCCGTGAGTCAATATCAGAAGAAACTTCAATATAATTTTTCTGTTGCATTTTGCAATGGCTTTCATTTGGCTTCAAATGGTACTGACAAAAGGTTTGTCCATTTTAAGGAATTAGACTTGGTTTAAACTCTGGGACTTCTGTTGCTTATACTGATTGCAATCAGTTTTTCCCCCAATTATTTTCCCTGTGAAGTGATCTTGGTTACAACACACTGAATTTGAGCATGTTAGTCTAGAAAATGATAGATTAGCATAACCGTGCTAATAATCTCATTGGTTTGATGTATATGTTGTTTCAAAGCAGGTTGTTGTAGAATCGGTTAAACCTTTCATCTCCAAAATGTGAAAGTTCAATATCAATGGCTTCATTGCAACCGGCTGTCTTGTTATGTGCCTCAGAGTAATTGTGTCAGCATGCCTTTCCTCCAGTCCTGAAAGGGAGTATTTCCAGGAAGACCAAACCCATACCATATCAAGTGTGTATTTGTCAGGGCTGAAGCTGAACAGGTACCATGTATGTCTTCGAACAGCAATCACGATAACTTTTGAAATGAATATTCTTTTTAATTATATATATCCAAGCTTTTTTGTTTTTTCAAATTTAAATTCGATTTTGGTATTATTTCTTGTGTCAACAGACGTGTTATGCAGTTCATTATGGTCGTCACTAAAATGTGTGTAAACTATAGATGCCTGTGCCTCTTGTAAGTTCATGAGTAAACTGCAGTTTGAGAATTGAAAAGTGCCGAAAGAAGTTGAGCCGAGTCCTTTTTTTCTCTTTGGCAAATAGAGTGAGCTTTACTGTGTCTTGTGAGAGTAATAACTAAGTAGTGGTGCGGTTGAGCTGCAAAACAAGTTCATGAACAAAATCTAGTGCCTTCTTCACACTCTTCAGGACACTTTTCTGGACATTCTCATTTTCTGTTAAAATTTATCGTTATAACCTCCAAAGTGAGTGTTTCGATTAGCTTATTCTAAGTGATTTGCGATTTGTGCTATACGAGGTAAATACGTGTTGGATTTTATCTTGCGAAGTATAAGGTTTTTTTGTTTTAAAAAAAAAAAAATTTTGATTATAGTGTTCCAACTTTAGTTCCTGCTTAACAGATTGGGCTGATCGAATATGAGGGGTTAAGATTCACTTCTCTTATTTTTTAAATTTTAACCGTTGGATTGAAATATTAACCGTTCAGATTTAATATTTTTATAAAAATATTATTTTTATATATTTTTTAATAATTTAATAATATAAAAATAATATTTTTATAAAACATTTCAAGTTCAGATTTTAATCCGGCGGTGATGAGGAAAGGAGAGTGGATGGTAAGAGAAGGATATTTAAATCGAATATGACCCAAAGAAATTTCTTGATTTAAGAAAGCAAGTTAAAAGATATGACAATTTTGATGTATTGAAAAATGTTTCTTCTCCAAACATAATTTTACTGAAAAAATTAGGATAATGTGTAAACTCTAGCTCTATTTCTTTCATCGTAGTATATTCACTAGGCTAGTAGTGTTCATACTTAGTGTTATACCATGCCTCAAACAAAATAGCAATTGAGAATACATGTGCCTATAAAATAAAGAGGATATATTTGACAACAGAACAATTATCACATCATACTTGGTAAACCTCATCTTTTGAGAGCCATCTTCTGCATCAAGTTAGCCATCTCTTTTTTAAAACCTTATCGCAAAGCGGAAAAACAAAAACAAAAAAAATAATAATGATAACCTTCTTGTCGACAATATCTCCTTTAAAATTAATATTTTTATGTTTTATAAGATAAAACTTTTCTCTTATATTTACTTCATATGGCGCAAACCTTGCTAAAAGAGAAAAGCATCAATCACCATTTCCTCTCTGCTCTCTACCTTTATTTAACTTCCCAAGAGTTGAGATTGGATCCTAAAACTGAATTAGCCTAGCGGTGGACATTGATAATTTAATATATAATACTCCATCTAGTCCTAACTATAAGACATGGTTGTCTTTTTTTTTTTGGGAACAACTATGGAAGCTAAATGAGTTACTTAATCATATTATATGTTGTGTATCCTTAAATTGTATGTTAGTTTATAAGTTAGGCAAAATAATTTGAAAAAAAAAAATAAAAAATAAAAACTTTAATGTGATTTAATTGCCTTCTTAATCTCTCCAAAAAAAATCAACTATATCTTATATTTATGATCGGAGGGAGTAGTATAATGTGTGTGTGTATTCCATTCACTCAAACAAATCCTTCTTCAAGCCCCTCTCCTCTAGACCTCTAGGAGCAGCCTAAAATGTGAATTTGAGTCTTTTCTTTTTTCTGTCAGTTTGAGTCTATTCTGATAAACGAATTTGTTTCAATATATGAATATATTAAGGTATATTAATATGCATGCAGTACAAGTAATCAATTGAGAGGTTCACACATGTTGTTTTGGAAGATAACAAGGGATTCTCCCCGAGTGATGCACGGGACGGTGTTTGTTGTTCAAATCATATTTAAAATATGAGTTTTCCAATTAGAAATGAATAAACTGATCTTAATTTAAGGATTTTACTAATCATCTTTGAGATTCGTTTCTTGATAATATGTTCATCTATTGAAGACATTGAAAATAAATGATAAACATGATATATGGAAACAAAAATTGAAGTTGTAGAATATACGTTCATTTAAAGAGCAAAAACAAAATTTATTGATGTATGAATGTTCTTGAGTCTCCCTTTCATATAGAACAATAATGCACGGTTGAATTAGTATGACATTTACTTGTTTGATGTTTGCTGTTTTGGAAGATAATGTGTATAATCTTTAACCAAAAGAAAATGAAAATGAAGAGACAAGGGTGGAAAGAGAGGAAGCTGGAGAAATGGTAGGCATATAATTAATTGGCGAGAGTGATTTGCATTACAATTATTGAGGTCGCAACTCACTCACACAAACCACAAATTATTCAAACCTAAGCTACTAAAAACCAGAGTTAGCGATCAAATTATAGTTGACCAAGGGCTAACCTAATCATAATTAACATAGTGTGAATTTGTAAATTTAACAATGAACAATTTCGTTATAAGTACCTATAAGAATCACTCTCTTTGGTCCACAATATAGCACATTTCTAAAAGGAAGGTATGGCTCAGAATATAAGTTACATCCAGTTTTGTTAGTACTCTTTTCCTATTTTGCCCTTGTGATTGATACTCACTTTCTAATTTTGCATACTCATTGTATCCTTTCTCTCTAAAATAACATTCTCAATACAATTAAACACATTTATCAAAAAGGATAAAAGTGGGAAAAAAAATTACATTTTAGGATATATTAGAGGAGTTAATTGTCATTTCTTCTTTCCTGTGATATAGTTGAAGTGTCATATATTGTGAACCAGGGGAAGTAACTATATTGAGGTGCGAAATTGTGGGGGCACTTTTGTTTATTCAGGAGCAAATATAGCAATATTGTTAAGGAAACTTAATTTTTGTTACCTTTTGCTCTGTGGGTCCCACTATTCTTCTCTATTTTATTTTAAAATTTTATTAATGGAAAAATATCACTTAGACCTCATGGAAACAATTTCGTTTCAATTAACCCCCAAAAGATTCTAAAATTTCACTACACCTCCTTAGATCAAAATGAAATTAAGTTTTGCTAATAAAAAGACAATAGTACCCTTTTCTTTTTTCATAAGAACATAATATGGGCATTTTCAAGACAAATAAAGATATTTGCAAGACAAACATGTGAATGAGCAGGGGAGGTAAGAATTTTTTTCATTCACATATTTGTCTTATAAATGTTTATATTTGACTTGTAATTTTTTTTTTTTTTAACTTCCTAGATCTTTTAAATTTCTTTATTTTTCTTGTTAATACCCTTATTGTCTTGTAAATGGCTAAAATATTCTTGTTAACTCCTTGGTTTTCTTTGAATCCCTTTATTTGTCTTAAAAATGCCCATATTTTTTTTTGTTTTGTAAATGATCTTATGAAAAAAATTAAGTAAGGGCATTATTGTCTTTTCACTGAAAAATTTAATTTAATTTTAATCCAAGGGTGTAGTGAGATTTCCAAATTTTTTAAGATTTAACTGGAATGAAATTGTGTTTATGGGGTCTAAGTGATATTTGCCCATTAAAAAATATTGAAATAATATATAGAGAGAGAAGGCTAATAGGACCGTAATGTAGAAAGTAACAAAATTTAAGTTTTCTTAATGGCGTTACTATATCTGCTTTCAAATAAATTGTTTGTCTACTTTTGCACCCAAAAATAGTTAAATTCTTATGATGCTCATGGTAAAAGTGTACGTTCATTGTTGAATTTATACCTTCACCCATTAAAATAATATAATTTAATTAAAATATATAAAAATATTCATATCAAATCTAAGAAGAGTAATATTTAAATAAAAAAGGATTTATTCTAATATGGTTACTGAAACACAAATATGACGTACTACTATTTTCCCCCTTTTTAACTCAAAATGACGTCATTTGCAACATACAATATAGTACTTCACTAATTTTACATATAAGTCTTTTTCAACATGATTCACAAGAAGAAAGAAAAACCTTAAACGTCATAAAATCCTGCTTAAAATTTAATAACTTTATAATTTTTTTGCCAACAATAATTTTTCAGTTTTACTCTTTTTTAATATATGCTATATCCCATAAGAACAAATTCTACACAATATGAAATAAAAATAAAATTGTTTATTCGTATGAAAAATTTATTAATGTGAATTATAAATAAGACAAAAACCCCTTATCTTTACCTTATAAACATGCGAGAGGGTTGTCAACTTATCCAAAACTCTTAATCAAACTTGTCCGCTGCTACCGGTTGACTCAAGGTAGGTTTAAAAATATTATTCAAATTCTCTCCTTCCTCCTTTTTTCCTATTTTTGTTAGTTCAAGCCTTTCACTCAAGATCACAGGGATTACATAGTAAATTATATTTTGATTTATAGGAATCCCTAATTTGTAGGGATTAGGAATAATCTTCATTAATAGTCATTATCATATTTATAGGAATCCCTGATTTGTAGGGATTAGGAATAATCTTCATTAATAGTCATTATAAGTCATTACTATTAAGGCTCTCTTATCTTGTATATATATATGTAACGTTCGTATATGAATATAGGACACAACATTCATTCTTTTCATTTTGCAAAGTCACATGGTACCAGAGCTCAGGTTGTGTCCTCTCTAAAATATTTTTTAATATTTTTTTTTTTCTATACACATTTTTTAGATTTCGTTCTTCCCCCATCATCTCCAGTTTTTTTTTCTTCTCATTTTCTCGAAACCTATTCTCTCGATTGTTCCAGTTTTTCCTCGTTTTCTCAAGACCTATTATCTCGATTGATCCAGTTTTTTTTCCTCGTTTCCATGTGACTTGGCAAAATAGAAAGAATGAATGTTGTGTCTTATATTCATATACGAACATTACATATATATACAAGATAAGAGAGCCTCAATAGTAATGGCTCATAATGACTATTAATGAAGATTATTCATAATCCCTACAAATAAGGGATTCCTATAAATATAATAATGACTATTAATGAAGATTATTCTTAATCCCTACAAATTAGGGATTCCTATAAATCAAAATATAATTTGCTATGTAATCCCTGTGACCCCCCGGGAAGCTGGAGCATGGATGTCTTGGATGCCCAGCTTGGACTTGAGTTCATGAGACCGAGTAGGTTAAAGGGGCTTTGTGAATATGTCTGCAAGTTGATCAGCAACCGAGCAAACCGAACAGGTAGAAGACGAATCGGCTTGGGCATTTGGAAGCGCTTGCACATGCAAGCAACTCATCTTCAAGAAAAGAATGATCTATAGCCTCTCACTGAGCGGAAGCAAAAATGATCGTGATGGATGGAGCAATCGAGAGAATAGGTCTCGAGAAAACAAGGAAAAACAGGATCAATCGAGATAACAAGTCTCGAGGAAATGAGGGAAAAAAGGGATCAATCGAGATCTTGAGAAAACAAGGAAAACCCGAGAAAATGAGGAAAAACAGGATCAATCGAGATAATAGGTCTCGATAAAATGAGGAAAAAAAAGGATCCATCGAGATAATAGGTCTCGAGAAAACGAGGAAAAAAAAGGATCAATCGAGATAATAGGTCTCGAGAAAACGAGGAAAAAAAGGGATCAATTGAGATAATAGGTCTTGAGAAAACAAGGAAAAACAGGATCAATTGAATCGAGATAATAGGTCTCAAGAAAACAAAGAAAAATGGGATAAATCAAGATAATAGGTCTCGAGAAAATAAGGAAAAACTCAATTGAGATAATAGGTCTCGAGAAAACGAGGAAAAACTGGAGCAATCGAGAGAATAGCTCTCAAGGAAATGAGGAAAAAATATGGAGGTGACGGGGAAAGAACGAGAAAACCTAAAAAAAAATGTGTATTGAAAAAAACAATTTCAGAGAGGACAACCTGGCTCTGATACCATGTGACTTGGCAAAATGGAAAGAATGAATGTTATGTCTTATATTCATATACGAATGTTACATATATATACAAGATAAGAGAGCCTCAATAGTAATGGCTCATAATGACTATTAATGAAGATTATTCCTAATCCCTACAAATCAGGGATTCCTATAAATATGATAATGACTATTAATGAAGATTATTCCTAATCCCTACAAATTAGGGATTCCTATAAATCAAAATATAATTTGCTATGTAATCCCTGTGACAAGAGGGAGGTGAATTTGGTGATATTAAAATCTTTAAACTTAGACACAAACTTAATAAAGAAAGTAGAGTTAGAAGAATATCACCGAAGATCGACTTAAACTAGTTCGGTCTAATCCACTTGGCATACGTCTAGTCCTTAGAAGGCTTTATGAGAGTTTCACTATCGTCTCAAGATTCACCGGGATCTTGGTGTCTCAGTACAAATAAGTTCCTTCACAAGGAACACTTGCTCCCCCTTACACTTTACAATTAATGCCCACACTCAATGCGCTACTACCTTGAGTAATGTAATCGTAATAAATGATTTAGTAAAGACTCTCTCACAAGTAAATAAATAATCACTGAAGCACAGAGTTTGGATATTTGCTTGAGTGTTTGATTTGAAAACCTAAAGTTTAAAGTTAGAGTTTTGTTAGGAACATTTGTGATATCGAGACACTAGATTCGAGTTTTATGTTATAGTTTAGCTTATTGGGGTTTATATGGAAGATTGAATGGACTGGTATTTAAGTTTTGTGTTGAAATTAAATATTGATAATTTTGGGTAAAACTTTAAATGTTGGAATTTTGAAGATCATAGATATCATTGTAGTTAATTTAAGGATGTTAATGATTGAAATAGAGCTGAGAAATTATAGGATTGTGAATGGGATCATGATTCAAGGAATTGATTCTTGAAACTTTAAGAGACTTGATGGATGCTTGGGAGTAGTGGTGGAGCTTGTGGGTGCACAACCCTTGAATTTTTTTTAAGGGGGATAAAAGGCAACTCACTCCTTCGTAAAGTTTAGGCTAGAAATGAGGTTCAATTGAAAAGTATTTCCAAAGAAATCAATTTAAACACAACAATATACTCTAATCCCATGGCATACAGATACCTAGATGTTACACAATCAAATTCCTAAGCAACATACAAGAAAAAATTATTATGGTTTGTTATATGTGATAGGATATTAAAAATTCAAATATCAACGAAGGAGCGAAAGAGCATAACAAATGCTATAACTCACCAGGTTGTCCACCAAAGAGCATGGCACTTTCAATAGGTTCAACACCAAAAACCTACATAAAGGAGGAAGGAAAACAATGAAAATACAAATGCATTACAACTCTACACTATCATAAACACAACTTTGTACAGATAAGTTCCAAATTTAGGCACACAGTATTGAACAAAATTCAAGTCAAAATAGAATCAATAAGACAACACATATTTCTTACTTCAACATCTTAGCAAATGGCGAAACAGAGGAAAATAGCATAAACCTAGAAATTATGCAGAAAATAAGCAAAAGGGGAAAATAGAAATAGTAGTTAAATGAGTATATTGAAAATAACAGAAGCAGAGATTGCACAAAAAGGAGAAATCAATGACAATATATAATCTCTCATTTGCATTTGCAAGATATAACCAATAAGGAGGCAATTTCCCTTCCAAGCACAACATTGTAATGAAGGCTGTGTATTCGATGTAGTTAAATTTACATGTATATTCTGCATGATCTACTTTTGCCCAAGTTATGAACATTCATGTAAGAAACAGACATGCCATTCATTCTGGGATTTATAACATCTTCCATCTAAATAATCATACAAATACACAGAAAAAAATGTATGCATATATAGATATCAATAGTTGTCCAAGATTATATTGTGGTAAAAAAACACTCCCTTTTCTATGGATTTAGGAGGCATGGCACAGAGAAGAAAGTTATGGGCACAAACCCTTAAAAAAATAGTTACAGAAGACATTTATATAAATTTAAGTCTTAAACAAACACATACAAATAGATGAAACAAAAACTAAATAGTCTTGCTATATTTTTAGAAAGAACTACGTTGAAGTTGACTATGACTAATATCAAAGCTCACCTCATCTTCTAGGAACGACCAACACAAAGTGCATAATATCTTCAAATAACTTAAGCAAGTTAGCAGATCAGATAATCACAAAGAACCAACTGAAAAGTCAATATACTTCAAATCAATGCACTAAATGGTTATATATACATCCACATACTGCACAATCATCTCAATAAAAGTCAAATTGCAGGCAAAGAAAAAAAAACAGTCAAATTTCTGGGAATGACCAACACTCAGAAAAAAAAAAGAAAGAAAAGAAAGAAAAAATCGACAGAGCCACGACCAACACAGATCAAAGAAAACTCAGATAAAATATAAAGTAGATCAACAATCGATGCCCACAAAAAACAGAATCAAGAAGCCATATATTCAGCAATAATTTCATCCCAGAATCAGCAACAAATTCATCCTAAGACCTAAATTTAGAATCGATTGAGGGGAGGATCTGGAAAATTACCGTTGAGAAGGGGGACGAGAGCGACGGAGACTGACAGTGGATGAGAGCGGAGAGCACGGAGAGTGATGGTGGACGATTTGCATACGAGAACCAAGAGTGAGAGAACGAAGAGATCGATGGAGAGTAAGAGAACGACAAGAACGGAGAGTGAGAGTTGGAGACGAGAGATCGATGAAATTGGGGGGAAAAAATAGGACAAAGAGAAGTTGGGAGGCTCGAACCGGCGACCTGTGCCTAACTAAGGGATAGATTATTAACCAACTACTCTACCTACACATGTTGTCATCAAATTCTTTCAAATTATATATATTTTTTCAAATTTTTGTGCCTGCACTTGCCTGGTACTAGTGTGGCTCCACCACTGCTTGGGAGTATATTAGTTGTTAGTGGTTTATGAATTGAGAATTTGGTTTCTTGAGTTAATCTTAAGTGCATGTAAGTTGTTCAATAAAATGCTTGATAGGAAAGAGGGTTATTTGAATAAGTGTCCTTTAAAAAAAATTTGGTAGAGGATAAGTTATATTTTTTTTTATAGGTTAAAAGGCATAAATGTCTTGGAAATTTTTGTGTATAGGCATGGGGCACTTGGAAATATTTAAGGAGGAAAATGTGCCCAAAAAATTTAAAAAACGGGGCAATTTTTCCCTTTTGTTAACCAACCTTAACAATCAATATTTGTTGATCAAATATACAAAGGTGGCATGCCTATGTGGTATCCACCTCACCTTTTTTTTGTCTACGTCGGTTGTCAAATTTTTTAGTAGGATTCTTTTTTATAAAAAAAAAAAAAAAAAAAAAAAAAAAAAAAAAAAAAAAAAAAAACTCAGATTTTGCACTCATTAACTTTAATTTATTTATATTTATTATTTTTTCCAAATTAAATTGCTTGACTTATAAACTAATACATAATTTAAAATTTATTTATCCTTTTTAATCTTCCTAAATAACTCAAAAGAGTCTCATATCAAGGACGGAAGACATTGCAAGGGAGGATCTAAGTTTTTCTTTTTAAAAAAAAAATAAAAAAATCCTACTAACAAATTTGATGACTGACATAGACAAAAAGGGTGAAGTGGATGTCACATAGGCATGTGACCTTTTCATATTTGGACAACAAACATTGACTGTCGGGGTTGATCAACGGAGGGGCAAAATTGCACCATTTTTAAACTTTAACCGCATATTTTCCCCCTCAAAAGCTTCCAAGTATCCAATGCCCACACACAAAAACTTCTGAGGCATTTAAGCCTTTTAACTCTTTTTATATATAGAAATATGATTGAAATTGAGTTATGATAGTAAATTAAAAATTTTGAGTATTTGTGTTAAAGTGAAAAAAATTTGAAGGTGATATAAAGATTTCAAATAGGGTTTGATTTATGAGTAGATTTTGACTTGGTATTGATAATGTGATTAATGGAAATAAAGCTTGGTAATTGGATTGACTGGGAATGGTAAAAGATGATAGTTAGAAATTTTAGAGAGACTTGAAGTCCCTCAATAGATCTTGTTAACCATTCAATTAGTTTGAATACTAAATTGTGGTTCCTATTGATTGTTATAGATTTGTTTATGAATTGTGGTTGAGCTTGGAGTTTGGATTCTTGGGGTAAACTTGGCTTTGGTGAGAAGTAGCAACTTTACACTTGTTATGTATGTTGGTATGTTGTTTGTGAGTAATTTTATGAGATGATTATGAGAATGAAAATGGTATATTGATATGCTTTGAAATGTTTATTGAAACTGGGGAAGTTATCATGATGTTGATGAGTATTTTGATAGAAACTGTCTTGTGAAACTTTATGATTTGAATGGTGATGTGTGTGTGTGTGTGTGAGGGAGAGAGAGAGTTGAGATATTATGGCATGTACAGAAAATGATTTGACTCGCATGATTTGAATGTGAAAATCTTGAAAAATTCTTATTGAGCTGTTTATGGATAACTATTGTGATGGTTAAATTGGGATGAGATGAAATATTTTGTTTCACCACGTGGTGTAGCTTCAATTGGTGCACGATGGATGACTCAATGAGGCACTAGTTCAACAAGGAGAAAAGACCTATGGTCTGGTATGTGCTTTGTAGATTTTGGCTGGTCCTCATCATGTAATCATTATGCGTTTGAGTAGCTAGTAACATGTATAGTAACTTAGCCCATAGGTATAGTCAGTGGAAATAAGGCGTTTCATTTGGATTGATGGGAGGCAACTTACGAATTGTAATACGGAATTTGTGATATGGAAATTGTGTTATAGAAATTGTTATACGGAATTTGTGATACAGAAATTGTGACATGAAAATTGTGTTATAGAAATTGTGATACAAAAATTTGTGATATGAAATGTGTACTATGAAATTTTGTTGATTATATCTCTAATACTTGATAATAGAAATTGTTCAACTTGGCACCTCACGAGCACATGTTAACATGTGTAATGAGTTGGATAGTTTGGTTACGAAGGTTTTTGTCTCACCTCGTTGATTTAACATTTTTCAAGTAATAGTTTTTCTGCAAGTCAATAGGGGAAGGCTCTAGAGGCTTGATTATTGTGATAATCTTTGTAAAGCCTCCTCCTTTTTATTTATGTGGTGAATTGTTGTGTTTTCCCATTGTAGGGCTCATTTGCATACTTCAATATTATGTTTTTTATTATACTGTTGTCTATCATTGATAAGTAACTCAAGTGGATATTGGAGAAAATGGTTATTTAAGTATTTTGATAATTGGTTTGGTAAGTATATTCTGGACTTCAAGACATCCAAGGCCTAAATGTGTTGATTAATTATGGCTTAGTTTATGAAGCAATAAGAAGAGTTTTATTATCCATGATAAATTTTAAATGACTCATTTATTTTTTTTCCATCTTGGATAGATGTTTGCAATGATTTAAATCCTTTATTACGATGGTAGTGTTTTCAAATGGTTACTTACACTCTTTTTTTTACCATAATTAATTTTTGAAAAATGAGTTATTGTAATCTTTTCTATTGTGGTAGACCTCTAGGTTTAAATTTTTCTCTTTTACGCTATGGTATTGTCCATTGTTATAAGATTTGATTAAGTGTATGGAGAATTGATTTTTAAAAAGTAAGAATTTTACAATCACTTGAGTGATCTTTTTTAAAATATTCTTTCAGATATAAAATCATTATCAGAATCACCATGATAATGATGAGAAATTAGTGCATCATTCAATTGGTTGCTTGAGTGATCTCCCTTTTTAAAAAATAAAAAATAATGATCACTTCCGGTAGGTGTTGTAATGAAGAGCTTTTTTGAAAAACACATAATTCGAGTGATCAATCGAAAGCTTCACAATTTGCTCCTTCAATATTTTGAGAGATAAAAGAGACATTTTCTACACATCACCTTTAAACTTTTTCCTAGTGTTTTATAATTATAAGTTTGAAAACTATTTAAAACACATTTTAAACCTGTGTTATTTCTTTAAAACACTTTCCTTAAGCTTCGTTATTATCAAAACATAGGATCTAACGTATTTTTCACTTGCACATTTTCATGTGCCTTGTATTCTCTTCGTGTCCCACTCTAACCACCTTTTTTTCACCAAATCCCACTCTTACCACTAATGACAATGGGAACCACTACAAAAAAAAAAAAAAAAAAAAAAAACGCGAATTACCTACGGAATTACCGATTGAAAAAATTGTCGGAAATTACCGACGGAATTTGTGGGTAAAAATTACGACGGAATTCCATGGGTAATTTCATCGGCATTTGTTGCAAAAAAAGTCATGGGAAAAATCAATTTTATTCGCCATGATTTTTTTGCGACGGAAATTACCGACAGGAAATTTTAATTACCCATGGAATTCCGTTGGTAATTTTTACTCACGGAAATTATCCACGGAATTACGTGAGTAATTTTCGATGGAATTTTCCATCAAGTAATTCCGTAGGTAATCCGCATTTTTTTAGTGAACCAGCAATATATAAATAATGTGGGACCCAATAAACAAGCATAACTACACTTTATCAATCATCAAAAAACCATACAACTCCTCTTTCGTATGGAAAGGGTTATTTGAGAATGTAGATATCATTGTAGGGAAGTTAAAATGGAGGGTTGGAAATGGAGCCTTGATCCAATTGATCACCACCTCTGGTGGCCCATGTAACAGGATCGAGCTTCCTTGTCTAATGTTGGACAAGTAGCTATTTATTATTGCATGTTCCTTTCTCTAGGAATTCTCAATTATATTTATCTGTAGTTTATATTCGCCAACTATCCTTAGCACCCCCGTCAAACTCCCCGGATAAAGTCATGTGGACTAGTACATCATCAGGTATTTATACGATAAAAGATGGAGTATCTCAGTTAACCACAAATACAACTCCTAATGGCATTCTTGATGAATATTTTTGGAAAATCTTATAAAGGCCCAGTTTACCTTAAAAACAGCTCCTTTTCATTTGGAATTAGCTACTTCATAATGTTTTTCCATCTAATGATATTCTAACTCAACATCATCTTCCAACTGGAACACTTCGCTTCTTCGGTTGTGATGAGGAAGAGTCTCTTAATAATCTTTTTGTGGTTCGTTAGCCATAAGCTTATGCTCTGGGTGCCTTGGCATCAGGATTCCTACTTCTTCTTTCATGGAATTCAAGGATTGGCTTAAAGATACTTTTCTCAATCTACACAGGGATGGTCATATGCATTTGGCTCAGCAGATGATATGTATCATACAAACTGTATGGAAAAAACGGAATCAAGCTCTACATTATTCTTGTTTGTCTTTACAGGTTATAAGATGAGACATTATTCTTCATAAATATAAGAAGTCAAGAAAGCATTTTTGTCATAGATTTATCTATCATAATGGTTCTCCTATCAAAGAATTCCTGTGGGTAAATCAGGCGACACCAGGAAACACATTTCTCTCTAAATGTTATTGTTCTACATTCTTCTGGATTCGTAACACAGTCCTTATGCATCCTAGATCTTTGTCTACATTGACTTCTCACTATGTGGATAAATGTTTCCTTAAACCTCCCCTGGATTCTTCACCAAACCTTAATATTACCTGACAGGAAGCTTTTTGACTTTTCTCTTCTTAGTATTAGGGTTGTTCCAAGGTCTGGATTTTACAATTTCCTAAGTTCTAGGTTCTGCATTTTATCTATATGTAACTTGTAAACCTTGATTGATTGTTTTCATTTCATTTTGTGTTTTTATAAATAAATAAAAATACGACTTTCCTCTTGCGTTTTACTGCAATTTAGAAAAATTTAAATTGCTTAAACTATTCCTATTATGTACAAGTTCAAAGAATATACTTCATTAAAATGCATTCGGTCTAAATTCCTAAGGTTTTCAATTTATTTTGTAATTCTCAATTTAATATTTTAGGATTTTAGATGTATGTAAATAGAAATGTGGGGAAATCCCAATTAAGTCCAGCTTAAATACATAATCTAGAATCAGACCTATACTTTTAGCAAATCCCTAATTAGGACAAGAAGTTTAATTTGATATTTTTTTTTTTAATATTGTTAAAAGACCATAATACCCCTCTACTTGAAAAAGAAAAGAGAAATTAATTTTCCTTAAGTTTTCATGAGTTTTGAATTAGGTCCTTTTTTTTTCTTTTTTCTTTTTATCAAGTCTTTAAGCAAGTTTATTCCGTTAACTCTGTTAGTCTTTAATGTTTAAAACCATTTAATAAGGACTAATATTATTATTATTTTTGTTTTAAAAAAAAAAAGTGTTAGACTATGCTGAGGTGTCGGACAACTTGGACACATCTTTACGAATGAATATGCTAAGCATCCACATCAGCATTAGGCACTGCTCTTCTCACTCCGTTATCCTCATCTTAATTTGTGCTCCTCCTTCTCTCTTTGTTATCCATTCTCTCTCCTGGAGGTGACAAAATCAACGACGTCTTCACATGCCCCACGTCATTGTGGATCCTATATAAATAAAACCTATAACAAGAAAAGAAGTTAACAAAAGTGTTGGATCATCACAAGACCCAATTTAGATTAGGCCTCTTAGTCTAATTATAGTGTTGGAGATAATTCTGTTTGAGGCACTGTTGGTAGTAAATGTGGGCACCTCTGTATTTTTTGTTCTTTATGTTGTGATGAACTAACCTATTCCACTATGCTCAACCTCATCGGTAGGATGAAAATTCTTAATTCACGATATAAAATTTTGGGCTGAAATGTTTTTATCCGTTACATGACTTCAAAGGCCCTTTGTCAATTGGAAGCACAAGATACATAAAACTATAAAAGGCCCAAATCCTGGGCATTCAGTGAAAAGAAAGCCCAAAATGTGCATTAAAGATTGGGAAAATCCTTATAGGGGCCCTTTTTGGCAAAAAGAATCGAGAAAGGGCCCTAACTTTCTGCAATTTAAAGGGCCCTGGGCGCCCTTTCGGGAAAAAAACGCATTAAAATTTAACAACTAAATCGGCCTCATTTAACAACTTTTTATTATCTCATTGGTTCAATGAGGCACTAGTTCAACAAGAAGAAAAGACCTATGGTCTACGGCATGTCTTTTGTAGATTTTAGTA
Source organism: Acacia acuminata (assembly GCA_019022655.1). Classification (NCBI taxonomy): domain Eukaryota; kingdom Viridiplantae; phylum Streptophyta; class Magnoliopsida; order Fabales; family Fabaceae; genus Acacia; species Acacia acuminata. Next base: position 1,035,604 of record JAFJYI010000187.1, read on the forward strand.
GGTCCTCATCATGTAATCATTATGTGTTTGAGTAGCTAGTAACATGTATAGTAACTTAGCCCATAGGTATAGTCAGTGGAAATAAGGCGTTTCATTTGGATTGATGGGAGGCAACTTACGAATTGTAATACGAGAATTTGTGATATGGAAATTGTGTTATAGAAATTGTTATACGGAATTTGTGATCGAAATTGTGACATGAAAATTGCGTTATAGAAATTGTGATACAAAAATTTGTGATATGAAATGTGTACTATGAAATTTTGTTAATTATATCTCTAATACTTGATAATAGAAATTGTTCAACTTGGCACCTCACGAGCACATGTTAACATGTGTAATGAGTTGGATAGCTGGTTACTAAGGTTTTTGTCTCACCTCGTTGATTTAACATTTTTCAAGTAATAGTTTTTCTGCAAGTCAATAGGGGAAGGCTCTAGAGGCTTGATTATTGTGATAATCTTTGTAAAGCCTCCTCCTTTTTATTTATGTGGTGAATCGTTGTGTTTTTCCATTGTAGGGCTCATTTGCATACTTCGATATTATGTTTTTTATTATACTGTTTTCTATCATTCATAAGTAACTCAAGTGGATATTTGAGAAAATGGTTATTTAAGTATTTTGATAATTGGTTTGATATTGGGCTTGTGGTTAGATAAGTATATTCTGGAATTCAAGACATCCAAGGCCTAAATGTGTTGATTAATTATGGCTTAGTTTATGAAGCAATAAGAAGAGTTTTATTATCCATGATAAATTTTAAATGACTCATTTATTTTTTTCCATCTTGGATAGATGTTTGCAATGATTTAAATCCTTTATTACCATGGTAGTGTTTTCAAATGGTTACTTACACTCTTTTTTTACCATAATTAATTTTTGAAAAATGAGTTATTGTAATCTTTTCTACTGTGGTAGATCTCTAGGTTTAAATTTTTCTCTTTGTCCATTGTTATAAGATTTGATTAAGTGTATGGAGAATTGATTTTTAAAAAGTAAGAATTTTACAATCACTTGAGTGATCTTTTTAAAAATATTTTTTCAAATATAAAATCATTATCAGAATCACCATGATGCAGGGAAAATGATGAGAAATTAGTGCATCATTCAATTGGTCGCTTGAGTGATCTCCCTTTTTTTTTAAAAAAATAATAATAATAATGATCACTTCCAGTAGGTGTTGTAATGAAGAGCTTTTTTGAAAAACACATAATTCGAGTGATCAATCAGAAAGCTTCACAATTTGCTCCTTCAATATTTTGAGAGATAAAAGAGACATTTTCTACACATCACCTTTAAACTTTTTCCTAGTGTTTTATAATTATAAGTTTGAAAACTATTTTAAAACACATTTTAAACCTGTGTTATTTCTTTAAAACACTTTCCTTAAGCTTCGTTGTTATCAAAACATAGGATCTAACGTATTTTTCACTTGCACATTTTCATGTGCCTTGTATTATCTTCGTGTCCCACTCTAACCACCTTTTTTTTTTTTTTTTTCACCAAATCCCACTCTTACCACTAATGACAATGGGAACCACTACCCCAAAAAAAAAAAAAACACACAGATTACCTATGGAATTACCGACTGAAAAAATTCCGTCCGAAATTACCGACGGAATTCTGTGGGTAAAAATTACCGACGGAATTCCGTGGGTAATTCCGTCGTATTTGTCATAAAAAAAAAGTCATGGGAAAAGTCAATTTTATTCGCCATGATTTTTTTTGCGACGGAAATTACCGAAAGAGAAATTTTAATTACCCATGGAATTCCGTCGGTAATTTTTACTCACGGAAATTATCCACCGAATTTTGTGGGTAATTTCTGATGGAATTTTTCCGTCAGTAATTCCGTGGGTAATCCGCATTTTTTTTTTTAGTGAACCAGCAATATATAAATAATGTGGAACCCAATAAACAAGCATAACCACACTTTATCAATCATCAAAAAACCATACAACTCCTCTTTCGTATGGAAAGGGTTATTTGAGAATGTAGATATCATTGTAGGGAAGTTAAAATGGAGGGTTGGAAATGGAGCCTTGATCCAATTGATCACCACCTCTGGTGGCCCATGTAACAGGATCGAGCTTCCTTGTCTAATGTTGGACAAGTAGCTATTTATTATTGCATGTTCCTTTCTCTAGGAATTCTCAATTATATTTATCTGTAGTTTATATTCGCCAACTATCCTTAGCACCCCCGTCAAACTCCCCGGATAAAGTCATGTGGACTAGTACATCATCAGGTATTTATACGATAAAAGATGGAGTATCTCAGTTAACCACAAATACAACTCCTAATGGCATTCTTGATGAATATTTTTGGAAAATCTTATAAAGGCCCAGTTTACCTTAAAAACAGCTCCTTTTCATTTGGAATTAGCTACTTCATAATGTTTTTCCATCTAATGATATTCTAACTCAACATCATCTTCCAACTGGAACACTTCGCTTCTTCGGTTGTGATGAGGAAGAGTCTCTTAATAATCTTTTTGTGGTTCGTTAGCCATAAGCTTATGCTCTGGGTGCCTTGGCATCAGGATTCCTACTTCTTCTTTCATGGAATTCAAGGATTGGCTTAAAGATACTTTTCTCAATCTACACAGGGATGGTCATATGCATTTGGCTCAGCAGATGATATGTATCATACAAACTGTATGGAAAAAACGGAATCAAGCTCTACATTATTCTTGTTTGTCTTTACAGGTTATAAGATGAGACATTATTCTTCATAAATATAAGAAGTCAAGAAAGCATTTTTGTCATAGATTTATCTATCATAATGGTTCTCCTATCAAAGAATTCCTGTGGGTAAATCAGGCGACACCAGGAAACACATTTCTCTCTAAATGTTATTGTTCTACATTCTTCTGGATTCGTAACACAGTCCTTATGCATCCTAGATCTTTGTCTACATTGACTTCTCACTATGTGGATAAATGTTTCCTTAAACCTCCCTGGATTCTTCACCAAACCTTAATATTACCTGACAGGAAGCTTTTTGACTTTTCTCTTCTTAGTATTAGGGTTGTTCCAAGGTCTGGATTTTACAATTTCCTAAGTTCTAGGTTCTGCATTTTATCTATATGTAACTTGTAAACCTTGATTGATTGTTTTAATTTCATTTTGTGTTATAAAAAAAAAAAAAAATACGACTTTCCTCTTGCGTTTTACTGCAATTTAGAAAAATTTAAATTGCTTAAACTATTCCTATTATGTACAAGTTCAAAGAATATACTTCATTAAAATGCATTCGGTCTAAATTCCTAAGGTTTTCAATTTATTTTGTAATTCTCAATTTAATATTTTAGGATTTTAGATGTATGTAAATAGAAATGTGGGGAAATCCCAATTAAGTCCAGCTTAAATACATAATCTAGAATCAGACCTATACTTTTAGCAAATCCCTAATTAGGACAAGAAGTTTAATTTGATTTTTTTTTTAATATTGTTAAAAGACCATAATACCCCTCTACTTGAAAAAGAAAAGAGAAATTAATTTTCCTTAAGTTTTCATGAGTTTTGAATTAGGTCCTTTTTTTTCTTTTTTCTTTTTATCAAGTCTTTAAGCAAGTTTATTCCGTTAACTCTGTTAGTCTTTAATGTTTAAAACCATTTAATAAGGACTAATAGTATTTTTTTTTTTAAAAAAAAAAAAAAGTGTTAGACTATGCTGAGGTGTCGGACAACTTGGACACATCTTTACGAATGAATATGCTAAGCATCCACATCAGCATTAGGCACTGCTCTTCTCACTCCGTTATCCTCATCTTAATTTGTGCTCCTCCTTCTCTCTTTGTTATCCATTCTCTCTCCTGGAGGTGACAAAATCAACGACGTCTTCACATGCCCCACGTCATTGTGGATCCTATATAAATAAAACCTATAACAAGAAAAGAAGTTGAGGAACAAAAGTGTTGGATCATCACAAGACCCAATTTAGATTAGGCCTCTTAGTCTAATTATAGTGTTGGAGATAATTCTGTTTGAGGCACTGTTGGTAGTAAATGTGGACACCTCTGTATTTTTGATTTTTTATGTTGTGATGGACTAACCTATTATGCTCAACCTCGTAGGATGAAAATTTTTAATTCACAATATAAAATTTTGGGCTGAAATGTTTTTATCCGTTACATGACTTCAAAGGCCCTTTGTCATTTGGAAGCACAAGATACATAAAACTATAAAAGGCCCAAATCCTGGGCATTCAGTGAAAAGAAAGCCCAAAATGTGCATTAAAGATTGGGCTGCCCAAACAAAAACTTAACTACTACTCTGTTCAATTCAATTTCAATTAGGTGCCAATGAGGAGTGTCAAAGTTGGCTAAGGCTTGTTGGTGGGCGATACGATCAAGAAATGCATTTCAGTAAGTCTTTCTTTGAGCTGGAGAGCGTCTTGCAGCACAGTAGATCTTGGTGTCTACCCCCACCTAAACTTTTTTTTTTTTTTTATCAAAAAAAAAATCAATTAGGTGAGTCAGGTTCGAATTCCCATAAGAAGAGGTGTTCATAGTTAGTAAGCAACAATGTCTCGAACAAGATTACCTCCAATTTGAGAATACATGTGGCCATAAAGAAAGGGCGCTAGTCTAGCAGAAAGGGTTGGCTCCTCACAGTGTGACAAACTAAAGTTTAAATACTCACTAGAGGAGGTGCTCACAATTAGCGCTCGACAATACTTCAAACAAAATTGCTTCCAATAGGAAGACACATGTGTATTTGCAAAGAAAAAACAAGCATATTGTACAGTTCTTCATTCCAAATATATTGAGTAGGAGGGAGGGAGGGAGGGAGGGAGGGAGGGGAGCATGAATTGAACTTAAGATGAGGTCAAAATAATGGGAAAATATCATAAAAAGTCCCATCCATGAAAAATAATATCAAAAAAGTCTTTGTTGATAAGTAAAAAGTTACTACTTACAAGTAAAAGAACTATCATTGACAAGACATAGGACTTATATGTAAATTATTTTTCTTGGTCAGGACCTAAATGATATTCTCTCAAAAAAAAAAAAAAAAAAAAAAAAAAAAATTGAACACGTCATCCCTAGTGTCCTTATTAGAAAACATGTCTTCCTGATCATTAGTGTAAAGCTTGTTGTCTTTTTTTTTTTTTTTTTTTTTTTTTTTTTTTTTTTTTTTCTTTTTTTTCCCCTTAATGTATTTTGTTTTGGTATTACTGAACAGGCTCCAAATTAACTAAACATTATGCAATTAGTTAATGAATTTTATTTAAGGAAATTTTGAAATTTAAAAAGGTTTAACTTATTTTAACTAAATTCCCTAATCTATAGTTAATAGGTCTTCATTTCATTTGTTTCTGCCTTGCGCATAAATTGCTTCGTCACGATATAAGAAAAAGAAGGGCTCCAAATTAGTTAAACAACAGTATCAGTTGAGGGAGTGATAATTTGGTCAGTATCAGACATCGGCTCATTGAAAAATGAATGGCAGAAATTCATGGAAATATTATAGTCAAAGTTTTATTTCTCTTCGACCAAGTAAAAATAATAATATTTAAATAGGAATAAGAACAAGTAATGGACTATAAAGAGTCACAAATTGTTTATTTTGCCAAGGGTATCAACATAATAATCCCACAAAATTGCAGTTGCAAGAAACTTGTGCCTCACCAAGAGTCAACAAACATCTTTAAATTTTTGCTAGCACTTAAATATTGACATATATAATATATCGGTCCTTTTTCGTTGTGGTTACTTTCCTGTCCATTTAACTTTGCTGCTTCTGCCAAAATAGTCCTTGTCTTCCTCTGTAAATATACAATTTCCACTGCATAGGATAATGAGCTTGATGGCGACAGAGAAAGGAAACAAGTTTCCAAGGTGATCAAAGAAGCTAGATTCAGGGAAACTCCTTTTTTATAAGGTAATGACAAATTAACAGAGTTTTGAATTGCAAGTAGTGTATTATGCCGCTAAGTGTAATTACAGTATATGAACAGACAGACAGTACGAGAGCTTGTTATTGAAAGAATCAGTTTGATGAAATGAACAAGAGAGCCCCAGAATCAATTACAGTATATCAGTCAATAGCTTTCTGCTTTGGCTGGTTGGCCTTTCATCCTCGTTCTTACATTAGCCCCAGGTTTCCTGGTTTGACCTCGAGCTTGCTTTTCGCGCCTAGCAAGAAACATGCCAGAGAACATTCATGTTTTAATATCTTCAGAGACAAAATGGTCCAGCTACTTCAAATTCCGTGATGCAAGCACTACACTTTAATTTTCTGATACAGGGTATTTTCACATAATCTCATACTGATTATGAGTTGAGAATAGCAAGTTGCCCCAGTGCAGTGCCACTGGATACGCTTGGATGAAGTCTCAAACTCGAGCTTGTCGTTGGCATGTTTATGTGAGTGCATGTTTCTAAATTGCATAAGGTCTGAGGTTCGAGTTTGCATAGCCCTAATAATCCTACGAACACAACCAAAATTTTAATATACTTGTGTACTTTTACCATTACTACGAAATAAGTGTGAGAATTGAACTCTTAAGAGATCGGATTTTCCATTGTTCTTTGGTAGCTCAATGGTAGAGTGGTTGCCTGTGTGCAAATTTTGTCTCCCTCCTATTTGTTTACCCTTTATTTTTATATGAAATAGTAAGGTGGGATAAAAAGTGATTTGAGTTAGGTGGTATGAAAATAACATAACTATTGTATGTTTAAAACTGGAGATCTAAATCATTCTGGTTGGTGTTTGTTTTCCAATTAATTTCAAATATTTGATGTCTTGAAATTGAAAACATTTGCAGATGTGTGATTATTGGCATGTTTTAGCCACAATTAAATTTGAAAACAAGTAGACAAGTCAACAGTTTAGTATACGTTTGGTTTCATATTGAAAAACCACCAAAACCATGGTTAATGCAAAACTAAACATAGAATGAAGAAGACACATGATACTCACTGTTGAGATTTCTTTTCTTTAATCCTCACAGGGTCATTTCCTCCAGTCTCCATGTTTGAAACTTCAAGTTCTGGGAAATAGCTAGAATTTCCTTTCCCTTCACTGTGAGGAGAAAGACCAGTGTCATGTTGATCAGTAAAACTGCTTTCAGGGTTGAATCTTGAAAAAGAGAATGATATAGTCGAATGAGATGGTCTAATTTTTCGAGGAAGGTCCATGTTTTTTGGATCATACTGGTTTGGAGGAGCTATATCCTTGTCCTCAGTAGCAGACTGGGAGATAGCAATCGATACGGCTTCCGAAGAATCCTTTCAAGAGAAAAAGAAAAAACAAAAACAGCACTACTGTTACACCTTATCCCAATATATTGCCACTTACACTTGATTACAAGATTTAGGTGATGACATGATTAATGGAAGTTATCTTAAGTCTTAAATGCAAGTAACAAGAGAATGTTTCTGAAAATTTGTGCCATTTTATAATCTGTATCTAGTAAACAAAAACAGTTTACTCCCTCTGGTTCAAAATGTAAGGTTAAAAATTTTGAAGGGGTCTAGTTTTTATATATACGTTAAAGATTGAACTTATCTAGTTATTTAAACAGTTTTTTCCAATTTTGCCACTTTTTTTTTTTTCTTTTTTGATGTAAAAAATGTGGGGGTAGACACCGGTACCCTACCAGGGTCAAGGCATGCCTTCAAGCTCAAAAGTGCTTACACAGTACTTACAGATCGCCTACCAATGAGGCCCTCACATCGATCAGCGAATATCAAACCTCCTCCTTTTTGGTGTGAAGGCCGACGCCTTAACTAACTGTGTCAATCCTTATTGGCCTCTTTCTTATTGTTTTTATTCTCATACATTCTCTTTCGTCCCTTTTCCCACTTATTATCTCTCTATTTCTCTTTATAAATAAGGGCATATTTGGGGAAAAAAGAAGTAAATATCTTACATATTTATTGTTTTTAACTAATTTAATTGATTTCTTGAGAACCTTATATCATGAAACGGAGGGAATACTTCAAGAGGTAGTGATAATGGATGAAAATAAAAAGGGAGAAATTCTGACCTCCATTGTTCTTTCGTTGTAGATATCTGACTTATCAAGTGATACATCCTTCTCTATAGAAGAGCAGGACATATCATTATCACCAACCAGTCCTCTAACTGGATCTTGATCTCCTCCAAATAGTTCTTCAAAGTTTTGGAATGTTAAGTCAACATCAGGAATGTTAAAATCATCTTGACAACTTAGTTCTTCACATATCCCAAGGTCTTGGATATTGTGAGACCACAACTGCAAAAAAAATGAAAGAAGGATTTCTACTTTGACCTCAGATATATGATATCAACCAGTATAACATCAATTGAAAGGAAGTATAAGAGTCGGTAAAGAAAGAAATCATTTTTGTTTCTTAATGCTTATTGCAGCAAAACAGAGACTGGAAAATCATCAAACCTGATTACTTTGAGGTGTACTTTTGCATGTCCAAAAGAACTCGCTGTTTAAGGGAAGGTCTATCATTGGAGATGAAGGTAAATTATCAAGTTCAGAAAATGTGGATGACAAGCTTTCAAGCTTCATCTCTGCCATGGGACTGTCTCTTTCCTGAAGATTATTATTATTAAAATCCTGGGGGTTTTCTGTATGCTGATCACATGTTTCATCATAGTTCTTTCGAGTATGATACATCGGAGAAGATGAGACTGTTTCTTGCGGCATATTTACCAGTGCAGACTGATTACTGTTCTCACAGATCTGAAACCTTTTCAAATCAATAATCTGCTGCAGAATAATTTGCCTCTCTTGATCTTTGTACAATTTCTGCAAGATGAAGTTCAAAACTGAGAAAATGACTTGGGAACAAAGTAGAGGACAAGACTTGGGTCAAATTGCTTATATCCATTAGCTAAAGTTTTCCAATCACACTTGTTATTTTGTTATTGTTAATTGTTAAAATATGTATATGCACTCGTAAATTCACCTATGAACTAACCTAATGGATATCAGCAACGGTGACTAAAATATATTTGAGCCTAGAATCATTAATTACGGATTTCATCTCTATAGTGAAAAATAATTATTAAAACTCTCATCCTCCTTCATACCTGACTTTGTTGACTGCTAGATCCTGCATCAAATTTAGCCCCAGATGATACCACTGAATGGCCTCCGGTTTGATTACCGGACCTTTCCGAGAGATTCACTGCATTCAAATCTACAGAACCACTGCTTTCAATCTCATTTAATTCAAAAGCCCAGAGAACAGCAAAGTCTTTGGCAGAAGGGCACCCCATATAACTTCTGATAGTTCGTTTCTGGTGTTTTAAGGAGGGATCATGAAGCTTCTGATCACAGCCACGGCAGATCAAAATTCGGTGATCCAAACACTGCACATAAGCAAAATGGTTTCTACATAGGTTACATACAAGAGTCCTGAGGTGGCGGCTGGACAATGCATTGGCTTTATGGACCTTTGCATCACAGGATAGACAAAGATATGCTTCATCTGCTTTACAATAAACCACTGGCCTCAAAGATGTGCAGAATTCACAAGCTCTCTCCATTATTCCCTTTTGTTTTCAAAGGCCAAAAAGAAATTAAATAAAGTCATACTATGTCCAGAATAAGAGATCTAACCAATAAATTAAGAGCTGAAAATAAAACATATAGCCAAACAGGTAAAATCCAAAAAAGGAAAAGGGTTCATTTGCATAAACTTAAATTGCTTGTAAATAGTCCTCTGAGAAAAACAAAGTCACATCTATTGATAAAAATTCAATTGAAACCCTAAAGGAAAGTTTTATAAAGATCATTAATCTTCAAATATGAAGATGTTGCAAGTATAAGAAATACCTGATGATCTCATATGTGAAATCCAAAAGCCAAAATTAATGGGAATTCAGCTATATAGCCCAGCACTTTTACCACTCAAAGTCGTTACAGAAAAAGATAACCAAACTGCAAGCAAAAATCATGATTATCAAAGGGAAAAAACTGAAGGAGATCTCGACAACAGAAGTAGCAAATCAATCAAATCCCAATACAAAAACCAAGACATATCCCATCTCATAGTACCAATAAGAGCACGAAGCTCTTGTGAACTTTGTGGAGCATGCAGTTGAAAATGGACCGTTGACGCACTTTTGGGACAACCTAATAATGACTTTTACAGCTGAGAAGTAAAAGAGACGTACCTGTGATTGATTCCCAAGAATTTTTTTAATTTTTTCCCCCAAAAGGAAAATAAAATAGGAATGCCTCCAAGAAAGCAGACAGAAAGTGGGGATTATTGTTCTTCTAGTTCAGAAAGAGGCAAAAGGGTGATAAATTTTGCTGGAAAAATGAAAGCTTTGAGCCTGGATTCAACTTTTTCATGGTGGTTTCTGGGTTTGCATTGGTCGAAGCTTGCTTATGGGGCAGTAATGAAATGTTGGAAAATTTTAGCCATTTGGGGATGACGTGGGAAGTTCTGACCTCGAACTTTCCAGCGTGGATGAGAAGACGTGGAAGGGGGGAGGTAGGTCCCACTGGCGTTATCCAAATAATTAGACATGTGAAGGAAGGAAGGGCCTTTGTTCTGTAATCCAAAAGGTTAGCCGTGTCAAGCCAATGGGAGGCTGCCACGCCACTTAGGCTTTTTAAACGACGCCGCTTTCAACTCTCCGGGATGGGCGGACGCCGAGGGTGGGGTCCACTCTAAGGGAGGACTGAGAGTCATGTCATGACTCACGAGGTGATGTTACCTTTTTTTCCAAAAAAAAAAAAAAAAATTTGAAATTTTTAAATAATTTGTTTATTTTCTTATGAAAACACTATTTAAATTATTTTGAAATAACTTTTATGCTTGTTTGTTTTAGTTTTTATAAGTGTTTTTACTATTTATGAGATAAATATGTTAAATTTGTCTACATCCATAAAAAATAGCTTCTGAAACTATCGTTTCATTATCTAACAAACATATGTTAAATCCAAAATCAAACTATCATTTCAATAAATTTCAAATGTACAAAAGGTTTAATTTAGGTTTTTAAAATTTAAGCACTTTCCGGTATACTCTTTTCACCCAAACCCACGTGACATTCTTCCTCCTTTCTTTCTTTCTCACCTTCTATTCCTAGTGGGCTAGTGGCATTTATGAAATTTTTTTCACAAGTTACTAATAATCATTAGGAGCAAGAAGAAATTGATTTGCTCTCCTTTAACCACGCCCTTTATTGAGACATAAGAATAAAAAAATAGTGTGTTAGCAGCTCTTCCCCCACAACCGCGAAACCGATACAAGGTAAAATCCAGATTAGTCAAAATTGAAAATTGGGAATCGTGGGAAAAAAAAACCCTGGAATTTGTGATTATTTATCACTTTGAAGTTTACAACCAATGATGGTAATGTTCTTTCAAAACATTCTTTGTGTCTGTTTTCAAATTCTCCCTTGAAAACATAACTTGAGGAGTAAGTTTTTCCATTATTGATTTCTGCACTATGAAATTCACGAGTCAAGTTTTAAGCAAAGCAATTCAAAGGTCGAAGAAGGAGATGTCCAACGATTACAACAATGACAAGAAAGTTATGATCTACGGGGAATGACTATTGTTGAGGAGTTGCGAGGTAAAATCACCAAATTCTAAAATTCAAAACTAGGCTCCTTACACTGATTTGGGATTTACTGAATTTGGTGGCCTGTTTTTGAATTTGACTATTTGAAATGGATTTAAATATAATGTTCTCTAATTTTTTTATTGCCAAAGCAATAATTTGATTATTAAGGTATATTTTTATAAGAATATGCTAAAAATAAGGTTACTTGATTAAGGCTCTCAACAATAGCCTAAACTTCATTTCACATGTGAGCCAATCTCAAGTGGATAAACCGTTTCATTATTTTATGATATTAAGTCCCACATGTGATATAAAATTCACAATTTGGCTGTGAACACGTCCTTTTTTCTTCCCAAATTTTTTTTTTTTCAATTTTTTTTGTTTATTATACTTTCCTCTGGAAAGCAAACATTTGCGGGAAAGAATTTGGTCCGATTTAGTGAGGTTTTTGTTTTTGTTTTTTTACCATAACTGGATATGGAGTTGAAGTATAGTTGATATACTACCTTTAATCCTAAATATAAAACCAGTTAATTTTTTTGAGAGATTAATGGAACTAATTAAATTGATTTAAAATATTTTTATTTTTATTTTTTGCTCTAAACTAATTTTTGTGACTTATAAACTAATATATAATTTAATGATACAGAATATATGATATGATTAAATAATTTTTTTTTTTTAATCTCTAAAAAATTTAATTAAATCTTATACTAAGGATAATGAAGCACTATCTTGAAGTTAGATGGAATGATTAATGATGTTGTGTCTGGCGATTATCATAACCGAGTGGGGCTAGATAGACCCGCATATATATAATTTTAGTATTATTTTCCGCTTTAAATATAAAATCTAATTTGTAGTGTAATTTGTATTGTAAGTAACTAAAAGAGTATCATCTTTTATTTTTATCCGCATTAAATATTAGTAAGTTTTATTATATTAGTTAGGAAAAATTACATATTTATTGAATTACACAAATTTTAATTTAGGGAAAATCAAATTATAAAGAATCGTCATAATTAGGGACTTGACATTTGAGAGCTAAATTACATCCATATCCTTTAGTTATTCAAACAGAAAAATTGAAAACACAACCCTATTTTATGCTATATCTACACAAAACACTATTTGTTCTCTGATTTGAGTGACTTCTTTCCAACCATTAATTATGCACAATATTCTTATTTATATACAATATTCAATTTTATAGGAGAATATATATAAGTGAAAGAAGTGAATCCTTGTGTACTACAATGTTTCATGAATATCTTACAAATATCTTTATATAGGAATTTCTATTTTTTTGAAAAAAATAATAATCATGGATTATATATTCAAGATATATATGCAAAATTCAAAATTTGAAACATAAAATTATGAATAAAAATAGAAATATCGAAAGAAGATAATAGATCTCCCTATAGATATGTAGATTTACCATCACAATATATTTCAATTTATTCTAATACATTATTTTATAAAACCAAATATTGTATAAAAAAAAAAAAGAATATTGTGCATGATTAATGTTTGGAAAGAAGATCTATTGTGCAGTACTTCATAAGTAATTAATTAATATAACAAATAATAAGGTTATTTTTTCTATTTTTAATAACTAAGAGATATGGAAGTAATTTAACTTAAATTTTAAATATCTAATTATGAAACGTAACCTCATATATAATTTGTTAAATTCAGTGATTCAAATTAGAATTTGGGTAATCCAACCATTTTTATATAGGATTTTTCCTATTAATTAACTATTTATCTTCTCTCCCATAAATAGAGGTATTTAAAAAATAAATTTTATTTGTATATATTTATTGTCTTTTAACAAATTTAACCATTTTTAAATTTAAGTAATTCGATTATTTGTGTTATAAAAATTTATGTTTTTATATGAACAAGCATGTTCCCCCCCCCCCCCCCCCAAAAAAAAAAACTCCGAGAAAGAGAAGCAGTTGGAGAATTTATTTTTAATAAAAAAGGAGTAAGATAGACAAGAAGAAATAAACAAATTTCAGCAAACAAGCAGTAATTGGTAATGGGGAATGCCTTGAAGTTTACAGGCTTAGATTAGAAGCCAACATAGTAAACACAATCAAAACAAATTATTAAGTCATGCTTCACGCATAGTAATCATAATAGATTAAATATGACAAATAGGTTCTAATAGATCAGAAAATAGGTCTTTGAATTTAAAAAAAAAAAAAAAAAAAAGATAAAATATAATAATCCAATTAAACATCTAACAATATATCAACTTCAGCATGGCTGTATAAGATATATCTTGGCTTTAAGGATTTACATTTTTTTTTACGACATTATAATCCAACGAAGAAATTAATGATTTCAATGAATTAATAAATCAAACCCAAATATAAAAACTCTTAAATATGTCAAATGGATATCTGAATATTCTGTGAACCAGATGTGGTCACAGTTTTGTTTCCCAAAAAAACAAACAAACAAACAAACAAAAATATCTACACTACTTGAAGAAAATTAGGTATAAATTATTTTCAAGGGATCCTCCCTTTTTATTAGAGAGTTTCAGAGATGAGATAAGCACAAATCTAAATCATTCATATTAAAACTGAAGGGATCCAAGTTTAATACTAGTATTATTTTACTTTAAATCTATACATTTCAAACTAAATTTGAACTGTGTCATTGCAATCAGCACCAAAACTGGAATCTTTTCTTATCATCCATTAAATATATGGCCCATGAAAGCAAATATGGAAAGCAGACACAATAGAGTTGCACTATTTTTCTAAACAAAACAACAAAATAGAGTTTGGTTTCTTATATTGCTACAAGGCTAGGGACCCCATGACATGTGCAACCTGGTAATGCAAGATCCTCACTAGATATGTTAGCATTTGTAACATTCAGACACCAAAATATGGGAGAATGGAATATGACTAACTTCTAGTCCAAATGCCAAATGCAAGTTATTTACTTTCAAGTCAAGTGGGCCCAGGAATATGACTAATCACAAACTCTTCAATATCAGTGGTGCAAATTAAATCTTGATTATCATCACCATTTGCAATTGCATGTGTTTAGTTATAGTGGGACACAATTTCTCACAATCAACTCCCTCCAACAACGGAAAACATATGCCCAAAATGTTCCAAGACCTAAATCATGGGATGATCCACTTTGACCAAAACTCAAAACTGGCTCATTTTTAAAAACATGACTCACACAGCCCATGAAGCTTATTTAATACTTTCCCTAAGTCCTAAATGTAAGACCTATTTATCTAATTTGAGTATATTAAAGAAATTAGTTAACTTAGTTAATATGACATGTTTTTTCTAAAACACTAATCATCTTCCTTTGTTCCTTTCATCTTTCTCTTACTTGATTAGTGTTGAGGAAGTAACAATAGGAGTAAATTAGAAAAATGTTGACAAATATAGGAAATATGTTTCACATTTAGAATCAGGATCAATTCCATAGGGGACCGCAATTAGGTCCTACATTAAAGACAGGAGGAATAGTCTAGAAGTAGCTTATCCACAGATTCAAAATACAAACAATTCCAAGGAAGGGAAATATGCATTGAGTGAAAGAATTGTTAATATATTATGTTATTGACACAATTCATTTCCATCAAATATGTTCATTCAACTAGCTTATGATAAAAAGTGCAGAAACCCTAGCATAATTCACATCTGAGAATAGGTATATTACACTGTCAACAACCTGCACCATATAACCAAGAAATTTCTAACAAACTGGTATTTCAAAATAAATTAATAAAATTCTACCTGTACAATTGAGCCAAATTTGCATCTATATCAAAAAAATACACCATTTTCTCATAAGTATTATGAGATTAACTTTGAAGGCACTGTAACTCCCAGAAGAGGCATAAAAAAGAGTTGATTTCAGTTCCATGATTGAAGCAAAAGCCTGAATCAGAAAAGTTTGGTGAGGTATATGTGTGTGTATATATATATCAATACAAGAAAGCAAAATCATGTTCACATCCACCGTCCGATAAAATGGTTCAACTTCTAACATTAAGACCCAAAACCCCAACTAGGATCAAACCCATACAGAGTATTTTTCATCTAAATTATGGCCACTACCTAACTCTGAACAAAGTGAGGAATGCAAGAATGAGTCCTATATTTAAAGGTAATTTCATCTTCCAGATTATCAGTCAAGCAAGCGGTCAAATCTTGGCAGTTTAGCTATTTCACTTCCCCATCTATATTGATGTCTCTCTAACAGCCTCACAGTGCAAAACCAGTTTTGAGAAATTGCTAACATTATCTCTTAGTAAACCAGCACAATGAGCAGAACCAAAGCATAGCTCCCACTTCTATCATCAATTAAACTGAAGTTCATTCATAAAAGATTGAACAAACTCATCTGCTTCACCTTTTGAAAATTTTGAATGACAAAGATCATAAAACAAAAAATAACATGGTCAGAAACAAAACTTTAAGTAATAACGCATCACACCTTGATCAGCTTGACTTCACATGAACTTCAATTATATCATCATCCTCCATGCCAAGGCCACCAGGGGTTTGGGACGGATTAACTTTATCCCCATCAAAAGAAAATACTAAATTTCTCTGGTCAAGCTTTATTTTATCTGAATACATTTTGAAGATCCTTTCAAACTTGTCATCCTAAAAAAGTTGAAAAACATCAAATCAGCCTTATATGAAAATTAATGGACACCATAGCATAAAGCGAAGTATGAATAAGGGGGAAGGGAAAAAAAGAGAAAAATGACCATCAAACTACATTTTCCGAGGATAAATAGCAGAATAAAAATGTAACCCAAAGTACCGGAGACAACTTTTTAATAAGAAAAGAAATTTGCCTAAATCACAGCAACTCAATAAGGTCAGTATTTTCCCCAAAAAAAGCTTAAGGGGTATAGAACAAAAGTTTGCTGCACAATTCTAACAGTTGGCCGTTACTTAAAAGGAATAGCACAACTATTTCCCAGTTTCAACATAATTCTTTGTATATAGTAGCAGAAGCACCATAAACAAAGGGTCAAAGTTAGCAACATAATCCTTAGCCTTGGATAACTCAAGAGTTACTAATAACAACAGAAAATTTAACAGCATAGTATATATCATATACCATAAAAACACGAAAATGCTTCACTCCATCCTTGTCTTGTATAGAGATGACAATCTTATCTCTTTCAGGTGGTTTTGATATTTTCTCGTTTGCAGCACCCACAGGAGTCTGCAATGAATTATCAAGCTCTCTCTTAGCAGACTCCTCAACTTCTTGTAACATGTTTTTTGCAGATTGTGCAAATGAGACAAGCTCTTGCTTTTTTAACCTACATGTAAGAATCGATAGTTATCAGAAACTGCATAAAAATAGGAGAGAAGGATGCAGAATGCCAGGCTCATTAAAAAATCAAAGAGACTCTTCTGATTTCTTGCCTCCTGATAGTCAGAGGCTAAGACTCTGCACATTTTACACAAATTTCTAATGATGGAGAATACATTTAGAGAGAGAGGAACTGATGTAACATGATCATGAAGCATGGATTCTGATATGCCAAGCTTTATCAATATTAGATATAACTAACACACATGTAAATTATTTTCCTCATCATTGTAGAGAGTTTCTATATGATCACAATGGTTTCTTTGTTCAAATGTCATTCTTTTTCCTTTGGCCTGATTTCATCCTTTAATTTTTTTTGATGTTTCAATTGTATTTTATATAGTAAAACCATCAATAAGGGAGAGAGTAGAACCTCATGTATTTTATATACTTCTCCGATTCTTAATATAAGACATAGTTACCTAATTTGATTAAATTGAGGTATTGAGTTAGGTTAGTTAATATGACATGTATTTTCTGAAACACCCTAATCATCTTCCTTAATTCCCTCATTCCCCATTCTTCTTAATTATTGTTGATGGAGCATCTACCCCTCCTCCTTCATTATTGACACATATGATAATTATGTCTTCCATTTAGAACCAAGATCAACTCCCCAAATATGGCTTATATTAAGGACCGGAGGGAGTAGTATTTTTCTTGATGGACACCCACTATCCTACATGGTCAATCACCCTCTGTATCCCTTATATTTTTCTTCTGGCAATGAGCTATGCAGACTCCTCTAATAATAACCCAAAACAGCCAGTCCGAACAGCATTTCCTGTAGTAGAATGCAAAGTCCATCAAGTAAACTATGACATTGATGGATCTACCAGACTTATTTCTTTATCAACATTTTTCTTGTGCAACAAGGTGGCTAGTTGAGAGGGGTTTAGGGATTGAAAAGTGATGTATATAAATTCAAATCAGTAAAGATGAATGATTGTGCAGTCAAAGATAGCTAACAGAAACGAACATACATTTAATGTTGGATTTTGTCATTAAGAATAAAATAGACACAGACAAAGATTGCCCAACAAGCAAGAAAGACAAATAATTCCCAAGGAATGAACTTTGTAGGACTGGATTCACAGAGACAAAGATTGCCCAACAAGCAAGAAAGACAAATAATTCCCAAGAGAGGAACTTTGTAGGACTGGATTCCAGCTCATGCAGTATCACTTAACATTTTTCTTTCCAAAAATTACAAGAAACATGTATGATTTTGTAATGTTGAGAAAAGAAAACCAACATTTGTGCATTTATCATAGTCAAAAAGTTGATGGACCCTGTGGAATAGTGCATCTAAGGTTTGGAGCAAGAAAAGGAAAAAACGGGCGGATGGCCCATCTAAGGAAGCTGAAAGAATATTCAAATATCCTAGAAAAGGAAAGAAGGATAAAACAGTTAGAAGAGTAAGTCAGGGGATTAATACCATAAGTTTATAGTTTCATTAGAAACAAAGATCATTTCAATATGCTAAAATGTATGTTTTCCTAATTCATTTAATTCAGAAAACAAACCAGATGGTAGTAATGGCTTCTTTCCTTTATCCACTCCAACCTATTGCCCAGTCATCACCCTTCACGCACGTGTGGATGTACACTCAATGCAAAATTTTCGTCTCCAAGACCACCGTGCCCCCTCAACTCCTCTAACTCTTTTACTCAGCTTTTAACTGTGTCCAACTCATCAGCACACATAACCTAACTATTTGATTCTTTTATCTTGTCCCAAAGTTAGCAGCAAACAAATCACACCAGTCCCCATCAAAATCAAGGGGTTTATTTTGGGAATCAACCAAATTAAAAAACCTCTTTCAATATCCCCAGAAGCCCACAATCCCACAATACATATATACACACAAACACAGACGCACGCGAATAATAGAATGCTCAAACCTCAACTCCTTTAATGTTGAATCCTCCGCAATCGACTTGGATTCATCTCTCGAGACCTTTGGTGGAGGAGGTAACCAGTCATCTTCTTTATCCTCAATGTCGACCACTACCGCTTTCTCTTCATTCTTACCATTCACAACCTAAACCACGTAATAATTTCAAAAATATGGAATCGAAGCATTCGTTCGAGGCAAATGAGATGAGGTTAGAGGTAAAAGTTATATTACAGGCTGACAAGTCTTCCTCTTTTTACCAACACAAACCACGACCTCGTCGTCATCGTCTGCCAGAAATACAGAATTTAAAAAATCTCCAACAAGAATTTAAAATTACAAAATTCAAAATATTCTCGCTTCAAAGGCTAAAACAAGACGGACAAGAATAACTTCCTTCCGAAAATAGAGGAAATCAACAGATAAGAAGGGAAAAGAACCTTCGATGCACACAACATTGTTAGGTTGCACCCGTCTGTAATCAAACAAGGGCTCAAGTTCTTCCTTAGAATCCGCCTAGATTGAAAAAAACCCAGGGTTTAAGAAATCAGAATAAAGAAAAGTTATGAAATTTGCTGAAGCTATTCAGAATTGAAGTGTATGTATGAGATAAGAGTCAAACCATCACAAAGAATTGTGTGAAGCTTCCTCTCTCTGACTCTCTGACGGTCTTGTTCTTTCTTATTCTACTTTCAAGATCCCGCCTGAAACTCGAAAACATGCCTTCATCGGATTTAAAGCAATCAAGAAATGACTAGCCTCCCGGGCCCACCAAACAAAAATAGGAATTTAGGGGTGCCGTCATGTGAGCTGAATTTTTTGGACTTTGGCTTTCATCCCATAGTTATTCCCGTCATTTTCTCCCATTTTTTTCTTTTTTATTATTAGATTGGATTAAGATCTAATGGTTCAGATTTATCATATTATAAAAATATTATTATAAGAGAAAAGAAAAGAAAATGATGATAAATCCAAACCGTTGAGATCTTTAATCGGAAGAAAAATAAAAAATGGGAAAATGATGGTAAGGGAAATAAAAGGATAGTCAAGTCTAAATTTTTTACCCTTAATTTTTAATTATTTTCAATACTAAGTAAAAACTGAGTAAAATGTCTCTAATTTTATCACACAAAAAATTTTCAATTTTTCAGTAGTCATCTGAAATTTTTTTAGTACTTATCTTCTATGTTTTTAATAATAAAAATAAATAATTTACGGTCAAAAAATACTGAAAATAATTAAATATTAGTGTCTTTTTTGCCCTAAAATGATGCATTTTATAACTGATAAAAGACATTACAACAGACTGGACGGTCGAATGAAATCAAATACAACAAAACAACACAAAACTAACATGAGATAACAAAACAAAACAAAATTGGTCGTTCCACAATCCTATCTTATATTGGAAATTGTTTTATGTAGCCCTTATGTTTTTCTAAAACTCGTGAGCTATGTTTTTTATTATTATGTGTCAAGAGTAATGGATTTTTTGTAGTGAGTTTGTGGGTGGGTTTTCTGCCCTGAATCCTGGTGTATTTTATTGAAAGGAACGTCTTTCGCTCATTACTTGTTAGTCAGGTTTTGTTAAACTATCATGGTTAATTGTTGTTTGTAAGAAAAGGGTCTTTTCACTGTCATCCCTATTTTACCACTTTAAGCAAAATCATGCCCACAATAAGTTTTCTCTAGAATTTGAGGGGTTAAGCAATCGAGGTTAGTAAAGTTACTTATTTCATTTCATTTTTGAGCTGAGTTACTTATTTCATTTCATTTTTGAGCTGAGTATATTTGTTTTTGTAATTTTATTGTTATCTAAATATATTTTTCTTAATATTTATGAGTTTTGCCATGTGTAATATGTTTTTTAACCTTTTTTGTCCTTGCATTTTTAATTAGGTTTTAAAAGATTTTGATTTTTTTTTTTTTGTTTAGTTATGTGTAATTATATTAGCACAATATTGTGATATTATTTCTTTAAAATATTGGTTGTTCTTCATTTTGTAATTATATTATTATAATATATTTTTTTTATAAATATTGGTTAGGTGTGACTGTAATTTATTTTTAATATTGACATGTTTTACATTTTTAATTTGTTAAGTGAGAAATTATAATCAATTATAGTTGTATTAATTTTCTTATTCCTAGGAAATTTTGCATAGTTGGGACAACAACACCCCACAAGCCAACATATCCCCGTGTCACCACAACAGGAGCCACCACAAGAGGCGGCCTTACCAAAGTTGCCTATTCAATCAGAGGTGCCCGACATTAGTGTGACCAACTACGAGGAGCAGGGGGAATTTGATACTACCTCTGGTCCTAAATATAGGACATTTGTAGTGTAATTTGCACTATAAACTATATCATATATTTAAGCACTTTCATAGTGTAAATTACATCAAAATTTATAATTAGGACCGAGCGTATATCATATATTTAAGGCAGGAAGTATCAATTTTCCCTTGACCAATTTCTTGATGCTAAGGACACTAGGAACTAGAATCACCCACAACAATCGTCTTCGCGGTCAACTAGAATTTATGTGCAAGTTCAAGGTAAGTAAGTGTTTTATTAAGTTAATATTTTAATTATATTTAATTAAAATTTGTGATGAATTTGTGTAGATGAGCTGGGAAACATTACCAATAGGACATTGTGCTTGAACTTCCTCACCAAATCCCCATGAAAAAGAACCTAAGGTGGGGTCAGTGGAGGATGAGATGCAATTGAGGGCCCATTTGGATTAGCAGTGGCAGAAATGATTTTTTTTTCAATCTAATTTTTACAAACTTAAGATAGGATAAAATTCATATTGTAAATATGATTTATATTTAGATTGACGATAATAGAAGTGACTTTTTTTTTTTTTTCCAAACTACAACTTGTTTGGATGATTATATGAAAAAGCAAGTTTAGATGAAAAGGACATGAATCTTATAAAATAATACATATCTATATCATTTGTATGTATTGTGATAATTTTAAGAAAAAATTATAATTATATTTATAAAAAAAATTAAAATTGTTAATCATTATTGGAAAAAAAAAATGAAACTAGTAAAATACTTAATTATAATAAATATGAAAATAATTAACATATTGGAAAAATTTTGAAAATACCTTGATAGACATATTTAATACGTATATATATTATAAATTTTGGCATAAAAATATATAATCACGCATATTAAAATTAATCTGCAGCAAGCATATGTGGTTTATCATTTGCTCATGATGGAACGAACATGCAGAAGATAAAAGTATCATGACATATGCATTTGGGTTGCGGTAGAAATGGCGCTTAAAGCCATCCGACTTAAAAAAGCTCCCAGAGGAAAAAGTCGTGTTATAGATAATGATTTGTGTTTGGATTGTCATTTGGCATTTTTTTTAAGTGGCTTTTTTTAAACTGAGGAGTGTTTGGATTATTATTTTAAAAGTCGGTTGAGATAAAAAATGATTAAAAATGGTATGAATTTTATTAAATACTCCCACTCGAACCTAAATAGTCGATAGAATTAATATTTCGTAAGAGATTGAGAAAGCTAATTTATTTAAGAGTATTTTTATTCTTTTTTCTCTTTAAATTAATTAATTTGACTAATAATTAATATATAATCTATTTATTCTTTATTCTTTTCTCTATATCAATGAGATACGTGGCATTTGTGGAGGAGAGAACCAGTTGGGTCCCGTGTAATTGATAAAAATGAGAAGATGAGCACATACACATAACACATGGACGGTTGAACATCTACATGTCTTCCACAAAATATTAAAAAATAAAAAGGAACACATGGTCTTTAAAAACCGCCGGAATCGGAGCAAAAGGGAGGGGAGACTGTGCAAGACATTTAAAACAGAGAGAGGAGAGACCAAAGACTACAAGTACACACTCTCATCGTGGCATTCTCGTTTGAGACCGAATCGGACACCGTAAAACCGCAGGCACCGCCGAGAGCTTCAGAAGAGTTGGAGAGCCACTTCCCCGTCTTCACACCCTCTCGGTTGTCGCCTCTTGGAAGAAGACGATGAATAGTAGCTTCATTCTCCCTCCAATCTGACTTTTCTCTCGCCCACTTTTCTCTCTGGTTGTTGCCCGGTGCGTTACAAGATAAGCTCTATTTTGGAGCGTTCAAAAAGCTCAGCAGCGTTGAGGGTATTGGAAGAAGCCAACGTATCATCCAAACACTCCCCATTTGCGTTTTTTTACTGTTGACCGTTTGCTTTTCCGCCACTGAATATTTTTGCCTTCAACGCTGCATTCAACGTGAACCCAAACGGAGCCATAGTATTTCTTATGGACAAAAGATAACAAGGCAAAAAAGGAAAGAAAAACAAAAAATCATAGGATGGAGCAAGTCCTGCAAAAGCATCATGAGAGTTGCTTTTTCTAAAAGCTGCTTTAGTAATAAAAGCCCATTGACCCGCCATTTTTCCAAACATATACCATTATGCACATCACACTTGCTTCGAAATTAACCATATCAACCAGCTAATCAAAGTAATAGAATCATCCTGTATGTCATCACTGTGGCAGAGAATATTACTGAACCGAAGATCAAAAGACTGAACCGAATTCTGATCAACACGCATTGATAATTGACTACCAAACCTGATGCAACGGACCCATAATTGAAGTAAGATTCCAAGTAGCATCCTCAATTAAAGTATTAACTGTGGCATGAGGGTCAAAGCCAAAATTAATATAATTACTGAGAAATCTAACTGGTAGGCCTGGAATGTTACTCACCTGATCTCGTACTCCCAGAGCCGTATCAGCAGAGAATATTTATGCCTGATTTTGTTAAGTTCGCTCGCTGATCGGAGGCAGGACAGTACATGAGATAGGAGCTGGCAATTGGCAAGATTGCATCCATGAAAAGTAGAGCATCATCTGTAGAGAACCCAAGTGATAACATGGGGCAGTGATTTTAAAGCTTGATGCCCTCAAGAGTTTTGTGGCTGATTTCTTTTTGTAGCATACATGATAGAACCTCTGCCACTAGAACAAATAAATAAGGGAAGAGGGGATCTCACTGCCTCAAACCTCTAATATTTAATGAATTAAGTAGGAAAATTTGAAAAACTAATTGTTAAAGAAAGTTTAAAATTAGGACTAAGAATATGGAAGAAGAATTAATAATCAGGTTACTTTAAAGATATATTTAAACCACAAAATGTTTTAAGGAATTTGACCTATTTAAAAAAACATTTCAGGTTAGCCTTAACAAAAAGGATGAGTAAAAGTACACGCTCTCCCCTTTTTCTTGTATATAAAAAAATTTACACTCTCATTTGGTCAAATAAAAAGTACACTCTAGCCAAAAGATAATAATAAATTAAGAAAATTGGAAAAACAAAATACCAAAAAATAATGATTAGTTTGGGTCTTTTGTCTTAGGCCCTTCAATTGAGCCTGCATATGCTTCTTGTGATTTTGATGTATGATCCACTTGCTGATCATTCATAGACCCATAAAATAAATCATTGAGCCAATAATTTTATAAGGTAGTGGCATGAGAGCTCCATAGGTCACAGGTTCGGTCCTTCTTATAATCTTAGGCTGTTAATGCATGCCTCTTTAATTCAAAAAAAAAAAAAAAAAACCGTTGAACTTGTTCGTTTCACAAAAATAATTAGGTTATTTAATTCACATTGGAAAATTATGTAATAGGTCCTTATTACCCAAATAATAGCCCCTTATTGTTTACACAGATTTTCAAATGAGTCCCTATGGTTCAATGGTTGCATAATTAACCAATCTATCATTTAATTTGAATCTCAATCCCTCTTGGAGCTAAAATGTATTCACATGAAAATCAGAGTTGATGACATAGAGAATGAGGAAAACTTAATTAGTGCCAATTAATGTAATTTAATGTGAATCATCAAATATCATATAAGAATTTCTTTTAAGATATAAAATTATGTCTTTGGTATTTCATAATGATTAACAAATCTAGTATGAAACAAAACCAAGATCTCCTAATATGTACTTTAGTCAAAGTGTCAAAGTTGGGTTGAGTACAAGTAAACTGATGCCCTATGATTGAAGATGATATTCATGAATGGGAAAAAGTTTCATTATGAGATCTTTCCTCCTATGAAGCTCAATATAATTCATATTCAAATTCATTTATAACTTGATATCCTTACATGCACTTTAGTAAAATAAAAAAGGAATTATCATTATGATTATGAAGATGAGAAATTCTCCATCGTATTTAGGAAGTAAAGCTAGTCAGAATAGCACGAACAGTAAACTAAATTCCTGATTTTCTTGCTTACCAGCCCTTGACACTTTAGTCAAAATAAAAAAGGAATCATCATTATAATTATGATTACATGCACTTTAGTCAAAACTTAATTAGTGCTAATTTAAGAGTTTTTCTTCATGCTGATTGTAATAATCTAACAATGTCTAGGGGTTAGTTCTATTTTCTCGCCTTTTATAAAAAAAATATAAAAGGGAAAAAAGGAATCACCATTATGATTATGAACATGAGAAATTTGTTGGAATTTTGGATCTAATCCTATGGGTTATGAATAAGAAGTAGGTTGGATAAGAAGAGGAAAAAGGAAGAAGAAATAAGTGTGTAAATAGAAGTTCTACATTGGACAAATGAAGAGGAGTAAAAAGGCATATAAACCTCAACTTTGATCCTCTAAATTGGGCCTTTGGGCCAACCCACTTTTGTGGAAGGGTGAGGACTTAGGTGACCGTTGGTTCACCACACACACAAACGCCGTCTGTCCGTCCAACTCTGTTGGGTCACACCGCCCGCCGATCTGCGTGTGTGGAATTAAAAATAATCATTTTTAAAATTTTCAAATAGTTCCTGAACTTTTATTAATTCCTTTTTTGCTTCTATGTGTTTCTCCAACCAGCGGCTCCATTCTGGTGCGTCTGTTCGCACGACGTACCAGTTTGCTTGCAAGAGTCGAGTCCATATGATCAATATCTGTCATCTATAAATAGGGCGTGCTAGTGATAAAAAATCTATCTCAAATGAATTTCAAACACTCCTCTCTGCATATTGCATTCTGCAATTATATTTTATGCGATTCTGAAAGCAAACTCGTTGTGTTCGTTCATGCTTCTGATTGAGAATGCCATCATTCTGAAGACGCAAATCCGCTCTATCCTAGGAGACAATTGCTCATCAACCTTGGGCATCCATATAGAGGGAGCAAAATTGTCTTAAAGAGACAATGTACGTTGGCCTCAGATTTCTTCAAAGTTCATTATCATATTTCGGTAGTCTTGTAAGTTTATTTCTAGGTTTTCATATTATACAGAATTATTGTATGTTTACAGTATATGCAATATTAGTTGTACAGATTCTTGTTATTGTTCAATATCTACCTATTTAGTATTTTCCACAACAAAATTCTTTGTCGTAATTAGGAAGTAAAGCTAGTCAGAATAGCATGAACAATAAAAATTCTAATTTTCCGACACTAGGCCATGCATGAACATAATTACTAAACTTGATTAATGCTAATTTAAGAGTTTTTCTTCATGCTGATTAAATAAGGGTTAGTTCTATTTTCTCGCCTTTTATAAAAAAAAATATATATATATAAAGGGAAAACGAAATTAGGTTGAATATGAGTAACTCAATGCCGTTTGAAATAAAAATGATCTTTATCATTAAACAAAAAAAAAAGATATAATGAGAGATCTTACCCATTTGAAACTTGGTGAATTCTAATCCATCCCTAGAAAAAAAATAGAGACGTTCCACTATTAGCAATGCAAGCCCTATGTAATTGAAACATATCTCTCTCTCTCCCTTCTTTTTATATACTTTAATTAGCGCTTGTTTGGTTGTTATATTTTGACCTTACAAAAATAGAATTGCCTTTATCTTCTAATACCTTATGTTGGTTGTCACCTTTGTATGCCTGGCCCAAATATGGTCTTGAGTGTATTTGGATTAGCTTTTGAAGAATGACTTTTAAAGAAAAAGTGAAAAAATGATTTTTCTTATGGACTCACATATGAGGCCCATTTAGTGTGTGGCCCATCAAGGAGCAATTCGTATCAGAATCTGCCTATAATGAAGGAAGATCCTAATCAACCTATAATTAAGGCTATAATCAAGGAAGATCCTAATCAAGGATTTCGACCAAGGTGGCACAACACTTAGGTTATAAGGCGCACCGGGCCCATGAGTTCAAACCCAACAGGTAAACTCTATAAATAAGAGGTAAACCCTAAGGTATGGACATTCTCTCTCAATTTAATATTCAGCCGTCACCGTACACACACACCACCCCCATTGGCAAAAGCCTTATTCGTGCACAATGATCCATCATTCTCCCAGGTATCTACCTTAAAGATATCTTGGAGTAGTTATTTGATCAATATCAACACACTAGTCCAAAAACACTAGACATCTGTTGTTCTTATATGGAACATTGGCGTTGACCGCGGGGAACCATAAATTTTGATCCCATGACCATAGATGGTTGCCACTAGAAGCAGTAATCCGATCCCTTTGCATGGGCAGTTGCCTAAAAATCCAATGCAGCATAATCAAGAACCACCGCAACCATAGAGCTTCAAGGAACAGGTCCTAAACCATAGAGACAACATGTTGAGGATAACCAAGATGGACGAGATCAAAACCGGGATGAGGCCTCTCAGACACCGAAGGCTCATGGGACATACAAAAGGAAGTACAGTAGGGGCAGTATAATAACAATCCTTTTAGTGACGAGATCCACAAACACTCCCTACCTGGAAGATCTTGATTTGGCCTTCTTGTCGAAATACAATGGAAGTCAAGATCCACTAGCCCATCTTGATACTTTCGACATGGACATGTTCATAAGGGGAATTGATGAGCCCATTATTTCCTGAATATTTGCTATAACATTGACGGAGCCGTGCAAAAATGGTTTCACACTCTACCAGCAAATTCCATCCGGAGGTTCGAAGATTTAGGAAACATGTTTGAATTGAATTTTGCAACAAGCAAAAAAAAAAAAAAACACAAAGTCCGAATTGCTATTGGTAGGGTTAAGCAACAACCAAGGGAAACACTCCAAAAGTACTTGGATCGTTTCAAAGACGTCGCCTTACAAGTGCATGGATCCGAATTCTATATACAAAGAGAGCTAAGGAGCTAGCTTCATGAAACTTCCAATAAACAACATTGCACAGGTTTCAATTAAAGAGGAAGGGGGAAAGAAGAAAGAGAAACCCGTAGTAGGCAAGTGAAAAAGTTTGCAAAGCAGATGAAAATCACCAAATATATTAAATAAGTAGTATATAGAACATACCATTTAGAATAAACCTGATACCGCATTAGTTCCACCAGAACTCGATGCCCCATTAGCAGTGGTGGCAATCACCTTCTTCTTCTCGTCCTCAAAATCCTAGTCATCCATTGTTGTTCAAACCAGCACACAGGGCATGAATTTCTGGAGCCCAACCATGGAACTATGCAATCCCCATGGTATTGATGGCTGTAGGGCAACTGCTTTGCCATGCTTCCCACACCCACCATATCTTTGCATATAGCACACACCAAAGCTTGATCCTCTGACACAATCTCCACCGTCTCGGGCTGACTCCGCCACATATTTTGAATGAGGCCAAGCTCCAACCATTCAACCACCCACCCTTCAATCTGAAAAGAAAGTAGCATACACAGCACATAAAAACCAACTCAATTGAGCTTCTAACACACTTGATGAAAACGACATGCATTTAATCAGAACACACCCTTCAACATTGGACCTTCAACCTTGATCGCTCCCCCTCGTGTGTGTGCTTGGCGTTCTCTTCCTCGCATTCTCCATTTTTTCCTTTCTCGGCGATAAGAACACACCGTGCCAAAACACATTGCCCTTCCTTTTCCTTTTTTAATCCTGGGGGCATCAATGTAATTTCGTCTTTTTCCTTAATACTCAGCAAGTCCCTTGAGACATTTCTGACATGTCACTTTTATGAGAATATGTTGGTCCCTTGGAACCTGAGGAGGATTTTCCCAAGAATTTATTAATAGTGCAAGCCTCAATTTAGATTTTTATATTTTAATCGAAATTATATAGGATTCTCCCAATTAACAACTCTCATTTTTTACTTCCCAAATTTTTACCACAATATACGCTTAAAACAACAATTATTTTGGCAAAAAAAGAAAAAAGAAAAGAAAGAATCATAATTAACAAATTAACAAGTATAGATAAGGGATTAACAACTCCCATATGTTTGATTATCAAACTTTTACTGGTGAATATATGCTAAACTTAGTTTATTACATATATACTTTTGGGAGAATGACATTTAAATATTATTTTGGTCAAGGTGCAGAAAAAAGGAGCGTCGGCACAAATAACTATTGAAGGAAAAAAAATTGAAAAGTGAAAAAAACACAATTTAATTAATAAATTAATTGTCTTGGTGTCTATAGATCGGCAATGTTGGCATCTCCAAAAGGGGGTGTTCCACTCACCCTCTTGAACTCATCCATAGTGTTTGATTATCTGGTTCCATCCTGCAATGCCACAAGCAAGAAGCGTTTGATGCCTACTCCCATGGGTCCTATCTCTGTTGGTGTTTTCTTTTTCCAACAAGAAGACTTAACCGCTCTTTTCTCCAACGTTTCCGCCACTGTCCTACGCCAGTGCCTCATATTTTAACTTAATTGTGATAGTTGTTTTTTTAATAGTTATTTGGTGTTTTTTTCACTTTTAATAGGTATTTGGTTTTTTTCAACTTTTTAATTGTTGATTGGCAATTTTGGTTTATTACATAGTTATTTGTGGGCTCCTCGGATAATAGTTGGTTGACATTTAAATATTATATGAAATTCCAAAACCTAGAAATGTTTACTGAAAAGGGAAAAAGACAGAGAGGTACGTAAGTAGGAATATGGGTTTTGAATATATGGGCAAAAGACCAAACTACTATTTCCTTCACTCTTCTCTCTCCACTCCATTCTCTTTTCTTCACCATCATCTTTTGTTCAGCTCCACAAGATCGAAGAAGAAGAAGAGTGGGCTTTCATCTTTTGTTCAACTTGCATTCTCTCTTTATTCCAATAGAGAAAGAGAAATAGAGGATAGAGGCGGCATGTCGGAGTTCCTTTCGTCCTCCGGTTGCCATCGAAGGTTGAAGAAACCAGTTTCCACCGAGCTTTTTCAGCTTCCAGCAAAGGATAATGAGATTGACAAAATGAGTAATGAGATTGACAAAGTCCGTGAGCATTCACAATATGTGTAAAACAATTGACAAAGAGTTTTGGGTTGTGACCAATTGAGTAATGAGATTGACAAAAGGAGTTCGTAAGTAAGGACAATATATGTAAAAAGATTGTCAAAGAGTTTTAAGTTGTGACCAATTGAGTAATGAGATTGACAAAAGGATTAATGAGATTGACAAAATGAGTGATGAGATTGACAAAATCCATAAGTACTAACAATATGTGTAAAAGGAGTGACAAAGAGTTTTGAGTTGTGACCAACTGAGTAATAAGAATGACTAAAATAGTAAAGGTTTTGACAAAATTGAGTAGTCCTTTTATACATATTGTTAGTACTTATGGATATCGTCAATCTCATTTCTCAGTTGATCACAACTTAAAACTCTTTGTCAATCCTTTTACACATATTGTCAATACTTACAGATTTTGTCAATCTCATTACTCAATTGGTCACAACCCAAAACTCTTTATCAATCATTTGACACATATTGTCCTTACTTAGGGACTTATCAATCTCATTACTCCTTTTGTCAATCTCATTACTCAATTGGTCACAACCCAAACTCTTTATCAATTATTTTACACATATTGTCAGTACTTACAGATTTTGTCAATCTAATTACTCATTTTGTCAATCTAATTACTCAATTGGTCACAAGCCAAAACTCTTTGTCAATCCTTTTACACATATTGTCCTGACTTGTGGACTTTGTCAATCTCATTACTCAAGTCACAACCCAAAACTCTTTATCAATCCTTTTACACATATTGTAAGTACTTACGGATTTTGTCAATCTAATTACTCATTTTATCAATCTCATTAGTCAATTGGTCACAAGCCAAAACCCTTTGTCAATCCTTTTACACATATTGTCCTTACTTGTGGACTTTGTCAATCTCATTACTCAGGTCACAACCCAAAACTCTTTCCTTTTACACATATTGTCAGTACTTACGGATTTTATCAATCTCATTACTCAATTGGTCACAACCCAAAACTATTTGTCAACTTTTTACACATATTGTCCTTACTTATGGATTTTGTCAATATCATTACTCCTTTTGTCAATCTCATTACTCTTCGTCAGAAACTGAAAAGCTCACTGGAAAATTCATAAGATTGCTGAAAAACTCATGAACTCGTCGGAAATTGTAGAACTTTGCGGGAAACTGAAAAAACTCTCTGGAAACTGGTTTCTTCAACCTTGAGGGCAAATGGAGTGAGGACAAAAGGAACTCGGCATGCCGTCTTTATCCTTTATTTCTCTTTCTTTGTTGAGTCGGAGTAGAGAGAGAACACGAGCTGAACGAAAGATGAAAGCTCAATCTTCTTCTTCTTCGATCCTGTGGAGCTGAACGAAATATGAAAGCTCTCTCTTCTTCTTCTTTGATCCTATAGAGTTGAACGAAAGATGATGGTGAAGAAGAGAGAATGGAGTGGAGATAGAAGAGTGAAAGAAAGAGTAGTTTGGTCTTTTTCCCAAATATTTAAAACCCAAATTCCTACTCGCGTACCTCTTTGTCCTTTTCCATTTTCAGTAGACATTTCTGGGTTTTAGAATTTTATATGGTATTTAAATGTCATATAATTAAATGGACTTAAGTCTGCCTATATTTTATAGTCAATTCCAAGTTTGGATAAAGAAGGAGGGTCGTGTTAGGCCCTTGACAACCAACATAAAACTCTGTCCAATCTTATGCTATGAATCTATGAAGAAATTGTGTTAATGCTGGATCGTTGCTCAGATGTAATGTAACATCCTTAAATTTTAAGGCTTAGAGTTAATTGTAGTTTAAGTTATACTTAGTCAAAGGGTTAGAATAAATTGATAAATTAAAATAAAGAATCAAGTATTAAAAAAAATGAAAATATGTCCTTAAAATAATTCTTTTAAATATTTGGTTATGTATGTGAAGGTAAATTAATATGGGAATTAATAAATATAAAAAAAAAATTTGTCGGATATTATTATTTTTCTTTATTTATTCATTTTTTTTTTTTAAAAAAATATTATTAAAACCCTAACCCTAGTACCCTCCTATTTAAACACCTGGTGTCCTTGAGCCTCACACGCCGCACTCCACCCGCTTCGAGTCTCAAGTTCCCTCTTTTCCCTATTTTACTTGTTCATAAATCCCATGTCTCCATTGCTTTAGCTTAAGTCTTGTCCTGTCGATTTATCATCCCTACTCCCTCAATCTATGTGCGGTACCTATGAATGACACACACATTCTTTATGAGCATGGAGTGTATACCTTTTATTATGATTTTTCTTTAATTTGCGTTGAACCCTTCATCGTATAGCTTACATAAATCTACACTTTCTTCACTTCCCCTCACACTTGCCATGGAGTTGGCTTTCGTCCAATACATTTATATATCCGTCGCCGTCCGTACGCAATCGAACGACGTCATTTTGTGTGTTGAAAAATCTGGACCATTCTTGTATTTTTGATCCAAACCGTTGGTTCATGAAGGAGGTTTGCAGCAAGATTGACAAAACCCACGAGACGTCGACCACGGCAACACGAGCTCAAACGGATCGGCTTCATGCAAATCCGATTCCGCTTTCTCGATCGATCCACGCCGCGGCGCTTTCTCAATTGATCCACGCCGCCTCTTTTATCGCATATTTTCTCTCGGCAAAATCGGCATCCGGTAACTCTTCCAACACCACTCGCCTTTGGAGAGCAAATCGAGATTTTCTCAGATCCGGGTCAATGTTGTAACATCAATTCATTGGTAAAAACTAATTATTGCGTTTGGGCATGGTTTTCAAAAGCACAAAAAAGGGTTTAAAGATGCTGCATAATCGTGTGTGCTCTTTTTCGTTGCCATTTAACCTCGATCTGTTTTTGGGCACGTAGTGGTGTATGTATTCTCTTGTAACATATCATATTTTCTCTTATCTTCAGTCGTCTTGGTAGAATACGGAAAAAAGATTACAACTTTTACCATCGAGCTTGTTAAATGCCACTTGACTCGTTTTATGATTACCGAGATGAATGAGGTATATCAAAACAATGGATATATTATTATGCTCATTGTATGTGTGTGTGTGTGTGTGTGTGTGTGTGTGTATTGTTGGGCATTCTAAGCCCATTTGATTCTTGCAGATATTGGAGGCCTTGCTTCCCGAGGTTATGATTGTTTTCGAGGAAGAAGAAAGGCATGTGGACTGGCGCGAACATGGAAGGCAGACATTTTTCCCACCTCCTCAGATTTTCTTGCGCAGCTGGAGGAAGAAGAAAGGAATCGGACTGGCATGAAGAAGGAAGACGGACGACTGGCGCGAAGATGGAAGACGGAAGACGAATGTTTTCGTACCTCGTCAGATTTTCCCGCGCAGCTTGAGGAAGAAGAAAGGATTCGACTGGGAATTAATCCCTCTTCATCACCGTCCATGCTTATAACAAACCAACGGTCCAGATTTTTCAACACACAAAACGACGTCGTTCTGATTGCAGCGGACAGCAGCGGATATTAAATGTATTGGACGAAAGCCAACTCCCACTTGCCATCACATCGCTACTGTACATGCTCCTTGACTTATGTATTATTCCATTGCACTATGTACGTGGGGTATCTTTTTTTATGCATTTATTTTGGGGTATTTTTTTTATGTATTTATTTTCTCATTACATGACACAGCCCTCCTTCCTCTTTATTTATTTTGTTTTATTTGTTTATCTTATGGGTTTGCTATCTCCAAGATCAAGGCACCTTTTTTTTTTTTGGTCTTCTTTTTCTTCAATACATTCATTCATCTTGTAGTGTCAGGGAAGTGCTTTCTATTAAAAAAAAGGAGGGTTAATAATAATATCATATTTCATTCAAAAGTCAAAATCTTCCTTTCCCATTAATGCTTTGTGGCTGGATATGCACATTTTAATAAATTGATTATTTCCTTCATTCTGTCATACGCATGAACACACAGTGAATGATGTTCCTTCAATATTTTCCTCCCTCTTTTCAACCTATCAAACTCACACCATATATCTATACATTTGTGTGTATAGAGCTATTGAATTTTGAGTCCTCTCCTTTATTAATATATATATATATGTGTGTGTGTGGATCTAATTAAATCTAAAGTAAAACCTGTTGTCACTAATAAAAATATATTCATACTATATAAATTCTTAGATGGGTAGATTTAAGCTTTAGAGTAGTATTAGAGTAACTTTACAATAGTTTTGAGAAATATAATAATAGATATTTATGTTTATCACTTTTCAGACTCTCATTGAAAGCTTTGGTATGACACTTGTGTGATTACCTGTACACTAGGGAGTAACAGGTAACTCTGAATATTCTTCCATATACTTGTGAATTGTATGCGATTGTGAGTAACTATCTTCTATTTAAAATTAAAGGACTGAATTATATGTATATGTGTATGCATTGTAAATTGATATTTTTTTTTTGTATGAATTGAAGCATGATTTATTGTACCTTGACATTTAATTATATTATTGGTGATTTAATAGATGTTTGACATGGCGGATGCATATGTGATGGGTTGGAGTAAGGAGGGATTTGTATGTTGAGATCTTTTACCACGTGGTATGTCATCACTCTGTGCACAGTGGATGACACTTGTCGAGCCCCTTCTCCCATGTTTTCCTTTGGTAGGGATAGCATTGGAGTCGTGGGACATGTGACACCTCCTTAGTTGTGTTGTTTTAAGGAGGGGAGCTATAGTCCATACTTAAGCTCTATACCTTTGGCCGGGTATATCTTAAGTTTTGGTGAGCTTGGAACCATCTAGTTAAATGGATGAGTTGCTATTGGACTATGTGTTAGCCTATGGCTCCAGTCAGCAGTTGAGTATGGACGGTGATATAAGGGAGGCAGCATATTGCATATTGTATCATTGTACGGTTTACATTGACATTACGATAAGAAATGTTTTATGAAATTATGGTACATACAAATATATATGTAATCAATTCCTGCTTTTTATCATATGTGACTTGCTTGTGTACGGTAGAAACTTTCAGTAGTTATTGAGATTGTCAAATCTCACTCTATATTAACAATTTTCAGGTGATTGTTCTAGTAGGGAGCGAGGGAAGG
This sequence comes from Acacia acuminata, assembly GCA_019022655.1. Lineage (NCBI taxonomy): Eukaryota > Viridiplantae > Streptophyta > Magnoliopsida > Fabales > Fabaceae > Acacia > Acacia acuminata. Next base: position 1,070,727 of record JAFJYI010000187.1, read on the forward strand.
AATCTATGGAGTGAGCCATGAAGGCTCGGTTTTGCTCCTAGAATTTATGTTATGTCGTTTTATTTGCCATGACTCTAAGACTTCCGCTTTGTATTTTATTATGAAATATTTTGAGAGTTTATATTGACTCAAGAAACATATTTTGATTTGAATCAGTTATGTATTTTTATGATTTGGATGTTGATCATCTATGTTGGAGATATTTCAAGTGTTTTGGCTAAGATTCTAGGTGTTGGATTTTGGGGTGTTACATGTAACACGTTGTATAGCTCGGGTACAGTGAGAAATGAGCTAGAGCCATTACATTGTCGCTTGGGTGTAGTGTTATATGAGCAAGGGCTACCGCTATCTTCTGAACCAGATTGCTAAATAAGCTAGTTCATGAGAGCAGGATCAAATTCGGTACTTGGAACATTAGGACTCGAATGGAAAATTACATTAGGACTATGAATGGAAAATTTAGAGAGGTAGTTGGAGTGATGCAAGAGCGAAAGATAAACATATTGTGCCTTTAGGAAATTAAATGGGTTAGACAAAGTCTTGAGAAAGTAATGGTTTCAAACTTTGGCACAGGGGAAATGCAGGCGCAAGGAACGGTGTTACCATTATCATGAATAAAGAAAAGAAGAATAATAAGGCAGAAGCTAAAAGGATTAATGACAGAATCATATCTATAAGAATGATTGTTGGAAGGTATACTATCAATATTATTAGCACTTATGCACCTCAAGTAGGGGTAGAAGCATATCTTGAGGAAATGTTTTAGAGAGATATGAAAGGGTTGATCTAGAACATACCACTTGTTAAGAACATTTTATAGGTAGGGACCTTAATGGACATGTTGGTAAGGAGGTGAAACAACATGCAGAGACTTATGGTGGTTTTGGTTTTGGGGATATAAATACTAAAGGGTAATATATTGTTGATTTCTTCCTAGCTTACAACCTCAAGATTGTCAATACTTGCTTTAAGAAGCGAGACAAGCATTTAATCACATAAAAGAGTGGAGGCTATAGGTCTTCGATTGATTTCTTTTTGGTAATGAATAATGAAAGAAGGCTCTATAAAAAATTGTAAAGGATCCCTAGGGATGGCATGACAACACAATATCGAGTTTTGGTCATTGATGTGCATATGAAATGTATTAAACAAAAGTGCCAGTAAGTTTTGAGCCTCAGGGTCATATAGTGGCAATTAAAGGGGGAGAAATGGGATATCTTTAAGAGATCTCTTTTAGAGGAAGGGGTTTGGGAGTCATAAGGAAATGTTAATATCATGTGGAAGGAAATGGCTAAGAAGGTTCAGAGGGCCGCTAAAGAAATTTTAGGAAAATCAAAAGGTCTAGGTCTTGGTCTTGGTTGTGGGGAGAACATACAAGAGAAAGTCAAGAATAAAAGAGATTATTTAAAGCCATTCATTTGTGTAATAATGCTAAAAATTCAGGAAGGTGTCGATTGACTAAAAAGGATACTAAGAAAGTTGTGAGTGAAGTTTGTTATATCCCTTGTAATTATGACATTTATCAAAGTAATACAGCAAATTTTAGTGAGCAACACAGATATAAAATAATACATTGATAACTAAAAATTTCTTGGTAATGTATAGGAATACATATAGAATTCTCAAATACAGTGATCCATTTCCATTACATCAGTGCCAGAATATATGATCCCAAAATAAAAATAGCTAAACAAAACTAAAATCCCATTGCTCTATCTAATGCCTAAACAACAGTCTCAGTATTATGTACTCGCTGCCTTTCCCTTGGAACCTTGTCCGCCACCATGACCGTGTCCAGATCCTGAGCCCTTGGAAACATCTGGGATTCAATTTGAACCCAGAGTAACAATTAATCTCATTTACAACAAATATATACAGCGTATGATGGTTAACCGCAATCATAACGACTCAACTATTAGAGATTAGTCATCATAGAGCATTTGCAACAACAATAGGTAACACAAGACTACACATAATATTGTTTACAAACGTAGGACTCAACTTCTTTCGGGCATAGTTATATGCATTGTTGGTAGTGTATGTAGGACTTAACATGTCTCGGGCAGTATTAACTGCAAAAGCAAATCGTAGGACTCTATATGTCCTGGGTATGGCTACATGCAATGTTGATACTATACATAGGACTTAACATGTCCTGGGCATGACTATATGCAATGTTGATGATGTACGCAGGACTTAATATGTCTCGGGAAGTATTAACTGTGAATAGCAAGACTTGACATGTCCTAGGCCTCAGCGCTAGGCATCAACTGGGTAAAGACCTATAATAACTAAATACATTTTAGGCTTTGTGACCCAAGGACCACTAGTCCACAAAAGTCGTATAGCATAACGAGTATTCACAACACGGTTTACAATCGGGTTACAAACATGCATACACAATCATATAGAGTATGTGAGATTAAAGTTACTACCTGATTGCTTTATTCAAGTCAAATTCACGAACTCTGATTACTTTGTAAAATTACGAGTCCCTATACAAATACATTATGGACCATGGTCATTACTTACTCCAACTCCTGACATTTCAAATGTCATTTAATACATTATAACTAAATATAGAATTAATAGATTTAGGTTATGCCCAAGATTCCATTGTTTCCCTCATTTTCGCACATTTGACTTTATTTTCCAAAATTTATGCTCTAATTTTGAAAAATCATATCTCATAGCACAAATGTCCAAATAAGGTGATTCCAAAGCTTATGGACTCCTTATTAAGTCTAGGTTCAAGAAAAAAAATGGTTATAACAGCTGTTCAAATGCACATAATTCCTAGTCTAATAAAACAATACTATTGTCCAAATTTATTCTAGAAATGCAGACCATTTTTTAAAAATTCATAACTCAGTATATACAAATCCAAATTTGACCAACTACCTATCAAATTAAAGCTTATTATATCTACTTTAACCCTATAAAATCATGGCAATTAGACATTATTTACTACCCCAAAAAATGAGCCACAATATTCCTATCCGCACAGGATTTTCTCAATAGATTTCAAGGTTTTGGTATAATCTAATCCCAGAGCTTCAAAAATTCCTATTGAACCTCTATCCTACACAATGTCACATTTTAAATACAATGGAACCATCAAATTGGCCAAAATCCAACTCTCTTGGTCTGCCCAGTACTGGCCAAAGTTAAGTTTAATCATAACAATTTACCAGCTCACAATTTATCCGCCAAATTAGGTTCATATGTTCACAAATCATCATGAGGCTCCAGGAACCCTAGTTGGCTGAAAATATAGTATTTTACAAAGTATTCAAAAGCTCATCCAAATCTCAAACTAGTCAGTTCAAGATGAAGCTTACGCTTACCTTATTACGATTCTACAACTGGTTTGGAATTTCAGCAGCAACTTGACTAACCCGATGACTTGAAACTCCTCCTATGAGAAAACTGAAACCATAGAATTCGAGGTGTAGAACAACGTTTGTGAAAGGGTTTTTGGATTGGAGGTGGTTTGGTAGGTGATTTTGCCTAAATTAATTTTTCTCTCCTTTTCCATTTTTGTGTGCCATTTTTGGATAATATTCTGAGCTCTACTCTCTCTCTTTCTTGTTCTGATCAAATGAGGATGAGATAAAACATGAGAATTAATGAATATTGAAGGCCTAAAGTCGGTGGAAGGAAGGAGAAAATCTTAAGACTTTAATCTTCCACTTATTTACCATTTTACCATTGAATTCAATTCCAATGACTTGTTGACCGAAACTTTTATGGTAAAGGGGCTGATGTGGTGTGAACTCAAATGAACATGTATGTATCTTGACTAATTTAACTAATTGGTGAAGTGGGGTGTTGTGGAGTTTATTCCAATATGATCCCATTTAATCATCCACAAGACTTTTATTTGCAACTTAGTTCATTACTTATTTAGTTGCAAATATTGAATAAGTGTTAGGAATTAATTCTTAAACCCATATATAGATTTCTCTTCCCTAACGAGCTTCTTTTGACCATAGAATATTGTCTCTAAAATCATCGGTTTTGAAAAAATCGGGTATTTTGAATAAAATTGACATTTCGTCAAAATTTCACTATTTCTTTTCTCCAAATGAAAATACATCATACATGGAATTTGTCATAGAAAATTTGGAATATTACAAAGTTCATTCTAAAGTGTTCGAGGAAGTCTATAAGGAGTTAGGGACAAAAGATGGGGACAAAAAATTTACAATAATGCAAACACTAGGGAGAGAAAATTGAGAGACTTGGATCAAGTAAGATGTATAAAAGATAATGGAGAAAAATTCTTGGTTACTGATAGAGATATTAAAGATAGATGAGAGGCCTACTTTTATAATTTGTTCAATGATGTAGGTGGCAGTTCAACTTGGGAGTTAAAGGATTTAACATTTGGATTAAGTAAGCTCAAGTTTTCATTTTATAGTTGAATCCAAGTTGGTAAGGTTAAGGAAGTTATTAAGAAAATGAAGAATAGTAAAGCTATTGAACCAAATGCTTTTCTTATTGAAGTTTGGAAATGTTTGGACTAAGAGGATGTATTGTGGCTTGTTAAGTTATTTAATGAGATTCTACGATCTAAAATATGCCTAATGATTGGAGGAAAAGTACCTTAGTCTCTATTTACAAGAATAAAGGGATATTTAGAATAGTGCAAATTATAAAGAAATTAAGTTTATGATCTATACAATGAAATTGTGGGAAAAGGTAATTGAACACAAGTTGAGATCGGAGAGATGTATTTCTATGAATCAATTTGGGTTTATGCCGAGAAGGTTCACAACTAAAGCGATTTATTTACTAAGGGGGTTAATGAAAAATTATCGAAGCAAAGGAAGAGACTGATATATGATTTTTATTGACTTTGAAAAAGCTTATAATTGCGTGCCAAGAGACCTACTTCGGAAAGCTTTGGAAAATAAAGATGTGTGTGTTGGCGTGTTGCATATACTAATGTCATTCAAGATATGTAGGAGGGGTGACAAATAGTATTAGAACGCTTGGAGGTGAAAAAAAGGACTTTCTTATAAGAATTGACCTATATCAAGAATCAATTTTGAGCCCTTGTTTGTTAAGTAGTTTTAGATGTTCTAATTGAACTAATCAAAGAAGAAATCTATAAGTGCATACTTTTTGCCAATGATATAGTTTCATATAGTTTCTTTCTTTCATTCTTTGTTTTTTTTTGTTTTTTTTTTTTTTTTTGGTTGCTAAATCAAGAGAATAGGTTAACTCTAATCTTAAGTTATTGAGAAGGCCTTTGGAGTCAAAGGGCTTTCGTTTGAGTAGAAGCAAGAGAGAGTATATGCATTATAGTTTTGATAAGAAACAACTTAGAAGTGATTTAGAGGTTTAATTGGGAGATCAATATATCCCTAAGTGACGAAGTTTAAATATTTGGTATCTATTACACAAAGATGGTGAAATTGATGGAGATGTTAATCATAGAATCCAAGGTGAGTGGTATAAGTCCGTACATGTAGATCTGAGAAACTGATGTCGGTTTTTAACTCTAGTGAACCTTGATTTGGGACTTGGCTCACTACTTATCATGGGGATGGACCAGTCTGTTGGAAGGGAGGGACCTATTACTAAGGAGGCTGTGCTAGAAAGTGGGGAATGGTGAAAATATTAGAGTATCAAAGGACCAATGATTCAAGGACTTAGCGGTTATAAACTTCATAGTGAGGTATTGACTGGGGAGGATGAAAGAGTTAAAGTGGCTGATCTTATACGCAATGGCTACTGGGACCTTAGCTCTATTAATGCAAGGATTAGTAGTGTAGAAAGGGACATGATTTTGAAAACTCCTATTCCAACTAATGTTTGTGTTGACCGTGCGGTCTAGATGGAAAACAGTTACTGTTTCTATTCAGTTAAATCTAACACACAATAGCTAAAAGAAACATAGAGGAAGAAAAAGCCAGAGATCTAGGTATGTCCTTTTTGGTTCCTAAAGTTTTATTGAAGTGTATTTGGAAAGTCATGGTTCCACAAAAAGTCAACATTTTTTGTGGAGATTAGGAGCCGAGGCTATTGCAACTAAAGAAGCTCTTTTTAAACGTAAATGTGCTACTAATCCTATTTGCCCTATATGCTTATTTGAAAGAGAAAATGTTGAACATTTGTTGTTTTTATGTCCTTGGACAAAACTCTACTGGTTTGGTAGCCCCTTAGGACTTAAATTTAGCAAATGGTCTATGAAAAGATGTGAGGAATGGTTATGTGATTTGTTGCATGGAAGGGACGGTCTAGATGAGTATGGTAAATCATTATTTGTCACAATGTGTTGGTGGATTTAGAAGAAAAGATGCAATTGGGTGTTCAAGGAGGAAAAACCTTACGCTAAAGAGGTTGTTTGATTGGTTAGTGTTCAAGTGGAAGAATTTTGGAGAGCTAAAGCAAGAGGAGGTGGAAATTACATAAAGGCATTTGAGGAAGGCATAGTGAGGAATAATCTGTGGGTGGCTCCTACACCTAGATTTGTGAAGATTAATGTGGATGGGTCCTTTAAGGGATCCACGGGTGAGGCAGGTATTGGCTTGGTCAATAGGAATGATAAGGGGAAATTTGTTGGAGGTTTGGGAGGTGCCGTGAAGGCAGATTCTCTATTTATGGCGAAATGTACAGCACTGAAGGAAGCTTTACTCTATAGATATAAATTTCATGATTCTCAAATAATTGTTGAAACTGATTGTGAATTTTTGTACGGATTGATAGAGGGAAAAATAATAGCTGGATGCAAATGGAGATGCTAGGATTTAATGAAAGAAATTCTTGGATTACTGGAGTCAATGGAAGGAGTGTCGTTCTCCCTAGTTTCCACATAGGGAAATAAAGTTGCTGGTAGAATAGCAACTGATGCAGCAAAGAAGATGTTCCAACATGTTTGGCTGGATTATATCCCATCTTCTTTAAGCAGTATTCTGATTCATGACTTTGTGTTGTCCAAGGATTGTAATGATAATATAATTAATATAAATGATAGGGAAGGAGTGAGATAGAGAATTGGAATAGGAAACTGATACAGTAGGCTCGTTGTTTGTTATAGGTTTGGATTTTGGTAAGAAGTGTGTTGGTTGTACTATTTGGTGTTTTTGAGAGTTCATTTTGGTTTCGGCTATTAGTGTGTGTAATACTTATTTTAATATTAATAAAATTGACTTTTTTGGTGAAAAAAATGTGAGTGGTATAAGTAGAGAAAAGTTACCAGAGTTATTTATGATCGGAAAGCACTTAATAAGGTAAAAGAAAAGTTTTATGCACTACTATAAAACTGACAATGCTTCATGCTAGTGAATGTTAGTCTTTGAATGGACAACATGAGCATAAAGTAGGGTAATTGAGATGGAGATGTTGAGATAGTACAATCACACAAGAAAGTATAAGGTCCACAATGAACATATTCGCATAAGAGTTGGAGTGATAACTATTGAAGAGATAATTGTAGAAAATCATTTAAGATGGTTTGAACATATTCAAAAAAGGCCATTGGATGCAATAGTGAGGAAGGTTGATCAAATATGAAGTCATTTAAAAAGGGGTAGAGCAAGATCGAAGAAAATACTGAATAAAGTTATTAAGTGAGATTTTTTGGTTAACAATTGTAATACCCCGATTATTAATGATAATAATATTTTTAAATAATAATAATAATAATAATAAAAATAATAGTAATAGATTTAAATAATAATAATGATATAGTAATAATAAAAATCTAGAATTTAATAATGTTTTTATTGTTTTATAATTTATTAATTAGCAATAGTTAAAGAGCCCAACCCATATAGCTAAACCTAATTTTTAATTATAAACTGAGGACTACCGCTTTAACCCTAGCGAACGCTCAACACTTTTCTTCTCCGCTCCTTTTTCTTCTTCGCTACTGCATCCTCTTTCCGTACTCTCATCAAATTATTTTTCTAAGAGGCTAGCAAAAAGGAAAATCAGGTAATCCTAATCCTTAAAACAATAGGAACAATATTAAAAACGTCGCTACATTTGTATTTCATTTTTGGTTTCTGTGAGGTAACTTTTGCGATCAATTTATCGATTTCCTGGAATATGAATTGAATATAACTAACAATTTCAATTGCTTTGGATGCCTCGACTTTCGTGCTTGAATTATATATGTACATAATTGAATACGATTGCTTCGATTGAATTTACCTGTGCGTCCCTTGTTTTTTTTGTGATTGAATACAATTGCTTCGTGGGGTCCACACCTTCTTTTCATTAACTGCAATATACTATAGATAATACAATATACTATATTAACATAGACACTAGCTAGTCGTGCCTGTGCAATGCTATATTATTTGATTTCTTTTTATCTCCTTCTTTATATAATATCTCCCGCACAATAAAATAGGATATGAATAGATTTTATATCAAAATATCTTTGTATCCTATATTTAATTAAATAATAGAAAAATATATAAAAGATAATTAAATAATAAAAATAATTTGGGAGCTTATTATGTGTGTATTTTAGAATAATTTAATGCTGGGAGGATATCTTGGAGATGGTACCTCCTAAAGTGATAAACACAACCTTTAGGCTTTATGCCCCTGATATGTTACTTGATGAGAACCGATGATATCCGTTCTTCCCAAAGTGGTGTCTAGCAAGGATTCCCGGGGACACTAGTAGCAACTTTAGGAAGAGATGTGCACACTAGGAAGAAATATTTTATGAAAAATTTGATTAATTGTGACCCACAGGGTTTCGGGTCAAGGTAGTAGCAGTGTTTCCTGGGTCTACCATGGTTCTCTTCCTACTAAATAGACTGGCAGGGTCTCCCGGGTCTAAATAAATTTAAAAAGATAATAAATAATGTTTGATGCAGTTACCATATGATTATATATATATTTGTACCATTTAAATTGTGTTTTATTAGGATTACCAGCTTTGTTGATGTTTGTGTTCATGGGCTACGATGATCCTTCGGGGGAGCAAAATTTCATTGAAACAGATACCAAGGGTTGGGGCTAACAGTAAGAAGTGAGGAAGCACAAGTACGGCGGTAACACTTTCCAAAGTTGTTTATTTTGAATTTCAATAATTATTTATAAAAATCATTGAATTTTTATACTATGATAATTGTTAGAAATTGGGGGTGTTACAAGAACTCATTCAAAGATTTGGTTGTTGGTATAACATAATGGAGCAGTGCGATTCATATAATCGATCCTACCTAATGGATAAGGCTTTATTTTTGTTGTATAATTAAATGGATTTGATGGCTTGAAGATCAGAGATCTTTTTTGATGAATTAAGGGACGATAAGTTTATACTTAGGACTCGGGGGATTGCCCGCGGTGGAACAAATGAGTTCTTGTAGGTTTCAAACGAGGGCATCAATGGCGGATCAAATGAAGCTTAATGAAGTTGCGAACCTTCTAGGGAGCCTACTTCTCCCATCTATTTCAAGGTGAGTAACTTTTTAACATGATGAAAATGAGAGCGAGCATGGGAAGCATGTTCAACAAAAAGATTTACCTCGCTATGATTATTTTCTTGGAATATTTTACATCTTTTCCAGCACACCTTCAATTTTCAAGACAACGCCGCCAAAGAGGAAATGGTTTCATCAGTAGCATAATATAAATATAAATAACGAATGCAAGTTAAAATGAACAAGAACCAAACTACAAATATAATGTGAATATAGAACTTGTAACCTATAACCAAAATCAACCACCTTGTAAATTAATCAAACAAAAATATAAAACTTCGGTCGTCTTGTTTCCCTCTGACAAGTCCAAGGCAAATGATTCGAGTGAGCACATATAACCAGAATCTCACTTATTCTTGGAGTTTTCCCTCTGAAGTTTACTCAACTATAATAGGGGCATATACTTGTCATGCTGTCATTTTATGCTGGATTTGCCTGTGAACATGGATAAGAAACTCTACATAGGAGAAGCCACCTGTGCTCTTGTCTTCTACCATATATGAGAAGAAAGACATTCCTGATACATAGTAAATTTAGACATCAGTTAAACGACAAGAAAAATGCAATACATGCTCAAAAGTTTTCTCCTCCTATCTAAAGATTTCCTGTCTTGAACTTGTCCGGCACACAAGTACAGCAAGAGGCTGTATCTATTATCTAGAAGCCTAGTTCTGATATATATGGAAGAACCAAAATAGCTCGATGGAATAACAGCCTGGCTTCGCAGTAATGTCAATCCCATCAAAGCAAAATTATGTGTTTTGGTTGCAAGAAGTAAATACCAAACTTGGTACATGAATAAGCAACTTTGAACAGACATGAGATTCTTAAAAATCGAACTACTTTCATTTTATGCGTACACATTAGGAAAGGAATGTTGAGTTGAAAATCAACTACAAGCCAGCACACATAAAGCTGGACGGAAGTATCTCACTTTAAGCACATGATGTGCCACGAAAACTACCTTTTCAAGGGAAAATAGAGCAAATATAGTTGAACAAGAAAAATGATGTAAAACAACAAAAGGAGAGATACGAAAGAGGGAGAGAAGGAGGAGGGAGGGAGACATAAAAATATGAGCAAGATTTTTCTTTTCTTTTTCAATTCATCAAAAAGGTCTAACAATAGCCCTAAGTACAATTATTCAAATACATAATAGTTTAATCTAGATCTAATAAACCTTAAAAGATAATACGATGATAAATAATAAAAATCTAAAAGTAATCCTGAATAAGATAATCACAGATGAGACAGGATAACAAGATAAATACTATTGATCCTAATCCAAACTAAATTCATTTAAAAGATAATCTAAATAATAGATCCTAAGAATTTTAAATAAAGATAACTAATAAAACATAAATCCAATCTAACCAAATGCTCGGCTTTCACCTAAAGATTCACGCCAGATTTACAAATCAATTTCTAGGACCTATAGCATAATTAATGAAAAGGAAATGGTGTAGAAAAGAGTAACTCCAGTGAATAAGAGAATTATCCTGACGTTCCTAGCTGTAGGGGAAAAGATGTGGTATATGGAGGGGTTAGGTGCAGCTAGGGGTATGGGCCGTACTGTAACTTTTTTGGATTTAAATCCCCCATTTCGTCCAGAGGGGAGTTCAGTCTTTTGGTTAGTGTGTGTTTGGGAATGTTCTGGCCTCTCGAAAGTCCAGTGTCAGTGTCTGTGTTTTCCTATGTTCATTTTTGGAGCATGGAGCCAAGTTATTGTTGTTGTATTTCGCTTTGGGTGGAAGAGAGATCTGGGTTTTGGCCAGAATCAGATATTTCTGTCGTACTACTTGTTCTCATCAAATATTAATATTAAAACCCTAATACTCCAAATTTCTTGCTGTTCGCTGTCGCTGTTGTGTGTATTATCTGTCTTGTCAGAGTGCAGGCTCCGACAATTTCCTACTCCCAGTAGCCAGTAGGGGTCTTATATTTTCCATCAAAAAGCTACATTTGAAAGACTATGCAAGAAAAGACAGTTGACTTCAAAACTGAAGCGTTGACAAAAGGTTTCAGAAGAATTCATATTGTTGCATCTTCAGAATTAACTATTACATTTTTCTGTTAATACTAAAGAATACAGCTCACATTCAAATGGAAGTATCTAATGCACTCACCTGATGGGTCTCCTTTTTTGCATAGCTTTAACCTGCCAGAAGATCAAAAGCTGATTTAAAATTTACTCTTCATTTAGTACTCAGATCATGTGAAAGATCATTCAGTTATGATCTAAATGTGTTATACTTGGCAATAGAAAAACCAACTTACCGGAGGTAAGAACATCTCTGCCGCCGTATCTCATTTACCACTTCATTTAATTTCTTTGACAATGGATTGTCAAATTGCTGTAACACAAACTGTTAAAAGGGGAAGGTTAGACTTCACTTCTCCATTTTTTTAGCCAAAGACTTTACATAGCCAGTTCCAAGTTAAAATGCACTGCAAGTAATTTACATACAAGGTTTAGCTAACCATTAGATACAACATTGTAGAGTTTTAGGATCAGAATTATTGAGTCCGATGAGTATTCTCATTCATTCGTGTGAAATATATAGGTTACAATGAGAAGCAATCTGGTGTAACAGATTGAGGACATCTAGGAAATTCAAAAATTGAATGATTAAATCTGTTCTAACTAACTCCTAAAGTCTAGGATCTGATCTTTGACTAATCTAATTCTATTATTTACAAAATAATATAATTACCACACCCCCTCAAGTTGGATCATAGATACTCATCATGTCCAACTTGCATACAAAACCTTCAAATATGTCCTCGGGTAGACCTTTTGTGAGTATATCTGCAAGCTGTAATTTTGTAGGTATGTAGGAGAGACAAATAATTCCATCTTCAACCTTTTCCCGATAAAGTGGCGATCAACATCAACATGCTTAGTTCTCGTGTTGTACTGGATTTAATGCCATGCTTAAGGCTGCCTTATTATCACAAAGAGTTTTAATGGAGATTCTATCTTGGTGTAGGTCTCGTCGGCGACCCTTTTTATCCATATTCCTTCCTTGAGTCCTTCAGAAAGTGATCTTAATTCAGATTCTGCACTACTTGTGGATACCACTCGTTGCTTGTGACTCTGCCACGTTACTAGATTTCCCCATACAAACGTGCAATAGCCCGAAGTAGACCTGCTGTTCTCTTGGTCTCCTGCCCAATCTGCATCGGTATATATCTCAATAGTCCTCAGATTAGTTTTTCTGAAGAAGAGACCTCGGCCAGGAGTTCCTTTGAGGTATTTCAGGATTTTATATGCTGCATTCAAGTGTTTCTGCTTTGGCGAGTGCATGTGTTGACTTGCGCACTTATCGCAAAGGCGATGTCAGTCGTGTGTGAGAAAGATAGATAAGCTTCCCAACCAATCTCCGGTAGCGCCCTATGTCTACGCTAGTTTTTCTTCCTCTTCTTGTTTCTCTTTCTCGCCACCTCTTGTTCGGTTGTCGGCTGTTCTACTTTTTTCTTCTTCTTTTTGACACTAATGGGAGTCTTGCTTGGCTTACACCCAAGCATGCCGGTTTCCTTTAGTAGATCAAGGACATATTTCCTTTGTGAAATGTGAATTCCTTCTTTTGACCTAGCCACTTCCATTCCTAGGAAGTATTTCAAGCTACCCAGGTCTTTGACTTCAAACTCCTTGTTTAGCGCTAGTTTGATTTCGATCATTTCTTGAGGATTGTTCCCTGTAAGTATTATGTCATCCACATATACTATTAAGATAGTAATCATACCTTCATGGTTCATAGTGAACATAGTGTGATCGAGAGAGGCATTGGTTATATCCTTCACCTTTAGAACTTGTGAGAATCTGTCAAACCAAGCTCTAGGAGACCGCTTCAACCCGTAAATGGACTTGTTCAGCTTGCATACCTGTTTGCCTTGACCATTCTCAAAACCAAGTGGAAGTGTCATATAAACTTCTTCTTTTAGATCCCCATTTAGGAAAGCGTTTTTGATGTCTAGCCGTTGTAAAGGCCGGTCGAGATTAAAGAACGGAAATAAGGATTCTCGATGTGTTGAGCTTTGCTACGGGGGCAAAGGTTTCATTGTAGTCCAAGCCATAAGTTTGTGTAAAACCCTTGGCAACTAGTCTAGCTTTGTACTTGTTCAAAGTACCATCAGCATTGTACTTGGGGTAAATACCCACTTACACCCTACTGCCTTCTTACCTTGGGGTAAGTCGGTGACATTCCAAGTTTGATTTTTCTCAAGAGCATTCATCTCATCTAATACAAACATCTTTCCATTCAGGAATTTCAAGTGCCTCATGTACATTCGTGGGAATCGAACTCGATCAAGGTTAGTGACAAAATGACAATATTTCGTGAGAGATTACCATATGACATGTAGTCTTGAATAGGATGTTGAGTACGTAAACGTGTCTTCTTTCTCGGTGCAATAGGCATGTTTAGGTCCTTGTTGGTGTCGAGTCTCTCTCGGTTGGGAGAGTGGTTGAGCCTCGGGCATAATGGACTCTACTACCTTTTTGTTCCTCCTGGAGTAAACCTTGTCATAATATTTGTCTCCCCTGTTTGGGATGGCATAGTGAGTGAATCAGTCCCGTTTGGGATGGTATAGTGAGTGAATCGGGTGTGGAGGATATGATCAGGTGATAGGAAGGTGGTATAGGTTCAGGTATAGTAGGCTGAGAGTCACTCCAATTCTCCCCCTGACTCGAAGGGTGCGGATAGAAAGGTATGGCTTCAGCAAATGTGACATCTCGGCTGACAAATATTCGTTGGGATTTGGGGTCATAACAACGGTAGCCTTTTTGGCAATTGGAATAGCCAAGGAAGATACAAGGAAGGGACCTCGGGTCAAATTTGGAAGTGGGATGATGAATATGGACATATACGGTACATCCAAAGACACGGAGAGGAAGAGAGTGATCAAGGTGGGAAATCACATGAGTCTCACGGAGTTTATCAAGAGGGGACATATGGGAAAGGACACGAGTAGGTAGTCGATTGATAAGGTGAGTGGCGAAGGATTGCATCTCCCCAAAAATACTTGGGAACATTGCGGGTGTACATAAGAGCACGGGCAATGTCAAGAAGATGGCGATTTTTACGTTCGGCAATGCCATTTTGCTGAGGTGTGTTAGGACAACTACTCTTATGAATGATTCCGTGAGACTTTAGAAAGTGCTGAAGGTATGATTGAAATATTCGGTGCCATTGTCAGAGTGTAAGACCTGAATGGTAGAATTAAATTGTGTTTGGACATAGTGGAAGAATTCAACAAAGATATTGAACACATCAGATTTTTCTTTTAGGAGGTACACCCAACACATGCGAGTGTGATCGTCTATGAAGGTGACAAAGTATTTCGAACATGTCCGGTTAGGTACTTCTAGAGGGACCCCATACATCACTATGGATGATGGAGAAGGGACGAGTAGAGTGATAGAGTGGGAGGAAAGGTAGTGCGATGATGTTTTGCTAGTTCACACGTTTCACAATGGGAATTGACATCTTTATTGAATGAAAATTGAGGAAACAATTTTTGTAAATACGAAAACTAGGATGACCCATCCTTCTATGCCATAACATCAAATTATTGTCTCGAAGTAGGGGGAGACAGAGGTCTTTATTTGTGATGACAAGGCACTTGCAGAGGAATCATCAAGGTAGTAAAGGCCGTCATGCTCCTTAGCGTGCCAATCGTCTTCCCCGAGGAGAGATCCCGAAATATACAATGAGTGGCAAAAAAGTGAGCGAACAGTTTGTATGTTTTGTCAACTTGCTGATTGAAAGGAGATTGTATGCCAAATGAGGAACATGAAGAACAGAATCAAGTTTTAAGTCTCTTGTAAGAGGTACGACGGTACCAAGCAATGGGCGCACTAGAGTTATTCGCGGTACGAATTTGATTATTACCAGCCAAAGGAGAATAGGAAGTAAAGTTTCTTGATTCTGAGGTCATATGATCAGAGGCGCCGGTGTCTACTATCCATTTCGGCAGAGAGGATGATGATATAAGAGTAAGATGATCATTACCTTGTTTGGCGATAGTGGCAACTGGTCCTTGAGAGGATTGTAAATTTTTCAGCAAGTTGAGAAGTTGACTCATCTGTTCGTATTGAGAGAAGGAGGCACGGATTTCGACGGAGTATCTCCCTCAATGATCTGTTTGATGAGCGAGGTAAGGTGATCGTGGTTTACGAGGTGTCCAATCGATGGCTTACCGTGGAGTTTCCAAGCATTTGTCTTTGGTATGACCAATCTTCTTGCAATGATCACACGTTGGACGAGATGTTGTTAGAGAGGGAATGTGCTTACCGATTAAACCGGACGCTTCCGGACTGAAGAGATAGCCTTGAGAAGCATAGTTTGTCTTCGGGACTCTTCACGGCGAATCTCAGAATATACTTCCAAGAGAGGAGGAAGAGATGAATTGCTCAATATCCTTGCTCGAGCATCGTCAAATTCTGAGTTTAAGCCAGCGAGAAAAATCAGAATCCGATCAGTGTCGACATTCCGAAGGTGGCGAGTGGCATCAGTGGAAGAATCCCATTCATTTTTGACCATTTGATCTTCTTCTTGCCAAAGAGCGACAAGTTCAAACCAGAATTCAGCAATGCACCGAGAGCCCTGAGATGACTTCCAGATGCGACGACGAAGATTAAATAGTTGGGATAAATCCTTGGCATCGACATAAGAATCACGAACAAAGCATCCCAAATATCCTTTGCGGTAGGAAGATACATGAAGCTTCGTTTAATCGAGGAGACATGGCATTGATAAGCCAAGAGCAGACAAGGAGTTATCGTATCCCATTGAACCCATTCTGGTGAGTTTTGATCTGACGGTGGTTTGATCTCTCCAGTTAAAAATTTTCGTTTTCCACGTCCACCGATAGACAGCAAAACAGCCCGTGCCCAGTCATGATAATTGTGAAGATTCAGTTTTTCCGACACCAATTGGTTATCGGAAGAGTGGAGAAGATTATCACTGGGCTTGGGAGGTGGTGGTGTATCATTTGCTGATGCCATTTGTTGCTGGTATTAAACCAATGAATGCACAAGTGCAAGACAACAACAAAAAAATTGGAAGCACAAGTAAGAGCCCAAAGACAATGAACGAATGCCCAAAGCCCAAATAAAGTAACAGGAGCCTGAATTTGAAGACTGAGGCAGAAAGAGACAAAACCGAGGCTGATGATGAATCGGATATTCAAATGCCACAAATGAAACCCGATAGCTCAGCTTGTGAATCTGAGATGACGAGACCTTGATCGATGACCTAGGAGATGACGATCTGGATTGGGATTGTCGGGCGGCGAGACGACGAGTCGAGTCGAGGATGACGGGACCGTGAGCACGAACGAGAGAAAAAGGAGAACTCTGTCGGCGCGATGAGTCAGACCAGAATCGGACAACCACTGGAATCGCAGCGGAGAGGGACGACGACAAACGAGTTGCTAGTCGATCGTGGCAGAGGACGTTGCTTAACGCAGACAACACTGTACTGGGATCGTCGGCCAAGATGTTAACAATGGGTATCGTCGTCTTTGATCGAAGATGACGCCAGGACTCGCTTGAGAGTGGGCTCTTCGGATGAGTGAAGATGCCGAATGAAGACGAGCTGGACTTGAGGAGGTTGAGGACGTCACAGTGGGTGACGACTTGTATCAGACTCGAGACGGAGGATCCTACAATGTAAGCTCTGATACCATGTAGAGTTTTAGGATCAGAATTATTGAGTCCGATGAGTATTCTCATTCATTCGTGTGAAATATATAGGTTACAATGAGAAGCAATCTGGTGTAACAGATTGAGGACATCTAGGAAATTCAAAAATTGAATGATTAAATCTGTTCTAACTAACTCCTAAAGTCTAGGATCTGATCTTTGACTAATCTAATTCTATTATTTACAAAATAATATAATTACCACAAACATATATGACCTGATAAGCAGATGAAAAAAGTATACCCCCTCAGGAATGGATTTATAAGGAGTGAGGGAGTCATTTAACTGTTTGGGTGCTCATTTAATGCTGATTGAGTTCAAATCTCTACCCTAAGCATGGGATGAGCAAGGTGTGAGGGGGATCCAGATAACTCATTCCCATTGATCGATACACTATACAATATATACACTGGATACATTTAAAACAGACTCGAGTCTACCTACAAATAAGGGAGAATAATACAGATCCTATCTGACTATTTACAAGGAAAAAAGGAAATAAATAATAGCCTTTTAAAGCTAATAACTATTGGAATTTCCACACAAGGACCTTTGTGGTGACTAATATCATTCATATATTATGATGGGGTTCTTGACTTCTCAGAGATAAATCTAACTGAGTATCTGAAGACTTGTATTAAATGAAGGCTCGAATATCCTCTCTAAATGAGAGACGATGCTAGGTCACGTTTGGTTGTAGGAATACTGAGGGAATGTAATGGAATTTAGTAGGATTCTATCATTTTTGACGCCTTTCCAATAGAATCCTGATTACCATAATATGACACTATCCATTTTTCCCAAAAATTAATGGAATCACCATTCCCTAAACTCCTTTTTGATATTACCTATTCACTCATCCTCTTCCATGTTTCCTTTATCACCATCACCCTCCATTCTGGGGCTTTCTCCCCTCTTCTCTGCCTCTTCCAACACTCAATTTCTCCCAAAATCTAATGGAGTCACCATTCCTAACCTTCCTTTTTGATATTACCCATTCACTCATCTTCCTCTTCCATGTTCCTCTATCACCGTCAACCTCCATTCCTGGGCCTTCTTCCTCCATAGGAAGGGGTGGCGATCTTCCTCCATAGGAAGGGGTGGCGAGATAGAGGCAGAAAGAAGGAAAAAGGAAGGGGAAGGGGAATTTTTTTTGTTCCGTTATGTTCTATCCCATTCTGTTCCATTCCATTTCAACATAATCCTTTCTGACAGTTTATTAGGCCCCAAGTCTTGTAACAATAACAATGTGATGCAGATCACATTATTTTATCTTTAGTCCAAATCGCATGCAAAGACTTTCATAACTAGCCAAACAACATCAAATTATAAGATTTGGACCACAGTTCAGAAGTTCCATCAAACCTGTTTATAATAGCAACCAATTCTAGAATTTGAAAGCACCACAAGACAACTGGAAGGAGGAAAAATAATAAAAGGATCAATTTGAAATTACCAGAGTAGGAATTTCATCAACTGTGGCAACACCAAACAGTCTCTGCAGAATATCCGAGCTCACAGAGTCTCCAATATATATCAAACAATCATGACCATTTTCAAGAAGATATATTCCCTCATTGCTGATATGTTCACTAGAAAGGGGAAGAAAGGAAGGAATAACAGAGTCATAATCTTCCTGCAAGTCATGAAAAGTTAGTGTTTATTGTATCAGGTCAGAGTGACTTAAGATAGGTGTAAAACAATACCACACACACAATTTAATAACCTTTCATGAGGTAAACAAAACCCACTGAAAAATTAGAATCATTAATTATATAGAGCACACTCTTAAAGTAAGACAATTAAATTTCAATAACATTTTCAAAATGTGGTATGCATTGAGTTTTAATCAAGCACTTCTTGGTGTGCACTTAAAAAATATTTATCACATGAAATTTATATCTTCTCACACATTTTCAAATGTTATGAATGAGTTCACCTTAGAGTCAAGATCATGAATTGCCACCATCCTCGGGTACACAAGTGGTATTGCCAGCGGAGTAGAGAGAGAGGATACATAATTTATCCAGAATGACCGTTCATCAATTCTCCCCTCATTTCGCAACCCAATACTCTTGCTTAGTGCTGTTATAAATGAAAAACAAATTTTAATTTGTGTTGTCCACTAAAAAACCATATTATCAGCATTCTGAATTTGAGTATTGAGGAAGACTGATTATCACAGAAAAAATTGATTAGCTTTGAATAATATCATATTCAGTTCATCATGTAAACAACCATAATCGACCTGAAAACAGGACTAGAATAAGGAGAAAAGTCAAATAATCATTCTGGAAAGGAAAAAGGTGAAAATCTATCCACATATAAAAAGCCTGGAAAAACATTTTGGCATCCAAGGAAAATGGAGAAAAAATTATAATTACAAAATGGTGATTCAGCATGCTAAGGAAAAACTAGCATAGATATGGAATATCACTTGCTACATAGAAATTGTAACAAAACAAAAAGTATGTAACCAGAGAGTGGAAAAAATCCCACACATACCAAGTGTGTACAGGGGTAGAAGCTTTAGTGCCTCTGGAAGTATAAGTTGTCCAGATGATGAGACAGTGGCACAAAATTTACGATATGAAAATAGTGCATTGATGCATAGATTTGTCACTTGTTCTCGGACTTGCAGGAGTGGCTTTGAAGGGATTTCACTTGCAGCTGTAAAAGAAAAATGAGGGCAAGTCTTAAGATTCCCCTACTAAAGTCTTACTAGCATCCACATGTTCTTAAGGAATCGGGATGATACCACCAAGCAACCACTTAACATACAAGAGAATAAATTCAAATATACAGATGTTCAAGTAAATATTTGATATGGAGAGCAGCATATGCCAATTAAAGAAACATACCTTGCTTCAAGAAACAACAAAACTGAGTGTCTAAGTCAGCTGCACGGAATAGATTGCTTAGCATGCTAGTTACGGGCAGAGATAAGGTTACGACACGAATTCTTCTTTGGCCATACAAAGTTGTGTAAAGAAGAGCACACTGGATGATTAAAAACAATAAAATAATTAGAAAATGAGAAACAAAAAGAATTTGTTTAAAGCAAATTAATAATTTCTGTTAATATTTGAATGTGATCCGAATAATCATAAACTCCTTGGAATTAGGCAGTAAAATAGTTTAACACCTGAAAAGCACATTCTGATCCATCCTGCAACTTGTCATCGTGCTTCAGGGTTACCATAAAAGTCTTGTCACAATCAATCTGCAGAACAGAAAATTTAGGTAATTCGTTGAGCATGCCATAGAACAAAAGAAATGTGATGAAACAAAAATGAACTACTCCCTCTGGTCCTTATCACAAACTACCAATTCATACAAATCAATAAAAATAGTTAAAACCATTAAAGTTGTCCTAAAATTCAAGTGATTTCCAATACTACCCTTACCAACTACACTAAAAGCATCAAAGTTGTGCTATTAACTACCCTTGAAATCCTTATCAGATAATCCCTCTAACCTACACGTGGCCTCCTAGAGTAAACCAGAAGAGGTTGCGGGTTCCTATCATTACTCCCTCCCTGGAAAGTTGCTTTGTCCTTAAGGCGAAATGAAGGGAACTGATATGCAATTGAATCATAAGACTCCCAACTGCAATCTTTTGGAGGATGCCCTTTCCATTTAACAAGGAGCTCAACCACATTCTCTGCACATGAATCGGACTGTGCAAGAACTCTTGATTGCAAAATCTGTTCAGGCTCTAATTGACTCTCCCAATCAGTGGTAATTGGTAAGAAGAATAACCGTGGGCCTTCTTGAGCAAAGAAACATGGAATATGGGGTGCACACATGCATCATCAGGCAGCAGCAACTCATAAGCTACAGTTCCATTTGCGTATCACAGGATAAGGACCACAGATTCTTGGAGAAAGTTTCTCAAATCTGCGTTTCACTAGAGATCTCTGTTTGTAAGGCTGGATCTTGAGGAACACCGTGTCTCCTGGTTGAAAATGGACTTCTCTTCTATTACAATCAGCATATTGCTTCATTTTTTCCCAAGTCATAGTGAGGTGATCCTGAAAGGAAGAAATAACGGCATCGCTCTCTTCAAAATAGTCCTCTAACTCAATTAAATTTGCAGCCTCGTTTTGAAAAAGAACCAATGTTGGAGACTCCCAGCCATATACTACCTTGAAAGGAGTTGAACCAGAAGAGGTGTGGAACCCAGTATTTTAAGACAGTTCTGCCCAATGAAGATGGCTGTGCCAGCCCTTTGAACGGTCTTGATAAAAACACCTTAGATAAGTCTCCAAACAGCAGTTCACCACTTCAGTTTGCCCGTCAACTTGTGGGTGATAGGCAGTGCTCATTCTCAATTTTGTGCCACCAAGTTCGAATAACTCTTGCCGGAAGGCACTTAAGAAAATGGTGTCCCTATCTGAGATTATAGACTTGGGAAATCCATGAAGCCGAACAACATCTTTGCAGAAAGTTGCTGCAATAGATTTGGCAGTGAAATGTCGGGGCAGACCAAGAAAATGAGCGTATTTACTTAAATGGTCAACCACCACTAAGATTATCTCACAACCATTGGATTTGGGCAGACCAATGATAAAATTGAGCGAAATGTCTTCCCAAAAATGTTGGGGAATGTCCAAAGGTTGAAGGAGACCTGCAAGAGCTTGAGGAAGATATTTGTTCTTTTGATAAGTATAGCAATTAGTCAAAAATTGCTTAACCTCGTCCTTCATGTTCTTCCAAAAGAATTGTTGTTGCAGCCTCTTGAGTGTTTTTAGAACAACACCGTGAGCCTTTGATATGAGCAATGAACTAAGATCTGAAGAAGCTGGTATTAGCAAACTGTTTTTGTAGTAGAAGTGATCAGCAGATAGAGCATAATGAGGATGAGAGTTCGGATCAGACTGTAATGAACTCAAAATTGAGGAGGTAAATGGATCCTGTTGCAGTAATTGACGTAGATTGTCCAAGAATGATGCTTGTGGAATAGCTAGCACAAACAAGTCAATTGAATGAGGTACTATGGACAAGGCATCAGCCCCTTGATTAGAAGAACCAGCCTTACACTGGATTGTGAAATCAAATGGTAGCTAATTCTCCAGGAAGAGTCCTTCTTTGGCACAAGGAGAACCCGACTAGCAAAAAGACTTGCACTCTGCCGTATGAACCCTTTGCTTAGCAATTCCTCCACTGGCTTCTGAAAGAACCCTGTTAGCTGGTCAGATCTACGTTAGAAGACCAAGGCAGATTCCCAAGACACAGACAAAAGGGGAAGATACCTTTTAAGGTTACAGGGTTGACCCTTTTGATTTCCTTCTATTTTTGAGTAACACTAGGATTTGTAGCTGCTACCTAGGGTTGCTTATGGGGTACTGTGATATTATGCGTTGAAGGGAGTCTGGTTACTCACTTTTGGAATGTATGAGAAATACTTAGGAGAAGGGAGGGGTTGAGTGTGTAACCTACTTCTTTTCTTGGCTGTAAGGATATTCCATACTTCACAGATTGTTGTAATTTCATTTGAATATCAGTTCACCAGTTCTGATTTGCACCTTAATATTTGGCTTTTATACTGGTTCCTAACAGCTTCTCAATTTCATCCTTTTGTGAATAAAGGATACCTATAAGGTCGAATGTTAAGAGGAACAACATCAGGATAGAGAGGTATCGCATGGCAGTGGTTTCGAGTTGGAGGAAGGTGCTGTGGCTCTTCAAAGATGCCTTCATACTCATGTAATAATGCTTGCAACAATTCAAATTGGTGTATGAGGGTGTCACTGCATGAGACCAAGATGGTTTTGGTTATAGAGAATTAGTAACGGTGGTGCAGCGAAAAGAAGGTGATGAGTCAAGTTGTGGTGTCCCTTGAAGTTTGTAACAGCGTCCACCAACCCAAAACACCGAGAACATCTTTTGCCAATTGGCTTCAACGGTGTTTAAAGAGCTCAACCATTTGATACCGAGCACCATATCAACACTACCTAGTGAGAAAGGGAAGAAACGTCGCAGATTAGCAAGTCTTGTACCTTTACTTCTAGCTTCCTACAGATTGCCTTACAAGAAACCATGGAACCGTAATAGGAACCGGCCATTATTTGTATTTTATGATTTATTATGTGTCTTGTCTTAAATGTTACAAGTGTCTAGTATTGGTTAATGCCAATTTCATAGGGATAAGGTAGTTATTTTCAGTTTATCTGTTAGCCTATAAATATCATAGATGTGTTCTACCAAAAATATGGATGAATGAATAAATGAATGTTTATGTATCTTGGTCAAGGACTCAGATTCTGGTTCTTGAATATACTACCAAAGTTTCAGATTCTGGCTCTAGTTTATCTTTCTATTCCCCTATTTTATTTCTATTTTTCCAGGTTCTAACAACTTGGTATCAGAGTAGTTCTTTCCAAACATGTTGGGTACAAGGCTTACCACTTGCAACACTGCTTATGATAAAGATCTCCTTCTTCCAAACCCCAACCCAAAATCTTACCATAATTCTCCTCCACCCAATAATTCTCCACGTTGATTGCTTTTCTACTGAACAACTTTCACAACAGTTATCTGCCATCATATTTAAGTCAGGTTGTTTAGATGCTGATATGACAGAACTGAAGAACTGATTACAGCCTTCTTCAAGACATTTTATACAGGAATATGTGGCCACATGTTGCAGACAACAACCATAGTTTATGGGAAATAAAGATAATTTTCAAAGGCAGTTAATGATGTCAGTTATTGGACCAACCCAAGAAGTTACCACTACTCCACAAATTTCTAAACCGACAAGCGATTATGCGAGCAAAGGGTTATGTTTCGAGACATGGGGATAAATATATTACTGGTCATAAATGCAAAATTGCCCCCTTCCTTCCTATCGCCTTGAGGACAAGGCTATTCCCCTCAGGGTGGATATTGATAGGAAGCAGCCATTATTTGTATTTTATGATTTATTATGTGTCTTGTCTTAAATGTTACAAGTGTCTAGTATTGGTTAATGCCAATTTCATAGGGATAAGATAAGGTAGTTATTTTCAGTTTATCTGTTAGCCTATAAATATCATAGATGTGTTCTACCAAAAATATGAATGAATGAATATATGAATGTTTATGTATCTTAGTCAAGGACTCAGATTCTGGTTCTTGAATATACTACTAGAGTTTCAGATTCTAGCTCTAGTTTATCTTTCTCTTCCCTATTTCTATTTCTATTTTTCCAGGTTCTAACAAACCGTCTCCCACCTAAACTCCGAAAGGTTGTAGATGATGTGTTGCAATGTTCAATTTTTCCACCCACCGATTAGAGACGAAATTGTGGGTGGACCCACTCTCAATTAATAGCAGCACCAATTTAGAGAGTATGGAGCCACGGACTTTGATGGTTGTTGAAGAAGAATTTCCCAAGATTGCATGTAATGAGATTTCGGCCAAATTGGAGCTGGCTGGAGCCTCTTCTTCAGCGCTTACTTCGGAATCATCAAGTTCTTTGGTAATGTCCATTAATCTCAAGGTCGAGTTTTTGCAGCACTGGCTCGTGAGAGAATTTCTCACTGCACCAATAGCACAAGCCCTTATCGCAACGATATTAGTGTTCTTGATTTGTAGCGGTTGTAGATTGCGTGAAATTGGGAATAGTAGAGGATCCCAAAGATTGCGGAAGTTTTGAATTTTGAATAACTGCCGAATTGGGATTCTGATTTGCTATAATTTGCTGACATGGCAAATTAGCCTTATTATCTCGCCAAGTGTCCCCTTATCAACTACCCTTGAGTACATCGACAACTGAGAATAGCACTGGATTTGCTGTGATTGAATTTTATATTCAAAGTCCAATGCCAAACTTGACGCCTTATATATGGTGCGAGGTTTTTGAATTTTAACATCTTCCTTTGATTCCTCCTTCAATTCGTTGATAAAAACAGCTACTAAACAATGCTCTAGCCAACCCTGTACCTGAGAAGAGCTTCAGACAAAGTCTTTCCAATAATCTTCTATGGTGCTTGTTTGCTTGATTTCACATAAGTAAATATCAGGACGTTGAAACTCGGTTAGACCAAAATTCTCTTGGAAAATTTAAATCAATCATCCCAATAATGAATTGTCCTATTGGAAAAGACCCAAGTGAACACATCAAGGGCATCACCTTCTAAATTCATCGCTGCTACTTCAACCTTCAAGTCCTCTGGAATTTGGTAATAATGAAAATATTTGTTAGCCTTCATAGTCCATCCTCTAGGGTTGCCTCCTTCAAACTTTGGGAAATCAACTTTTGTGTGAGGCCGCCTATTCAGTTGTTTAATCCACCAAGGGGTTTTCCTTCAAAAACATCCAATTCCTCCAAGTTTTTACTGGCTTCCTTCCTTTAATGATCGACTACTATGGTTGAAATCTTTTGTTTCTTCATCTCTTTCATGTTAGCATCTACACACTAAAGTTTGGAGACAATAAAGTTTAATTGTTGTGATAAGTTTTCAGGGGCTGAGTGTTTCGGTTTCATGGGATTTTGATGATTCTGCTTCTTGGTTAGGAATAGCAGAATTTGTGGATTGTTGTTTCTTCCTATTATTTCCCATAACTCCACAATTGGTCCAGAGAAAGTGGCTCTGATACCAAAATGATAGAACTTAGGAAATTAAAAGAGAGAAAGCAACTAGAGTTAGGATATGACACTCTAGAACAAGACAATTATACTGAATAATACTTTACTTGATTCATAAAAAGTCGCACAACATCCTTATATAGACCTACAACCTTATAACCAACTTGGTTAAGATAAGAACAATAACATAACTGACTAAAAATAAAGAACAGATATTAACTACCCTTTGAAATCCTAGACAGATAATCCCTTTAACCTACAAATGACCTTCTGGAGTAAACTAGAAGAGGTTTTGGGTTCCTATCATGTATCCAACATAATAATCCAAAATAATAATTCATACCCTTGCAATGTCACAAGCTGCTCCCCTATTTTATGAGACATTAAAACCTGATTCCCTAGATGCCCTTTAACCAAATACATGATAAATACCCATAATTCCAGCATAATACCAATATTATTCAATGTCGACTAAGCTAGATATGCATTTCACAGGACATCGGGTGATGGAAATGAGACACAAGGTTCTTTGCAGGCAATTGGTTCCAGAGTAGATACAAGAAATATTAACTTCAAAATTAAAAACCATAAATCACCAATCAGGAATATTTGGATTCATTCTGCAAGCATGACAACAACTAATTCAAGTTAACTTTTCACGACATCACTGCAATAGGATTTTCAAGGTCAGATTAAATGAAGAAACCCCACATCAGTAGAACCTTCAAAGTGGCAGGCAAACTAATGTCTTTATGCATAATTAATACATAAATCCAAAATATTTATAAAATGAAAAAAAAAAAAAAAATGCCATCACAATATAGTTGGCAACAATAACTGATTTCACCTACCCAACATAAATTTTTTTTTTTTTTTTTGGGTCAGCTTAATTGCACAACATAAAGGGGTAGCAATTACCATTTTGCAATTACAAATCAGAGTTATTCAAAATCCACATTGACAGTTTTCACTTGCAAGGATAGTGATTAGAAGTTTACAGAAAAAATTTTCATGGTCTCTCACCTACTCTCAATGTCAGCAGTATAAAATAGCCTAAACTGCTGATAAATCTCAATAATCCATCAGTGCAAATGTATTCGTAAGCACAAAGAATATATCAATTTTCTGCATATTCACAACATGCATATAATCATGTGTAGCATCTAGAAAATGATACAAACCCCAGCTAGGTCAACATCAGTTGGAATGCGTTTACAAAAATTGCCATAGTATTCCTGTACTTGGATACCCTGTAAAAGGTAAAAAGAAAATTGTAGATTCAATCAACGTTGAATGAGAATGTAGTAAGACTAGCGAGATGCTTCACAGATTACCTGGCTACATCTCACACACATTACAGCCTCAAAACCTTGTGGCCTAGTGATATTCCATCTTAGATCATTGTAAAGCTTGGCAGGATCAGAAAGAGCTGAGAATGGGTAATAGTAATAGACCTGGAAAATGGTGAGAATTTCATGATCTCAAAGCAGAAACACAGAACACTTAATGATAAAATCTGAAATTCTACAGCACATAGGAAGCATTCTCAGTATAATGCCTTGAGAAAGAAATTCTAAAGTCTCAACTTCATAGGTGAATGTAATTAATTGAAACACAAATTAATAATTCCCTTCTCACATGAAGGATGAGTTGTTGCTATCAAATAAAAGCACAAAAGATATATATTACAAGTTAGGGGGGGAAAGGAAAGAAGAAAGAAGCAAACAACTAATTCCTGCTGTTATATACTTAGTTAAAACCTCTTTCTTCAGATGCAATAACAGCTTGCATTAGAAGTTAGAAAATTCTTCTCAGTTTCTTTCAATTTCCCTTATTTACCCCAAAGCTGCATTTTTGTAATGCGTCATTTTTCCACTCACATTTCCTCTCTCCACATAGTCCAGAATAGAGAAAAAGCTGTCAGACATTCAAGAAATGGAAGCAGGGATGTCAATGTCATGACACATTAGCTAGCTCAAGAACAGAGAAGAAGCTTGTGAAATCTTATCAGGAATATGTTCTTGGTTGGATTACAAGGTGTACACACCAACAAGCAAAGGATGATCTGGATCAGCACAAGAAGATCCAATGCAAGATTTGATGCAGCTTAGACAAAATAGGAGGGGGTACAAGAAGCTTTCGGTTTCCTTTCTTGCACATAACATGTTTGAAAATCAATTGGTTGATTATTTTACAGGTGGATTGAAGGAAGATATAATTACAAATGTAAGATCATTGGTTGGGCAGAGAAAATTGCAAAGCTCCAAGATTGCACCTTTCATGCATCAACTAGAAGTAATTATAGGAAATTACAACAACCCTTAATGTGCCCTTTCATCGACCATAGTTCCTAAACCCACTTAACTACCTACCTATTCATTAACCTCTAAACTAACTCTCTCAATTTATTTATTACAAGAGAGAGGAGCCTCTACACATAATGGCTCATAATGTTGTAATCCCTAATTACATGGGATCTGATTGGGATATGATTATAATCCCACGATCTCAAATATATACATTAATACCATATATTTCTTGTTTCCTAACACTCCCCCTCAAGTTGGAGCCTAGATGTTAATCATGCTCAACTTGTTACAAGAAAACATAATATAAATAAATCCAAACAAAATAATTTTCTTCTTCATGAGATCTTGAATCCACCAAGAAGTTCGGCCACATCCAAGAATAGTTCAACCAATTGTCACACCGAGGACATTCAAAAGAAATGATCCAACAACTTCATCAAGAGTTCAAATAACACAGAGTACCAAACCAAAGTAGAAGCTGCAGCAAAGGGTCTCACAAGGGACCAAACAATACTCCAAACATCTCACTAGAGATAAACACCAAATTGTTACTCCAAACATCTCACTAGAGACGAACACCAAAGGACCAAACGATACACCAAACATCTCACCTAAGATAAACACCTCACTGGAGGCAAAGCAACGAACGGGTCACACATGGACCACCAAACTCCTCACCAGAAGACGCAAAGCGCAGCAGATGCCAACACACGAAAGTAACCAACCACAAGCACAGCATTCAAGACAAAAGAGCACTTCACGAACGTGCTGGAAAACGTAACAAATGAAGAACCCTGCCACTAGAAACAAGTGAACGTGCACCAAATGAAACGCCGCTTGTGCTGAAATAGTGGAAACAACTGAATTGAGTCTCACAACACAACCTTCGAAGCAAAGAACCGGTCTACACACACCGGGAATGAAGGTTCAACATCGGAGAACGTAGCACAACCAGAAAATAAGGACAACACCAAACAGCACCTGGGCAATTAAAACACAATCCCAGCAGCCAAAACAAATGCACAAGGTAGGTGACAACAAATAGAACACACCAAAGATCTCAAACCAGAAAGTAAACTTTGTCTCACAGGGACAAAGCATTGCTGAACCCAAAATCTGAAATCACGACCCAAACTGCCAAAAGTAAAAAATACCAAATCAAACCTCTCATCAGGGGCGAACAACCACCACGAGTAAGGACTACCACCACACCAAAACATATCTAGGTCGGTGAACAATGATGATGAACAGTACCTAGTGTCGGTACGGATGAACTTTATGAATAGTACTAGTCAAGTGCCAAAAACGGTGTGCACAGTGTCGGTGAACAATGGCAAATAGTACTTATGAACAATACCCAACAATGCCGAATAGTGATGATGAACAGTGACGGCGCACGTGAATATGACATTCAAAGGCGCCAAATTGGACTCTTGCACATGGTGGTCCCCACCACTTCACTTTACCTTTCTTCCCTTGCCTTCCACCACAGCCGCGACGAACACTCATAAGAAGAAGAACTTGAGCGCCGCGGAAGTTCACATTGGACCCTTCTCCACTGCTAAGAGCGCCACAAAATGAGAGCTCGAAGATCTTGCGTGTGATGTGAGAATTGAGAAAAGGAAGAAGGAGACGAGAGTCACGAGACCATCATCTTCTTCATCGCCGAAATCTGGAAAACTCACTGGAACAATACCACTATTCATGGAACAGTGCCAAAAAACCGGAAAACAACAAGCTATCGGCAAACACAGGAAATAAGAGAGAAAAACAATAGAACCCAATCACCAAACGAAGTCTTCTAAGCACGAAACCGGCCTAGTCTTACCGGAAAAGAAGATCCGACGCCGACGAAGAAGCCACTGCTGGAAACAATGATGAGATGAACACACATGCTGGAGACTGGCTACCTATGTTGCACCGACACCAACACGAGACACGAGACACGAGATACGACACGACACTCCAACACATTAATTCTAAAAAAATCTAAATTTCGACACGTTAGGACAAGTTTTGATATTAAATATATATATTATAATTTACATTCAAGTTCAATATTCCGTAAAATCTTGGCCTCCAACTTTGGCTCATCGTAAATTCAGCCTCATCATAAAAGCCGTGCCTCCTTTTTAAAAAAAAAAAAATACAAAAGGATAATTCATCATCAATTCAGTAATATTCAAAGCCACACATATTTTGAAAAAATAGGAGTGTCGAGGAGTGTCGGACGGTGTCGGATGTCCGACACGCATATTTTTAAAAAATAGGAGTGTCTGTGCTTCATAGTTGGCTACTGTCACTGTTCACGCTGAAGTACTGTTCACACTACAGTACTGTTAACGCTACAATAACAGTGGCCACCGGAAAAAAAAAAAAAAAAAAAAAAAAAAAAAAAAAAAAAAAAAAAGAAGAAAAAAACTCAAATTGGCCAAGAACAATCCCCGAGCTTTGATACCAGGTTAGTAAAATAAATCGAAAGTTATATGATTCATGATAACGTATTGGTATTTATACAAGAGAGAGGAGACTCTACACATAATGGCTCATAATGTTGTAATCCCTAATTATATGGGATCTCATCGAGATATGATTATAATCCCATGATCTCAAATATATACATTAATACCATATATTTCCTGTTTCCTAACATGAGGTATAGAAGCAGAGAGAGAAATAGAGAGAATTCAAAACTGGATTAATCTGATAACAAGCAACAACGTAGCATAATCAGAGTCCTAGGCCCCTTTATTTATACTAGTCTAAAGCCTAATAGTCAAGTCACATATATCTAAATCATAACTAATTAATTAACTCGTACTCCCTTTTATATTTACAGGATAGAAATACTTGAGGAAGAGAGTGTTACAGAACAGTAGTGTAGGAAGAGAGTGTAGAACAGTAGTGTAGAAAGAAAGGTGAAGAGAAGGAGAATAAGGTAGGAAAATGAGAGAACAAAAGAAAGAGAAACAGAGTAGAGGAGACGAGAGAAAGAGAGAGTTTTTGGACTGAGTAGTACACTAAGCCATTAGATTAAGCATAGGACATTTGATTACAGACTTCCTCTGTTTATATATGCACTGTCCAATGATTTCCCATGCCTAACTAACTACCTATAACTATCTATATTTTCTTATCTTTTACAATTTACACATCAGAGAGACAAAAAGGAGTCGAATCAAAGAAGAGTAAAGTGAATGCTCGATCATTAATTTCATTGATACAAGAGTTCACATTTATATGCAATAACAGCTCAGCGATAGTCAGACTTAGGGTCCGTTCATTTAAGAATAGGATTTTGGCTAAACTGATCACATGGACCCAACTCATTAAGCCAAACTTCTTCCCAAAATTTGTGTGTGTGTTTTTTTTTTTTTTTGGGGGGGGGGGGGGGGGGGGGGGGGTGTTTAATATTGGGACAATAGTTAATAATGTAATAGGCAAAAGTTAGTAAGTTATATAGTCATGATTATGGTGAAACGCAAATCTGAAATTTCAAGTTTTCTCTCCTAATCTCTTCCTGTCTTCTATCTATGTATTTCCCTTGTTCTCTTCTATTTTCTTCACAACACAATCATACAGAAACAAAAGCCAGAAATACAATGCATACCTGTCCGCCGGTAGTTCTTGGAATGACAGATATGGAAGCAATGTCTGCGTAAGTTTGGGTAGTGAGAAATACATCAACACAGACCTACAACATGAGGAAACAATTGCAATTAGCATACCTTTATCATGCTTATCATTAAATGCTCACAATCCCAACCAGATTAAAAGGGAAAAAGAATCTCAAATCACCTGATATTCAGCAAACTCAATTGCCATTTCCTTGAATGCTTTGTCTGCTGGTTGAAGCAACTTATGAGCCTCCTAACAAGATCAACATGTCAGAGGGATTAATAAAACCAGTTACGAACCTTCTTTCAATGGCTTAAACTTTTGGGTTAAATGCCCTTTCATAGGGTGCAAGGTCCTTTATGACCAAGTCATCTTTTAGCATAGTTTCATAGGCAAGCAGTCTGATACTTGCTGCCCCCTTTCTACTAATTAACACTGAAATTGAGCATAAGGAATGGAGGTCTCTTGTTGTTCAAACTTCAAAGCCCAAAGGGTTTCCATGTGAAGAGGCAAGTTAGATATTAATAAAACCAATTATGAGCCTTCAATTACTAGTGTAGGTTTATGGATGAATGCATTGCTTGACATATCAGGGACCATTTTACATTTAGTCATTCTTTTACTATGGCAAAGTTAACAGATATTAGATTCCCCAAGCCTAGGGCATTTGATATATAGAACTAGTAGCAACAATAAAGAAGGGGAAAAGATATAACATTTACAATTTAAAGATAATACGCTAACCCTAACACAAGGTTATAATTTTAACAAAAGATAATAAAATTGATAACTAGTGCAATTCAAAATAAAAACTTAAAATATTTAACTCTAACATTAATTTTTTTATACACCAGAACATAAAAACAAAAGAAAAACAAGAAACGTAAAAAGATCGGCATGATACAAGAGCCCATCTCATAATTTTAAGTATGCATGCATAATTTATTCTTAATTAAAATACTTCTAATCTTATTTAAAATCATGTCTTCTGTGTCTTTAATTCCTTATCCACAAATAATTAACAATGACTTACTTAACGCTCGTAAGAACAATGGGCTTTGGGGGGAGGTATACACTAAAAGGGGTAGACTTGACTTGAAGGGGTGATAACTCATAAGACTTCACTTAACCCTTGCCAGAAGGATAGGCTTTACAAAGAAGGTAAATGCGGTGTAAACCAAGCCTTAAAACCTATGCAACAACAAAAAAAGGCCAGGCCTGATATGTAAAAGGTACTAACGTGGAGCATGAGAGGGAAAATGGGCAGAATGAGGTTACTACCATGTCAGGCAGTATAAGGACCATTAGAAGGGGGTATTAGGGTGGTAAATAACACCACCCCCATTATCCTTGTCTTACTTTCTACTATTGTTTTTTATTCTGTGTCTATAAGCTTGCTATAGCATTTGTAGAAGTTCCCATCTCACTCTTGAGAGGAGGACTGCCAACCTTTACTCAAAGGAAGCATTGGAGTTCCATTAATCCTCTATTCCACTTCCATCAGCACCCTCCTTCAAAAGCTTATATTATCTTCCTTTCACTAACCAGATAATCTCTTTCACTACCTCCCATTTTTAAGCATTTGATGTCACCCATCATTCTCTCTAACTCCTAAGCCTTTCAAGAATCTGCAACGAGGGGGCATGATAACAAGATGGAAATAATTGTTGTGAAAATCAAGTTCAGAAATATTAATTAATTATTATTATTAGGGATATTGTTTAATATTTATTAAGATTAGATATGGATATTATATTTTAGAAATACATCTTAAGATATTATAATTTGATTTGATCTAATTAGATTTGATTAGATTAGTTTCTTAGGTTAGGGTTAGTCTATTAGTTTGCCTGTATAAAAGCTTCATTGTATTTATTTTTATTTATAAGGATCAATAATATTTGTATTTCTCTTGTGCTTCAATGTGATCCTTCAATCTCAACATGGTATCAAAGCATTCGGGTCACTAATTAGAATTTTTTTTTTTTTTTGGCTGAACATTTGTGAAACAGTAAAAGAGAGTTAGGGTTATGTGCTTGGGTGCTTTTTAGTACACACCCATCATTGGGTTTACCTCCCTCCAAATCGCCTATCCCCTGAAGTCCGCCATTTGCCCTGTGCATGAACCACACACGCTATCTCTGATTTTGATAGAATTTCACGTGCTTTGTGCATGACAACGCATGGAAGCGAGTTTCTAACGGCGACTTCCTTCTCCAGCATCAAGTTGCTTAGTTCGGCCTGCCCCTGGTGTTTTCATGCTTGGGGTTCATGTTTTCATATCTAGGTTTATTCGTTTACTCTTGTTTCCTCGATTTTGGGTTCTTTTTCTTTTCCATATTTGTTTTTGGTGTTTCTTTAGATCTGGTTGAACAAGTTTGGAAGCTCGAGAGCTCTCTTTTAGTCCTTCATTGCTCTAGTAGGTGGTTTCTTTGTTATTTGGCCCTTTGTGAGACATTTGGAGTATTGTTTGGTCCCTTGTGAGACCATATGGTATTTGTCTCTGATGAGACGTTTGTTGTTGCTTTGGTCCCTTGTGAGACCGTTTGGTGTTCCTCCCTAGTGAGATGTTATCGCTTGCTGCATCTTCTACTTTGGTTTGGTACTTTTTGTTGTTCGAGCTCTTGGTGAAGCTTGTAGATATCACCTCAGCCTTTGTTGTTCGAGCTCTTGATCATTATTTTCTTAAAGATTAGTTACTGCACATGCAAGCTTCTTCGAACTTGAGAGGGAGTGTTGAGAATATCAAGTTTAGAAATATTAATTAAATATTAATATTAGGGACATTGTTTAGTATTTATTACAATTAGATATGTATATTATATTTTAGGAATATATCTTAAGATGTTATGATTTGATTTGATCTAAGATTTGATTAGATTAGTTTCTTGGGTTAGGGTTAGTCTATTAGTTTGCCTATATAAAAGCCTCTTTCTATTCTCTTTTATTTATAAGCATCAATAATATTTGTATTTCTCCTATGCTTCAATGTGACCCTTCAATCTCAACACTAAACAAGCTGAAACAGGAGTGATACGCCCTCTACAAGGCACCCATACATTAAAGAAAGAAAATCTCAACCAGTAACATGAGCTGAACGCAAACTTGATCAGCAGCATTGATTCTAGAGGCATCAGCATTACACCTGATCACCTAATTAATCAAACTCAAGTCTACATCAACGATAATGCCAAATAATTTTAGAGAGATTGCCATTAACTATCAAACACTAAACAAATTCATATGGATACCTTTTCCCCCGCAGAGGTGTTTGTTCTACCCTCAGCCTCCCTAGCAGAGAGGGCTCCAATCCCTAGTGATGGCAAGACTGGAAACAACAGAATACAATCATGAGGAACATTGAAAGAATGCATAAATCAAACAATAAAACAAAGATACAATTACAGAGAAGACAAGGGATCAAATAAATAAACAGATAATTTAAACAGAAAGAAGAGGAACCTTTTCTCATTCTCCTCTCATGTCTTCAATTTCTAAAAGGTGTATGGTTATACAGTTTTTTTTTTTTTTTACGATGGTGAGGGAAATCAGGCCCACAGTCTACGAAGTATATGCTTTTGGAGTATTCTGATGTGTAATTGTAAATAAAAGAATAATAAGAGTTAGTTAGGCTTTAAGCCTTTAGTCCCTAAACTAGCCGTTGCCTATATCAGGGAAGCTCTATTAATTGTGTTACTACGTTGTGATGCAATAGTCCAGTGAATTCCTCAGTCTCTCTCTCTGTTCTTCTTCCCTATTCTGTCTACTCCTTCTTCCTATCCTGTTGTTCCTTTTTATTCTCTATCTTTTCATATTTTCTGTACCACATCTATCATATTCATGCACTCAAAGGAGTGAATGTTGCTGTGCAAAATTTTCAGTGGCATTTGGAAAAAATTTCAGTGAGAAAAAAGCCCAGTGTGAGGTGTTTAGGGTGGCTTTTATCCCATTAGGCTTTTGAAAAAAAGCTCGCTTTGCCAGAAGCTCCGTGGGTAGCTTTTGGAAAAAAGCTTTCAGCTTTTTCACGTGGGCCCTGCCACCAATTGTTTTCCTCTCAACTCTAAGCGTGGGCCCCACCCACCAACTGTTTTCCTCTAAGCTCTGACCATGGGCCCCGCCACCAAGACTTTTTTTTTTTTTTTTTTTTTTTTTTGGTTGACAAAACGGCCCCTTTCTTCATTGCTCTATTATTCTATTCTCATATAATCTCTTCTTTAAGATATGGCAAATTGCTTTGTTTGTGGCAACACTTCAGATAGATTTCTATCACTTTTAAAATACTAATAATAATAATAATCCTAATCTTCAAATCTTATAAATATTTGTATGCATTCTAATTTATATGCAATTTTATCCATTAAATATATTTACTTCAAGAATTTATTGTTCATTAATTTTTTAAATAATAATTTAACTTTTTTCTCAAATTTAAGTTTTTTCTTCAATGATTGTAATATATACAACTGATTTTAATATATGTAGTATTCAACAAAATTCATGTCCTTTTTTGGTCATTTTCTATTTCAATCGACTTTTCAACCACTAACTCAAACATGTCTCTGTTTGGAAAAAAGCCCTTCTACCACCATCAATCCAAAAACAACTCATATTTACAACCTGACTTTTTTTCTATTGGGTTTCTACAAAAGTCAGATGGAAAATAAGCCACTGCTCCTACCGCTAACCCAAACAGGCCCATTGTTATTCCCCCAATACATGAAAATATTATGTGACCACGAATTCTTCCATCTTTGAGGATCAGCCTTATCACCCCAAGTAATCCATTGAAGGGAAGAACACTGAAGTTTATGGGTAATTCCACGCCATACTGAACCTAATCATCCATCTGAGAAACCTAAGCAATCTGACACACCAATATGAGCCTAGAAATTCCTTATACCAGTGCAACAACCTTGAAAACAACCCAGATAGCTCCAGCACACCAGAAACTTGTCCAACCAGACCAGAAAATAGATGTCGTGGCCCTGAAATCAGTCTAATCAGACTAGAAATACTCTTGACAATATGGGTAAACCCAGCACATCCATGGCATCCTTTTAACAAGACAAGAGAGACATGAAGATGTTGAAGTGACTGAAGCAAGGTCGAAAAGACCGACTATAACGTAGTTGCAGACCTACAGTAGAAGGAATGGAGTTGTGATTTAGAAATCAACATACTCAAGAGTCACTATCATTCCCAGTCTAAGGAAAAAGCTAAAGGTCATACACTCAATACCATCAATAGGTAAATTTCTTATAAGAAGTTGCCACCAAGTTTATAAGATTTGTGCCTAATGCGTCTAATGAGAGAATAAAAGAAACCTCTCAAGAAGTAATATCAGCTCCTAGATGTAGAGAGGACATTAATGAAGAACTAAGGACCATGGAAAAAAATCAGACATGGAAAATTATAGACTTGCATGTAGGAAAGACCACTGTTGGACGCAAATGGCTTTTCACCAACATGGCAGTGTAAACAAGTTCAAAAAAAGCTCATTGTCAAGGGCCCCACTTAAACTCATGGCATAAACTACCAGGAGACTCTTGCACCTGTAGTCAAGCTTACAATAATAAAAATATTACTAACGCTAACAGCTAATATGGATTGGCTACTCTATCACATAGATATGAAAAATGTTCTTCTAAACAGGGATCAAGAAGTAAATATGAAGGGACCGCCAAGCTTGCAAAATCCAGAGGATTTTACAATGGTGCTGTATAAATCCATGTAGGGATTGAAATAATCCTAGACCTTGGTTATTCATGCTTTTTGTTAACAATTAGGATATGTTCAATATATTGGCTTTTCAACAAGTGCAACAAGTCAGTTTAAGATTAAGCCTCCAGAAGAACATATGCAAGCAGTTCATGAAATTTCTAAGGTACTTCAAGATGACACCTGGAAATGGATTATTCAGAAAAGAATGCTCATGAATGTGGAGGCATACATGGATGTACATTGGGCAAGCTCACTTGTTGACAGGAGGTCTACTATTGGGTATTATACTAAAGAAGCCCAAAATGCAGGTCTCAACACCTATGAAACTACAGTGTGAAAATACTGTTACAACTGAGATTGCAAAGAATCCTATACATACGGACAGAATAAAGCATGTAGAGAATGGTTGCCATTTCATAAGAGAAATTAATTCAAGAGTGATTGATTTAGCCTACATATCTTCCAACTCTCAAGTAACAGATCTTATGACAAAGGCTCTGTTAAGAGTTAGATATTGGTATCAATCAACATATAACTTGATATTGGGCCCACCGTTAGCTGTTATTTTTGTTCTGCTTTCTTTTCTATTAGATTACGCTGATTTCTTTTTCATTTATTGTCAGCGTGTAGCTGGGAATGTCACTACCATAGATTTGTATATTGCTGTCCCTTCTCTTTTGAATTATATAGAGAATCTGAAAAATTCGCTACCAAAATAATTATCAAATATCAATAAATGAAGAAATGCAAGAGCTGCCAAGCTCACCTGACTGAAAAACCAACAATTTTCCTCCACTTCCCTTCATTGCCAAAAAAGCTGCCTGAATGAAGACAACTAAGGTATAAGCGTCAATTTCTCAACTTATGTGCCTTCACATAGTCACATTGAAAATCCAATGGTAAAATGCAAACAAGATGAATGTAAGCAGTTGTATAGCACGACCACCCCCTCCAATCCCACTGCATATCAAATGAAAGAAAACTTCACTATACATTGGATCACCGCTGCCCACAGCATTGTTCAAGTCATCCAAGTTTAATAATTCTATGGACAGGAAAACCCCATTATCTAAATTGTTGCTTGCTCATGGCCATTGTTTAAATCACCAATTTAATTGTTACGAAAATTAATCAGAATTTAGTATCTAATAAATTATATTTAACAAAATTCAACCTCTTTAGAGACATAGTATGATAGCAACCCAGATCGCTATAAGCTCATTTACTCCAGGAAAAACAAACGTCTCAGGACTGATTAATGATTAATTATTATTTATTTATTTATTTTTATTATTTTCTTAGATATTTAACAAATAAGTGGAATATCCACAAGTAGGATTTAGTTCCTAAAATCTAGGGATATTAGCTATTTGAATTTCGTATTTTGAATTAGATCCTATCTCTCAGTAAACTACTTCTATAAACTGG
Organism: Acacia acuminata; assembly: GCA_019022655.1. Classification (NCBI taxonomy): domain Eukaryota; kingdom Viridiplantae; phylum Streptophyta; class Magnoliopsida; order Fabales; family Fabaceae; genus Acacia; species Acacia acuminata. The sequence goes on from JAFJYI010000187.1 coordinate 1,109,541, forward strand.
CCTCTTCCCTATTCAATAAAGCATTGAATATTCAAATAGTTAATTAAATTATGGAGATTGTCCTGGGTTGTTCTTAGAGAGTTAGTGAGATACTAACTTTCTCTTTATAAGAGAGTATTCTTATTGTCTCTTCTATACTAAATTAAGTCGAATATTTGGTATCTTAATGTTGGGCATAAGAGCCATGGTTACGACTTGTTCTTCCCGTGCTAACGACAACCCATTCGCGACTGACCCTTTGGCTGTCATTGCTAAGCGACTCGAGGCTCTAAACAAACTGACAAAAGTGAGTGCATTGTAGGCACAATCGGCTCACTAAAATCGGAACAAAGAAAAGTTTCAGCGATATGCCGACAATAGTGACGATGAATCCAAAGGGTCAAGACAAGGATTCAGGCGTCCGTACACCAAACCTAATTCCCTAAGTTTAGTGGAGGTGATCCCCAAGGCTGTATTCTCAAGGCAGAAAAGTATTTCCACTTCAACGGTACACCTGAAGACGACAAAGTCGAAGTGACGTCCATGTATCACGATGGTGACGTGTTGGACTTGTTTTCTTGAGTAAGCGCTCAACAATCGACGCTCTATTGTGATGAGTTCGTTAAGATCCTACAGGGACACTATGGTCAGCCAGTGTATCAAAATCCCAATGAACACCTTTGCGGCATCAAATAAACAAGCATTGTGCACGAATACAACCAAGAATGGGTGAGACGAGCGGCTCGTGTGTCCGATTGGCCAGACCACGGCTTACTTGGGTTGTTTCTAAATAGATTAAAGAAGGAGCTAAAGGCCGATGCCAATACCCACAAGCCGAGAACGATGTTTCGAGCAATTTCCTCATTTTCGATTTGAGGACAAGTCGACTTTCCAAGGGGGGAAGAAATGATAGCAATCCAGATCGCTATAGGTTGATTTACTCCAGGAAAAACAAATATCTCAGGACTGATTAAGGATTAATTATTACTATTATTTTTATTATTTTCTTATATGTTTAAGAAATAAGTAGAATATCGACATGTAGGATTTTAGTTCCTAAAATCTATGGATATTAGCTATTCGAATTTTGTATTTTGAATGTCGTATTTTGAATTTTGAATTAGATTTTATCTCACTGTAAACTACTTCTATAAATTGGCCTCTTGCCTATTCAATAAAGCATTGAATATTCAGAGAATTAATTAAACTGTGGAGATTCTCCTGGGATGTTCTTAGAGAGTTAGTGAGATACTTACTTTCTCTTTATAACAGAGTATTCTCATTGTCTCTTCTACTCTAACTTAAGTGGCATATTTGGTATCTTAACATGGTATGAATGGTATTTCTTTTGTCAGTCTTAAAGCTCAAGTGCTAACAACTAATGAGGTGTTTACTAGATGAACAATATACAATAAACAACATCCATGCTTATTATACTTGTCACTACTTAAAAACAAGCTTTGTTCGTCAATCCAAAAAGGTAATTTATGTTCAATTAGAGCAGGAAAAAGGGTGAGAACACATAAAAAAGGGGAAAATACAAAAATATTGTCTAAATCATATATCATTGTGCCATCTATATCTACCATAGCACCCGATGGCCAAATAAGTATGCAATAATGTTTCAAAAGTCAGTGACAGGTCTATGTATCTACATAAACAAAATGAAAAGCAATTACTTCAAACAAGATGTCATACCTTGATTGCAGCACCAAAGGCTGACTCAGAGGTCATATTATTATGAAACATGGAAGGAATGCTTTCCAGAAGTAATTCTAAGTGTTGACGGCACTAATGACAAGAGAAGCAAACCAATTTAGTGACGTAAAATGAATAAGGCTAAATCATGAATAAGAGATATAAGATATTAAACATCAATCCATCTAATAAAATTCTACAAGAAAAGGTTGAAGCTCACCTCAGCTAGTGGAACAATAACATCAGTTTCCAAAGGAGTATAAACATCTTGTACATCAGGAACAATAAGCATCAACGGCTACAGACATGACAAATTTAAAAATCAATCTGAGACTCAAACTAATTGGAATCATTTAAAGCTAGCAAGTTATCAAAGAATAGATTTGCTAACCCACAATTCATTAGATAAATTCAATGCTCAAAATAATGAACATTGATTGTAAACAAGTAGAACAGAAAACAAATTTATCATGTACTACAAAATACAAAATATATAAATAATGCAGGATAATGGTGGAAACGTTTGAACAAAGGATAATGCAGAAAAATGAAACAGTCAGGCAAGTTCTGATCACTATTTAAAAAAACCACCTTCTTCCAGACATAGTTTGCACATATTCTCTTGGAAAAGCATAGTATTGAATTGAATTGAAACACACTTACAAATTAAAAATACTACAGAAAATTAAACATCTGCAAATTGTACATATTTTTGAGTTTCTACCTGCTGCAGAGCACGTTTTAGGTTGTAAAAATGGATTGTAGAGTCAAACGTTGCAACTCCCACCATTGTACGTGGACCTTCCTGAATCAACAACAGCAATGATAGTTAGGAAATGTAGTTCTCTTTCAAATATGCATGTAAAAGAAAGTTAGTAATGCAAAACGATAAGCAAAAATCCCTAAAGCCTCCAAAGTAAAATATCACACAGCTTCCAGACAACCATGATAAACTAGAAGCGATTAGAATCTGTTTGTGCAGCACTAGATTTGCATAAGAAAAACAAAGCCTTCTTAGCTATCATGACAAGAATGCCAGCTTCCCAAGTCTCCTATAATTTGTTCATCTTGACCAGAAATAGATTTATTGGGCCACAAAAAGTATTGATTGTGCTTATCCACCACAAGCACAGGGAACTTTGTAAGCAGATCAATGATCCAATTCAGATTTTTCTTTCTTTCTCTTAATTTACATAAATAATGAACCAACGGCATCAAGGCTCCAGCTGGGATGAACAAGACTAGTCAACAAGATAATGGCAAGTTTGCCATCTACTCCTGCTCACCAGCATGTATAAGAATACCATGAACATGTGACGCATGGCTAGGGCATAAATTTCCATATGGTGACTGGTTTTTAGGGTTTATTCAATCAATAAAACAGATATAAAGAAAGCCACTGCTTATAAAAAGAGAAATTCAAAGTCCGTTAGAAAATGGAGAATGTCAAGCAAACATCAAAACACTAAGGTTTTCCTCCCTTAGCATATCAAGAACAAAATTAACCAAGCCTAAAAAGAGACTTGAATAAGGTGTCAAATAACATGTGAACCAATTAAAACATGGTTAAATTGGATGACATAAAAACAGCCACATGTGGGGGTGAGGCTATATACATCTATCCCTCCCTAGCCACGTGTGATCATTCAAAATTGAAGAAAAATATAGAAAATATATGAATTCTTCTTGGTATTTGAATTGAATAGACACAGGATATATAGATTATGGCCACAAATCAGCCAACACTCCCACGTGACAAGCAATAAAGCTACAAAAAGAAAATACACAATCACGGAACTGTCAAGGAATGTAGAGAAATTATTATAAATCGTATATCGTAAATATCTTGATTTATTGTTAGTAGGAGTAAAATTCATTTATAAGGTAACATAACCCTGAATCCAATAAAACATATAAAAAGCATCAAGTATCAGATAAATATATCTGCACAAAGGACTCACAGGAAGATCAGTGATAACTTGACTGATTGCACTGCAAGCAGCAGCTGTTGCACCAGTTTGCACAGCGTTCATGGACACATCAATGAGGAAAAAATATGCAGCTGGCATTGGCTCACGAACCTACAAAAAAAATGGAATGAATCATATGGCACTCATCATAGACACCTTTTGTCCAACATAAGGCATGGCCCCAGTTGTACTAGGTCCCACTTCCATACAAAGATAATAAAGTTTCTTGTTTATAACTAATTAATTAAAAGAAAATAAAAAATAATCTAATATCTACCTCTGGAGATTTATGCAGAATGTAGTATTTGTGAAAAGTCAGCAACAATAAATTATTCAATAAAATAAAAATGTATATTGAGAAGGAAAATATAACAAAAGTTGAGGATAGCGAATCCTCCAACATTGTAAAGACTAAAATCAAAACACATCAATGTAAAATAAAAAGACGAAGGAGAAGAAGGTTAAGATGTACAACAAAGCAATCCCATCCCACCGCACATCCAAGAGAGTCAACCAGCAAGAATAAATGAAACACTGGGTTTTCTTTACAAAAACCTCCTATAAAAAAGCAAAACTCCAAAAAAGGTTTTTTGGGTTTTTAAATCATTAAACTACTTGCAAAACCATGAAACAAACTGGCCCACAGATCTTAAATATATTTCTGTTTTCAGATTTTACAACACATTTAGATTTTTTTTTTTTTTTTTTTTTTTGAATAAGAGTGGAAAGCAGAAGCTTGAAAATGATACAGCAAAACAACCAATTAGGCTAGGTTAAGTTTATCAGTTAAGAGCAAATCTATGCATCCTGGAGGAGCTTCAGATAACATTCTTGTCCGATGCTATGGCTTGATTTGGCCATTATATATGCACACATTTAGATTAGAATACAGATAAAGGGAAAAAAAAGAATAAAATCACATATCCCAACACAGTTTCTAAATGTTTTTGAAACTGATCTTATAAAAGAGTTACTAGACTCTTAAGTTTGCAGCAGTCCACAGCATTCCAATCAGCCATCAATCTGGCCCTTAAACCTATCCTGTTGCATACAAGCCACTCTTTCCCAACCTGTTTCTATGAGGAAACTTTAACCCATCAGTTAATTGCCATATATCCACAAACAAATGTCCAAACCATAATTTTCTTATTGTCCTACACAAATTCAAATGTGGTCTAACCAACAGGCTTTTATTGTGATTGCTCCCACTCTCCCAGTGCTGATGCCTATCTACTTAATTTCATCATACACCCCATAAAAGTGGAAAAAAAGTACATTTCCCAGTCTTATCAGTTGTAAGATACCAAATTTTAAAGCAAATCCATTAGCAGAAGTACGCATTCTAATTAATCAGTGAAATCTATTTACTAAAGGCCAATTTTTAATGAAATTGTATGTTTCTTACAATGGATAAGAAATCGTAATAAAAATTGGAGATAGTAGAAATTATTGAGAATAAGAAATCGTCAAACAACAAAATACAAACACAGAACAAACTAACAAAATCCCCAAGAAGCTAATTAAATCAGTAGATACATTGGCTGTATTCAGCTTACAGATTTCTATGTTCTTGACATTGCATCTATGCTATTGTTTGACGGAAATAAAAATCCCCGTTGCAGGCTGTTAAAAAAGTAGTTGCACCCGAAATTTAATGCCCTTGCTTTCCTACTACCATAAATGTTTCCTTGAACTTGGATGCCAATAGGCCTTAAGCTATTGGACCTGAAATGATGGGGATTGACATGAAGGTGGTACAGATAAGAATAAGGAAGCGGCTTTAGATGCTGAAATATGCAATAATGAGGCATATAAAGGGCTAGGCGGCAACAACAACAACAAAGACTTATCTCACTAGGTGGGGTCGGCTACATGGATTGCACACACCATTGTGCTCTATCAAAAACCATATCTCTGCATAGATTATTAACCAAAAGACCCTGCTCTATAACCTCAATGAGCTTTCGCTTCAGTCTTTCTTGACCTCTTTTTAGAGGACACCATACTGCTTGATCTAAACAGGTATAATTAACCGATACATGCAAAGAGGAGCTAACAGATTTCAAGCACTTAAATCTAGAGGGTATTTGCTCCTTGGCTCATTCTGCCTGTCTCTTTCTTTCTTTCTTTCTTTCTTTTAGCTTAAACAAAGGTTACAGCATTCATAAATCAGGCATTATACAAAACAGGGTGTGGAGACCCCACCTCTACCAAAAGATAACAGACCCATGAAAACCTGAGGTGTTTTGCTTGGCTCTATGCTGAGAGCATAGTTTGCAGGACAATCAGCACAAAACATGCTTCTCTATAACACACTTAAATAGAGGGTGAAAGTAGTTTCATCACTAACTACGAAAATTCACAACCTCTAAATTTACCATCAACCTGGCTTTTATTATTTCATATTCAAAACCACTGTTGGTTTAATTGTCAATGGCTTTGTGACGTATAAAAGCTCACCAGTGAGTAGGAGGTCACAAGTTTGATCCTACCTGTAATCTCAGGCCTTTAGTACTTGCCCTTCTAAGTAAGCAGAAAAAACATGAAGCCATATAGCTGTTATCTGTTTCTGCAAGTGTTGAGGATCTTATTTGCTACTGTGAATGTATGAAAGGATTCCTGTTTTGTTTTTGTTATCCAATAATATTTCAGTTTTCATGAGTATTTTGTGAACTTCCATTAGATGCATAACCAATAGTACGAAAAAAATGACCAACAGGTCTTTTAAGGCTTTAGCTCAATGGTAGGGGTGAAGTAGGATCTCAATTGTAGTTTAAAGCCCAAATCCTCAAACAAAGATACATTATTCATGCAGCAAATTTTTTAGGCAACACGATAGGATGAAAAATCAGGATTTCAAACTATATTGTAGGTTTTGGCCAACAAAGACCAGATACTAGTCAAAATCAAAATTCTAGCTAAAGTTGCATACGTAAATGCTCAAAGTGGTGTAAATTGTTAGTCTTAGAGAATTACTATTTCACATGCGTTAGACAACAAACTAGACAACAAAATTTCAAAGACAGACATAAATGTAATCTGGAAAAACTAGGAGCCACAAGTTCTAATTCCAATACTCAATTTCATGGTTTTACTTAGTAGGTGACACTCAATTCTCTAAAATGTCAACGAATCAAATGTGCAGCAATCAACATCATCTAGAACTCAATATCCTTCTAAAGAAAAACAGCCATTATAAATGAGGCTAAAATAACTGATAAAAACAATAAACTCTTTGAAGGCATATTTGCGAGTCTGTGTATTCCAAATATACCAACCATGAACTCCTTTGTAGCGACAAATTCAACTGTTCCTCTACACAATTCAGGCCTTTCATCAGCATCTCTACGTCGACCATCTGGACCTAGATTGCAATGGTAGTCACGTGGAGTTTCATCAGTAAATCCTGTAAAACAGATTGCAAGTCAGATCCAAAGGTTGACCACATGTTAAAGCTAAACATAGAAGGACCCTATAATACCAAAACCAAGAGATATCAAAATTATAACGATCACTGTAAATAAACCAGTCACAAAAGTTTTACAAAGTTGAAACAGTTTAATTGAGTTAGATATGTCAAAGAAAGGAATGGACATTTGTTTTTGGTTGGACAAGGATACCTTTATTACACAAAATATATTTACATGTTTGTTATAATTCTTTAACTATTAAAGAGTCATTTTTACATCTATTAACAATTAATAATGAAAATGGTAAACATATTTTTAGTAATATGACTTATTTTGAAAGTCTCATGTAGACCATATTTTTCACAATATTATATCTTTTGTATGTGTGTGCCCGCACCTAGTGCATGAATATGCTAGGCAAATTGCACTGGTGGAAGCTCTGAGTAATTTTGAGGGCACAGGCTACTTTGTCTTGTCACAATCCATTCCTAGAATAGTCAACTATTTCATTGACCATGTAATAGAATCCTTATTTCTACTCTTGGAATCTTCATTCCAATGGGAATGGAATGTCATCCCTTTACCTTCAACCACAAATGCTGCCATAGGGTTCCTAGTCCCTTTCCTTTCTCCACAGTAAACTTTCTGATAGGATGGAGAAAGGTGTTTTTTTTTTTTTTTTTTTTTTTTTTTTTTTTTTTTTTTGGTTTGGGGGGGTTGTTGGGGGGGACTCGTTCTGATTCAACAGTCCATCAGATACATATGTTCCCTAACCAAGTAGCAGATATGGTTATCATGTTCCTTATGCCAGCTAAGCAGTAACTATGCAACTGATCGGCCCCATAATCCTATTGCCACATATCACTTTCCATCAACAAAACATGGCACACAAGAAAAGAAACTACTCAATAAGATGAGTAATGCAATAGTAGATATAAATTGCACTCACCACACAAGTTGCAGATGAAACGCCTTCCCTGATCAACAAATTTCATGAAAGGATTTATGTAGGCCTTGCAACGAGAGCAACGGACAGGACCGCTCTCCCCAAAATCCACAACCTATAAGACCATGAGGTTATAAGATAGCAGATGCGTTTAGCTAGATTTACATTAATTGCTCAATAAAAGGGAACAAGTTAGAAATAGAACAACCTAATTAACTAACCCTAACAATAAGTGCTAACAATCTTAACTCATTTAGCAACCAACTTTATACATCTGACCCCTTGATTATCATTATTTTCTCCATACCAACAATATTTCTTAGCTAAAGAAATTAGAGTAATTTCTCCATCATTCTTGCACTATTTTCATCCAACCAAAACACAATTAATGAAAATAAAACGTAATCTGAGTGCAAATCACTAGGATCAACTAAAATTCAACATTCCAAAAGCACGGCCAAAAGTTCTACCACTTCAAGTAAAACAAGATGAGACAGACACTACTAATTTGTCCTTTTAATTAAATTTAACAAAACTAACAGATGAAAAAACTTCAAATATAGGAAACATTAGGCATTACTTGGATGGGTTCCTCAGAGGGGTGAGGAAGGGCCAAAGGTTGGACTAACAATGCCAATTGCATTCCCGATGTTACCAAAAGGTCAGCAGAGAAGGGAATCTGCTACATTCACCAAAGAGAACAAAGCAAAGAAAAACAAATCAATATGGCATATGAAAATACTAACAATTTCGGAACTTTGAGACCCAACTCCATGAAGCCGTTTGTAAAGCTAAAACCTTCTTAAATAAAGGAAGAAATATCAAAGAGAGAGAAAATAACACAATAGTAGGAAACGAGGCATGCTGTCAGTCAAAAATAAATAGTAAAATAAAAATATACAGCATAATAGCAAAATTACAACCATGCCATCCAGTATCCATAAGAGTAACCATTAGCTAAGCACCAAAAAGATACCATAGGTACAACTCCATACTGAAAAGTGGCAAGGGCAAGAAATTGGAATTGAAGATCCCAGAATTCAGTATTTTTACTTTAAACCTGACCTGATTAATTGTGCACCTCATGTAACGGGGACTGCAATTCCCTGTATCTCTTACAATGTAATCACTGGTAGCAGGCTGGACAGATAAGGAAAAGAAATCATTAGAATAGGCAGCATTGGGAGACTAATATAACATACATCGCTGATCACTTTTTAGATTACATTGATACATTGATTGTGAAAATGCATATTTCAAATTTTAAAAAGGAAATTAGGGAACCGTAATGGTATTAGAAGAAAGAAGGTTAAAAAGTAAGGATAACAAAGACACAGAAAATACAGGTAAATTTGGCAGCAAGCCATTCAAAAAGAATTTTCAGATGAATACCGGAGGAATGGTTGCCTGGTTGCCTTGACGAGTTTCATGCAATATTACTGAGGAACTTGGAGTGGGCCTAGGAATTTGATTGGGATCAATTTTTGATGGCCCTGCCACAGGCGCTCCTGTTTGACCAACTGCAGGTGATATGGTAGTTGTCATAGATTGATTTGGCAGTGGAGGTGGCATCCCAAACATCTGAGAAGTTTGTGTAGGACCAGGAACTGGAGGTGGTGCCACCTATTGAATTCAAAAAATTAAGAATTTATATTGATTTTCAATTAGATTAATAAAAGCATACAAGCATAGCTCAAAACAATTTTAGTTTTGATCAATATAGTAGGATACCACAACAAACAACAAAGAACACAAATAGTGAACATTGGTAACTATTCATATCAAAATTCAAAAGTAGTCATGAGCATTGGTTGGGCTTGACACTATTCAACCCAGCAGACCAATAGGCACAACTGCCCGGTGCACAAAGATCCCACCATGCACAAGGTCCAAGGAGTGTCAGACACGATTGGGCAAGCCAGGCTGCACAAAATATAACTTATCTACGTGAAGCCAATTACCTGAACAAAACTTATCTACGTGAAGCCATAAAACCCTCTCATTCAGTCAAGGATTGGATGGATTGATAGTTTATGCCCAACCCTTATGAAAAGTTTAACATAACTGGAAAATCCATTCATCTGTTTAAATTCTTGCCATAGGATGCTAATTCTCTCAAACATCATATGAGAATCACAGCTTAATTTACAAGTACAAAAGTTACTTGAGACACATCAGAGAACTGCTGAGTTTTGAAACTTCAGATGAGATAGAAACTAAATATCAGATTGAGGTAGTGTATCAGTTAGTGAAAAAACATATGCATGTCCAGTCAGATAAATAACGTAAGTATTTTAGACATGAAGAAAAGATCAACATTGTTTCAAACAATACAGCATATATATATATATATATATATATATAATCATAAAAAGACAACACACAGAAGACTAGAAGCTTCTCTTCTAAACACAATTGAAAACTACAAACTAATAATTTCTGGATAGAATATATAAATTATTTGAACACATCAGAGAAGTTTCTCAAAGCGCTTGTTGAAAAATTTAGGTTGCAATTTATTAGGGGAAAAAACAATGCAGATATGAATAAGAGCTACCTGCTGGGGCTGCATCCGCCAAGAAGGTACCCCAAAAGGCGAACCCGAAGGTGGCATTGTGCCTTGAGGTGCACCAGAAGATGGCAACTGAGATTGTAGGGCAGGGCCAGGAGGATAACTGACTACGGTAGGTCCAACAGGTGGTTGTGAAGCACTGTTAATTGGAGGAAATCGAGGGCGAGCTGACAAGGCCCCAGAAGAAAATACCGGCGGCCCATTGCTCATCACATTACCTGATAAGCTTGATGGAGGCATGACCTGGGGGGCGCTCAATGGAGTTGAAGTAAGGGTATTAGGATGAGCACCAGGAGTTAATAGCGGAGGCCCAATGGGATGGGTTGGCAGGGAACTGCTAGGATAAGGTCCCCCAGAAGCTGGTGCAACTAGACTGCCTATAGATGATGGCAGAGTACTAGGATGGGGTCTGGACCCTAAAGACATAGGTTGGCAAGTAGGTGGCCCAGTTGGCCGCCCAGGCACAAAATTTGGGGGTAACGTAGATGATGGTGGCCCATATCCCGGCACTGGAGGTCTCAACTGAGCTACTGGAGGTGGACCAGGTCGTGAAAATGGTGGTGAGGGGCCAGGAATCCCCGGGGAAGGAGATGAAGATGGAAATGCGGGTGATTGGCCAAATGGGGGAGGTCTTGTAGCAAGATTGGAGGTCATGGGAGGCCGATTAAGATTCAAATTCTGCATATTATCAGCTAGTGAATCGGGAAAGCCTCTGAAATTAGGATTGTAATTTGGAGGTGGTGGTGGAGTGTTATCGCCGGGTCTAGATGCCCCTGGAGGCACAGGAGCAGCCATTGATGAATCGAATCCCTTTTTTCCTATCTCCCCTTCAAGAACTGCAATACACCAGACATATACGACAAGGTAACCGAATCAACAATAACCCAAGATTCAAGGTAAATGAGAAAATAAAAAATAAAATACACGAACATGCATACATAGTAGGAATTCAATCTATCAAACAGCAATGGAGGCATCTTTTAGCATTAGCAAACAAATTGCCATGAATATTGTCTCAAAACAAATACCATGAACAAAACGGCAAAACCAGACATCGGATCGCTGAAATCAGCTAATCCGCCAAAATTGAATTAGATTGGAGATAAATCAAGAGAGGGCTACTCAATCAAACCTCACCAGAATCTTTTTGCTTTGATGGAGCATTCCATTGTCATTAAAATTGCACTTAAGTTCTAAGAGACATAAACACCATGTTAATACATGTTTAAGTAAATTAGTTGTAAAGTGTAGACTTTATGCTTTCTCTCTTTTTTAGTGGTTAGATTCTGCAGAGAAAACAATCAATCAATTTTAAGCTTCACTGGAGAATCAGAATACCACCTGACCTTTGGATTGGTTGGGTCTTTTCACCTAAAACAACAACTTCATGGATGCAATTGGTTGACTACATCTAAATATCTAATCAATGAATTACATTGAATCATTGAGCATAGCCAAAACAATGAAATCAGGTCGAACCTTAATCTATCCAAATATATCTAGGTATCAAATCTTAGTTACAGACTCCTCATAATAGGATTATGTATACAACTGAAAAATGCGGAACTTGTCCAGACAAATGTATAACATAAATAGCTAATACAGCAGCAGGATCAACAAGAGTATTATCCTCATCTGAAATATGCGGTTTAGAAAGTACGATAACGAAGCATAAACAAAATCAGGGTAAGAAAGAGAGACGCGGGCATGCATTGCAGGTTTTACATTTAATTTTTAACTAACCTTACAACAGGACTTGCATAAATCCATCTATGTTTTGACAACAAAAGGAAAGTAAAGCAACAACATACACTAAGCATTGGGAGACCGTCCTTCCCTAACCCAATACGAAAGCTTCAAATATATGCATTTCAAAAGTCATAACAGATTGCACATAGACGAACCTGGATACAGGAGACGGACAAACGACGAAGGAGTTGTTCTCCCGATCTACGTGAGGCGGAGGAAAGGAGGAGAAAAAGGGTGAACCGAACGAACTCGTAGCCTCGATCTATTTCTCAATCTGAGAGTGAGAAGAGGAAAGTTAACACAGCGCCGTCGCAGAGGAGACTAAACACCAACGATCGTGATCTGAGATGAGGATATGGGAGGATCGGGGACACCGTGCTCAGCTGCTCACCCTGAGATCATAAAAATTGGGAAGGGAAGTGGATATTTGTTAAAATGATAAAATTGTAAATCAAAATGATGGCCAACGGGGAAATCACTTGAAAGAATTTTTTGAACCAAAGAGAATTGGTTTAAATGGGCGTTTACGGTTAGATTTATTATCATCAAAATATACTAATATGAAAGCTAAAATGAATCAAATTGTATAATATGATTTATGTTTGTATTGATTGTGTTAAAAAATCAATTTGACACATTAAAACATGTTTAGATGATTAATTGAAAATGAAGTTTGAATATAAAGTATCTAAAAAGGATATAAATTTATATTAAATAGAGTAAATTACTATGGTCTCCTTTAGATATTACCTTAATTATACTAACATCTCCTCTATTTTAAAAACATACAATTAAGTACATGTTCCTAACCCTGGTAAGAATATTTGAAGAAAATGTTTTTTAAATAACAGTTTTATTAAAATAAATTTTATTTACTAATTTACCCTTCATGAATACTATATCGCTAGCTAAAATTGTCATGAGTATCTTAAGAGTTTTCTTTGGAGGGACTAATTTATCCTTCATGAATACTAAAATAATGTATTGTTAAATATTGATCGCTACTCTATTCTCACTCATTCACCCTAATAGTAGCTAGGGACAAAGTCAAAAATCAGTTTGAGCCAATGTTGTCAAAATCGAGTTTCTACGTAAACACGGAAGGAGGTGGTAGAAACGTAAATCGTAGAAACGACACGATACGTAAACTTTCTACTTTCTACTTTCTACTACTTAAAGTCGAAGCTCAAAATTTTATATATATATACACACAGAGATGGGAAAAAAATCATAAATCACTACTCAAAATTCAATAAACACCTTCATATTTAAAAGATATAAGTCATTTGTATCAATGATTATGATTTTATCATATAGAGAATTCCTCAATATCTTGTTCATTCTATATATGAAAATTTAAGGTCCTTAAATAACAAATACTTTTTCATTTAACTCTTCTGAGCCATTTCCCCTAAAGTAAATTTCAACTTATTAAATAACTTGTTGGGGAAGTAAAAAAAGGATTTAAAAGAAGCTTTTACAATGACATACAAACTTTCCTTAACAAAAAAGAGTACTCTATATTTCAAGAAAATCTTGAACTATAAAACATAACACATTCAGGTTCTACATTCACTTCCAAATGTGCAGTCTCAGTCATATGTTTAGCAGCACCTGTAAAAAGACATTTAATGAACAGAATCCTGCAAATTTTTCATATCATTACCGATCTTAACTTTTGCTCATTTCTGGTTATCTTTTTGAATGGTAAATTTCTACTTTTCTTGTACCCTTTAATGCTTACCAAAATTCTTCACCTTGTTTTCTGCAAAACTTACATATCATTCGCCCCCATTAATTCCATCCCTTCAAACTCTCCTTTCACTTTCTTTCTTTACTTAAGGCTTACAGGTTTGAGCATTAATTTTCTTGCCTTTTCTTCTTCTTCTTCTATGTTCTTTGTGTATTTTCTGGTTCTGCTTTCTTTCAGATCCTGAGAATTATGGAAGATAGAGCTTTCTTACCGATCAGTTTAGTTCCTAGTTTTGCTCAAAGCCTGAAGATTTTGCTGGTTAATAATGACACCTTATCCCTCATGAACTTGTCATCTATGCTTGAGAAATACTCATTCAGAGGTATGTAGAGATCATGCATTCGAAAATTCTTTAGTTTAAACTTCTTTCGTGTCTTGTGCAAATGAATCAATTACACGAAAGAGAAAGATGATACAATAACATATGAACAAACCAACAACAAGGTTTGGCTTATGTTTGGATTCGTGTATCGTATATCATCGTGCGTTTGATATGTAATTTTTACAAGAATTGATGCAATATACACAGATAATTAAACCTACCGGCTGCTGTTAGAAAAAGAACCATTTAGGCATTTATTAACAATAAAATGGCTATTAGATGATCAAAGAGCCCAGACACGATACTTTGAGGCATATGTTCTTTGATTTTACATCTATGCTCCTCATAGATTTCATCTTGGTCCTCGTAACTTTTATTTTGAAAGAATATATACACATATAAATTGAAGAAAAGTTTGCCATTATGAGTTCCACATTGAGAAGTTTTACAAGTGAATTTTGATTTATAAGTTCAATGAGTTATATCATTCAATAGTCTAGTCTTTTAACATTACACTCTCCCTTTAAACTTGTGTTCATAATAAAGATGCTTTCTTTTAGAGAGGCCAAAATGTTCACTAAAAAAGCTATCTTAACCGCTCAACCCGAGGACACCACACAACCCATGCACTAATGCGGGCTAGTTTGATATTTTCTGTTTGTAAAATTTGGCATATTTAATAATTTTATGTCTTGAATTGTGGATTATGTTTGACTTTTTATAAGCGTAATAATTTATCTCTTCAATTGTAGATTATGTTTAGCAAATTTGGCAATTTTTAGTAAGCAAATTTGAAGACTTATATTATATGCATTTGAACGTTTCCAAGCTTCGGCCATTGTAGGTCATCGTATAAAAATAGGGAAAAAATGTGTAGACTGACCCGTCAACCCACCATTGTGCGGCCCACACCGCATAGCTCATAGGTTGGCCTGTATTATACTTGTATATATTCCTTATATAATTTTTCCTCTAACTCTAAGGCTCGTCAATAAAGGGTAGGGGTAGAAATAGATTAAGCCCCTATCAGGTAGCCTATGGCCTAACCTAGTTTGTTTAACAAAAAGGTCAGGCTAAGGCCTATGTAAACCTAAATATATAAACATGCTAGGCCTATTTTTGAAGGCCTAGCCTGTATTATACTTGCATATATTCCTTATATAATTTTTCTTCTAAGGCTCGTCAATAAAGGGTAGGGGTGGGAATAGACCAAGCCCCTATCAGGCAGCCTATGGTTTGGCCTAGCCTGGTCAATTTAACAAAAAGGTCAGGCTAAGGTCTATTTAAAGGTTTAAATATATAAATAGGCTAAGCCTATTCTATGAAGGCCTTGGCCTATTTGCATATTTTAAAATATAATTTCATTTATATTATATGTGTCTATGTTTTATTTTTGTTTTTATCATTTTTATTTTAATTTAAAAATGTAATTATTAAATTATCACAGTGGATGGTTCTCTATAATTTAAACTCAAGTAATAGCTTTTTGAATTAATGTTAATTTAGATTTATTAAATTATAAAAATTAAATTTTATTTTAATCACATTGCAAGCATTAAATTATAGGCCTTTAAATCCTAATTTTTAAGCTTACATTATAAGTAGGCCAGTAAAAATGCTCAAGACCTAACCAGACCTTTTTAAGGCTCAGGTTTAAGCCTAAAAAAAAGCCTATATACAGGCCTAGGCTTAGGCTTAAGCTTTAGGCCTTTGTTACAAGCTCAGGCCTATTTAGTCAAAGTTTGGCTTGACCTGACCTATTTCCACCCCTAATAAAGGGGAGTTGGCTTTTGTCCGCTACGAACTTCATCCGCTTCAATGAAACGACGCCATTTTGGTGGAAAAAATTGAGGTTAATGCCGTTTTTTTCTAAAATATTTTAGGGTACTGATTGGTATTAAAAAAATACTTCAAGATACTCGATTGGTACGAATAAAAACTTCATGATCTTGAAAAATTATTTTAGGATCTTGAAAAAATATTTTGAAGTATCTTTTTAGTACCAGTCAGTGCCCTAAAATATTTTTTCAAAATCCTAAAATAATTTTTCAAGATCATGAAGTTTTTTCCCATTACCAGTCAGTATCCTGAAGTATATTTTTATTACCAATTAGCACCCTCAAATTTTTTTTCAAGATCATAAAGTATTTTTTCAGTACTCTTTTAGTACCAGTCAGTATCCGAAATAATTTTTCAAGATTATGAAGTATTTTTTCAAGTATTGTTCAATATTCTAAACTATTTTTTTAATATCCGTCAATACCCTAAAAATATATATATATATATATATATAATTTTTTAAAAAAAGAACATCAACCTCAGTTTTTTTTGTGCTAAAACGGCGCCGTTTCATTTCAGGGACCGAACAGAAGCCAACTCCTGATAAAGGGGGAAAAATGAATAGATAGACCTCTCTCTAACTAGTTTTGCATGAGTTTTCTGGGTTCAACCCATTCTCTCTGATGGTTGTCTTTGGTGCATGCTAATCCCCATATCTTCTGCTGCAGATTTTGCTAACTTTTTTAGTTATGATGTTTAAAAGATCTAAAGTTAGACTTGTTCTATAAAAAACATAAGTGAATGAATGAAGTCAAAAAAAATAAATCTCATAAAAAGAGTGTGAATAGTATTTACTTTCATTTATCAACCTGTCATTGATATGTACGACCTCGGAGTTTTTCTTGTCAAGTTTCAAATTAAATAAAATCATTTATTGTACAATATCTTGAGACACATCAATTCAATGAAGAAATAAGATACTTATATTGCGAATTGAAAGTTACTTTCAATAATTTATCTTTATAACAAGTATCAACGTTCAGAAACAGTTCTTAAATGCATCTGTGAGCAACACATAACAGTGATAGGATTTGATTATTCAGTTACTGTTACTGATGAACTAAAAGCAGCTATGTCGATGATTTGTGATGCTGAAGAAGGCCAATTCAACCTGGTAATGGCTAAAGATAACATGCCTGACATGGATATTCTTTCATTTCTGCACTTCATGCTTGAAAAGTACATCCCTTCATCTGTAAGTTTCACTCTCATTTTTTAATTGAACTGAAACTCTCAAGAAATCATTTGCTACAAAGACAAATGAAATGAAAAAAGTAATTTCTTATATGAAATGTGACTTGTGTTTTTATGGTTACCTAAGTACGATGAGGAACTTTACCCAAAAAGCTAGCTTTTGATGTGGAAGAACCAACCCACTTAAATACTCCATTGAGAATTCCATACTACTAAATGTAGGACTTAGCATTTTATACCAAGTCTCCATTAATTGGCAAAGCTGATGTCCCGGTTCACTCAGCCTCTTGCCGGTAAAGACCCTCCATGGATAATCCTTTCTAGGACCTTTAACAACTTGAAGATGGAGCACCCTGCCCAAAAAAATAGCTTTTGATGTGGGAGAATCAACCTACTTAAATAGTACATTGAGCATCTCAAGCTGCTCAATGTGGAACCTAGTATCTCATACGCCCAAATCTACATCAATTTCTAAGTAAAGAAAAAAGAAAAATTGATGAATAATAATAACAAGGAAATAATAGACTTTGCGTATATATCTCTCTCTATAAGTCCTAGTCTCATTTAATAATTTTTTTTTGTCATGTCCAGTCATGACTTCTGGAGAATATAATGATGTAACATGGAAAGCATTGGCTAAAGGCTCATGTAGCCAATCCTTTTAGAGGATCTCAAATATGTGTGGCAGCATGTTTATCACACAAGAGTCAACTTTGCCAAGAAAACTAATAAAGAAATTTTTGCAAACAAGGTATGTTTCAAAATGGGTTAAGGTGCAATATTACCAACAAAATATTGGTCCAGGTGCAGCCAACACAATAAACTATTAAGTGGACTTTAAATACCAACAAACTTTTTAAAAGATAAACTTAACACAAAACCGTTAAATCCATCGTAACGCTGTTACTACCCATAACTTTTCCCTTGCCACGTCGTCCCCAGCCTCCATTGACTTTCTTTTATCTGAACCATTTCCCCATAACTTTTATCCTCACTGTTCTCGGTCTCAGCTTCCACGCTCTCATTCTCCGCAAGCTCTCAACCCTCAACTCCATCTCGGTCTCATCTCTCTTGCTTTCGAACTCACTCTCAGCGTTCTCACTCTTTCTCATGCTTCATCGTGTTTTTCTCAGCTCTCAACTCTCTCTTGTCTCTCAGCTGACAAAATGAGGTGGGAGAAAAGGAATATGAGGGAGTATGGCATGCTGCAGAGTTCAAGAGATAGTGGAGCATGGGTTCTGCGGTCATACCAAAATGCAAAGAAGTAGGCGGCATGGGCGTTTGTGCATGCTAAATTCCAAGAGAATATATCTGCTTTTACTTGTCGAAACGCAGAGATATAGCGGAGTATGGGAGAATATATCTATTTTCTCCCTCTCAATTCTCCCACTTTCTTCCTCGCCTTCTTCTCCTCCTTCTCCCCATCCTTCTCCAATTTATGATAATTTCGTTGACTCAAGCATTATGGGTCTCTCGCTTCGGTTCTCTCGCTTCCCATGGTCACAATTTTAGGGCCAAAAGACCTCACACTTTAGGTAAATTATCTTGGGTTTGGTTCCCTTTTCCTCATGAAGCACTATACGCGCACACACTACACTTTGAATTACATCATGTTTTCGTATCCGTGCACAATCTAGTTGGTTTCACGGGTTTGAGGGTAATGTTTCAAAACTGTAAATGAACTTCAAAACTTTGAAATCACAAATATAGAATATTATCACGGCCAACTATATAAATTACTATTCCTTGGAATTATAACAACTTATGTAAGTTTTTAAATTTTAATTGATCAATAATTATCTTAGCATTTTTCAGGTTCATGGAACTCTTGCTGATCATAGAAAATGCCTGCAGGGAAAAGAAAAGAGACAAAGGTTGGAGATGAACTTTGACAGAAATCACCTTACTGCTTTTATGGATGAAGAGGATGGGGATACAGAAAGAGAACAAAAGTTTGATGAATATGCAGAGAAAAGGCCACGTATTGTTTGGACTCAGGAGCTGCATCAGAAGTTCTTGGATGCCATTAATGTTCTGAGTGAAAGGAGTAATGTTTCTTTTTGTCTCTGGCCAATATATGTGGTTATTACGGTTAGAGTTGGTCAAGAGGATTGTTAGTTAGTTAGAGAGGACTACTAGTAGTATAAATAGAGGATTAGTGAATATATTGGGGTGTCCTGTGAAATCAAATATGTTTTCCTTTACTTTTCCTATTCTACTTGCTTCAACTAATATCAGAGCTTGGTTTTTGTTTGAATCAAAGATAATATTCGCCCAAAGGCAATACTTGAACAGATGAATGTGCCTAACCTCACAGCTCGCCAGATTTCAAGTCATCTTCAGGTTCCAATCTGTCACTTTACTTTTAAAGGCTATAAAATAGCTTATCAACATACATATGCTTCTCCTTTAACGTATGTTTGGACAAATGATAATGGAATGGAAAGGAAATGCATTTCCCTCAGTTTATGACCTATTAACAAGAAGGGAGAATATAAATATTTTCAACTAACTTTATATGGTCCTCTTATATGCTTTGAAGATAAATTAGCATTCAAATATCCCTTATTCTTTCTCTCTCCATACCCATTTTCCCATTCAAACAGATACTGAGCCCGTTCGGTATGACGAAAATGCTTAAGGAAAATGACATTTCTTTTCCTTCATTTGAGCCGTTTGGTATGCTGAAAAGCTCTTCCATGGGAAGATCCCTTCCTCCCACTTTTGGTGGGAAGCAATTTTCTGAGTTAGAAAATTCCCAAAAAAAAAAAAAAAAAAAAAAAAAAAAAAAAAAAAAAAAAAAAAAAAAAAAAGGGTCACTTCTTCCTTCATAGTGTGAGGGGTTCCGGTTATTTTATATTTTTGTATTTTATTTTCATTTTTCATTTTCCTTTCATACCAAATGTGCATGCTATCAGAAATTTCCCCGTCTTTTCCTTTCCATCAAAATACATTTTCTCTACCTAACGAGCCTGATGTTGCAGAAATTCAATACTTGAGTCTAATCATTTTCATGGTATAACACCTACTATCTTTAGATTATAGTTTTCTTGTTGCTGCTGCTATCTTTTAAATCTATACAGTTCTTCTCTTTCTATAATCTCCTTCTAAAAGGTTTTCTAACTTCGGTAAAATTGCTGAGTTGTCTTTAATAGCAGTAATCTATACTTTTTCTACCTTTAGATGCCAAGAAATAATAAGCATTATGGTTCTTCAAATCTGCAAATCGTAGGAAAACTGCTGCTACAGATGATTGCTAAAAGATTTTACTTCCATATTAAGTTTGATTATAAATTTCACAGAATATAGAAGCATCTCTAGTATACAATGATGAGATCTTCACACAAATCTAAAAGAATCCTCCACAAGTTTTTGCCTGAAAATCATAGTAAACAATAATTATTCAAACCAAAGATGTAAAATTAAATGTGATGATGAAACTGAAAATTACAAATTTTCATGTCCTGTTGATGCATTATTGTTTAATGCCATGATTCTTTAACAGAAATACAGAACTCAAGAACTGATAAACTAGCAGGCTTACATTTCTGTGTTCATTCCAATGGCACCATTTTCAAAATTTGATGACAGATCCCAGCCTTCCTCAGGTTATCCAGGTGAGTGAAAATGTGAAGATTCAGGCTTAAGCATACTTGATATTTATTACCCATTTGTGAACTCCTTTGTCTTTTAACTGCTCTCAAATCACAGTTTACTATGACTGTATATATATATGTATATATATATATATATATATAGCAAAATACTAACTTCCGTTGTAATATGAAGATTATTAACATAAGGAAAGAGATAGTTGTTAGACCTGACTATCACCCAAGAGGGGGCTGAATTGGGTGTTCGATAAAACTTTAAAAACTTTGAAAATCTTTTCGCAACTTACCGAAATCAATTCGTATGACAAAAATAATTTATAAACCAATAGTTAGCCATTCAAACATATATGCTGGAAATATAAGAGTTTAGGGAAGAGAATATGCAAACTATGGTTTATCCTGGTTCGACCCAATCCTTGACCTACATCCAAGGTCCCCAAGCTCCACTTGAGATTTTCAATCCACTATCTTCTTGTTTAACTTAGGGCACAAGAGAAAAGCCTTTACAACCTCACAAGTTTAGTCGGGCACTTGTGTAGCCTTTACAACCTCTTACCGAGATACTCTCCCTTACACATCAGTAAGGATACAATTACACACTCGTACTCGAATGATCCTTTTACACTAGGACTCACTCCCCTTACAGTTGTAATTGTAAACCCACACTCAAAGGTTCCACAACCTTGAGATTTGATCACTAAAAGATAATCAAATAAGTGTTTAGATTCTCTCACAAAGAGATGAATAATAATCACCGAAGTACATAATCGATTATCACACTCTCTATCGAAGACTATGTAAACATTGTGAAACAGAGTATATGAGATAAGTGTTGGATTCAGAATATCGCATTTCGACAAGGCAAGCTCATATGTGTATGTCCATTTTGAATCCTTCTCCTTTTATAGTTGATCTTCCTTAATGACCGTTGAGAAGTTTTGCGAGACTAGCCGTTGTGTCTCTTCGTATTTCCGTTAGGCACAAATGATTTCGTTGAAGTTAATCGAGCGTTGCTTCCTAAATGCTTCGCCGTCGAATGTACTTCTGCAGAGAGTGATTCAAGTAATAGCTGGAATATGTATTCCTCGAAAGAATGTCTTTGACTGCAATGAAAATCTTATTCCGATTGTAGCTCTGCTTTTCTGAACGAGCATTTAATGCGTTTGCCACGTCGGATTGCCTTATGATATTTTTGATGGTTAAACAAGGTTAAGGGTATCTGAAAAACACTAACAAACTCATTAAACGATGTTAGGAGTAATAAGAATCAATATTAAATAATACCCAAAACTTAATCGAAAGTTGCATATTACGAGGACATAGATTCTCGAGAATTAATCATGGCATTCTCGAGAATTATTGAAGTTTAGCGATCATTGAATCTTGCCTCAATCATTCTCGAGAATAAATGTGTTAACACTCGAGAATTGTATTGCCAGATAACATATGTAGCACATAGTATTTAAGAGGGAAGTGGATTCTGGAGAGTCACATCTATGTTCTCGAGAATTAAAATAATGTTGACTAATAAGGAATTCTTGAGAACTATATTCTTATTCTCGAGAGTTACTAGGGAGAAATATTGAATTCTTGAAAGAGCATTCTCGAGAATTGATTGAGATCGATAGTGTAACAACAATTTCCCGAATAATTCTCGAGAATTAGCCTTGTATTCTCGAGAATTAGCGTGTTTCAAATTTGTTACATTCTTGCGTTCTCGAGAATCATAGTTGGATTCTCGAGAATGATCATTGTCTCAAGCTTCAATCAAACAAAAGATACTTCATCTGGTGCATTCTCAAGAATTACTCTTTAATTCTCGAGAATGGTCACGTGTCTCCAACATCAGGATGTGTCATTTCAATCAATTTATGCCGCGTCTCTTCATTCTCTTTATGCCCATTCTCTTCCCATCCCGTCTCTTCATTTCGCATGTCTCTCAGTCTCAAGAACTAGGTCTCGCCACTCACCCTTAATCTCAGTTCACTGAAAATCCACTCTGTCCTCCACTGATTCAAATACTTAAACTCTTTAAAGCCTTCTTTCCAATGCAAGAAGAATCAACTCCAAACTCATTGTAGTTCGTTCGTTATCATTAGATGAATAGAGATTGTTCTTAACCAGCGTTTTTCCAATATTCTGAACTGACCGTCAACTTCAAAACATCATATCTCCTTCAATTGATCTTTGTTTTTCGTGATCTTGATGTTTTTGGAAAGGTATGTGAGTCTAGTTTCGAATGGCACTGGTTTCAGCTCATTTGGATTTGTCCTTTGTGAGATACACTTAAAATACCGAAGGTGGGTTTGCTGTGTGACATTGATTTATGTGCCAACTTGAAGAATAGTGATACTCAAGAGAGATGAAAGTTTGTATGGGCTCATTCTCGGGAAGCTTGAATTTGCTTATTTTAACTCTTGTTCCAACTTCCATATCTCTCTAGAATCAATCTAAGAACTTGTATAATGATTTTCTCATTCTGAGCAAGTTCTTCTTCACACACTTGATCACACACACAACTTCAATATCTTATCCATTCTCTTAATGGTCTTCAATATTAAATATAAGCATTAGTCAAAGGAAGTATGGAAACTTTTTGCTCTTATATTGAAGAGACCATTGGGGGAAGTTGAAGAGACTTGGCTGGTCCTTAAGTTTTGGCCCAGTTGTAACTATCGACTCGATGCATCTGAGTCCCTATAATTTTGACTAAGTTGAAAGTCATTCTTTAAACTTTGACTTATGATAACTCAGTCCTTGTAGTTTTAACCTTTTAAAAACTTTAGTTCCTAAGTTTCATGAAATATATAATTTTATTTTTAAAATATAAGGACTAATATTTTAAATGGTTAAACTATAAGAAAATGAGTTACATTGAATCAAAGTTCACGAATTGAGCTACAATTGAGTCAAAACTATGGAACTAAGTTACATTAAGTTAAAATTTAGGAATTGAATTACAATTGAGTTAAAACTATAAGCATAAAAAAGATTAATTTTGTCCTTATTTTATAAGTATATTTCACAAGCTTCTAACTTGAGAAGATTAAAAAAAGGAAAAAAAGAAAAAGAACAAAATATGGCTATGACAACCTTTGCTACCACATTAAGGTATATCAACTGATAAATAACTAAATTTGCTTCAGGCTTTCCTATATCAATTACAGCCCTTAGTGGGAGCCAAAATCAAAACCAGTATTTATATGAATTTCCAACAGCAGCAATGAGCAATTATGGAAGTAAAACCTAGAAGCTGAAGTGGAACAGCAGCCTATAGCACTATAGCAGATGCATCAATGGACCAAATTAATTACCAAGCCATGAGATCAGCACATTATGATACTATGAAAATGCTTGAGGAAGATTGTGAAGAACTTGACTATTCTCAAAATGGAGTACTTCCTCATCAAATGGATCAATACGGTGAGATGCCAAGGAACACTCTTTTAAGCAATAATAGCCCTCATCCTCAAGAGCCTGAAATGTGAAATTCCTAGCAGATCATAAGGTCATTACCAGATTCCCACATGCTTGACTTCACTTATTTCACCAATATACATATATTATTTCTATTTGTCATTTTTTAGGGAACTGTAAGATACTGAATTATTTCCCGCAAACCTTTTGCTTTGGTTTGATTGCAGTCTCAACCTTCAAAATTGAAGCAGTCAGATCAGCTCTATTTAAAGTTATAATCATAGATCAGCTCTATTTAAAGTTATAATCATAGTCTTGTGTGATTATATTTCATTAGATATGCTGTATATATACTTGTTTTAGCTCCTCTTAAAGCTATAACTGGAGTCTTGTGTGAGTATATTTCATTATATATGTGTGTGTCTGTATACTTGTTTTGGCTCTATTTAATGCTATAAACATAGTCTTTTGTGAGTATATTTCATTCGAAATGTTGTATATATACTTGTTTTAGCTCTAATAATGGCATCGGACCAATGTTTCGGTGCTCAGCTCAAGGTGGCCCAATAAATTACCCAACTGAACTTTGTTTTTTGGTCGAAAAAGAAAACTGTATTACCAACCTTTCATCCAAGAAGCCAGGTTTATACAACTTATCCTACACCCAACTGGACCAATCTTAAAAAAGAAAATAAAAGAAATGATTCGATTTGACATACTTAAGATCATCATCATCAAATCAGAATAGAATGATATTGGCCTTAATTGGTCAAATAGAAAGAAAGAAAAAGTTTTAGAATCGTATATTTTGCTTTTTTATTTTGGCCAAGAGAATCGTATATTTTGATTAATTTATTGAAAAGTGAAATGACCATTTATATTTTCAGTTTTGTCATTCATAACATCTCTTAAAAAGAGTATCTTCTAACCAGCTACAATAGAAAATCAAATTCATCATTTTGTTTGGCAACAATATAAAAGTATCCAGATAAAAGATCAAGAACATAAATTGAGCTGCACAATACCTCTATCTTGGACTTGTTTAATTTCCTCACAACTCCTGAAACTTTTACATGGTGTTCTGATAACTAACAAAAAATCATACACTCCTCACTCTACAATCATCTCAGAATCAAAGCAACCATTTCAAACACTTAGGGTGTGTTTGGTTTGAAGGGAGGGTCCTTGGTATAAAAAGTCATATACGCCCATAAATTATATAACTTTTCACATTGTTTTCCATATAAGCATTTCACATCATGGTCATATTTGACTTTTCATACCAAGGAGGGAGAGAAACTCCCCTCCCCTCCCCTCAAACCAAACACAACCTTAGGGCCCGTTTGCTTCATAGAACTTGTGAGAGGGAAAGGGAACTTAACACAGTTCCCTGTCTGAAAACGCGTTTGGCGTGCCTTGTTCTAGGAACTCACATTCCCGCCATCGTCGAAGCTCCCACAAATGAGGGAAAGTAGACTCCCTCAAAAAGTGGCGGGATCTTGAAAATTGTCCGGAGAGTGAATTTGGAGGACTAAAAAGCCCCTGTGAAATCATAAACCAGAATCGAGCTTGGAGCTGGAAGAAGGAGTAAACGAAGGTTGAGATGACAGTGTGAGCTTCAATCGAAGGAGTAGGCAAGCAAGATCAAATCGAGGTAAGTGAATGGCTTTTTTTTGTTCATTGTGCGCTGTGTGTGTTAACATTGGCGATGGCTTGGTTGTGGGAGTTGGCGACGCAAGCACAGATATGAGTGGGGAACCAATTTGGGTGTTTTTTTCTTAGCATTCATGACTAGTTAGGCCGAGTGTGGGTTGTGTATTAGTGAGGAAGGAAATGATGAAGCCATTGGTATACAGTGGTGGAAAATTCTTCTTCTTCTGCTATGGGATGTGTATATATTTAAATGCACAAAATGTTTGTCTAAGTTTAGTTTAGTTTCGAGTCGTTTGATGCCTATTGTGAAACATTTATGGTGAAATATTATTTGTCTATATGTCCTGTATGTTTGTTTGTTGGGTAACGGTGATGAAGATGTGTGATTATTTGTTTTCTTTCCATCTTGACTATGTTGTGTTGATGTGAACAATGAATGTGATGATTAGTTTTGTGTTATATATGTTGGCTGCTGGAATGGTTAATTAATAGTGACATGGGTTGTTTTGGTTAATAATTGATGGTGTCAATTAAAGTGGATCGGATGAAGATAAGATATTTTTCAACCTAAGTAGATGTAGTTTGTAAAGAGGAGTAGTAGATGACATTGAAAAGCAAATGGGTGTGGAAAAAATTGTGTAGTTATGGAGCAAGAGGCAGAGCAAATGATTGCAATGTTGGCTGGATGCTTAGCTTTGCTTCTAGCGGTAAGGACGTTGATTGTCAATATGATAGTTGCAGTGGGATCTGTTAGTTCTTATGTTTTGTTGTTTTGATGAAAACAATTATAATTCATTCTTATTTTCGTTGAAAATTTGAAGCTTCAATTTGCCTCTAGTCATATAATATATACCTCAAGTTATATGCTTCATTGTCAAAACGTTTTTCTTTTTGGTACCTCGAGGTAAATGTGCTTTGACTTGGAGTTATTGAGTGTTGAAAATATTTTCCTGTAGGTAATTTAATGATACCTTGAGTTAACTTGTTCAAATATTTTAAAATCCATTTTCGCGCTCTGGGATACATTAAGTCATTTATTTAATTACCTCGAGTTAATTGATTCTCTTGTTAAAATGATTTTGAAACTCTTCATGGTTTGCCTCTAGTCATTTAATAATTGCCTCAAGGCAATATGACTCAAGGCATCCAATATTTAACTCAAGGCAAATTTCTCTTTTACACATTATCACGATGATCTCGTTTTTGCCTCTAGTCAAGTCACAATTGCCTCTAGGCAAAATGACTCAAGGCATCAATTTATTTGACTCAAGGCATCTAATGGCGAACTCGTAATTATGCTTAAATTGATGGTTTGCCTCTAGTCATCTAATAGTTGACTCTAGGCAACTTGATTCAAGGCATTTTATTTATGCCTCCAGTCAAGATGTCAAGACGTTGCCCATTTCGCACTCTGATAAAATGTTTGCCTCTAGTCATTTAATACTTGCCTCTAGTCACATAACTCTAGGCAAACTTGTCAAACTCGTCAATTATCATTATTATCGACTTTGCCTCTTGTCAAATAATAGTTGCCTCTAGGCATCATATTTTCACTCAAGGCAAAATATTTTCAACATGAAAATTCAAACGATTTATTCTTACCTCGAGTCAATTAAAATGCCTCCAGTCAATATGCCTCTAGGCATGCTCTTTTTAACTAGAGTCATATCTTTCTATTTTCCAAAATCATCGTCTTCGAAAAATCTAAATCAACTGATTATGATTTTATTTCTTCAAATCATTACTCATTTATATTCTTAAATTCTTTTAATCGGTTTACTAATGATTTTTAGATGATTATAACCCGGATTAATAACAAATTGTTATAAAGTGATTTGTGTGTCAGAACGCATTAAATGCAGTTGTCAAAACCAGTGATATCCTCGGCAACCATTTCTCTAATCAATGTAAAGCATTTACTGATGTTCCGCTCGCTCATTAAATGCTATTTCTCAACGGGCAAAACAAAAGGAATGAAGAATGTTTGCGAAGATCAAAATCATTAACGATGAAAGTCACCAACGAAGCTTCATCTGTCTAACGGTTATATTCAAGAGTCATAACAGTTAATCTTCAAGTTTCACGAATGGTCATTAATTGCAACAACTATAAATACCAGAAGCATTGAATTCGCCAACTATCGAAACGCTATGCATTCAATTCGAATTTATTGCAATCTACTGTTTTAGTAAATTCGCTTAATATCTTCGGATATTTCTGTGCGCTTCAGTGTTTTTCATTTATCTACTCACGAGGAGTTTCTAAACACTTATTTGATTACTGTTTTGTAAAATCTTAAGGTTGTGGAACCTTAAGTGTGGGTGTATAATTACAGCTTGTAAGAGGGAGTAAGTCCTAGTGAGAGGATCATCCGAGTACAGTGTGTAATTGTAATTGTCTTTGAAAGATAGTGGAAATCCCAAGGGTTCTGGGGACTGGACTTAGGTCGAAGAGTTAGACCGACTAGGATAATCTTTTGTGTTTTTTTGTTCTTCTCTATCTTTGTTTTAAGTGTTCTCGAGCAATTAGCGAAAGAATTTTATAATCACCTATTCACCCCCCTCTAGGTAATATTTCATCTTCATTGGATCAAGTAGACCAAGGCACTTAGTGGATAGGTCATATAGATTAGACTTTCATGCAAAGAGAGAGAATTTGAGGCAATGATATATAGTAGTAATACGATCTACTTCAACCAAATTAGGATGTATCGGGCAACGTTTGATAAATTGTGTCACATGTTAGACACAATTGATGGATTGAAACCAACTAATCATATGCTAGTTGATGAGAAATGGATATGTTCCTTCACATCCTAGGCCATCATGTCAAGAACAGAGTAATCCAATTTGAGTTTGGAAGGTCGGGTGAAACGATTAGTAGATACTTTAAACTTGTGTTGAATGCTACCATCAGACTGCAATCATTGCTCCTTAAGAAACCAGAGCCTATCCCAGAGAACTCAAATGATAATCGATGGAAGTGGTTTAAGGAACGTAGCATGTGTTTTTGTGTGACATGTGAAATTCTGAATTGTTCAACAAATTATGGTTTGACCACGTGCTTTATTAATTGCTTATGTTTGCGGGGGTGCCTTGGTGCATTAGATGGGACGCATATATGTGTACAAGTCCTTGTAGAAAAAAAGGGAGGTACATAAATAGGAAAGGAGAGGTAACAACCAATGTTTTGGGTGTATGCTCACCGGATGGTCAATTCATATACCTCTTGCCTAAATGGGAAGAGTTAGCTGCGGATGGGAGGGTGGTGCGAGATGATACACGAAGACAACATGGTCTACGAGTACTACAAGGTATACATGTTATAGTTCGTGCAATATAAGTATGTATATTTCCCTGTTCAGCTGTATAAGAAACAAAATCACATGGGGTCGTTTGTTTCCACAAGGAACTACTACTTAGTTGATGCAAGGTACACAAATTGCCAGGGTTTTTTGGCTCCTTATAGAGGCCAAAGGTACCACCTTAATGAGTGGAGACATGGAAGCCAACCGCAAACTCCACACGAGTGCTTCAATATGTGACATTCGGCTGCCCATAATGTCATTGAAAGGTGCTTTGGCATACTCAAGTTATGTTGGTCAATCCTCCGGAGTGCATCTTATTACCCAATGAAGATCCAAAACAAATACATCCTCGCATATTGTCTTATCCATAATTTGATTCATCGTGAATCAGTTCAAGATCCTCTTGATGAGCAGCTTGAGTCATTTGACGCTGGACCTCCCACTATCGAAACACCCCCACGATTCCAATGGAAACTAGTGACTTGTGGAATAATTTTAGGGAGAGTGTTGCAAATGACATGTTTTCTGCCTTTGTGACACCTAGTGATAATTGATGATGTTGTACAATAATGTTTATCATTAGACTATGTTGTATTTCGTTTGGTTGGCTTATTAGTATGAACACCCATTTTAGTTGTGACTTTAATGAAACAATTTGTGTTACACTTAGTGCAATGTGTGAGATAATTAGTATATTTTATGTTGCACCAATTGCAAATTAATACACTTTTTGGTTTGACAATGAGTTTTTTAGATGGAGCAGATTGATCAAGCAACAAATGGGAAACAAAAAATGTGGATGCCTGAGGAGGACAAAGTTTTGGTGGACTGCCTTGTAAGTCTGAAGGTTGACCAAAAGTTCATGGCTGATAACGGCTTCAAGTTGGGATTTGCCAATGCGCTGCGTTGTATGATGGAAGAAAAGCTTCCCGGATATGGGATCAAGGCATGTCCACATATAACATCCAGAATTAAGACACTAAAGAAATTGTGGCAAGTGGCTTACGACATGGTCTACGGGATCAACACATTAAGCTTTGGTTGGGATCTTGACACAAAATGTGTCACAGCTGACAAAGAGATGTGGGATGAGTATATAAAGGTATGTTCTTGCATTCCTCACTCCTACATCAACCACTTTACTTATAATGTCATTTAACTTATCCACCTTATTCTCACATATATTGTGAATTCACTGGCTCATTCAAGGGCGACACAATTTCGCACTAAGTCCTTCCCAAACTTTGAGTCCTTCACCATGGTATGGGGTAAGGACAAGGCCATGGCTAAGGATGTGAGCTCTCTTGTCGGCATGGAGGATGAGGTTAATGTAGAGGACGAGGATCTTCCCGAAACACCTCATCATGTTACCGCTAAATCTGTATTCACACAACCAATCAATGCAACTGAACCAATTGCATTTAATGGAACTGAACCATCTACCAATCGATGGAAGAAGAGACGTTTGAACCACTTGAAATCATGGCTGATGCATTGAGGGACACAGTCACCTCTTTGGACAAGACAATAGTTGGTGTGTTTGACAAACTTTGCAATAAGATGTCTACTCAACAAAGGCAAGCTGATATTGATGCAAATGGTGATGATCTTTTCATGCAGCTGCTGGAGGTTGAAGATCTTACATGGGATGAGAGGAACGCTGCTCATATCAAGATACTTGGTTGTGAGAAACTGTTGAATTCGTTTGCAAAAATCCCTTCAATGTTTAAGCCATCGTGGATCCGTAGCCTGCTTAAACAATATAGGTTACTATGTAATGTTAACATTGTATTTTGGTGGATGGTCAGGGTTAATCGAGTTCTGTCACTAAATTTTGAACTCAACTCTGCCTTTTGTGTTGGAAACCAAACTTTGGACCATGTTCATATTGGGAAATTTGGTTTATCGAACATGGGATAAAGTTTGGTCTTTCCTTTGTACATGTAGGACAACCTTTTGTGTCCCTGCCATCTGTATATATCCCATGATATAGGTCCCGTGTGGGTGTCTGTCACTTTAATTGATATGCCTCTGTAGTTGTCATGGGTTGGCAAATGTAAAGTGTACCATAATGTTAATGAATGGTTTTTGAATATAAGTATTCTTTTTTATGTTTACATGTTTTTTGTATTGATTCAACAAACATGGTTGCCTAACATTATAACTCATTACTCCTGCTAACTTGTTTTTGTATTGGTTGGCAATATCTATATGAGTTCGAACTTCCATGTTTAGTTCGAACTTGCACATCTGTTAATTTTTCCTATTGAATTGTATCACTGTGGTTCACTGATTAATTGGGGGCTATTTTGGCACCTATTATGTCTATATTATGTCATTTAATCTTCTGTTGCACTTCATACTACATTTTGTACATTGATTTGTACTTGCGTATGGTTGGATATGCTACATGGTAACTTTGTGCATGCTATGTGCATTTCCTCATACATGCGTTAATGGGAGAGGTATCATCACTACATTTGGGTTTTAAGCTAATGCTTGGTTTAATGCACCAACCTTTGGACAACCTGTGCATGTTATATCAGCAACTATGCACTATTTTTGTGATTGTTTTCTTTCCCTCCATTCAAGTTTGTCTTCATTATTCTATAGCATTTGAGAATGCCAAATTTGAATTTGTCAATGCTTTTGAAATTTTGCTGACCTTTTGTCAAACCATCATCCTAATATAAATATTTTACACCTCAATGGTTAATAAATTCGTTAGTGGTTACTAACTTTCTAAGTTATAAACTATAATCATAGATGCCTCAGGTTTATAAACTATAATCATAGATGCCTCAGGTTTTCTACATATATCTAATTACTATGACTACTACTTCCTGGATGTAACCTGCAAATTTTGTTGTTCATCATCAAACCTTTTCAGTGGCCACATGGTTTAAAAGTAACAGGTTTCAATTCACATGAAATTGCTTTGTCATATCTTCATTTATTTGAATTCTGCACTTATCAGTGTGTTAGCCTAGCCTGATACACCACTTCATCTTGCATAACAACAGTTGGTAATTTGTCTGATGAAATTGTAAGGCTCTCTTGTTCTCATGTTAAACAGCTAATTTATATCAGGAATTATTGGAAGTTTCTCTTCATTGTTATCCAGCATTTGAAAAGGCCAAATTGCACAATTTTAATTGCTTTCAACCTAGTGTGCATTAGATTCCTTCACTTGTATTGACCTGTTAACACATAAAGCAAACAATTCAGTCATGTTCGTCAATTTCAGTTGCCAGCTATTTTTTTTCTTACCCACATACTAATTTTATTTCATCGACTACGTACTACCAACGGTTTACCCCTGCTTATTATCATCATTTATTCGTTTGTTTATCAATTCAGCGT
Organism: Acacia acuminata; assembly: GCA_019022655.1. Taxonomy (NCBI): domain Eukaryota; kingdom Viridiplantae; phylum Streptophyta; class Magnoliopsida; order Fabales; family Fabaceae; genus Acacia; species Acacia acuminata. Next base: position 1,142,327 of record JAFJYI010000187.1, read on the forward strand.
CTGGGTAATGTTCCACGATTTTCTTCCCCATACATCTTCAAATATATTCAATTCCCCAACAAATTTCATACTTTGGTGCTTTCCCCCCTAATTCGTTTCATGCTTGTCGTCTTCCAACATCCCTTTGTCGTTATGCTTGTCGCCTTTATTTCCCGACGACGTCTCATTGTAATTTCGATTGAATCACGCCGCGATTTGGTTTAGGGTTCATTTCTCTTTGATGGCAAAAAAAAAAAAAAAAAAATTGATTCCATTTATTTTTTTTGGTTTTTTTAAGGGGCAACCGGGAATTTTGCCGAACTTCCCACTTAACCAAGGACCAATTCTTCTTACCAAACAATTTATCTTCCCTCAACTTACTTATATTTCCATATCTATCAAACAACTCAACTTTTTTAAATTCCTTCTTAATCTTCCCTTCCCTTCCTTTCTCTTCTTTAAGTTCCTTTCCCTCATTAAATATTTCTCATACCAAACGGGCCCTTAGGGTCTGTTTGGTGTGAGGGATTTGGGAGGAGGGCAGGGGAAATTTTTATGAGTTGAATTTAAAAAATTGAGGGGGGGTTTACAAAATTTTCATAAAGAGAAGTTGTAAGATAAAAGAGTAAAAAGAATTAATTAAAAACTTTTAGCATCACTTCTCTAGTTTTTTCAAAAATCCAACTCAATTTTTTCCTCCTCACACTTTCCCTCCCCACCCCTCATACCAGCCCTGAAAGTATCCAAGGAAATGAGCATATATACCAATTTCAATTCTTCCAGAAAGTTACAGAGGCAGAAATCTGCACTTGCATTCACAAATCCTACAATTTTTTGATAAGTAAGAAAAATCATACACTCCTTCAGTCTATAATCATCTCAGAATCAAAAAAACCGTTTCAAAAACTTGAAGTATCCTATCTAATCTGAGGAAATGAGCATAAATCAATTTCAATTCTTCAACAAAGTTACAGAGGCCGAAATCTGCAAAATGAAATTCACAAACAAACCAGATAAATTTTTTTTTTTTTTTTTTTTTTTTCAGATTATGAACATCTGATCTTTTTCCTGTGTCTCTACACTACACACAGATTAAAGTCCTTGTCTCCTCAAATTTTGTGATCCACAAATATAGGATTCGAATCCCAGTTATTAGCTCCAGCAATATTGTTATAGAATTATTATTCTCCACGAAAGAGAAAGAGGGGAAGAGGACTAGAGAAGAAGAAACAGGGATTCAAGAGAGAAGAAGTGAGAGAGGAAGAGAGAAGACAACTGAATCACACTAATCCATATCATAATAGTACGAAGAATTACAATGGAATGCTGCCTATTTATAATAAGGCAGGAGATAGGGTCACTAGGCACTAATCATATAGGCGCCTCACTCACTAACGGCTAACCTCTAACTAATAGTAACTAACTTTTAATTTATTACACTTACATATCAAATATCCCCATCATGATGAGGTGGAATACTTACAATATGCATCTCACCAGGTTGTGATGGGCTGATAATGTTGTTGTTCGTAGTAGATGAGACTTGAGCTCCATTTTGACATTCAGCCAACATATGAAAATATGCGTAAGGGCCCCAACCTACACACACAAAAAATATATGAAAATGATAAATATTAGAAAGTCCTGAACGAAAATCCCAAAAGCCTGACTCTCAGAAGACATAGTGTAACACAATATTTATAGACACTAGGTTTAACAACTAGCAAGGCGTTTATAAAAAATTCAAAATTGCCTATTCCTAAGTAACAAAATTTAAAAACAGAGTATAAGTTGATGGAAAGTTTTAATCACGTGCTGCTATGAAAACCATATTTTATATATATATATATAAATCTTTTAATCATTTAAATGCCTAAATGAAACAAAAGGGATAAATGTACCACTAACAGTTGACCAACCAAAAAAAAGGCCAACAAGGTGCATAATCAAGCTCAAAGAAACATGTCCAGATGCAAAACAAATGCTAATCATATCAATCCTTCAAAGTTTCAGCACTCAAAGGAATTAAATATAGAAAGCAACCGTGAATACATGGCTACAAGGAATACTCTTTCAGTGCAACAGAGCCTGTTCTTCAAACTTGAACTGATACTGCTACTAATATAGTTTTATGCGACATTATAAACATAATTTAAAAGGTTATATGTGCAAGGAGAGGACTGTAAGCTGTAAACTATTAATGAGAAATCCATTATCACAACCCTACTTTATAGCAAAAATCATAAAGCAGCTCCTCCAAATCTTAAATATGATGCTAGAGGTGACTTCCATGATAATTGATTGAACCAAAATTTAGAGGAAACATTCAGCCACATTAACCTATTGATATCACATTTACTTGCTTTTATCAAGGCCTTGAGCTTTGTCAAGGTTATTTCAACTCAAAAGCTAAACACATTAGATGAAAGATTATAATTGGTTTTTTAGGAATAGAAGGAAAATATCATATATATTTCATAATCCTGTAGAAACAGAATACAATACATTTATAGAGTCTTTCCTTTGCCTAATTATAACTTCCCTAAACTAATAAGATAGAGTAACTCCCCTAAACAAAGATAAGATAGAGTAACTCCCCTAAACAGATAATAACAAACATATTCCTTAAACAGATAATAACTACCCTTAACTTCTCTTAACTCCCTAATCTTGTGACTTTTGCATCTTAAAGTTTTAATTTAAACAGAAAGTATAAGATGTGGACAAAGGATCGCACCATCATGCATTTTATTAAAGTTTTAATTTAAACAGAAAGTATAGAAAAAACAATGATTGAACTCTTCTCCATTTTGACATAAAGGCTACGAAAACATTTCATGATCATTTCAAGCCAGGACTTAAGCGATTGAGCAAAGTTTCATGATTGGTTTTCATTAATATCTCTAATAAGCTGAGCTCAAAGCATTATTGGCATGTTTCTTTGAAGCACACCATTAACATACAGAACCAAAGTACTACCAAAGAACACATACGTTGAAAGAGGAAAGGCAGACTCACAACAATTGAATGTGTGTTAAAGAGGACAAGGAACCATTCATGGACTTACCATCTGCATCATATGGAGGAGGAAAGAATTGCAAGTAACAAAAAGAAGCAACTATCGTTCCTGCACAAAAGAAGTTCACATAAGGAAATTTGGAAAAAGGTATGTGTTAATATTTAGTCAAATACAAATAGGAATTTTCAGGCCACAAACAACACACCAATAAGAGCTCCAGCAAAAACATCCTGCCAATGATGCCAATAATCATCAACACGGGAGACAGCAACCATAGCTGCCATGAGCATTGGTAAGAAAACAATACAGAGCTTTGCAACATGGCCCTTACGATCAAATAACTTGATTTTTCCAGATAGATACCAAGCAAGAAAAGTTAGACCAGCAAAAGACCCTGCACGACGAACAATTAAATAGTGGTTAGCTTATTTTGAGGTAGCTCAAGAAGCTTGTACCTTATTTTTATTTTTCAAGCAAGCTGACTCCTCAATGGCAATTTAAATTATGAAGATCTTATTCTTGTCTATTATTATCCAAAGCAACCTCTGACTCAACATGTTAATCCATGTTTGGTGCAGAAATTGGATAATTACTCAAATTGAAGCACTTTGAAATTTAAGCTTATGGTTGCAGCATTTATAAACACCAGTACAGAAAAAAGGGGAAAACAAGGAGGGAATTGGATCACTCCAAGAAAATGAAGTGCTGAGGTTTTAAACAAGGTAACAAAAGTACTAAGCAAGTGACAATCGCCCTGAACTTGGGAAGATTGTAGATAGGCCAATCAAATTACTTACCAGATGCATGTCCGCTGGGGAAACTTTTGTATCCTTCTTTGATGATACTCTTATGTCCAGTGCACATAACATCACTTGTTATTGGATCAAACACCTGAATATGTCACGCGCCAATACCATGTTAACAGTGCAGATAGCTTAACTAAAGCAATGTGCATCACATATTCACATGGAAATAATATTACTGTAGATAAAATAAATGGTTAGTTGATAATATAAAGAACCCACACCCCTTTGCCATCAGGAAAACATCGCCAGAAGAAGTCAGGGCGTGGCCGTCCAACACCATTTTTGATAGCCTCAGTTATCACCGCAGTAATCAGGAAAGAATATAGAAGCCCTGAAAAATGCATTTTGCAGTGCATAATGTTAAGAAAATCAGAAATATGGCAGAGCGATGTGCAAATGAGATGTACAGAAAAAGTTTTAAAAGAAAAAAAAATTATACCCAATATAGCATGATGGAAGTCATAAATGTCCTTTCGCTTGATATAGTAGACAAGAATGACCACCAGTGGCAACAAAATTGCTATGATCTATCCAGGAAATTAAAATTCAAGTGTTTAAACTTAAACTGATCACGCCACAAAGGCCAAGATAAGATGCAATTCATTTTTTAGTGAAACAATTCCTCAGAGAAAAACGAACCGGGAGAGCCCAAGAGGGCACAGTATTATCTTTCATTGGGTATCTCAGGTCAGTCAGCATCCACTCTCCAACAAAGCGGTGAAACGGCTCAATCCGATTCAAGATGACATAAATGACGATAAGAAGCAAAAGAATTAACCAGTCATGCAAATGTATTTTTGCCACTTTAACTCCATGTGATTTAATAGTGTGTGTAGCCAACTGACTTTCTGGCATTTTCCACTGTGAATGACAAAAAAGTAAGATTAGCGAAAGTTCTGCAATATTTAAATCTCCAGAAGTTAAAGGAGTAAAATGACATCACAGATTAAAAGGATATTATAGAAAGTGGAAAGAATTTAACAGAAACAAATACAGATGCTGCTTCAAAGTTAAACCATCGAAACAGGAACAGAGAAAAAACAGAGACTAACAATGAGGGGACTGCAATTGTGGCGAGAATAATTTGGATCATAATCTTACAGACGGCAGACTTTAAGAACAAACTTCAACAGAGGATAGGACAAAACCAAATTCTCGATCGGCGGCTTGAAGATGTAACTTCCCAGTACGGAGAGGAAAAGAGATGCGTGAGCCTCCAAAATGGAAATCAGGGGCTATTGATACGAGTAAAGATAAGATAAAAAGTTTGATTGCTTTTGGGTTCTCTTTTTCTAATTTGTGAGTACCGCTGACTGCATGGAAAAACTGGTCAGGGAAGAAAAAGACAGGTTTGCTTGTCATTAATTTTATCAAATAATACTGTCAATCCACGTGTAGGAGTTTTTTTACCTTTTTTTTGGTAATCATCCACGTGAACGAGGTAATATGCTACTTTGAAACCATTTTTTGAAAAAATGGAACTTGGATCAACAATCAAAACCAAAAATATTATTTAGACCTGTTTTGACTTTTGATACAAATTTTCGGTTTATCCTTTTGTATTTAGTATGAATTTTTAATTTTAATTACTTCTTTTTTTTTGGATTTGTTCAAGGGTTTCTCTGAAGAATTAAAGAAAAATAGTTCTTAGTTCTTCCAATAAATATGTTTCTTGAGATTTAAAATTGTGTCCTTCTTTTTATGGAGTTGAGGTCTCTTACCGCTTCTACCAGCAATTTGTTATATTTAATTGCTTCTTTTGTTTTTATGCATAAGAATCAACTTAGAGAGCATTGTTTGGCCTAAATACTGCCTCAGAGTATAAGTCAATAACTTAATTGATTTGGACTTTTTTTTTTTTGAGAATTACGAGGCAAGATGGAGGAAGGACTAGATCATGAGCATCGAGTCCTTAATACATCATACTAGAACAAATTATCAAAAGCAGACCAGGCGGTCTCTAGAAAACATTTGTAGACATCCTCTGGGAACATATGGAACCAGGCTGACATCAACAGGAGCGTCATGGCCTTGTTTGGCCATATAGTCGGCGCATGAGACGTTGTCTCTTGGAGTATAGTGGATCTCCACATCCCAATCTCTGAGTAGTAAGTCGAGGTCTCCCGATAATTTCTACGAGTGGATGGTCCGCATGATAATCCTCATGAGGATGTTAAGCGCATCCAAGGAATGCGAGTAGAGGATGACCTTCGAAAACCCATCACCGCCCTTGACCCGGACCTATCAAGATAGCGTAAAGCTCTACTTCAATCACGGTGCGAAGGCCAAGAGATTTATGGAATCCCATCAACCAACGACCATGGGAGTCTCTCATCACCCCTCCACAAGCTGCTTGATACTGGGAACGCACCGAGCCATCAACGTCAATACGGACCACGTTTGCTGGAGGGGGTCCAAGTTCTTTCTGCATCCCTGCCAAGATTAAAAACTTGATGCATTAGTGTCTGATTAGATATACTCTCCATAAGAAGATAATTACAAGTGTGAAGCATCTCCCTGGTATTCGTGTTTTCACCTTGAAAGAGAAATTTGCATCTGGTCGTCCAGAGGATCCAACATGCCAAGCCAAAGGTTCTCTGCCAAGAGAAATTTTGGAAGCGTCCTTTTCCCGGATGATGAATGGTATTCGAGCTGAGCCAAGCACCGCAAGTTTCGTGAAAAAGTGAGAAAAATAGTTAGGTAATAAAAGTTCTTTCCACAAAGCCTTTGCTCTTTCACAATCCCTGATAACAAGAATCACATTTTCCTCATTGTTACACTGGAAGGGACAAAGATTCTCATTGGAGAGGCCAGTTCTAGCTCTTAAAGAATTGGTAACCAGTCGTTCATGGCCGACCTGCACCATAAGACCTTATTTAATTTTCTATATCATATTAATATTTTTTTCCCTCAAAATTTCTCTATTCAACCCATCATTTTTCCAAATTTAAATGAATAAAATTCAAGAGTGTAATGAATGAGAAATGTATTTAAGAAAAAGTATTACAAACCGTTGACAAACTCCTACTAATCCACAATAGAAATTTCTTTAATTAATCAATGAGAACAAAAAAATATAGTTATCTCATTGAATTTATTTTAAATTAAATGAAATTTTCAACTTATCCATATTAAAAGCGGTATTGAATGAGAGAATAAAATATGAAGAGCCATATTTAAATATTAATTATAAAGATAAAATTAGTAAATAAATATTAACACATTCTTTTAGAAGCAATTTATATTATACGCCGGAATGAGTATTCTTAATTGCTTAGGTTCGGGTGTAGTCTAAACCTTCAAAATTGGAGCATACTCTGAGTAGCTCTATTTAAAGCTATAATCATAGGCTTGTGTGAGTATATTGATGACGTCAAGTCCTAAATTATCACCCAACTCAATGGGCCTTCTAAATCTTCATAGTCCTTAAGAGCTATTCTGTAATTACCGACTAATAAAAAGTACACTCCCTAGAATAAAACGGGTTTTTCCTGCTAAACTAAGATGAATAAAATAACGAAATATAATAAAACTCGGCAAGCAAACTTAAGAGGGGAAAGAGAAGCGCTCCTGAACTTAAGAATAGTGTACCCAAACTTCTGACCGGAAGCACCTTATAAAGGCAACAAATCATTTAAACGCGGAACACAAAATAATCACGTTAAAGTAATTAAACTCACGGTTTCAAAGGTTTAAAACATTGCAGACATTAAATTTGATGTTTCCAAACCAAACGTTGGTGATTAAATCCCATAATGCTGACACGTCTAAAGCAATGAAAACCCATTAAAGAATTAGCCGTCAATATAAAACCTTAAAACAATACAATTTATCCACAAAACCGAATCGATAAAGTTGATTCATAATATTTTTAAGGCTAAAGTATACTTTTAGTCCTTTAAGTTTACATGAGATATACTTTTGGTCCCTTAACTTTATAAAGTATCTTTTAGTCCTATAATTCTAACACCGTTAATTTTGCTAATAAAAAATGTTAACTCAAGTGATAACGATGTAAATTTAAGTTATGATTTTGTAAATAAATGTTATTAAACTTATGGGTAAATTAAAAAATATATAAAATTTGTATAATTAAATACTATTAGTAATCATTTAAGTTCGTTGCGTCATCATTTTCCGTTAGCAACATTAACGGTGTTAAATTTTAGGGACAAAAAGTATACTTTAGCCTATTTTTAATGTTCCAACGTGTAGACTCACAAATAAAGATTGCCAATCATGAGTAGGGGTAAGCAAATCAAAACCGAAACCAAAAACTAAACCGACAAATTCGGTGTTCGGTGTTTTCAATTTTTGGAAATGACTTAATTCGGTGTTCGGTTCGGTCTTTGAAAAAATTATTTCGGTTAAAACCGAATAACCGAAATAAATCAAAACGACGTGAAGTGAAGACCATTACCAAACCCAACCCAATTCCTCTTGAAAACCCTAACCTAGTGAAAGTAAGTCAAGTAACCCATCGGCTTCCTCATGTTGCCGGTTTATTCCTCTCGGCTCGAGGACTTCTCTTGTGCTCGAATTTTTGTGCATCGAACCCTAGAACGCCTTTCGTCGTTCAATTCACTACCGATTTTGTGTGTCTTTGATCGATTCACTCGATTTGTTCCTCTCGGCTCGGGCACTTCAATCGAACCCTAGAATGCCTCTGATCCAATAGTCAAACTCTAGATCCACTCTCACATCGTCGGCAAACTCGTACATCCGGACTGCGGTGGGAAGATGATTGGGATGACGATGATGTTAGTGATGATTTCTCTCTTCGGTGAGGAAGGAGCTAGAAAGCAATGCGAGAATGAAAAGAAGTAAAACCATACGCTACTTGCGGTTGCTTGATGTTTCAAATGCATTGTAAACTGAGTTGTTTGATTTCAACATTTCTTTCCTAGGAATTGTTCTTGCCTACAAAATCAGTAGCACGAACGCTATGCTTAGTCAAATAGGAGTGTTAGACCGAACACAAAAAACATTATTCTTATTTTGTTCTTACATGAGCATGTAAATTGTTGGTTGTTTGCACTTGAACGAATTCTTCATTACTTGCCCTAAAAATTTGGAATTACCAGCTACTGCATCAAATTATTCTGCTTCATTTTTTTTTTATTTCTTCAAGCATGGTATTTTCATTGGGGCATGTATATATGTTTGGAATGTATGCTAAGACACTCACAGGTGCTCATTGATGGTTCCAAAGGCATGGTATTTTCATTCTTTGCGGTTGGTTGTTGCATATGCTACATGTTTTGATTTTAAAATCTGCATCCTATCTTTGTTTCAAAAATGCACGCAATCTTCTTGTGTGTAGGAAAATTTCTTAAAGTTGTATTTGTTCTTGAACAGATTGATTCGAGCACCAAAAAAAAAAGATTGGCCAATTAACCCAAACAAGAAGACCCAAATTTAAGCCCAAAAACCGAATTAATTACAAAACCGAAATATTTCGGTTAATTCGGTTCGGCTTTTTAGCTGCTTCGGTTTTCGACTCGGTGGTGAAAATGTGTGTATTTCGGTTTTTCATTTTTTACCAAAGACCGAATGCTCACCCCTAATCATGAGTTTAAACATTGCAAGGTCAATATTTCATAATTAAAGGCTAAACAATTGTGACTTTTAACCATTGTAAGCATTTTATTCCAAAAAAATGTCTTGGTGCATCTGCAAAATGCCATTATTAGTAAATGGTGCCCAGTCCATATATAAATCGTACACAAGGGAAATTGCTGGATTTTCATGTGACTCAATATTGTGTGAGTTCATTTCTCCTCTTGATCTATTTAGTAGTCCAAGATCACTTGTTACTCAGACCTTACAATCTCAAATATTATGGGACTAGTTCCTTTTGACACACTCACCTATTCTTTCCAACAACCCCCCCATGTATCAAAAGTAACGTCATTAGCTGAGTTACACACATGGATATAACCATTGTATCTAGTGATCCTTTGGATTATAAACTAGACCTAAATTAATAACACTTAGTACACAAAGTTGTCACTGGTCTTATGGATTATGAACTCACACCTCTTAGGTATATACTAGAGGCATTAATAGTCAAATTATACCCCCTCCCAACATTTCGTTGTTAACGTGATTTTGCACATTAAACGGCCATGCATGGGGATTTGCCATTTGGCAATCACAACTCATCAACATTAAGTGTCATTTTCCACAAAAATATTTTCCAAGAGGTTTTCAATAACTTAGCCTCCAATGTTAGTCAATTCTAGAATAATAAGCTCTTATCAAATAATAATTTATTTTGGTTGTCAATGGATTTTCTTACATAAGTTAACATTTATATACCTTAACATAATAGGAATCCACTATAATGATACCAACACATATGATACCCCTCAAATATTTCAATCTTCTCATGAGATTGAATATTTATATATATGCTCAATCTTCCTTTTCTTTTCTTTTTCTTTTTTTAAAAAATTACAACGACAGATACTAATGGCCTAAATTATAATGGGCAAGATGAACCCATGACCTCCCACTAGTTGGGGAGTAGTCATACCACTATATCACCAGGGGCGTGGTATACATATGCTCAATCTACTCATGATTTAATCTATATCACAAGGACTAGGAACTATTAATGCAACAAACTCTTAACAATTTGTCATACCTAGATTGAACTGCAAAACCACTTTAAACAAGTTGTTAGCATCATAAGGAATATTTACATATTGTTATACCAAGATAATTATATAGCCACAAATCATGAAAGTCATATTTATCTATCATAGATAAATGATTAAATTTTCATACCACATAAGGCTTGTTGATTTTGTTAGTATGTAGGTGTCTTAGAGACAATTTGTGTTATCAGATAAACACCTTATACTATTTGATATTTCATGTTTTATATACTTGAGTACAATTTATCTTTATCATATTTATGTATTGCCTATATTTTACGGTTAATATGCGATTAAAAATAAAGGTCCTAGGAATAAAACATGTGTTCACTCAAGGATTTATGATAGGGATCATGATCATGAGGACTTGTAGACACTATATGTCTATTGCTTGAAACCGTTCCTAGTCTTGAATCACCAAGAAAGGGCATTGGTGATGTCAATAAAACTAGTATGACATCATCTACTTTTATAGAGATACAAGGTAATGACCTTATGGAATGCAGGCATGGTGATGCCTTAACTGATGTTATGGGTGGATATGTTAGAGAACAAATAGCACTGAACTAACCTGTTGAGAAATTCCACAAAGATTCATTGTAGAGAGTATCATTGGGTTTGCAATGTCTCATCGTTTGGTAGTGCGGATCGCCCTAGATTTAAAGATGTCATCAAACACTATGTCCTAAGGTTATACTTTGACTGTACAACTCTATCCGTTTGAAAATGGGGAGAATGGTGCACTCTTGGATGTGACTCGAAGACATAAGTATAGGTGGACATGCTGAAAGAATTTACAATACCCTATAAGGGATTAGTCGTTCACAAGACCGGTAAGACTTGAATAACTTCTAGTTAAGTTGAGAATCTATGCATGAAGAGTCATGATCTGTCTTAGGGTTAATAGAAGAAGATTTCTAGTTCTGTGAAATGCTACATTTAGTCAATTAAGAGAGGTGATACTCTATCCTTACTTTCAACTAAATGTGAACGAAGATGTGAGGGATGATGCTAGCACGGTATCTAGATTAGAAAGGTAAATCAATTGATCAACTCGATTAGTTATGGGGCTACATAGCATTGCTAGTGTCTTATGTGGCTACATAGCATTGCTAGTGTCTTATGTGATCATTAGAAAAATTAGGCCTCTTAAAGGAGTTTAATCGGCTCAAGTTTATCTATGTAAGATTATTCTTGATTGTGCCTATTGGGTAACTTTGGGTTAATTATTCTTGATTGTTTGATTTAGTAACTTTGGGATGTAATTAGGTTGAAGTGAGACTCCAAGCCCAATTATATATGGCACCGCATTTGGTTGTTTAATGAACAACTAGTTTATCTACTAATAAGTCAAAATGTGTTAAAAGGCCTTGGGCCAATTTGAATTTCAAATTCGAGAGGTTAAGTGATTAAGGATAGTTTTGAATTATCTAAAGCAATACCCAATTAGGATTGTATAAAGATTCTTGCAATAATTCTTGAAATAATTAACTGTTCAAGAAAAGATGTACTTCTTGAAATGATTAATTGTTCAAAACCACTTCTTGAAATAATTAATTGTTCAAGAAGCACTTCTTGCAATGATTAATTTTTAAAGAAGAACTTTTTTGGAAATTATTCAAGAAAAGAAAATATTCAAGTAGAACTTTTGGAAATTAAAGACTTTTCATATAAAGATTCAAGAAGAACTTTTTGGAAATTATTCAAGAAAATGCACAACTTTTTCATTCAAGAAGAACTTCTTGGAAATTATTCATGAAAAGATGTGACTCTTTTCCTTGAAAAGATGTGACTTTTGCCTATCTTTGTGCTTATAAAAGAGGGTGGCCAAGGGATCACCAAGACACACCAACTCTTTATGTGTTCTCTTCAAGAAAGCTTGATCCCAAAACTTGTGCCGATTCTTTTAGAAAGATTGCATCTCACCTAATCTCAAGAAATCATCATTGTCTTGAGAATATAAACCCAAACATTTAAAGCTTTGACCTTGCTATTGCCTCGCAAGTATCCAAGGAGAAGGAGGATTCAAAGAGAAGAAGTTCTCATTATAGTCAAGAGATAATCGTATGGATCAATGTTAGATGACATCATACTCTTTGACGTCTTCTAGTGATAGAAGTAATCCTAAACCCCAATATGTGTTTTAACAAGTAGATCCTAGGCATAAGTCATGAGGATCGTAAATAGTTACGGGTTCCGCAATAATTAACAATTTTTTTTGTTTTTCAACCAATAGTTATAGGTTCCCCAAGTTACGGGTTCCGATCCGTAAATAGTTGCTTGAATGTCAGACAATATAACAATTTTAACCAAAAATTTCAAGCCACAAAAAAAATTATAATTCACAAAATTTGCTCTTTAGCAATAAATAGCAAAGACTCCTACCCCCACCGAAACTTTTATACATCAAAAAAAAAAAAAAAAAAAAAAAAAAAAAGCAAAGCCTCCTCTTAATTAATTATTCATAACATACCTCTTGCATTTTTAAAATGAGGTAGCAATATATAATTTTGTTAAACCCCCCCCCCCTCCCAAAAAAAAAATAATAATAATCTCAATTATGTTAGAAAGTATTTTTGAGATGCTAGCATCACGAAATTTTAGATCCAATGCCGAAAAAGCATGTCTAATTCTCTTACCAACTAGTGGGGTTGTCACCAATGACACTAAAAATAAATGATGTATACTTTCAATTCATTAAAGAAAGCTATATCTCTTTATTGCATTTTGTTTATGAGGCGTATATTTCTCTTTCTCAATGCTGTCAAGATTCCACCATATATTTATATGTACAAAGCTGCGCACATATTACTGCATACTTTTAATTTAATCACAATACATATAATTTATATTTCTAATGGGTAAAGGAAATAGATTGGAATAATCTGTTAGCCACCACAACATTTAAAACTATATTTTCCCTTTCCGAAAAGAAACCATTTTTGATATCTTGTAAAAAGAAGGTTGAGAAATTATTAGGAAGTTACAACCAATTATGTTTGCTCACTACTATACAAATCATGATATATGATGGTTATTAACCGGCATATATCATAGTTTTGAATTGTTATATATAACATACATTATGTATTGAGGTTTGATGAAGCCATGATCTACCCATTACTATTATGATAATTAACAGGCATACGTAAACAACTATAACACTCATCTTAAATATACCTTTATTTATCAGAGTTTAAGCGCAAATGCATCAAAATAATTTGTATGACTTAATTTCGGAATAAAAACTTTCTTAAAATAACCTAGTTTGAAAATATGAGGATAAATTTTTTTTTTTTTTTGCGAGCGATATCTATCCCATAGGGGAATCTTAACACAATAATCCAAAAATAGATAAATGATAAACGAACTAGTATAGTCTAACTAATTATCTTGTCACAAAAACCCTTTGTTGTAACCCCATACCGCATCTTCCTCTTGATCCGATCCATTACCTGTCTCTTACATGCGATCTGGAGTTCAAATGAATGAACTCAAAGGGTAACAGTTAATCTCATTTGCATGTATGAAAGATAAATCACAGTATAACACATGTATAAGCATAGAATAATTCACAGTAAACAAGTTGCACCATAATCGCAGTTAACGGCCAAGGACCGCAGCCCTATTTTAGGACACGCAGCCTTATGAGACACGTATCCTCAAATCCATAGCTAGGAAATAAACATGTGAATCATCTAGCAAATATGATCAGTCATACATGAATACATACATACAGGCTAACGAGATAATAGTTACCCACCTCAAACTTGAATCCTTAACTAGTCAAGTAGGTGTTGGGATCGGTTGAGGTGTCAAGGTATGCCTATAAAAATTTATCATTGTCATTAGTCACTACTTGCGTCGCAAAGTAACTAACTACACTAATTATTTTTAGAGGATTAAAAATGGTTATTAATCCCTAAAAATTCCTTTAATAATAATACCCTTTTTATTTATTAATTAATTAATAATAACTCTCTTTTATTTATTATTAATTAATAACTCCTTGTAATATTTATTCCCTTTTAACTACTAATAACAATATTTATTCTATTATTATTTTACCATTTATTGGTATTTCTCTATAATTATTTTAATCTCTCAAAGATTATTCTAACACTTTAAATTAGAAGTTTTATAATACCACTACTATGTAAAATATGGTTCATATAATTTTGAATTAAATATTAACACTAATTAAAAATATGACCTATATATATATTTATTTATTTATATATAGTAACAACAAACTTTGGATTTTTGTCTCTTGCTAAACCACTACATAAAATCATTTCGTGCTACAGAGGCATCATTTACTTAATAACAGCAACCTTCTCTTATATGTATCACCAAGCTAAGTCTTTTTCCTTCTTTCCTTCCAAATGCAACGTGGTAAATATACACATATACTTTAACTGTGACTTATATATATTACATATGCTCACACACACATTACAGCTTTAACTGTGACTTATATATATTATATATGCTCATACACACATTACAGCAAGTTCTCTCTCTTCTTTTTTTCTTTTTTTAATTCCCAAGTGCATCATTTTTTTCCTTCATTCTTTCTCATGCACAGCAATATATATATATATATATATATATATATATGACAACAAAATGGCTTCCCTTTTTGTCTTCTAGGTCAGCAACATATATACATATATTTAAGATAACCACGTTTCCAGCAACCTTAAATACAGCAAAGTTTTCTTTCTTTTGGATTCAATATATAGATATATACATTAGCAAGGTCTTTCCCTATTCCACTTAGATATGCAGCGGCCTACACGCATATATAACAGCATCAAGTTTCATTTGCGGCAAGTGTGTTTTAATGACAACAAACTCTTCCTCTCTTCCTTTCTTACGCAGCAGCGAATTCATTTATATATCAGCGGCATTTTTCATGACAACTAGAACCCATTTTTTCAGCAAGATACTTTCGTTATGCATATATATATTTACTATAGCACATGACAACAAGCTACCTATTATTCTCCTATGCATACGATACATTTATAAGAACAAAGCTTCGAGTGGTTGTTTAGAGTTTTCTAATGTGAGACACTTGTTAAATCTCCTCTGTTATTAAAAACAGAGGTCTATATGCAGATTTAATCTCCGATGCACAAGCAAGATGAAAAGCTTACTTTATTCAAAACTCGACTTGCTTCCTTGTTGCTCTCCCTTTGTGTTTTTGAAGGTGAATGACGAAAGGAAAGAATGAGAATGACAAACTCACACTCTCTCCATCTCTCTCTCCTTCCTCATCGTTGCTCTCTTAGGTTCCCAGACTTGGTTCTGATTCTGTTAATGTCGATGGGAAGGAAAAAGAGTCCAGGAGCAACGGTTTTATAGAGACTTAAGGGTATGGTCTGAGATACATACAGAGCATAGATCGATGGAGAAGGAGAATGACCAAGAGGCATTCATAGTGGGACTTGAGAGGCACAGTTGCATGTGGACGGTTGCTGGCCGAGAACAAGATTACACGTTAAATAAGATTTTGCTGTCAGTTCTCTTTCCACATAAGTGACGTTTTGGCCTCCTGAAATACCTCCTCTATTGTTGCGCGTTGGTTAGATAGAAGTGATGAGAGAGATAATGGGCTTGTGTGAGTTAGATGGATTTGTTGTCCTTGTTTTCTATATCAGCATTTTTTTCGGACATGATGAGAGAGAGGGATACTGATGCATAGAAACAATGAGTTGGCTTAAGTGAAGGTAATGGGTTGGGTTGTGTGTATCATTCATGGGCCGTGAGGTTTGGAGGAGAGGAGAGTGGGAATGAGAATGAAGTGAAGTGTGTGTGTGTTGTTTATGTTTGAAGGAAAATAAGGGGGAGTTTATGTGTGTGTGTTGTGTGTCTATGGGCCGGATGAAGGGGGAACTAGATTAGGTGCCTATCTCAAGGATAGGCAAAATTTGCCTATCTCATCTGGATCGTCCAGATGAGATCTGGACGGTCCAGATCTGATTTTTTTTACTTTCTATTTTTTTAAAAAAAATTATTTTAATGGGTAGAAAATCTAAAATAAAAATAATCTCTCAACTAATATTTTCTTCAAAAATGATTTTTTTAATTAAAAAATCACTATTTTAAAAAAATCATTCGGACCGTCCGATCTCATGCGGACGGTCCCGCATGAGATAGGCAAATTTTGCCTATCCTTGAGATAGGCACCTAATACGGTTCGGATGAAGGAAGTTTGGGCTTGAGTATTAGATGAATTGAGGGAGTATATTTGCGTGACCAATGAATTAGTTGTTTTTGCATGAATAGAAAAACATGCCATGCACATGCATAAGTATATGCCACAAGTATATTCACAAGACTCATTTTCTACACCTATATACCTTTTCCAATTTAATTGCAACATTAAATAAGTAATGGAAATTAATCCTTATTTCCTTCTAAGGATTTTCTTTCACAATTAATTCCTTTAGGCCATAAAATATAATTTCTATAATTTTTAGGCCTAAATTATTCTTTACTTGAATTTCATTATTTTTCCAAAAATAAATTAATTAAGGGAAAAATAAGCCTAAATTTCCAGTAATTATTCTCATAATTATTTCAAGCCAAAATTTCCTAATTTATTTACATATATTATTCAAACTTTAAAATTCCAAATATTAATTTTAACATTTATTCATGCTAAATTTCCCATGACTAATTCCACCATAATATTTCTATACCCTCAAAATATTATTTTATAACCTTCCCAAATTTTCAAGGTCCAAAATAATTTTAATAATTATCTTAATCTTTTCCTTATAATAAGCTTGAGACTTTTGGACTCTCTTAAAATTTAGAAGCCTTCTTAGCTCAATTTTATTTCCAACCTTTTGGTCCAAAAATTTGGGATGTTACAACAACCATCATAATATATGATAATGATTGCATGATACATAACGGTCTCATTTTACAACCGTTATTTATTCAATGACATACAATATGACTTGTATATTAGAATTGTAACTTTTAATAAAATTTAATAATGGTTTCACCTAGACAATTGTTATGTATTAAATAATAAAAACTGTAGACATTTACAATATACATTACAATTTTTATATAATAACCATGATGTATGAATATAAGACTTTTCAAGTGAAAGTTTCTAAGCTAGTTGTCCTCCTCTATACACACACACACACATACACACACACTTTAACAACAATATCTTCCACATCGAGTTGCTACACAATTTGGATTGAATTAAGACATTTCAGGCTTTATGAGGAGAATCAATGGCAACTGTTGAGTATACAAGTAATAATGTAATTGTTGACCTATATATAATTGTATCTCTTCATAAGAATTAACCCTGGAACATAAAAGACTTTGGGGGGGGGGGGAATATATATATCACAAAGGTGAAGGGGATATGCAAACACTTGAGTTCAAGGGTTTGCATAACCCCTCCGCCATTTTTTATAGGGGCTTTTTTGTTTACCCTATCTTCCTCTGCTTTCCAGACTTAATTGCTCAAAAGACACAAGGTATAGGTGAATACTTACATTATTATATATGTAGATCAGAAGTGCGATTGATTCTAGCCACAAAGTCCAGAAAATCTTGATCCATCCAAATTGCATAGCTACTCAACATGAGAAGCAATACTTAATTGTATATAGAGAGATGAGATCAAGTAGCCTAAAAGCTCTCACATTGAAGAGTCTAGGATTGACTATAATATTGAATTTCATAGCTTTTAACTTGGTGTCAATTGTTCAATAGAAAGATAGGAGACGAACCTTTAGACAGAGAATAGGATGTCCAAAAAAACATAACTTCATAACAATAAATTCAATATATCACTTGGACTTGATTATTCACAGAGCTTATTCATGTATAACTTTAAGTACATTTGAACTAGTTTATTCACAGAGCTTGTTCATGTATGACTCTCATCGATACACATGAATTAGTTTATTCATCACATCTATTGAACTTTTTGAAGTAACTTATGAAGATATGGATACTTCAAAAAAAGATGTATTTTCCTTAGGGTTCATTTGTCCAAAAGTTACTTTAAAAAAGATCAATAAAGTAGGAACCTTTAGTTAAAGCAATGGATTACAACTTCCTATAACAAGAGATGAACCTTCGATCGAGCAACAATAGATTTTTCAAAAAAAAAAAAAAAAAATATATATATATATATATAACTTCACAAAAGCAAGTTAATGTCACCTTGAATGTTTTATCGCTCCGTGACTTTTCAAAGGTGCCTTAATAGAATATGGAGAACAGCGTACCAAATGAATGCAACCTAGCTAGGGCTCATGAACGATGACAACACGAGTTAATTAGGGCAAGTAAAAGCAACTCACTCAGCAACCCATGAGACAAATGTCAAAGTATTGACTAGTACGGCTGTCGCTAAGAAGTAAGACAAAGGCTTTTTATGGTGAGGCTCGAAAATGACTCTTGACAACCAGAAAAGACAATATAAGTACTAGGGTTATGATGTTGGAGGGTTTCATTCGAACATACAAAGTGTCAAGTGTGTTTTGTTTTAGAGCTTAAATAGAAGAATAAGGTTAGGGTTTTTTGGGCTGTTATGCCGAAGACTTTACATGACGATTGTATCAATAAAACTATTATTGTATTTATTATGGTTCTTTCATGAGTTATGTTATTATCTTAACATATACATATATCATAGTTGTTCGTTACTAACCGTGAGGTGTGTTATGATTTTTTTTTAAAGGCCGTTAGTGCCTAGATAATTACATTTTTATATTTAAAAAAAAAAAATTCACCCCTCTAGTGACTAGTTGCACGATAAATGATCCAAGGTATATAGCGTATTTAGTAACTTTTGTTTCATTAAATATGAATGAATCAAAAGTTCTATGAATTTACAGCAAACCTCACATTATTATGCTACTCGTCACCAGAGGAGTAGCCTGAACCATCTCGGAGTATGTTAGGATCATGGTGACCAATCTCATACTCATCAAAAATTAGGTTGGCCTTTCTGTTCAATACTCAACAAATATTCGGTCAACCTCCTCATTGCATGGTCAATGCGTCCTACATGTTGCATTGTTGCCTCCACTTGAGGTAGAGGTAGAGGTTGTGGAGGAGGAGAAAGGGGAGAAAGAGGTGGTGGAGGTTGTGGAGAAGGGGAAAGAGGTGGAGAGGAGGATAATGCCGTGGATTTTCTACCAAATATTCAGCATGGTATTTCATCTTGGCGGTTGAAAGAATATAAGAGGACGATAAACACAGAAATTGGGAGTTTATATAGATTGGAAGTGACAAGTTCAAATCATCATTACATACGTTAGAAGTTGAAGAGGAGCAATCACGCACTGTGGGGGGTAATGAAAGGGTACTTGGTTCTCATGCTAATCATCGAAGAGCAAAGAAGTCAGAGTATTCTCATCATGAGTGTGAGGAAAGAGAAAGGTTTAGACAATTTAGTTGACAGTTATTTAAGAGAAACCGTTATGTTGTTTTTATGACATAAAGTTGAAAGATAAATCAAAATTGTTTGTTCATTTAATGTTTTATGACGATTTTATCATAAAGAATCGTCATTCTCATGAGACTATTTATGATGGTTACAAAGTACAACTGTTATGTATTTATATAGTATTCTAATAAGTGATGTTGTTACTTAATAACCGTAATGTGATACCCTTTTTTTTTTTAATTTTTCGTGGTTGATTATGCGACCACCATTTTACAACAATAAAAAAGATAAAGTAAATAAACAAACTAAAAATAAAAAGTTACGAAGATGTTTTAAGATTATGGTGCATCATCATATTCTTCATTCTCTAGTAACTTATCCCCCTTCTCGTTTAAAGAGCAAACAAGAGATCTAAGTTCCTTCAAGCACTAGTGCATGCGTCTTTACTCTTGCAAGTAAACCTCGACATATGATGGAGCTCGTAGGTTGCATGGACGAGACCTTCAATGCTTGTTGGCAGAGGGAATTCATCCTTTGGTTTGTTGCCAGATGATGAATCCAAAGTTCTCCTATGTATAATGTTTTGTTGATTCAGAAGTTGTCTTTGAGAAGTTGAAATGGAAGTAGAGAAATGGAGTTCAATTTTTAGATGCTTATAAAGAGAGGGTTTCGTGGATTATCAAGCCTTCGCATCTTTTGGTATTAAAGATCATATTTTATAAATGGTGATGGTTAATTCTTAATAACTATTATGTGTTTGACAATTTTTTTAATTTATTAGTGTCTATTGTTAATTGTATAATCAACAACTTAGAACCATTGAGTATGATGGCAAAAATAATTTACAATTCTTAATTGATAACCATGAACTATTTCTTCCTCCTTCGATGATGAGCATAAGGATGAGGATGAGATGAGGAATAGGAGGATGAACACAACTGTCATCCTCATCATCCTGTTCATCCTCCTCTTCCTTGTACTCTTCCTCATCTTCATCCTCATCCTCAAATCGGAGGAAGAGGGAGATGAAGGCCAAGTCATAGTATTATCATCAGTATGGGGAGAGGAAAATGTTTCAAACCATCACGATGTTTGTTGTTTCATGATGGTTTTTGCTTAACAACTATCATTCTTGTGAGATAAAATATGATGGTTATTGATTACCACCGTTATTTATCGACTTGGATTTTTATGAAGTGAAGTGTTTTAGTTAATAACCATTATGTATCTTAAAAACTAACCATGTCGCCCCCTCCGCCGTGGCTGGCGCTTTTGCTCCCTTCACCAATCCATCTTTACGCTAAATGCAAGATGGCAAAAGAGAAAAGAGCACTGGGAAATGGTTTTATTGTCATAGATGAGGTCCAAAGCAAAATTAAGAGAGGGGGAGGGAACTTACTATGAGGTGGAACAAGAAAGGATAAATTGTGAACTTGTCATATTTCAAAATTTAACCTTTCTTATTCCATCTATAGTAAGGTTCCTCCCCTCTCTCTTACTTTTTTTTTGGAACTCCTTCATGATAAGAAAACCTTTTCCCAGTGCTCTTTTCTCTTGTGTCATCTTGTTATTCGGTGCAATAGATAGATTGGCGAAGGCACTGGTGATGGTGGGGGAGACGTAGTTAAGATCCTCAGTACTGAACCATTTGTTTCCACCAACAAACCTTGAGGAGAAGGAGGAAGAGGTGGTGGAGGAGGAGTTCCCAGGGAACTTATAACATGATGGAGAGAATGAGGAGGTCGATAAAGAAAAGTAGTCAAAATCCCGAGGAATAATTGAGTTTAAATAGTGTATAACAGATTACAAAGGGTTATTACTTATGACTTATGAAGGCCTAACGAAATTACAAATGATTATAATGAGTTATGACATTAAAGATACGAATGTTACGAAGGGTTGTAAAAGAGTTAAAACCATTATGTTTTGTCTTTGTTGATATAAGAGGTTGGAAGTCAAATAGTTTATAAGTGTTACATAGCAATTGTTTCGAAAGAACCGTAACTTTTGCACTAAATAAATTATAGTTATTAACTACAACTAGAGTGCAGGGAAATCGACGGGCTCGGCCCATTTAAGTCCTGACCCTGCAAGGCTCGGGCTTGAAAAATAGGCCAGAAATTTGAAATTAGCCTGCAGTGCCCCGTAGGGCCTCGGTTTGTCGGCCGTGGCCCGTTAGACCCGTTTAACCGTAGCTTCAAAAAAATAAAATAAAATAATTACTTAGACTTCCACTTAATGAATATGTTTATTTGTAATTACTTAGTTTTTTTAGTTTAAACTATAATCCTTTTTCGGTTTATTATTATTACGTATTAAAACACATAATTAGTTATTATAAATTTTAAAGAAGAGAGTTTTCATATTAAATAAACACATACTTTGATATTCTAATATTATATAAGTAATAAATTATAAAAATATTTTGTGTAAAATAAGTATAATTATTTTTTGTCGTAAAATCATGCATGCAGAAGGAATTTGCGAGACACACACAAAATTATGAGAGGACAAGGCATTTTATCGTGGGCATACATAAAGCAATTCCTTTATTTAATATTTCTTAAAAAAAGGAAAAAAAAACATATTCTTTGTGTTTATTTATTTTTTATTACAAATTAATGAATGTGTTTATTTGTTCAATGAATTATATTATTTAAATATTAATGTTGATAACATTTATTTGATAGATTAGAACTTTAATGGTTGCAATTTACTAATTATATTTCTTTGAAAAAAAAATCAAAGGAAAAATATTAAAATTTGGAATAGTAATTTTTATTAAATAATATGGTACTATCGATGGGCTTTTGGATGTTTTTTTTTAGTTTTCGGGTATTCGATTTCCAAGCTTAACTACAACTTGTTACTTTTGTGTTTTCATGAATTTTGTCTCTTAATACATGACGTGAGCATAATTAACCATTATGTTTAAGCATTATATATCATTACGCAGCCTCCTTCTTGACATACTTGACATTTACTAGTTGTGACTTGTGAGCATTATGTATTAGGTGTTATAAATACCTAAATATATAACAGTGACTAAAACGATAAAGCCTCCAATAAATCCACTAATGGCAGGAAATAAATCATTAACATAAACAATATAATAATAAATCAGTTTTAACCAAAATTAATAATTTACAACGTAATGGACTAATGCCCACCAACATTAACAATGTTAAATTGTATTGCCAAACACAATCAACAAAGAAAGTAACTTGTTATTAATTAAAACACAATCAGTTTTCCATTCAATGTATTTTTGCGTTAAAGAAGAAACAATATATAGAGTATATTTTTTTTAGCATAGATATCGTCCTATTTGAAGTAATCCTATGTAAGGCATTGTCGGACATTAAATATGGGCACTTCTTCCAATAGGGATTCAAACTTTGATTTGCCGTATTGTGAGGAACTAATCTCTTCCCCTAGACCCAACCTCCGTTAGTCAATAAAACTACTTTTGGTTACATCAGAAGCCTTCCCTATTCAACCATATTCCTACTACCCTAATAATACCCTCTTCGAATATATTTACATCAAGTTCATATTTTTAAATTATTATCATTGAAATAAAAACTCATATGAAAAAAGAAGGACACGTGTTGAGGGAGTTCGCATCAAGAGGCAATTTCAAAGCAAACGGTTTAACTATTTTAAGTAAACCAACACATATTTTTAGTAAATAGTTAATTTAAATAATTTTCTTAATATACTCAAATTAGTTAAATGTGTGTTTGGATTAGAGTGACAAAAATAAATTTTTTCAATATGATTTTTGCAAATTTATTATAGAGTAAAAGTCAAGTTATGTGATGTGATGTTCGTTTGGACTGACTTTTGTTAAAAAGTTAGTTTGAAAAATTGAAATTTGTTTTGATGAGTAATATAAAAACAAGCTTAAATGTAAAATGACACAAAACGATAGGTGTTTTATTAAATATATAATTTGATAATTGATATATCATTGAGAAAAAAATTATAAATACTAAGAAACATTTAATTAGAGATGTTTAGTGGATAAAAATTTATATAAATTACAAATCATAAGACCTTAAGTTTTTAACTAAATAATATTATAACTAAAACTAGAATTATTTTTTTACCAAATTTTTCAGAATAAATACTTTTTTATCAACTTAAATTTTAATATTATATATCTCTTGCTTCCATTAAATTTTACAATCTTACTTTTAATTAAATAATAATAATTTTTATTAGAGAATATTACTTTTATTAAATTTTTAATGGATAAAAAATATAATTATGATGGTCTATTTGGCTTACTTTTAGTTTTTATTCATTTTATCTTATTATTGATAAATATATATATATACATATATATATATATGACAAAGGGATTGGTGAAAGGCCACCGGTATGAGGGTCTCAGAAGCTCTTCCCTCAGGATCCCTCAATATCTTTGCATCTATGCCGTCCAAAAATTGATCTGAGGGTCCAGAATCACTGATTTCAAAAACTGCATGCAGTAATTATAAAAATTTTAAAACTCCTTACTCGACCGTTAGATTCATTTTTGGACGGCCCAGATTAAGATTCTGAGGGAAGAGGAGAGAATGATACTGAAATTATCCTCTTCCAAGTTGAAGCTTCACACCCGCGATAAATTTTTTGTCATTTTCTTTTAACCCTCTCCTTCTCTCTCCATGGCACTAATCATGGCTTTTAATAAGCAACCTTTAGCTGTTTTTGGGTCACCACACGGTTACGATTATAAGTGGGATTAGAAAATCATGATCCCAAACATACAAAACTGGTGCAATCATATGGAATCGTGTTTTTCCTCTATAAAAATGTACTTTTAAGATGGTCAAACACCATCCCAAACACACCTTAAAAGTTGCTGAGGAAAATAAGTCAGATTAGAGCAGAAGACCAATTACTCATGCCACCAATCCAAACATATACATAAGCCGAAAGTTGTTTTACTTAGAGGAAAAGCTACTTTTTGGGATCACATTACATTAAATAGGTTTTATATTAAAGATTAGATCTACGAGTAGTATTGAACAAAATTTATATTCATGATTTTTTTTTTTATAGTAAGGCAAAATAATATTAATAAAATTAGAACATTACAAAGTACCAATTATAAAAGCACAAGAAGAATAATTAACTGCGTCATAAAATAGAGGAGGGTTGTGAATAAGGAAACCCAAGAAAAAATCTCAAGGAAAGAATTCATGTTGTTCCAAACTACATCTTTGATAGCAGAAAAAGGAAAGTTGATTCTTCTTTTGCTGTTGCAAAAAAATTTCAATGAGTCATTCTCATAAATCAGTAGTTTTTTCATGATGAATAGTCAATAGAGAGTTGCCAAAAAGCAAAGAAGAACAATAGGGGTTGAGCTCCTGAAGTGTTTGATCCAGCTAAAATACTTGTTTGGTCGTTTGGAGATATGGTCATTGGTGTTGCAAGATATATAAGGCAGAGACTTGGGCTGACAAATGAGAGATGAGTAAAAGGCAAGTGAAGAGAAATTGATCAAGCATGTGATTTCGTTGATTACTCTTCTCGACTACCATATCATTCCTTGATAAAGTGCAATGGTTTTTGTCTTTTTGATGTAATATTGAGAACAAAAATCTTGGTTTATTTACTCATCTATTGTTTACATGCTAAAATATAGACTTACCACCCAAACTTTTCTACCTTCAAACTTGGCTCAAAATTACCCTTCTAAATTTACATATAACGATGAGTATGAGCCACTTTTACGTGATATAATTCATTTATCGTTCTTGCAAGTTTTTCATTTTAGCATTTATCTTATAATTTTTAGAATATTCTATTTTAATTTTCTTATTTTTCATAAGTTATTTTATTGATTATATATATGAATAATTATATATTTGTATAGATATCTTGGTACTCATGTTTTTAAATTTTAAAAATCATCCTGTCTTATGAATACCTCTCTCTCTCTCTCTCTCTCTCTCTGCCCGGTCCAACATAATCTTTGGTCTAATTTGGTATTGGACCAATGTTTATATACTCAACCCAAGTTGGTCCAATCAGTTACCCAACTGGACCAAACGTTTTTGGTCGAAAATGAAAATTGAATGTACCAAAAAACAATTTATACAACTTATACTATACCCCAAGTTGGACACTCTAGCTGAAGAGTGGGCGGTCCTCTCGGGATTGAGACTTGCCTGGGATGAAGGTATTAAAAATCTGATTGTTGAGTCCGACTCTAAACTTCTCATCGACAAGCTGTTTAACGAAACAGATGATCCAGCTTGCTCTTTGGTGTTCTTACAAATCAGGTCTTTCATTTCAAAGGACTGGAGAGTTAATTTACTTAATATTCCAAGGGCTCAGAATAGTCTAGCTGACGCTTTAGCTAAACATGGTATTTCGGGCACTTCTATTTTGAAAGGTTTCCGGTCTCTATGTGGACTACTTTCAATAGTGATTGTATAGGACTTGCCCCCTTCTTAATTCCCATTAATATATAGGGGCGACACCCTCCCTCTTTCATTAAAAAAAAAAAAAGTTGGATATTTTCATCAAAGGGAAAGGGTTCGATCCTGAAGTTGGTCAAGGCGTTGGGGAGACATCTTAATTCCTGGGTTGGAGGAGACATTTTAACTCCTAAGTGCCTAAATTCACACTTGAGAAGATAATAGACGGTTCGCTTCTTTACCCAACATTGTTATCACCTAAAAGGAAGGGAAATCCTACCCTACCCTTAGATTGAGTGAGTTCAACCCCTTTCCTAAAATTTTATTATTATAAAAAAAAAAAAAAAACAAAACTGGACCAAACTTTAAGAAAAGTAAAAAAAACATGCACTAATATGTTTGTGGAAAAAGAATTTTATTATTACAGCTACTGAATATCCACCACTATCATCATCTGATCAAGTCAGAATAAAATGGTATTGGCCTTAATTGATCAAATTATCTTAAATTTTTACTTACACCAAATGTTTCCTTATCATAAATAGATTCCCTTGATGATCACTTCCTCAATTGTCCCTCCATTGTGTTAAATATAACTATTTATGTTTATTTTATTACTTTATTTTTGTCAATGTTATGTCACACATGGTTCAAACTATAATTAAGAAAGACGAAAAACTTTTCACTATTTATGTTATATTACCATGTATTGCAAATTTTTCTGCCTTCATAATCACAATCTAAACCATGTGGCACATTGACCCAAAAAAAAAGAAATGATTTGATTTGATCCTATTAAGGGACAATTGAGATAATGACAATTGATTGTCCCACTTTCACAGTTAGAGTTAACCTAAGGTGGCTTTAGTTGAATCTTTATTATATCTAAAGTAAAATTCATCTTTTATTGGTTGAGAATCTTGTGATTACAAGTAAAAAGTACAGTCACCTCTCACTTATAGAAAAGTTTTCATGCCGCTAAGTTATACCTAATATAAATTTTATGATAGTTTAGATATGTTCTTTAAAAAAAAATTGAGGAAAATTCTCTATTAAAAATTTTATTTATCAGGCTCCCATCGAAGGACCTAATAAATGTTCAATGGGGATTTCCCCTATTCTTTATTGTCCCTTCTTAAACTTGAAATGGCTAAAATTTAATGGTCTTCTGAGGCATATACTATTGCGGTGAATCAAATAAAACATCATGCTTGATAATTTATACAACATATACAACCCCTTCCTGACTTAGTGTGTATTTATATTAGCTTTTGGAGAATAACTTTTACAATTTACGATGTAATTATATAAGAAAAGTTTTATCTCGACTTAAGAAAAACCATGGTTCCCCAGTTACCGAAACATAATATATGCCACAAGAACATACCCCTCACATTAACAAAATTGGTTGAAGTTAATTTTTCTCATTAAATGGGTTCTAAATTAAAATTTTTTTTTTTTTTTTTCCAAGTTGTCCTTGAGTTATATTTCAAGTCAAGTCTCTCATTCCAATACTATAATAAAGCAAAGTCCCTCTCAATTATTGGGTTTCCTCAACAATATTGATTAGGGCATTAGTGAAAAATAGATTTTTTTTTTTTTTTAAAGAAAATTTCATTAAAGAATGAAATTATATAAAAGCGATACCCCAAAAAAAAAAAAAAAAAAAAAAAAAAAAAAAAAAAAAAAAAAAACTTGTGCATCACAAACTATTTACAACTAAAGAAAATATGAACAAGTTGGGGGCATGAAAAAAAAAATGTCAAAAATGGATATTTAAGTATACAGAGGCGACTTAAATTTAGACCCTAAAATTTGGAATGAAAAAAGAAGAATTATATTTGGTATCATAGGCATTAGTGTTGATTCTATCGAGTAACACAATGTCCTTACTGTGGTATACTTGAAATTTTAAAAATTATGACTACTACTTAAAAGGTTTTACCTCTTTATTATAAGTGACAAATAATTTTCAGTTTTGTCAATCACATCTCTGAAAAGTATCTTATAACCTGCTATAGAAGATCAATCTCAACATTTTGTTTGGCAACAACTTCTGAAAATTTTACATGGTTGTATCAAAGTTTAAAACAGTGTTCTGATAACTAACAAAAAATCTTACACTTCTCACTCTACAATCATCTCAGTATCAAATCAACCATTTCAAACACTGAAAGTATCCTATCTAATCTGAGGAAATGAGCATAATATACCAATTTCAACCCTTCCAGAAAGTTACAAAGGCAGAGATCTGTAAAATGAAATTCACAAACCCGATAATTTTTCCTACAGACTATGCAAATATGATCTTTTTCTGTGTCTCTACACTGAACTCAATTGATTAAATTCCTTGTCTCCTTGCATTTTGTGATCCATCGGATATAGGAGGTGGATCCCAGATATTACCTCGAGCAATATTCCCATCATGACGAGGCGGAATACTTACAATATGCATCTCACCAGGTTGTGGGCTGATAAAGTGTGGGCTCATAATGTCATTGTTCGCAGTACATGAGACTTGAGCTCCATTCTGAGATTCAGCCAACATCTGAAAATATGCGTAAGGGCCCCAACCTACACAACAAATATATGGAAAATGATAAATATCGGAAAGTCTTGAACGAATATCTCAAAAGCCTGATCCTCGGAGAAGACGTAGTGAAGCACAAGAGAGTATAGGCACTAGGTTTAACAACTAGCATGGCGTTTATACAAGATTCAGACTTGCATATCCTGAGTAACGTTATATTTATGAACACTGAGTATAAGTTGATGGAATGTTTTATACCACGTGCTGCTATGAACACCATACATTTTTTTTTAATCTTTTGGTAATAATGTTAAGCTAGATACCTAAATGAAAGCCACATAAGCTAAATGTGCCTTTAAAAGTTGACCATGCTAAAAACAAGGGCCAATCTGCAGCATAATCAAGCTCATAGAAACATGTCCAGATGCAAAACAAATGCCAACCATATCAGTTCGTTAAAGTTTCAACACTCCAGCAAACATAAACACACGGTACAAGGAATCCACTTTCAGTGCAACAGAGTGTGTTCTTCAAATTTGATCTGATGCTGCTACTAATATAGTTTAATGCAACAGTATAAACATAATTAAAAAGGTTATCTGAGCCAGGAGAGGACTGTAAAGTTTAAACTATTCAAGACAAATCCAATATCACAGCCATACTTTGTACCAATAATCATAAAGCAGTTCCTCTACAACTTAAAAATCATGCTAGAGACGACTTCCATGATAACTGTTTGAAAGAAAATATAGAGGAAACATTCAGCCATATTAGCCTATTGTCAAGGTTATTTCAATTCAAAAGCTTAACGTTTTAAATGACATATTATAATTGGTTTTTCTTAGATGTAGACAAAGGATCGCGCCATAATACATTTCATATAAGTTTTAATTTGAAGAGAAATTATGGAAACAACAGTGATTGAACTCTTGTCCACTCAGACATAAAGGCTATAAAACCATTTCAGGATCATTTCAAGCCAAGGCTTAAGCGATCAAGCAAAGTTTCATGATTGTCTGTCATTAATATCTCTAATAAGACAAGCCCAAAGCATGCTTAACATGTTTCTTTGAAGCACACCTTTAACTTACAGAACCAAAGTACTACGACAGAACACATATGTTGAAACTTGAAAGAGGAAAGGCAGACTCACAACAATTCAACGTATATTAAAGAGGACAAGGAACAATTCATGGACATACCATCTGCATCATATGGAGGAGGAAAGAATTGCAAGTAACACAAAGAAGCAATTGTTGTACCTGCATAAAAGAAGTTCACATAAGGAGTTTGAAAATAGGTGTGTTAATATTTAGTCAAATATGAACAGGAATTTTCAGGCCACAAACAACACACCAATAAGACCTCCAGCAAACACATCTTGCCAATGATGCCAATAATCATCAACGCGTGAGACAGCAACCATAGCTGCCATGAGGATAGGTAAGAAAACAATACAGAGCTTTGCAACATGGCCCCTACGATCAAATATCTTAATTTTTCCAGATATATACCAAGCAAGAAAAGTTAGACCAGCAAAAGACCCTGCATAAAGAACAATCAAACAGTGATTAGCTTATTTTGAGGTAGCTCAAGAAGCTTTTACCTTATTTTTATTTTTCTAGCAAGCTGACTCCTCAATGGCAATTTGAGTTATGACAATCTTATTCTTTTCTATCATTATCCAAAATCCAAAGTAACATCACACTCGACATGTTAATCCATGTTTGGCCCAGAACTTTGTTAACTTAATGAAATTTAAGCTCTTTATGAAATTTAAGCATATGATTGCAACATGTATAAATACCAGTACAAAAAATGAGGAAAACTATGAGACAATAGGATCGCTTAAAGAAAATGTAGATCTGGGTTTTTAAACAATATAACAGAAAAACTAAGAGACAATACCCCTAAACTTGGGTAGATTGAGATAGGCCCATCAGATTACTTACAAGAGGAATGTCCACTAGGGAAACTTTTGTGTCCTTCCTTGATAACACTTTTATCTCCAGTGCACCTAACATCAGTTGTTATCGGATCAAACACCTGAACATGTCATGCACCAATACCATGTTAACTGTGCAGATAGCTTAACTAAAGCAATGTGTATCACATGGAACTAACATTATTGTTTATCTAACAAAATGGTTAGTTGATAAAATAAAGAACCCACCCCTTTGCCATCAGGAAAACATCGCCAAAAGAAATCAGGGCGTGGCCGTCCAACACCATCTTTGATAGCATCAGTGATCACCGCAGTAATTAGAACAGAAAATAGAAGCCCTGAAAGATGCATTTGGCAGTGCATAGTGTTAAGAACATTAGAATTATGGTAGAGTGATGTGCAAATGAAATGGAAAGGAAAAACTTTTAAAGCATAAAAGATGTACCCAATATAGCATGATGAAAGTCATAGATATCCTTTCGCTTGATATAGTAGACAAGAATGACCGCCAGTGGCAACAATATTGCTATGATCTATCCAGGAAATTAAAATTCAAGAGTTTATATTTAAACTGATCACGCCACAACGGCCAAGATAAGATGCAATTTAGTTGTTGAATGAAACAATTCCTAGAAGAAAAACGAACCGGCACAGCCCAAAAGGGGACAGTATTATCTTTCAAAGGGTATCTCAGGTCAGTCATCATCCCCTCTCCAACAAAGCGGTGAAACGGCTCTATCACATTCAAGATGACGTCAATGACCACAAGAAGCAAAAGAATTAACCAGTCATGTAAATGTATTCTTGCCACTTTAGCTCCATGTGATTTAATCGTGTGTGTAACCGGCTGGCTTTCTGGCATTTTTCACTGTGAATGACAAAATAGGAAGATTCGAAAAAGTTCTTCAAAATTTAAAACACGAGAAACTGAAAGTATTTAGAAAATGGAAAGAATGTCGCAGAAACATATACAAATGCCGATGCAAAGTTAAGCAATCAAAACAGAACAGAGTAGAAAAACGAGACAAACAAGGAGGGGACTGCAAGTGTGGCGAGAATAATTTGGTCCATAATATTATCTAGATGGTAGAATTTAGCAGAACAAACTTCAACAGAAGACAAGAGAGAACCAAATCCTCGATCGGCAACTTGAAGATGTAACTTTTCAACACGGAAACAAAAAAAAAAAGAAAAGCAAAAAAGGCTCGAACAAAAGCAAACATATGCGTAGTAAAGTTATAAAATACTAATTTAATCCAACGAAACGTATCAAACCGTACAATCGTGAAACATCCTAATCGACAGGGAACAACCCGTTCAGTGATCCTATCTGTTTTTATTTTAAAAGAATTTCTTCTGCAATGGACTCTGCATACAGCTTTTTATGGGGGGAAAAACGGAACGAGAAAGAGGAATGCCTAGAAACAAACGAAGAAATAAAGCTCGTAATTTTCTTCGCAGAGGGAACACAATGCGAATAAGAGAATAGAGAGATTCATGAGCAGAGGCACGTACCTGCACGGAATCAGAGGTGGCCAGGAATGCGAGAAATGAATTTTGAGGGAGCGAAGAAGATTCAAACGTAGAGGGGAAAAAGTGATCGAGGAGTGTGAGAAGGAGACAAGACAGACGACGATGGATGGATTTAAAAAAGAAAAGCCGACGCGGATATGAAAGGAAACGCGTGGCTTATACGTGCACCAATGAGACGCGTGAGCCTTCAGAATAGAAATCAGGTCTTGATTAGAGTAAGATTAAAGGCTTGATTGCTTTTGTGTTTTTCCTAATTAGTGAGCTCTGTCAGGAAAAAACTCGTCAGGAAGAAGAAGAAGAAGAAGAAGACAGGATGATTCGTTTCTGCTAAAATCCAAACTTCTTTATTTTTAGATTTGTAATTAATAATATTGTCAATCCATGTGACACGTGTAGGAGTTAATACTGCCCAGAAACCATTTTTTTGTAACAACTTCCAAACCATTTTTTTTTTTAATTTTATCGCCAAAAAAAAAAAAAAAACAAACGGAACTTGCTATCAACTACTCCAGTTTTATTGACAAACGGAACTTACTATCAACTACTCCAGTTTTTTTTTTTGGGGAAAATTAAATGAAGCACCTAGCAAAAAAAAATATTTATGGTAAAAGATCATAAAAATTATAATTAATTAGAAGGACCAAATATAAGAATATAAAGTTAAAAGTACTAAAATGTCCTAAACAAAATCTTCTACATTTCCTCCTACATTCTCTTTCCCATTCGATTTTTAAAATTAATACAAAATTCTAAGTTTCATTAAATTAAAACAATAGTTTTCTTAATTTTCATTCTTCACACCTTGAATGTATATCAATGAAAAAAAAAAACAATTACATGTTCTTCAATTTGTAAAAATTATGAATTTTTTAAAATCAACAAAAATTATAATTGAAAATGGAATTATATAATTTTGATTTTTTTTAACAACTTTCAAACCATTTTTTTAAATTTTATCGCCAAAAAAAAAAAAACAAACAAACGGAACTTACTATCAACTACTCCAGTTTTATTGACAAACGGAACTTACTATCAACTACTCCAGTTTTATTTAGGGAAAATTAGATGAAGCACCTAGTGGAAAAAATATTTATGGCAAAGGACCATAAAAATTGTAATTACTTAGAAGGACCAAATGTAAAAATATAAAATTAAAAGTACTAAAATGTCCGAACAAAATCTTCTACATTTCCTCGTACATTCTTTTTCCCATTCAATTTTTAAAATTAATACAAAATTTAATTTAAAATTAATACAAAATTCTAAGTTTCATTAAATTAAAACAATAGTTTTCTTAATTTTCATTTTTCACAACTTGAATATATATCTATGAAAAAAAAAACAATCACATGTTCTTCATTTTGTAAAAATTATGAATTTTTCAAAATCAACAAAAATTATAACTGAAAATGGAATTATATAATTTTAATAAAAATCAAGATCTTTTATAATTTATATATATGTTAAACCAAGAAATTTTGTACAATTTTTTTTTTAGAAGCAATTTATGTGGGTTAAGAAATTCATCCAATGTTAATAAAATTTAAAAATACAATTAACCGATTATATCCTGCAAAATATGAAATAAGTTTGGTTTTTATTTTTACAAAAAGAACTTAATTGATATCAACGTTGATAATATAAATCAGGAAACTTGATGATATATCGGTGAAATTTTTTAAAAATTTTTCAAAAATGAGTGTTAATTAAATAATATAGTGAAAATAAAAAAATATGATATGATCAAATGTTTTAATTTTAATTTTTTTAAAAAATACAAGAGATAATACATAAGGTTTGATTAGAGGAAATTTAGTAATTTTAAATTTATATTATTATGTTCAATCCTTCTAAGTAATTAAAGTTTTTACGGTCCTTTATAATAAATATTATTTTATATAGTTCCTTTATTTTAATTTTCCTTTTTATTTATAAGATAGGGACATTTTTTTTTATTTCATTTATAAATCACATCATTAAATTTTTCATACAAATATATATTTTTATCCCTCATTTATTATTCTATAAATTTTATGCTTAATTTCTTAGATGATTTAATGCATATTAAATAAGGATAAAATTAAGGGAAAATTATAATAAAGGACCTACGGAAAATAATATTTATTTAGAATGACCATAAAAATGGTAATTATTTTAAAAGACAAAAAATTACAACATTAAAATAGAAAGACTAAATTGTCCTTAGTCGATTTCCTATATTCTCTCTAATTAAATTAGAATATGGAGTGATTGATGGATAGTAACAAATAGAGACAAATCAATCTGCTAAATTAATGTCTCTACTTGTCCTGAAATCACCTTCCAATTACAATCAATGTGACTTCCTTTTCCATCTTTCAATCCGAATATGTATTCATTAGGAATTTTATCTCTCCATAGAAGTCACCTCCCAGTTATATGCTTTAGTTAATCTTAATTCTTAATAGTCTTTCGTACTATTCATAGTCTTAATTCTTAATGAGTTGGATGGTTACAGGTCGTCGACGGGAGGTGAAGAGAAGGTGAGAGGGTGGAGGATGAAGATCGAAGATGAAGTCTAAAGGTCCCTAGTACGCGGTTGTATCTTTGCTTCTTTATCTCTCCATGAAGTTTAGAAGAGAGACAAAAAAGAAGTTACCTTAATCGTAATTGAGAGACGATTTTGGTGCAGTAGAGATGCTAATTTTGTAGATTCGATTTTTCTCTATTTGTCATTATTCATCAATCACTCCATATTCTAATTTAATTAGAGAGAATATACGAAATCTGGCTAAAGGCAATTTAGTCTTTCTATTTTAATTTTTTAATTTATGGTCCTTCAAAATAATTACCATTTTTATGGTCCTTCTTAATAAATATTATTTTTCTTAGGTATTTTATTATAATTTTCTCTAAAATTAAAAACTTAATAAATGTTACGGTAGATTTAATAAATTTTGAGGCTTTTTTCAAAGGAATAGGACAAGAGGAGTATCAAGAGAGGAAAAAAGCATTATATTATTCTTGTGTTTGTCTATTTGACTTTTGATTCGAAATTTTTGGTTTATTCTTTAGTATTTATTTTTTTATTTTAATTGAGGGTCAATACAATTTGTTGTCCCTAAAGTTTCACCTATTTCAGTTCAGTCATTTAAGTTTACTCCGTTTATGATAGTTGGTCTTTGAAATTTGAAAATGACTTGTAGCTTACATTTGACGGTGTTAAATTATCACCCAAATGGGCACACAAGTTACATTAGAAAAGTAAGTTTACATAAGTTGAAACAAAACTCATTTTACAAACTTATCTCGTATACCATAAATCACGTTAGAAAAACAATTTCTACTTATAATCCAAACAAGCACATTGGCTGCTATTGATGGTGTGCTGCGTTTTTTTCCAGCATTTTCCCACCAATTATTATAATAAATTGACCACATCAGCGCCCACAATCAGCACACCACATGAGCTAATTAAACGGAGTTAGCGCCACATAAGATAAACTAACACCGTCTAAAGCAGCTACACATGCTTTTCAAACTTCGGAGACCAACTATTATTAATAGAGTAAACTTGAAGGACAAAAAAAACTACTAATTTCAAACTTGAGGGATCAAATTAAAAATTGAGTGAAGCTTCAAGGTTAATATAAAATTGGATTGCTCTTTTTGTTGCTATGTATAAGAGAAATTGAAGAGCTTTTTTCGGCCTGAATAGTGCTTCTGATTCTACAGATATAGCCTTATTAATAACTTCATTGGTTTGGACTTTAATATACCATAATACCTTAATTTTCTCTATCACATTCACGTCAATTTTTTTCCTTAAAGATTGTCTATTCGACACATCATTTTTCCAAATTTAAATGAATAAAAATAGTATGAAGAATGAGAGTTGTTTAAGAAAAAAATTATAAATTATTGACATAAATTTATGAGATAGGATATTGTCACTATTATTTTTTTGTCATTATCAAAGTCACTACCACTTTTTATTTGTTAGATCAGAATCTCAATAGGAAAGAGAAATAATAAAAATAATTGAGATTATGATCTAACGGTGAAAAAGTGGTAATGACTTTGTTAGTGATAAAAAATGGTAATGAGTAATGACAATATCCTATCCTTAAATTTATTAAAAAACTAAGAAAAAGCAGCTAAGTGTACAAAAGCTTTTACCAGGTGAGACTTACGGAGGCTAAATGTATAAACTACGAAACCTTACCCCCAATAAGCAATGAGGCTACTTCTAGAATTTGAACGTATGATCTCTTCATCACATGACAACATAGTGCCGGAGATAAGGGAAGAATTCAGCAGTGTGGCGGAGATGCAGGTGGCCGAGGCAGCCGGTGGTGGGGAGACAGTGAGATACTGATGATGATGGAGGGAGGATATCAATAATAAAAAGATGCAAGAAATGGGAGAGGGCATTTGATACGTTGAAAAGAAAAAAGCAGTTAAGATACGTTGCTTGTTCAGAGGAATTATCCAAGGAATTAAGTGGATTAGATAAACAATAACAAAATTCAATTCAAAGAAAGGTAACCGAATAATGGACCACACGCCTACGGCTACCTATCCCCGTCGCCTATAGAATTTTTTGGACCAAAGTATGATATATTATATTTTATGGTAAATGTGTAAAAATAGCAAAATACCCAAAGACTTTTACTTAAATGCGCTAACTAATTTTACTTAAAGTGTGCTAAATATCACATGTTTTTTTGGACATACAAAATTACCCATGAACATTTAAAAGAGAGCAAATGTGACACAACTATATTAAAATAACTTTTTTTTTTCCATACCATATTAACATAACCTAATAGCTAAACGCTACTAAAAGTAGTAAGACTCACACTATTATTATATAAAAGTAGTACTAAAATACCATCAACTCAAAAGAAATAAAAGTGTAAAAATAGCTATAAACTTTTATGTAAATTACATCAAACACCATATTTTTTATTTGAGTATAGAGGAGTAAAGGCCGTTACTTTTTCCTTAGTCTTGTGAACAAAAGCTACCTTTCGCTAAGTCAGTTCAAACCCACACCCAAGTAATCTTTAAAATGGTATTTGATTTTGACGCCTCTTAATGTGTGATTGGACTGTCACTTTTGATCTCATGTCAAGAGAAGCCAATCATTATACCCATTTTCTAGCTCACCAAGTTCATCAAATGAATATTAACGTTGTCATCATGAATATTCTCCTACGGAGTATAAAGTCATTCTCTTAATTAAAAGATTTCAATCATATGTTTCCTTTAGCCAAATAGTGCCGGCACATTTTCTACACCCTCTTATTCAAAAAAGGAGCTGAAAGAGAGTGGAAGCTTTGTTAACAATTGTGCCATTTTTTTCAGTTTAAATAAAAGTTTAAGGGTATTTTTGCAATATTTTCCCTTTTGAGTTGGGGCATTTAGTACTTTCATGACAATATCGTGAGCCCACTGAAGAAAATAACTACCATTAGGTTATTTTCATGGTTGCATCATTTTTTTCCCATTTGTTTTAAATATTTATAGATACTTTTGCATATTCAAAAAAATATATGGTACTTAACGCACTTTTAGTACAAGTTTAAGAATATTTTCACACTCTTTTGTGAGTGGATACGTAATAACAACTTAATTCCATCGTTAATTAATTCCTACCACATTCCCCCAACTTTTCCCTCTAAATATGGAGAGATTTTGGGGGAAAAAAAAAAGTTCTTTCTATTGCTATCCTTCACCCCTCACTACAAAGCAACCTCATCAAGTAAACTTTATTATGGTTTATTGGTTTTCTCATTCCAGCCAATCTCTAAAATTATGTTTGGATGAAGAGAAAACTAACGAGAAAGAAAACTAGGATGGAAACTATCAAAAATAGTAAAATAATTAAAAGAAAATTTACATTTTTTGAAATTTTCCCTTCCTATTATCCTATTCCCCTATTTTCCCCTTTCACAAATTTAAAAAATAATTTTCTTTCAATTTTTTAAACATACACAAATATAAAAAAAATATATATATTTTTTCTTAAACATATATTTTTTCAATTTTTCTCTTTCAATTTATTATTCGTTTCTTAAAATATATTTCTTAACATAAAAAATTATTTTATTTTAAAATATAAAAAATATATATTTTCAAATATTTTTACTAGGAAAGGTTATACATTCCATCCTCCATATTCGCTTTCGTAAATTTAGTCAATCATGAACCTCGACATTTTCTTTATCTAATGTAATACTACTTTGTTATATACTCCCTCCTCCGTAATTGTTTGTAAGGAACAACTGAGGGTATAATTTGGTTCATTATGACAGTATAATGAACAAATATTTTATTTATTTTCTTGTCTTTGTTAGCTGCAAAGTAATATCATTTGATCATTGACTAAACAAAATGAGTATAATTCTGTTCATTACAAAAAAAAATTGAATTTTCTTTTATCCTGAGAAAAATTACCGTGTATCCTCACAACCACGCATGCCACCTGAGGTTTGGGCTCTCTCAAAATTATTTATCTACTTTTATTCACATAATCTCATCTCCAGATCAGATCAGAAAAAGGGATCATAACCTAAAAGAAATTTGAAATTGCAAAATCTTAATTCAAGTTTGTTATTAAGAATTGATAAGGTAATGATGAGACTTAATAAAATAATTCACAACTCATTTTAAGAAAAATATCTTATTTGAGTTTTTACAATGTCAAAATTCTTTTTCGGTCTTTTCCCATTAAAAAATTGGATTGTTCAGATTTTATATTTTTAAACAGACATAAATAAATTTAATTAATATCTTATCTACACAATTTATAACTATAATAATACAAAAAAAATTAATAAGAAAATAAATTATAAAACTCCATAATAATAGTTTTAGAAAATATTAAATCTGAATCATTCATTTTTTTTTTTTTTTAGGTTAAAGTATACATTTGGTCCTTTATGTTTGCCTCGATATCATTTTAGTCCTTTAAGTTTGTAAAGTGCACATTTGGTCCCTTAATGTTAACACCGCTAATCTCACTTAACGGAAAATCTTTGACTCAGAGTTTTAAGCGATATTTGTGCAATTAAATGCTAACCAAATATGCTTATATGTTAGTATTTTAATAAATTAATATTTTAAATTCTATTAATTGAAAAAAATTAATCTTTCAGATTGTTTTGTGGTTTTTCACAATTTGTGAAGATTAAATATATATTTTTTGTCGAAGAAAATTAAATATTTTTCAATTAATAGGATTTAAAATACTAACATACAAACACGCTTAGTCAGCATTTAATTACACAGTCATCGCTTAAAATTATTGAGTCAGTATTTTCCGTTAAGTCAAACTAACGGTGTTAGCATTAGGGACCAAACATGCACTTTTACAAACTTAAGGAACTAAAATGATACTAGAGACAAACATAAAGGAACAAATGTATACTTTAGCCTTGTTTTTTAATATGGGAGTGTTTGATATTTTAAGAAAAAGAGGAGAAAAGGATTCTAAGAGTATCCTCTTCCTATAACTAGTAGTCATTTTCTGCATTGGATCTTGTCATTAAATGATGCTAACTTGATGTAAAACTTTTTAGTTATTAATTTGTTTGAGTGAGAATGTGATCGCCCTTTATTTTAAAGAAATTCTAAATCAAATTGTTAAACCCAACAAACCCCTAATTAAGTTATAGACTCAATTTGGGATTTTAAAATATAGGTAAATTGACTTTATTACACTCTCCTAATCTTCTCTATCATCTTTCCTCTTGAAAGAATTTAATTGCTCTTTAACTTAGTCTTTTAATAAGTGTGCATATATATTAATAAGTGTGCATATATATTAACATTACTATATAATAAAATAAAATATGATTCATTTAAATCAAAGGAGTTTTTGTTTTTAGAAAGAATGATTAAGAATGTTTTGAATAAAAAAACACATAACACGTTATCAATTAAATGTTTTTATTAAATATTTTGAATAAAATTTTATTTTTAGAAGAGCTCAAATTAGTTTTTTGTCAATTAAAAAAAAATCAACCTTCATTAATCACGTAATTTCACTTATATGATATATAGGTTCTTTTTTTTTACGTTAATAAATATCTTTTAAAAAATCATTAATAAAAATCTTTAATATACAGTTTGTCATATCAAACAAGTTATTTTTTATATTAACATTTCTTTCTCAATGAACAAAAAATCAAGTAAAAAGTAATTTTTTTTATTCTCAATGTTCAACTACAAATCATTTAATTAATATTGGGGTTGATATTTTTTAAAAAAATTATTCCTTATCATTCTTCCACAAAACATAAAATTTCTTTGATCTAAGTTAATCATATTTTATTTTATTATATATTAATGTTTATATATATTTACACTTATTTTAAAAATAAGTTAAAAAGCATTTATACCCTTTTAAGATGAGAGAGGAGAGTAACATCATTAAATCTAAATTTTCAAATTCTAAAATTCTAAATTGGGTCAATAATTTAATTAGGGATTTATTAAATTTACCAACCTAATTTAGAATTTCTCTATTTCAAGCGTTTTTTATATGAGATTTTCCCTTCTTTTTTCACTTACGTACTTATTTTAGATGAGAAAAATATTCTCTCCTGCCATTTCTTTAAGAATATTATGTGAAAAAAAATTGTTCTATCTACCTAAATATTTGAAGCTTTTAATTAAATTAACCTAATTTTTATATAAAAAAAGTAAATATATATTCCTTATAAAAGGAAATGGTGTATTGAGAAGTCTCTGTTGGGTGTGGAGGTAATAGTAAGAGCTCGAATACCTCACTCTCTGGATACATTTTGGAATCTCATAGGTCCGAAAAGGATAATTTCAAGAACAAGACACTAACATGCATTTTAAAAACATGAGAGATATTATTCTTCGAAGTGAACAATTTCATTATAGAGACGTTAAGATGTTAGAAGTATTGATTTATACACTCAAACTTTAAATTTATAATATACTCATCTTTTTTTGTCAAATAATCTATAAATATATCTTGGATCTCTAATATTGGCACGTACGTCTATAACAACTGGGCGCGTGTGATTTGAAAAAAATGTTAATTTAATTGTGAGATCGATGGTCAAATTACGCAAAACTAAGAATTAAAAATGCGTTAAAATGTTCATACCCCAGAAGCTGCACCTAGTGGAGAATCATATAAAAACAATTTGATTAATATTATATATTATTCTAAAATGTCAATAATTCTTCATAATACGTGTTTTAAGTCTTGGATCAACTGGTGGAGTATTATTTAGTTTAAAGAGTCAGGTGACAGCTGAGATGTGTGCAACATATTCTTATCTAGAAGACATATATTTGCATAAAGTTAAAGATATGTTATACATACTTGAAAAAGAATTGCATCCACGAAGGAACATGGATCTTTTATTTTAAGTATTTTTGGATTATAAATTTATAAAGAAATATTTTTCGGCAATTTTTCCTTTATTTTTTTACTCTTCTCATAGTGTTTTTCCACCCCTCCCTACCAATCACGATAGACTAGGTTCAATTGTTCGTGCCTAATTAGGGGATCTGGCTACAGTCCTCTTCTTCTCCCTTCCTCTTCCTCATTACAGTTCACTGCCACTCCCCTAATTAGGATACTTTAGATGTTTGGAAATATATTTCTAAATATATCTCTACATTGAATTGACACTTTTTTTTTTTTTAATGTTGAATTTAACATGTAATAATGTCAAAGAAAAACTAGATAAGTTATGAAACTACAAATAAGTAGGGCTAACGTGTCAAGTTTAGAGATATATGGGCGGACTAACACGTGTATTTCTTCAGAGATGGGTGGAAAGTTGAGAGATTAATGAACAATTCAACATAAAATAACAAGCTATTTAATCGTGTTAGCGTGTTTATTTAGATATAATGATGATATAATACTAGAACTTTAATTGATTTCATTAACTTTTAACTATTAACTAATTAGTAGTATTTTCCACTAAACACCATTTTTTTAAAAAAAAACAATTAAACCGAACAGGGGCCAAGTTCATTTTAAACTTCAATATGAAGAATTTGAGAACGATTGAAAAATTAACGGATAATGATTAATGATTAAGGAAGTCTGGCCCAAAAAAAAAAAAAAACAAGGAAGCATATGGTCACATACTCACATGACTGGGCCAATAAGAGTTGATATAGATGGTAAGGGATCCACAAATTTAAATGGTCGTGGATTCGATCCTCTCTGCCGTCGTTGGGACTCCTTTGACAAGCGATCTCATAAGTCCCGATAAGTCTTCATGCAAACTGGCCTTGGTGGGGAATGATGTCGAACCCCTCTAAAACTTTTTTATCAAAAAAAAAAAAAAAAAAAAAAAAAAAAAAAAAAAAAAAAAAAAAAAATACTCACATGACTGGGGCATGCCGTCCCCACACAAGCCCGTACCCAAATAATGCAGACTTGAATAAATAGCCTTTAAAGAGTTTAGGGAAATCTCTTTAATGTCTCAAGAGATCAATAAAATATCAAAAAAGTCCCAGAAAAATTTTGATGTCAAAAAGATCCTAAGGAGTTGCTAAAACCCACAGATGAAGTTGTTAATCTCTTATTGAAATGAAACCTTTTTTACATCAAAATTTTTTAGGACTTTTTTAAATCTTTTTTTAGTCTTTTAGAACATCAAAAAGGATTTTTCCAAGAGTTTAAAGAGAAAATAACCATCCACTTCGTTTACTTTTCATTTCCTTCCACTTTTTTTTTTTTCTATATCAATAAATTTTAAACAATTGAGATTTAACATCTGTTCTATAAAATTATTATCATAATATCAAATAACCAAAAATATATAAATAAGTTTAAATTATTAAAAAATTGGTCTAAACAGATTATATTTTTTATAGCTTTATTCATTTTTTTTAAAACTTTTTAAAATATATTAAGTCTAACTAGTTGAAAGTTAAATCTGACGGTGAATAATAAAAATGCCGAAGGAAATAGAGGGAAAAGGAAGTGAAGAGGAACTAATCCTGGACGCGTTTAGCAACCGTGTCTCCAACTGCCTTCAATAATAGAATACTTGTGTCTATTTTAAAAAAATAATGGTCATGTCTTAGTTTTGATCAGCTTATTTTAAACATTTTAAGCTTTATAAGACAAAATTACCCTCACATATTATAATCTCGTACAACACATAATCATTTAATTTAATAAAAGGTTATCCAAATTTGTGTTGGGTTTTTTCTTTGTTTTCTTGGTTTGGTTTCACACCATAGCCTCTCATTCTGTGGGGGAGAGGGATTGAGATTTATTTTCTACCATCATGCATATAAAACTAGAGATTAATACTCCCTCCGGTCCTAATTATATGAGCTATTTACCATAATTTGGAGGGATTAAGGAAGGAAGTTAAATTAGTTAATTATGTGTATTTTCCTACAATATCCTTACCCAAGTTTATTTAATATAAATACATCTCTCCAAGATAAAATTAAGTAATACAAATACAAATTTATTTTCTTAAACCACGCTCCGAGGCCATTGTACATTTTAACGGTTAAGAAAAGCTCATGATGTAATTTTATACGGGAAAAAAACAAAAGAATACTCGTGGAATTCAAATTCTAAAACATATTCCTGTAACATTTTAACGGTTTAACATTTTCAAATTAAAAGTTTTATTTTATTTTTTCAGAAGAAAACCATTAGAAACCGTGAAATTTTAGGAGATAAAGGGTTGGGTTTCTCTTTTTTTTTTCTTCTTTTTTTTTTTCATTATCTCTCATCATCTTTAAATCCTATCCATCTAATCAATCACAATACTACTTTAACATGTCTCTCCTCTTCCCAATTAATGATCAAGATAGGCTAAGGAGAAGAAAAGGAGAAAATGGATCATGAGAAAATCCTCTTCCCCGGAGATAAACAGTATTCATCAAATGGTAAACAAACCTTATCAACTGACGTAAGGTAAAAGCACGGAGCACACCGGAAATAATAATTATATTTATACACACACATATATATAATTTCATATTTAATTTTTCATGAAACTTAATCCATAGAGTACCCGTAAATTGTGGTCTGACATACATTTTCAACTATATATATTTGACTAATTTATTCAGTATACAGCTTAAACATAACTTGGAATTTGATCCCATAGAAAGTATAGTTTGATGAAACCATTTCTATTCTTTGGATCTTATTAAATACGTTGGCAAAAAAAAAAAAGTGATTATGTGTGTGTAAGTAATGCTC
This sequence comes from Acacia acuminata, assembly GCA_019022655.1. Classification (NCBI taxonomy): domain Eukaryota; kingdom Viridiplantae; phylum Streptophyta; class Magnoliopsida; order Fabales; family Fabaceae; genus Acacia; species Acacia acuminata. Next base: position 1,186,897 of record JAFJYI010000187.1, read on the forward strand.
TTTCTAATTCATTTTTTTGGTCAAATTTGAACATTATAAGTTTTTCCCTTTGAATTATTTTAAATAAATATTAATTAATATTATAATGTTTTAGTATAAAGTTTATAAATAGGGGTATTATAGGAAAAAATTGACAAAAGTTAAAACTTGTTCTTATAATTAGGATCAAAACTAAATCCAAAATTTGTTCCTATAATTAGGACCGGATGGAGTAATATATTTTTAGTGTTATTTTTAAGTATTCATATTTTATTTTAATCCATCCATTTATAATTATAATGCATTTTTAATTACCTCGTATGCAACAAAGAAAAATTGTTTGTTAGTTGATACTTCTTGCGTTCCTATTTATTTGTTCTGCAATGAATTTTCATTTTTTTCCCTTATGTATGTGTATATCATGTTCCAAATTTAAATAGGATTACTACTTGTTTCTAATACTACCTAAGTTAAAGATAGCTAATATTTTCAAATATGGGATTAAATGGAGGGTGAAATTGGAAAAAAACAATTATTTCATTATACATAGATTTTACTTACTCCTTGTTTTGTGTGGGTTTTTCAATAACAAATAAGTTAGTGGGCTGAGGAAATATGCACGCTGACTGGTAGGGGTTTTTGGAGATTTTTTTTTTTTTTTTTTTTTTTTTTTTTTTTTTAAGAAAAGAAAAGAACCCACAAAATGATATATTAAACAACCATCAAAGTATTACAAAGAAACAAGGACAAAATAAAAAGGAAAAATTAGAATGAAGGATCTGAAGGAAAAGATATTTATTCATAAGAACTATAAAAATTGTAATTATTTAGAAGGACCAAATATAAAAATATAAAAATGAAAATACCATGCTAATTCCCTCCTATATACATTCTCTCATATGCTCTATTTTTAAAACTAATACAAAATTTTAAATTTTCACTAAATCAAACAAAATTGTTCTCAATTTTCATTTTTGACTACTTGTATAGAAATTTATGGATATGAAAAAATTAAAAATTCTTTGGTTTTGTCAAAATTATAATTTTTTTAAAAAAAAATCATAAATTTAAAATAAAAATTATACAGTTTTAATAAAACTCAAGTTCTTTTATAATTTATTATATATGTTCAACCAATAAATTTTATACGATTTATTTTTATTTTAGAAGAAAATTTATGTGTGTTAAGAAAATTCACTTAATGTTAATTTTCAAAAAAAAAAAAATCTAAATGATATATTGATTAAATAAATATGGAATTTGGTGGAAAAAAATTAAAAATATGAGTTTGATCATTGTTATTTAAAGGATTTCTTGATTATAAAAATATGAAACTTGGTGACAAATAAGAAGAAAAAGATACGCTCATGTGACATGTGAATGATGAGTGGTTTTAGCTTTGATTTTAGTTATATAAGAGTTAATTTTGAATTTATATTATGATATTTGGTCCTTTTAAGTAATTACAACTTTTATGGTCCTTTGTAATAAATATAATTTTTTCTGGGTCCTTTATTTTAATTTTCCCAAATAAAAATTACAAATGTTATGAAAGAATGATTATTTATTTATTTATTTGAGAAAGCAAGATAGCAAACGACTAAGATCAATCCAAATTATAGCCGTTTGAGGGGGATTATGTATCTATGTAGGTACTCCTCCAGTACTTTATATGAGATATACTCTTTTCGATCCTAATTATAAGACATATTTAACCGATTTTAGGAAGATTAAGGAGAGAAGTTAAATTAGTTAATTTTACTCATTTTTCTAAAATGCCCTTGTATAAATTTAAAATGACATAAGTAAAAGTGAATCAATAACCCCTACCACATACCTCTCTCGACCTAGAATTTTCTTTTTCATACGCTTTATAATTGAAATAATGGTCTTCTATATATACATATATGTGTGTGTTTGTAGATATGTATACATACACACACAAGCGCATATATCTACACACAAACACACACACAAGGACGGAGCTTGAAATAAATATTTGGGGGGCTAAATGCATACTCATTAACTAATTAAAAAGAAAAAAATATTTGGAGGGGCCAAATATATAATTTTTTTGGGATAAATGTATAAATTTTTGGGCTACATGTATAAAAAAAAAAAAAAAAAAAATTCTAATTTTCATTAAATTTTTTAGACAAGTTTTTTTTGGGGGGCCATGGCCCCCTTGTATACAAAAAGATCCGTCTCTGCACACACATATATTGACAGACACACATAAACACACAAATATACACACACACACACATATGTGTTTGTGTAGACATACACATATATTCATACATACATACGTACAATCACACACACACACCCACACAAAAATACATACATACATTGACACATATATATACACACACACACACATACAAATATATATTTATATGTGTGTGTGTGTGTGTGGACATACACGTATATACCTACATATATAGTTATATACACAGGCACATATATATAGACACTCATACATAGATATACAGACACAGACATAGATGTGTGTGTTTATATATAGGGTTTATATATAGACAAGTCATCCCAAAACTACGTCGTTTTGGGAGTTAGGGGAATTAATAAATGGTGTTTATGTATTTTTGTTTATGTATTTATTATATGATTTATATTAACAAATTAAAACGTCATTTTGAGAGTTCATTAATTCATTTAACCCCAAAACGATGTAGTTTTGGGGTGACTTGACATAACGATAAATAAATTAAAATCATATATATATATATTAACAATTTAAAAAATTTAAAATCCAACAATTTAAAAGTTTCACTAACTGGAAGAGTTTACGCATCCACATACATATACTCACCAAAAGCCAAACATACTTGAGAGAATAAAATAGGGGTATTTTAGGAAGAAATTTTGACAAAAATTAATATTTTGTCTTACAATTAGGACCAAAACCAATTTCCAAATGTTATCCTATAATTAGGACCAGAGGGAGTATTTAGTAATTTGATTGGATAAGAAAGTTAGTTTAGTTAGTTTATATGACATACATTTTTCAAAACACCATAGTCATCATGTCCCTAATTTCCTCATTCCTTTTCATCCTTGATTATGGTTGATGGAGCATCAATAGAGTTAAATTAGGAAAATGTTGACAAAATAAGAAAACTATGTATTATATTTAGAAGCAAGATCAATTCCTAAAATATATATTATATTAAGAACTGGAGGAGTATGAATTTAATTTCTTGGAAGTGCAGAATGAATTGGAGCTTTGTTTGGCTGAGAAATTTTTTAAGGGTTGAAAGGCAGTTGCTCCCCTTTTCTCGTGGATGAAACAATTCTTAAAGAAGCCTTTTTTGAGCTTCCCCTCCAAAATTAGGAATAAGTTTAACTACTCATGACAACTATTGTTGAAAACAAAAAGAGAAGAGTAGTTTAAGACTTCAGGTGCATTGGTGATGAGCTTTTGGTTCTCATCACCTCACTTAGCATCAAGTTTCTGAAACTCGGACTGGACACTGAACTGTTCGGGGTACTGGGTCAAGGGTTAGTAGGTCAGATCGAAGTCAACTCGGGCCTAGACCGGTGATGTATAAAAATTGAAAAATAATTTAATTTCTTATCACACTATCCAAAATTTTATATATAATTTCCATACCTTGAATCACTGGTAAAATAGTCATGTACTCATCAAATATTCTTTACAATTTCCTTAACAAATTGACATCACAGTATCATATACCACCCAATAACATCTAACTTTGTAATCATTAATAATAAAATATTCGCCATAGAAAAAAATATCAAAACATGTATTTCATATAGGTTTAAAGTCTAAACATTTTGGGTTACAATGGGGGCCCAAAGGTCATGAAACAAAATCCCACCCTTCATCTCTATCCATACGGATTCCCATTAGATTTCTCCTGATGACCTTAATTATATAAGTACTTATTTAATAAATAAATTATTTTATAATATATGTTACTTATAAAAATAAATAACTTGTGCTTATCTGTCAGATTTTGCTAAAGAAGTGAGTCCTTTACCTGCTCCTTTTGCACCAATTGTACTTGCCTATTACATGAGCATCATCAAACTATTAGTATAGGCTTCATTGGATCCTTTTTCAAACTAAGGAAATAATAAAGTATGGGGGTTTAGGAAAATATCCAATAGTTTTAGACTCTTTCAAACTATTTCCAAAAATTGAATCCGATAAGATGAAAATAGAAACGAGTTAAATTACCAATTAAGCACAAGCTCTCTGGACGAATCATGGAATCCTCAACATTGGGTTAATCACAGAAGTTTAGCAAACATGGCTGGAAAAAACGAAGAATAGACGAAGAACGCGAAGAACATTGCAGAGAAATTAAAACTTCTGTATTTAATCTAAAATTGTTCAAAAACGTGAATGAAAAATTGTTGTAGCCACCATTTGACTTAAAGTTAATCTAAAATGGAAATGGGCTCCAATGGTTCAGCCCAAAATAGAAATAAAATAAAAGTGGGCTTTAATTACAAAATTTGAGCCCAAATAAAAATCTAGAAATACACATTTGACTTCGGCTTGAAAATCAACTGCCCTCTTGTTTGAATTTGCTCTTTCATGTCTTCATAACAATTGTAGCTCTTTAAATAATATGAAATATGAAACAAGAATGAGGCAAATCTGATGTCTGGTTAAAGAGTTATGGTAAAAATAGTAAAATAATGTAAAACTGAAATTTTATCATTAAAATGACTAAAATCTAATGAAAGGCCCAAAGCCCAAATAAGCATAAAAGTCATTATTTATTATCTAAAGAGTTCTAAATTATTAATCAAAAGTACTAAAGAAGTGTATAAAATATTCAATTATCAATGACCCTGGATTTGTGACTCACAAGGATCGGAAGAAACATTAGGGAGAGGTCGTAGAGGCCCCAAACCCCTGGATTGTCTAGATCAATATAGATAGCCCAACTTAACTCTCCTTATTTAGCAAAGTACTCAGCAAGGATATCAGGTCCTGTCCTTTAAGGAATTGGTTTCCCAAAGAACAATTTAATTTTGTAATCTTGTGCAGTACATAGGCTACTCAGTACTTAAGCCAGTGGCGGAGCCACACTGGTGCCAGTGTGGGCAAGTGCAGACACAAAAGTTTGAGAATATGTATATATTGTGAAGGACTTTTGTGACAAGTTGCTGGGTGGTGGTGTTGGTTATCATGCCGGTCTTTCACATTAGTGGTCCCTGGTTCAAACGTGCGCTCCAACAATTTGCTTATCATTATATATATCTTTTATTTTCTCCCCCAATTGTTCGATCGTTGTGGCTCAAGCCTTCCCAATTCCCAGCTCCTAGATTCATTCTGATCACGCCGCTTCCCCAATTATTCGATCACTGCGGCGTAAGCCTTCCCAATTCCCAGCTCCTAGATTCATTCCGATCACGCCGCTCCCCCAATTGTTCAATCGCTGCGGCTCAAGCCTTCCCACTTCCCAACTCCTAGATTCATTCTGATCACGCCGGTGAGAATTTCTCTCTCTCTCTCTCTCTCTCCCCCCTTAACCCTATTCCCTTTTTTGGTTCTTTTTCGTGCATGAGGAAATGATTTTAGGTCTTCCTTCTTTACTGTGTTCTTTGTAAATTGATTTTGTGGTTTGTGGAAATGACTTGGTTTGGATTATTCCAGTGTTTATCAGTTTGGCTCTGTTCTTGAGGATGATTCCCCTACTATGCTTGAGATTGTGATCGATAATTCTCCGAGTTTTGAGATCATCAGCGAGAACGCTGACGGTGGAACTGAGAGTATTAGTACTAGTAATTATCATGATCAAGGAGGGGTAAGTGTTGTTGGTTATGATTAGTTTTGATGATGTCTTATATGGATGTCATTATTGAAAGCAAAAAGATTGAGTAATATATTAAGTAATATAGTTATCTCCTACATTGACTAACTACTATGTTTAATGTATATTAGTTCAAGTTGAATCATAGAGATTAATCAAGAAGAAGAGGAGATATTGAAGAAGGTATAACTTGCTAAGAATGATGAGTCCAAGTTGAATGACAAAGAATGATCAAGAGAAGAGAAGAAAGAAAGAGTTGGATTATGAAGAATAATCAAAATGGGAGATCAAAGAAGGAAGAACTTGTTGAATGCAATGAGAATACAATTATTCAAGTGCTTATATTGATGCTAGAAGGCTCCAAGATCATATGGAAGTTAGAATGACTCAATTCGGAGTTAAAACAAGCAAATATAAGGTTAGGGACGAGAAAACTCGAGGTTTGAGTACAAACCTCGAGGTTTGAGTGCCTTTAGCGTCTCTGGTGTCTTGGACTAGCAAACCTCGAGGTTTTAGTCAAAACCTCGAGGTTTCAGTAAAACCTCGAGGTTTCGGCTAACATAAGCTTTTCACTTCACACTTTGTTTCACGTTCAGCATAGGCGACGTACGGTAATTCGATGATATCTCCCAAACCAGAAATTGGATTGAGGTGAAACTAGTGGCATATGAAACTAGACTCCCAATGCATCATTTTGATATAAAATTCAAGCCCAAAAGAGTTCATATCAAGGAGATATGATTTTTACAAGTTTCCACAATAATCAACGTCACAGTCCAGACCCACCTTCGGTATTTTGAGTGTAACTCACAAACTACAAATCGGATTGAGCTAAAATCAGTGGCATATGAAAGTAGACTCACAGAGATTTCCATCAAGACTTGAATGGACCAAAAAGAAGTTCAGACCAAGGAGATATGTCCCTCAAAAGTTGACAGTCAGCTCAGGAAGTTGCAAAAACGCTAATCAAGAACGACCTTCATTCATCGGATCATAACGGACATAATGCAATGAGTTTGGAGCTGATTCTTCTTACATTGGATTCTTACCTCAAGCTTGGACATGTAAACTTGAGTTTGAAATTGACCAAGAATCTTCCAAGTTTTCTGAACAAAGCAAAACCTCCAGGTTTATGAGAAACCTCCAGGTTTGAGCTCAAATGGTGCTTTCTCAAAATTTTCAGATTTAAGTGAAAACCTCCAGGTTTGGGCATCCAGAGAGAGCAAACGTCTTTTCTCTAGTTTTGAAAACCTCCAGGTTTCCGGAAAAACCTCCAGGGGTTTACGTTTTGGCGCAAAAAATTCCAGAATTTCCACTTTTGATAGAAACCTCCAAGTTTGGGCAAACAGAGAGCAAATGACTTTTCTCTGGTTTTGAAAACCTCCAGGTTTCCAGAAAAACCTCCAGGTTTCTTTGCAACTTCAGAATTACAAATCTAACGAATTTGCAATACCTTCTTGTTTGATCTTAATACTTCCTATGATTAATCTCTAATGTTCCTATATATGTTTAACCACTTTATTGGTGTGTTTCAGAAAGATTAGAGATTGTACATTGAAGGTTTAAAGCAAAAGCAAAAGTGATGTCAGCACATTAATTGCAAACCTAGAAAGTTGCATTCTTTTGGGTAATCCTTCTGCACACATTTAACAAAGGATTAAAGATTGCTTTCCACATCCGAGTGCTATTCCAACGGATTTATTTTCAAGAAGTCAACTCGAACTTCTCGCCAAATTTGGATTAAGTGCAGATTAGAGAGAGAAGAAGACCAAAGCTTAACCAAAACTTTGGTTAATCAAAGCAACGGTTATATTGAAGATTACAACGGTCATATATTGATCTCTACCTATAAAAGAAGACAAATTCAAGCAGAAAAATGAGAGACACAAGCCTACATCTTCAAAATGCTTATACTCTGATTTTCTTACTACTCACACTCTGTTTTTCAATGTTTACATAGTTTATTATAGAGAGTGAGATAATTTGTATTGCACTTCAGTGTTTATCTTATTCACTTCTAAGAGAGAAGATTCATTATAAACATTCTATCTATTTATTTGAGAGTTACTCAAGATTGGGTAATCTTGAGAGGAAACGATTGTAACCTTGCATTGTGTAAGGGGGAGTATCTCGGTGAGAGATTTGGCTTCACAAGTGCCTGGGTGAACTTGTGGGATTGCAAAGGCTTCTCTTGTGCCCGAATTAAACAAGAGGATAGTAGATTGAAAATCTCAAGTAGAGCTTGAGGACTGGACGTAGGTCAAGGATAGGACCGAATCAGGATAAATCTCAGTTTGCATATTCTCTTTCCTTATCTCTTATATTTCCAGCATATATGTTTGAATGACTGTCTATTATCTTAGAACTCTTTACTGTCATACAAACTGGTTTTACTGAGTTGCAAAAAGATTTTCAAAGTTCCTAAATTTTTATACTTCACCCAATTCACCCCCCTCTTGGGTTCAGTCAGTTTTTACAAGTGTCTCTATTATTTATATCAGAAACCACTTCATCCTCATTGTTGGTTTGTTCTTTGAAGAGGATGTTTAGTATTAGTATTTCCTTCTTCCAATGTCATTGAATTAGGCACATCGTAAGAACCTAGCCACTTTCTGTACAGATTATTACTTTTGTGTTATGCATATCTTAGTATGATATTCATCTTTCAAAAAATATCATTTCTCTTATGTCTTAGTTTTTTTCTTTAATCAGTTAGATAAGAAATCATATAGCCTCTGATCTTATTCAACAAAATGCAAGAAAGAAAAGATTGATCCATCTCTTTTAGCAATGGTCAATTCTATCTGGCCCCTTTTCTGAAAGTATGATAAGAGATGGCTATCATTCATCTTCAAGTTTCCTACAATCTCTGATGGTTTCTTTCAAATCTTCTATTTTTGGGGGTGCTTCCTTTGGGAGCTCCATCTTGAGATATTATTTCTTCTTGATGGTTGTTTCTTCTTGAGATATTATTTCTCCTTATAGAATTAGAACTCAAGTCAGTGCCAACGTTTGCAAATAATAGCTATTCTATGAAATGTTCATATTAGATATTATTGAAGGGGAAGGACCAAAAGCTCGTGGGGGAGATTTGGTTGAATTCAACTATGTATGCAGGCGAGCAAATGGATACTTTGTTTATAGGTAGCTTCATACCGTGAATTCTTTCTTTACCTTAGTAATATCCTACATATAAAATAATAAACTAATTCTCATGACCCAAATCACAAGTAGGACTTCGGACATTGTATCATTCAATTTCTTGTTTCATATTTTGGTTATTTTCCCTTTCTTGTTTTTGTGTCGGTAATATCTATCCTAGTTCTCTTACTGTTGCTTGGTTTTTATACTCATGGTAGCACTGTGGATCAGTTCAGTGGAGAAAGAAAACCAATTATACTTCCTTTGGATGAGAACCAGGTCAGAAGTTTCTTGTCACTCAATGTATAAGTACGATAAATCTCAAAACATGGCTATTAGATGAAGTTTATCCCTTTTCTTGAATTTTCAATCAATGTATGGAATTTAGATGTTAAAAAAAGTTCCTGTCTTGAATGAAAATGTTGAAATAAATATTGGTAGGAGAGGATTTAATTGAATCCTTTTATTTTTAGAAACTAAATTATGATGTCAACTCGCATTTGGTATGAAGAAAGGATGTAGTTTAGAAAGGAAGAGAAGAAAACCAGGAGCATACATTAAACAATAATTATTCCTGTACCCCGAATAATCTTGATTATTATTTTTAAATATTAAGTTGAAGTTTTATTTTATTTTCTTGTCTAAATTCTTTTGTTTTTTAATGCATTTAAAATTTTCCTTTAAAAAAATATCGGGAGTTTGAACCCCGAATCCCCCCATTAATTGTGCACCCATAAACATAAAATCTTGGCTCTGCCACTGACTTAAGCTAAAGCTTAAAGCCATTACTTTTCTTTTATTCCTCTGCCTAGTATTCATTGGACCTTAAAATGGAAAACTTCTTCATTTGAAGCTAAAACTAAGGCTACAATTAGCTGTGAAGATGGCCTCATATACATGTATATAGAAATCAATCACAGCTTATGTAAAATATGAAGACAAAGTACCTAAAGCTATACATGATGAGATGGATCATCACTTGCGTTCAAGCTCCATGGCCTCCAACGTAGGGCTGTGAATATCATCGTAGTACAGAGAGACGCGAGTGAAGGCATCAGTACAATTTCGTCGTGCTTTTGCATTCACAACCCCCACGTCCACATCTGATAGCATATTAGGAGGTAGTCAACAAGCCTAAGAAGAATTCATCCAGTTCAAGGCCCAACAAGCCCAACCCTCTAAGATTTTCAAGGAGACTATCAAGTCTTGAAAATGCTTACATGGAGGCAGACATGGATTAGTGCTTAGATGATAACATGGACAAATTACATATATGACGTTTGACGTGAGACATGATAGGGCACCTCTACAGTGATTATGGAATGCGAGTAATTGCTTTATGTATACTTGGATGATAAGAAAGACAAGATCACATTTTAAGAGCCCAAAAGGAGCATTTGGAATCAATTCCTCACATTTTTTTCTCCTTTTCTTTCCATAATTCATGTCTTTTTCTTCCCTTATTCTTTCATCACATATTTCTTTCCTTTCTCTCATATTCTATGGTGCTTACAATTTTTGGCTGGGAAGATTACCACATACTAACATTGTCTCCTGATTTTGTTGAGTTTCAATCAAGAATACTATAGGAGGCAAGCTTGAGTGGTAAAAGGCGAGAGTGCTAGATCAAGTTAAAAGCCATATTTGTGTGAAACACGAGTGACTATAAAACTTGTTGAGTGAAACACTTGAGTATAATTGTGAGGTCCTTTTTCTCTATTACTAACATTTCAGGTATCAATTATGTAGGGAAAAAAAGATCTTGAGGAAGATCTTCAATTCTTTCTTAAAGAAGTGCGAAAGTTAAATGCTGAAGTAATCTATCAAAAGTCTAAATTCAACTTCAAGTCTAAGAGAGGCTTATACAAAATATTGCAAGAGTTGAAACAAGGCTCCACCAATGTTAAGAGATGGAGTTAACTATGATTAGAGCTGGTGTAAAGGAGACTCCAGAAGCCACTGTATGTGGATCGTTTTATACGTGGGCTTAACCCTAAGTTATCTTGTTTTGTAGAGATGTGCAGTTTCATGGAGATTGAAAATTTGGTTCCTTTAGTTGCTGAGTATAAGCAAGAAACCTAGCTAAAGAGACGCCCAAAAAGTTAAAATATGAGTGAGATTGACTCTAGTGGAACTATTCAAGGAGATTGAGTTAGAGAGAGAAAAATTTGTTGAGAGCATAAAGTGTTGTCAAAATAGAGTAAAAATAAGAGTGATGAGTTGAGTGAAAAGAAAGTTGAAAAGCAAGAAAATGAGAAAAATGAAAAAAGAAAGATGAAAAGAATCTTGAGAAAACTGAGGTTAAGAGTGATTGGAAGGATATTTCTTTGGTAACTAATGATCTTAGTCATTCTTTTCCTCATGTCTTTGGTGAGTTGCGGCGCGTATTAGGAGATTTGTTTCCCAAGGATTCACTTGATAGTTTCTCCTCTTCCAGAAGCATTGAACATTTATCTCCTTCAAATGGCATTGAAACATATTGTGCATGTTTGGTATAGCTTTTAGGAGGGACAATCGGGCTTATTTACTATTTCAATCAGGCTTATAAGTTTTTTTTTTCCTTTTTTTTTCATTTAATTAGATGAAAATTTTTCGAATCAACTTATAGGGTAAAAGCTGCTTATTTGAAAAGTCAGCTTTCTTGGCTTATGGAGTAAAAGCTCCTTATTTGAACCTGACTTATAGAGTTAAAGCTACTTATACAACAATCAATCCAAACATAGATCATATTTCACAATCTGACTTTTCTATAAATCATTTTTCTCCAATTTGACTACGTTGACAATGTACATCAAACCTATTTAAAGTATGTTTGGATGAGTTTTTAGAGAAAAACTTCTGTAGAAAATGTGATAAAAATAATTTTAGAGAATAGATTTTGAGCAGAGTAAATTTTGTGAAAAAAATGAGATTTTTATAAAAGTGTTTGGATGATTTCAAATAGCTTTTCTGAAGAAGAAGAAAAAGGGCTGAAAAAATGAAAAAAAAAATAGTTTTTATGAAACTATGGTTTCCAAAGCCAAAATAATGGTTTTGAATTAAAAAAAAACACTTTTCTAAATTTTTCACAATTTTGGATACTTTATTTTTAAAACCGTGGTTTCAAAAGTGAACCATAACTGTTTAGAATATATTATTATTATTATTATTATTTATTTTCATTCTTTAAAAAATTATTTTAATGTGTATAAAACAAGACTAAAATATTATCTCAACTATCAATTTTACAAAAATATTTTAATTAAATATGTTAACCCATATTAATAAATGAAATATATATTTAACTATATGTAAATGTCTTCTATTTTATACTTCCTCCGGACCTAATTATAGGACATATTTAACCAATTTTGGAGGGATTAAGGATAGAGGTTAAATTAGTTAATTTTACTCACTTTCCTAAAATGCCCTTATATAAATTTTGCACTTCAATTACCTTATTAATTTCACATAATCTCTCATTCATATCAATAGGGGTATTTTAGGAAGAAATTGACAAAAAAAAAAAAAGAATGTTGTCCTATAATTAGGACCAAAACAAACTCTCAAATGTTATCTTATAATTAGGATCGGAGAGAGTACATAAGTAAATAGAGGATTAGGTTGTATACTACTGTATAAAAGTTACACCAGCTGAAGACAAGGTGTGCCTATCAAAATAAATTATACACGTGTGCTAAAAAAATCCATATACCTTTATACAATAAATTTTATAACATAAAACTTTTCACTAACTTACGGCAATTAGAGAATTAGTGCATGTCGCTCTGGTTCAATTAAAAAAATGATTTTTATAGATATCAACAACTTGTTTTGTAGAAATAATTTATTTAAAGACAGGGCACGCGCAAAGAAAACTTGGGAAAATTGTCCATAAATCCCTATTTAAAAATTTATTTGTTAATTGGGACTAAGAATCTTGTATATGTGTGGGGTCACTAATTGCAAATAATTGTGAAATGCGAAAGACAAAATTACCCTTAATGAAAACATTTCTTTTGTGCAATATATCTTTCCTTTATGTGTAATCTATCTTCTTTTGTATGCAATTCATCTTTCTTATATGCAATTCATATTCCCTTGTGTTGTAAAATTAGTCCGATGTGCAAATTACGTTATGTGCAAACAATATTCTTTTAATGCAAACGATCAATTATGTACAAACAATATT